>OX463841.1:29915806-29984139 GCA_949825065.1 Odontocerum albicorne | reverse complement strand
ATATATATATATATATATATATATATATATATATATATATATATATATATATATATTATATATATATATATATATATATATATATATATATATATATATATATATATATATATATATATATATATATATTATATATATATATATATATATATATATATATATATATATATATATATATATATATATATATATATATATATATATATATATATATATATACATATAATATATATATATATATATATATATATATATATATATATATATATATATATATATATATATATATATATATATATATATATTTATATATATATATATATATATATATATATATATATATATATATATATATATATATAATATATATATATATATATATATGTTATATACATATATAAATTATGTCATATTAAAAACGGATATGTACCATTTGAAATAAACATGAAACTTCTTTCTGAACACATTTACATGGAAACAAATTTCGGTTCTTTTAATGTGTATAGTGAGCCAAGGAAGTTTGATGTCAGAGTAGTACGCTTTTTTGTATATTCAAATGATTTACTCGAAAAACTTGCCAAAAAATATTCGAAAGAGAAAAATTTTGCTTTCTGTTTTGAAACTTTTATGGATTTGGAAGCTTTTAAGACGGGAACACTGAAAATAGTATTATTTTCACGATTTGCATTATA
Organism: Odontocerum albicorne; assembly: GCA_949825065.1. Classification (NCBI taxonomy): domain Eukaryota; kingdom Metazoa; phylum Arthropoda; class Insecta; order Trichoptera; family Odontoceridae; genus Odontocerum; species Odontocerum albicorne. The sequence continues at coordinate 29,983,447 of OX463841.1, read as the reverse complement.
AACCTTTAACCTGGAAAAAAAATACTTGGCTAAATTAGTTTTGGGGAAAACCCCCTATTGTTGAGAAAATGATTTTTTTTTTCGTTTCGGATCATCCTTCGGATTTAAACAACCTTAAAATGTATTTGAAGATAAATTGAAAACATAATAAATTTTACTTAATTCATTACACCGTCAATTTAATTTATGAGAACCTTTAAATCGATAACACTAAAGGGAAACTCTTAACGAAAGGTTAGTTTAAATTAAGATTTTGTAATAAATTAAAAAATTTATGATAAATTTAGTTAATATCAACTCGATACGTAATCAAATTATGAAAATAAATAATATGAATGTTGTTAATTTTCATTAATTCGTTTTTTTACGTTTTTTCATATGTTATGTCAAGATCAAGTTGAAAACTATTTTAATATTAAAGCGTTGTAAAAGTAACGAAAAACTAAATCATGAAATATTTTCAATGATAGAGGATTTTTTCTAAATATTCTAATCTCAATTGAGTCTGCGATAGGAATTCTCATTACTGAAAACAATATTTTGACTAAGGACAAACTTTTATTATCCAGATCAGTTTTTTGAGTTAACATTGAAATTTGATGAAAGTCAATTCAATCTTTTCTGTTATTTTATAGTAAACTATTAAGTGAAATCTGAGAAGGTTTGGGAATGTTAAACGAATGAAAAAGCAACAAATCAAATATTTCGTCCAAATGTGAGTGGAAGACGTGGTAGAGAAAGACCAAGGAAAGCATGATTAAACCAAGCGAATGATATTTTGAAAGAAGTAAACGTAAAAATCAGTAACATCGATGGAGTTATATGAGAAGGACGCGAATGTTAAGTAAGCAAATAATTTGTGAAAGACTGGAAAAGTGTTATAATAACCGTCAAAACATTTTATTCTATTCCTTATTTCTTGGACCATTCTCAACCTTAACCGCAACCTCTATCAGCAAGTATTAAAACATGCAGAAATAATATTGTTATAATGCGTTTGATGTTTATCCCTTTAGTTAGACACACAATGAAAATTATATATTGTATATGTCATAAATGGAAAACTTATGTGATTTGAAAGATTTCCTTTAGCAAAAGCATAATTTCGTTTAATTCAGTTTTGAAAAAAAAAAACAATTATTCATTTTCATCAAAACCTGAAACGACAATGTTGTAGCTTTTCGAACAAAAGTGATATGCTTCAAAAAGTTAAATTTAAACTTAACTTAAAACTTTACACGACAATATGAGTCAAGTAAAAAAAAACAATAACATTCTTTAGAAATTCAAGCGATTTGACTATCAAATAACGAGGTAAGTTATGCCAGAACGTTTAATTGTATAATTTAATACCGAAAAGAACAATGATGAGAGCATTATCGCTCTAATGAGTTAAAAAATAAGGTATTCAGATAACGTCGAAGAATAAATTTTACTGAAGCTATGAATATAGTTTGTAAAAATGGTTATTTTAATTGAGAGTATTTTACTGACCAAGAAAACTGCTGACAAATTCGTTAGCTGAGTATTACATTGCGTGATAAGATAAAATAACATCTGGATAAGAGCTCAAACAATGGGCTGCAACGTCGTAAATGAGGATTGTGTGGTGAGGTGCTGAAAACATAGCAAGAATGGATTAGGAGAGGACTCTGCAATTGCGATCATTGACAGATCACCACAGGACGGGAGGATGGCGTCCAAAAGACAGCCAGGCGAAACTGAATGCCATAGACGGGTGCGCGAGAGAAGTGGTAAGGGTCGGAGGAGGTCAATATCCTGCAGAGAAACGATATGGGCTTGAGATGACGGTCTGGAGGGGGGGGGGGGAGTACGAATTCTATTTCCTTTGGTACCCATTTTTCAAAAGAGAGAGGTAGCCTAATGACAGACACACGCCAGGTTGTATTTTAGCAACAAAGTGTTACTACAATAATATCTAAATGATTTACGAAAAAAATAATGCATTACAAAGGATAATTATTTGCTTGTTTGATAAGAATACGAAACTACAACTTCAAATATCTCTTATACAGTGTTATTTTTTGTTAATGTTTCTAATGTTTAATATTTTTAATAATTATTTTGTTTATATTTTACTTAAGTATTATATTTTTGATTACGTTTGCAATATTAAAAATGTTTTTCTTATTGGGAGCTAAAAACTAATTTTGACTATGATAAATATTTTACATACCGTAAATTAAAATAATTTTTGAACAAATATCATTTAAATATGAAACACTTATTTCGCAAAGCCTAGCAAACTAATCGGAATTCAGATATCGTTCATAAGCTTTCATTCGTATGTATGAAGGTGTGTTTAAAATTCGGAGGGAAATGAAAATGAGAGGGATTAAAAAGGTTTTAGAGGATCCTTTTCGACCCATTTTATAGGTACTCATATGAGAACATATTATGGTGATAGCCTTTCCTGTAATTTGGATCGGTAAGAAAAAAGAAATAAGGGCATTATACATTTTGTCATGAGACGGAAAGGCTTTCATGGAGTCTTTTCGGTGAACAGACTTTCTTTGTATATTAGTAAAGGCTTTTAAGGTTGCTAACGTAAGAAAGGTGTATTCCTTGAGGATTGTATCCATTTGCGTGATTGAAATATGTATAAATATGTTTTTCATCTTTTCATTCAAAATAATTGATTTAGAATCATATTTTAAATACAAAAAAAAATTATGTGAAAAATACTCAAAATCCATAAAATACAACAAAGGTAATATAGTATAAAAAATACATCAAAGTTGATTCGTATTAAAAAAATTGAATACAAGAGTTTGTGACATGCTTTGTGGGTGAAACAAAAACTCATAACCTTCCACAATGCTTATATCGAGTAACTATAATATTATACCAACTGGAAGGTTCACAAAAGAATGTCAATTTGATCAAATATTTTTAGTTATTTATACTTAAAAGAAAAAAATGGTTTTTTCATTGTTATCAAAATAAAGTTTTAATAAAATGAAGTTATACGGTGCTACTTTTTTTGAAAACTCAATAAATCTTTCAATCACAATAAATCATTCTGTTAAATGAAAATAATAAATTTAGTAAGATGACAAATTTTCCAACTTCTGAATTTAACAAATAAGCTTTTTTGCGCACCAATAATTTAAAAAACCTTTCCATAAATATTTAATTTGAAAAAATAATTACGAATAGTATCTGTTACATGGAATGTTACTAATGATACCTAACGATAAACTTTTCTATGAAAAATAAAAAGGGAGATACATTACTTTGAGTTCTTAAGATGAACTAGAATATTTATAAATTAGGATTGTAGAAATATTTTAGTTCACTTTCATTGTACACAATAAAATCTGGCAGATCATGTGTTAATTTTTTCGAACCGACCAGAAAGATATTAAAGAGGGCTGAAAAATATCTTGGTTCCAATTCCACGACACGTAGGTTGGCTGTCGGATAGTTTAGCAACTAGGCCACGGAGGTCACCTCTAAATATCTAAATTTATATTTATTGAAGGTTTGTTCAAAGAAAAATTTAACATTTTATTTTGATAAAAAAATTATGTTTTCTGAATAAGACTCACCAAAAGTCTACAGAATTAAAAAAAATATATTTATAAAATAGTACAATGATATGCTCCTTTTATAGTCTTAGAATATTGTTTTCTTTTTGTAGTTTTCTGAAAACATTTTTCCTCCATGTCGTATGGGATTTCACTAAAATAAGGAACAACTAAGTCCTCAATATCGAGAGAATCATAACATTTTATTCATACTTATTACTGAGTATTATAAAAAAACTTTGGATCATAAATTCTTGTTAGAAAGTTATGGGGGGGGGGGGGGGTGGCTTGGCATGAATTCGTATCTTGTTGAAACAAAACATAACTTTGAAAAGATCTTGAATTCACGCAACTGCTGATAACTCTGAATGTTGCGAAATTATTTATTGAAGAAAGTAATTTTACGAAGTATCTTATACTTGTTTCAAAAATATTTCATACAACTGGAAAGTGATATTAATTATTAAAGCGGCCTACAAATTAAACTTCTTGCTGGATTTATATCACTAAAAACGTAAATTAGGAGTTATTTATGTTAATTTATATCATGTATTCATGTGATTCAAGGCAGAAATAATACAAATTAATGAGGCAGTACAGTAATAATATTAGTGTACATTAATTATTCAACACGACGAGTCTATTCTCTGCGAAGTAGAGTAGGACGTTGTTCAGTTATACATTTCTACCTTATTGTTTTTGACGGTGCAATGTTATTAAAAACTATTAATAATCTAAATCATGAATGACCTCCGTGGCTTTATTCCATTCTCGTCAAAATATAGATTTTTAAAAAGAGTTTAAATCTGGTTTTCACTTCAGGCTTGACAAATATTTTTCTGGTTGGTTGGAAAAGATTGCCGCATGGCAATACCCCAACCAGATTGTGCTGTGTACAACGAAAGCGTACTGCAATAATACTATAGTTTCAACGTTTATTTGTTTCGATGCTGATAGTTGAAAACCTTGATTTATACTATTCTAATTTCTGTTATTGATGACCACGGGTAAGATAAAAAATTACCACGGTACCAATTACCTAATGAAATATGATAGAAGAAAAATACTTGATTGTAATTCACAGTTTTGCATTGCAAACACTAAACAACATATTTCTTAAGAATCACCATAATAATAAAAAATGTGCACAATGCGCAAAATTATTTTTAAATTTATGGAAGAAAAATCTAAATAAAAATTGTTTTTGTAGGCATAAATTTTTCGTTTTTGTGAACGTACTCTATGAAACTATGTTTATTATTTTTGAACCCCGAAACAAAGACATTAAATTTACTGGACTTATGGATCTTGAAATACATTGACTGTAAATAGTTTATGAACCACAAAAATAAATTTCATCGAAATTTGCAGCTCGATGCTATGCTTAAAAATATCAAATATTCCAGATTTACTTCTACCCGGATATTTTGAGTTCAATTCTCGATGACAACAATTAAATTAATATGTATGATTGTATGGAAAAAATATACAATTATATATCAACCCACCAGATTGCATTAATTGTATATGATAAAACTGTTGGTATAAATAGTAAACGAATTTAAAATTGTCATGTATGATTTTTATTAATGGCTCAGATAGCATAATGCTTGAATTCGATGAAAAAAACGGAGCTCAACCTGATTAAACAGTTTGTCTTGTGTCTATAATCGTACATGGTAGTACGAGCGTCGACGAACGGATAATTGATTACCTACTCTAGTGGTTTTTATTTCGAAATCTCATTGATGGGGTTCAAGACAATATGGTGTCCACGCTTTTTTTTAATCTATCCTTATCACCAATTCGAATGCATTGAGGCTTTCCATGAAAATAAAAAATAAAAATGTTTTAAATACCAGCCCTTCTGTACCTTGGTGTGCCTTATATTCAATCAAATTACACGGCACATTGACTTTGTCATAAATTTTATTCATGTCACTGCAAATATACACATATACATAAATTTGTTCGTATCACTGTTCTGCCTTTCTTGTTTGTATATTGTAACTTATGTATAAAGGTGGATTTTATAGGTTTGCTCAGTATTGTCATTATTATAAATATTCTTTAATAATGGTGTGATCAATCTTTTCAGGGAGCCTCGTGTATAGTCATTCTTTTCAGCGTGTCCACATCACAAATACGTACGTGTTGGAATAAAAAATCATATGTTTTTTAAATAGTTAGAAAAATATCATGAAATATAATTTGAACATTTTTTCCTCAGAGTATTGAGATTAAAAAAATAATAATATCTGTTTCTTTTTTGCAGGTATGTTGAAATTAGAATCTACAATAAAGGATAATCAGGTATCAGAAAATTTTGAAAATTATATTTTAAAATAAAAAAATCTCATTTTATTGATTCAGAACAATTTGATTTGCTTTTAATGACGTCGCTATTCTTATGCCTTTAAACTAGTTCAAAAATAGTTTTATCTGTAATTGTAGTTTCTTATGTTATTTTAAATGTCTTTTACGTTATTAACATTTATATTTTGCTTATGCTTTACCAAGAAGTAGTTCTAGGGAAATGCTAATAGAAAGCGGTATATGAAAAACTAACGAAGGCACCATTGATATAAGAAAACTAGTCTCGAAAAAAGGGAATGGTATGGTGGAATTGGGACGAGGTCTATTAAAATATACACTGGTGTAGAGAACAATGAATGTGCGCAACTTGAATTTTTAAGTCTTTGGTCGGTTTTACAAAATAGTCAACGTCAAGTTTGCCACCGTGAAAAGCATTTTTATCTATTTCTCTATCTTCTGAGCTTTCTTCCAAATTTATATTTACAAATAATGAACGGAAATATGTAGCAAATACAGACTAAAAAAATCTTTAATGAGTTATTTTGAAATATGAAATGTAAAATAGACATACAATCAAGCCATGTTCTGTTAAGAGTAGACAGAGAGGACATATCTCATCGCATTCCAATCTACACACACACATTCATTGTCTTATCCATATTATTATGCTTATGCCGTTAAACATGCTTTTCTATTTCTCATAATTTATATTTTTTTCTTCAGTAAAAAAATGCACACAACATATTTTTTTCATTCTTACCTCTGCCTACTTTTTTCTCGAACACCATTCAGAAATATAATTGTTTTCTAAGTCTAGGTCTCTCAAAACTCATTCTGTCGATTTGTTCAACCATTTCAGGATTCCTTTCTCAATTCTATTTATAGCACCTATAGATACCATAACTGTTATTCCTAATCATTGCTTACTATATAATATATTGTTGTACCAGATATTCTTTGCAAAACACGCACTGATCATATCACGCATCCCTTTTGTCCAGGCTTTACTACCATATGTCAAGGTGGGCATTAATACTCGTACATAACTGTGTACTCTCAACTGGGTAGATTCACTATATCGTTTACATTGTTTCCTGTTACAACACGCATTTTAACATCTTTCTATATCTTATAATTTATCAAAAACATGCTTCCCAATAGCTGAATTCTACAAGTTGCCTTATTCTTTCATTGTTCACTCATATATTAAAGAAATGAAGTGTGAACTAATCAAGATAATCAATAAACTTCCAAATTGTTGGTGTGCAGTTGATTAAATATAAGTGATATTATAAAAAAAAATATTAATTTAAAATAAAAGAGTTTTGTGTAATAGGAAATTATATTTTAAAAAGTATTTTTGTCCAGAAATAATAAGACAGAGAAATTCCAGTTATGTAAATACACGTTGCTGGAAAATATTGTCTGGTCCAGAGATCTTTAAGAAAGAAGTCTTGATGAATAGACGTGAGGTTGAGACGAAGCTCGGAGGATGGTTTCAAGACAAGTCTTAAAAATAAATTAAGGATTATGAAAGGAAGGATAATTCTGTGAGATTGGAGCAGGGGCGGGGGAAGGAGATAATGTTTCGGTGCAGACGGCCCTGTGTGGTCAAAGAACACTGGGTGGTCTAGGGCTGCGGGCGTAACCACGGACGAGAGTGGATGAGATTAAGGTATAAAACCCTTTTAGCTTGGGCTTTCGTGCCACAAATCCGAGAAAACTTTTAGTCTAACGCAAGTGCTGAGATTTTCTGCGTGTATTTTTTAAGGATATTAAGGCGTAAAAAATAAACGTTTGTTTAATTCATTTATTCAAATGTTTGTGCTGTTAAAATACGAAGGATTACTTTCTGTATTGTAAAAACTTCAGAAACGAATACAGGACTGAAATGGGTGTCGTAATTGAAATAAAGAAAGTAAATTTTAGATGTTTCCGTAGTACAGATAACTAACAACAAAATGTACAGGTGACATACTCGTATTTTGCCACTAACGGAACTGTTTCGGATTTTTCTAAAGTAATTCCATTTGACTGATCATAATGATCTTAATGTTTGTTCATTCGAGGCAGGATGTGGCGCTTATGAACTTTTTATAAATATAAAAACAGTATTTTTGAGGTGATATTTTATTACGAAATAGCCTAAAATAAGTTATTTTTTATTACAATTATAAAAATAGGTTTATAGCGGAATTAGACCTAGGAATATGTGGCTGAGCAGATTTCAAAATAATGTAAAATTAAAATCAGGAATTAACGAAAGCTGTGCAAGACAGAATGAATTTGTGAACACAAGTCGAAAAAAATGTGATTGTATGGAAAAAGTAAAATACACGTCAAGGGACACGGCGTGAAAATTTGTACGAGTTTTTCAAAACCTTGATCCTAAAACCATCGTAAATGGTATTAACTTTTATGTTTTAAAAAGTTTTTTTTTTTCAAAAAAAATATTTCTGCGACTAGAATCTAAATATTTATTGGAAATTTCGTCAATCAAATAAATTTAAGAGTAACGAAAGGAAAAGAAAATTGAAATAAATAGTTGAAGTAACTTTTTTTGAGAAGGTGTATTTATTTATTTAGTATAACCTTTTTTCGACCATTTAAAAAACTTCCAATAGTGAAATGAAAAATAGTAAAATTTAGAAAATATACACAATTTTTAGTTTGATTCTAAAAATATACAAAATGATACTTTGGACTGCTTGATGGTGGAGTTGTGAGGCTATCATGGGAGTCACGATGCTTAGTCATGAGCCACACGACATGATGATGGATTATACTTTGGACTGCTTGATGGTGGAGTTGTGAGGCTATCATGGGAGTCACGATGCTTAGTCATGAGCCACACGACCGGATGATGGATTATACTTTGGACTGCTTGATGGTGGAGTTGTGAGGCTATCATGGGAGTCACGATGCTTAGTCATGAGCCACACGACAGGATGATGGATTTTTCATATTATTAATTAATTTATTGCTTTTAAATTATACACGATATTTCCTTTCATAACATTTGCAAATGTTTAAATACTGTTGAGTTGTTCGAATATGCAAGTTAAATTAATTTAATTTTAAATTAAGTGTGTGTAGTGATTAATATTAAAAAATATATATTCCTGATGATTATTTACTCACTCTAGTAATCATTTAAAAAAATATCAGTTGCTTTCTTCATGTTTGTTAAGTATTGTGACCCAATATCTGATTAGTCAATTTGGTAATAGTTTCAAGTGATTTGATAGATAAATGCATTCAGGTGCAGCATATTGGACAATGTCGGTGTACCGGCCGGCCGCTCCTATTGTCGATGACACGGTCAATAGCTGACTACGAGTATTCATTTATGTATAATCAGCATTTGCTCAATACTGGAGCTCTTATGTATGTTGAAACCGAGTTCGGTTTACTGGTTTCGCAAGGGTTTTCACATTGTAGAACTATATTCTGCAGTAGAGGCTCTGTTTCTGCGTATGGAGATGAATATAGATGTTTCTATTATGTTTTAAATTATCGAGTATCTCATTCTCTAACTCCTTTTTGTAACGAAATCTCATTATCAATTCCTTTATTATATATTAAAATATTGCCTTCTTTGTTAAAATATGGGTTCAATAATTTTCTAATAAAAATAATTTTCTACTTAGTATGACTAGTAGTGTTAACAAATCCGTGCAACTAATATGTATGAATTTGTTAACACTTCCTCTAAAATTAAGTATGAATTTGTAAAGAGTTGGTTAACCATTTTGGACTGCCTGCTTAAACTGGCATTGGATAAATCATAAATAAATATAGGTTTACTAGTAGTAACATAGTACAATACATGGTACATATATTTCAAAATCGTACATATATCTCAAGATAAATAGGAGTATATTTAAGGGAGAAGCTATCAAAAGGTCTGGGTTCATCTCATAACACCCCCCTGGCCGAGATACACCCCACCAATAGATAAAGAGCCGGGCCGCGAGTACATCAGGCGTTCTTCAACGTACACCCTTGTACAAAGGAGGTAACGTGCTCCAAAGTTCAGCGCTTTATCACTTACGCTACCACCACATCTTTATTGAAATAAATTACAATATAATTATTATTTTTTTAAATAAATGCATAATTATGAAATAAAATGTATATTATTTAGAATAGTTATATATTTGAAGTAAAATTCGTTGGTCGATTAAAAAAGGAAAAACATTTTTTTTAATATTTACCGTAATTATAATAATAAAAATAATTGTGAGACTTGGCGTTTCTTATTCACAAGATGATCTACTCGTATGCCTCGGTTTAACGGATGCAGTAGCAACATACACTTTCTAGGTTGCTGGCCGTGATTTGGTCGAAGGTTTCACATGCTTTATGCTAGAGAACATTTGTTCACATAAATATGTGCTGTCAAATAACGAACTGATAAAAAACGCATTTTTAGATTTGTTCTTCTTGCGATAAGTATGTAATTCTAACAAATTTCTAATATATGGTAGCATATTCATTTTACTCTTTAACTCAGAATTAGACTGAAAGTCAATCAATTTCGTTTGAGTGACCTCCGGAACCTCATTAATATCAAAAGAAAATGGAGATAAACAAAATATTGAAAATTAAATCTTTCGTCTTCAAGTTTTGAAACCTGTTGTCGATATCTTCTTTCAGATTTCATTTAATTCTTACATAACATAGTTTTGAGTTTTTCTAATATTGCATGCCAGCAGAGTTGATAAATACACGAAGTTTTATTCTTCAACTGCAATTTGAAAATACATAATTTTGTCCCAAAAGCAATGACATGGAAAAAAAATGTTACTTTAATGATAAGAATTGAATGCACATGTTGGCGTTAAAATATATGGGTTTGAATTGGTGTTAGGTAAGTTTTTTGATAGATAAAATGATAATAGGAATATAGTACTATAAGTACGCTCGGACAATGATCTGGTATGGACAGAATACGAAGTGATTAAGGATAAATGTGAACTTAAGGATGATGTGTTGAGTCAGTAGTATGAAGATCACTCTGATATGGTTTGATCATGTGGAACGAATGAATGATGAAAGAGTAACAAAACATTATTTCAAATATCAGTGGAAGGCATGGTAGAGGAAGACCAAGAAAAGTATGGTTGGATCAAGTTAATTATATTTTGAAAGTAGGAAACGTAGAAAATCAGAGAACACGTAGGAGTTGTATGAAAAGGTATATGGATGTACAATAGAAGAGGCGTAGGATGTGTATCGGGAAAGATAAGTCTGGCACATTGTTCTCTACCTCTCTCGATAGGGAAATGACGTGATGGTATGTTTGTATGTATGTGTATACCTTTCCTCGGAGAAGTAAGTTTTATTCATTCATATGGTACATTCACAAGGAAGGTAAATTCACATATCTATTCTTCATCTTAAAATTTTTATACTGGATACACTTTTCTTTCTATTAATTTTTAAATAAATTTTTTCAAGTCGAAAACCCTACAACTTTTTAAATTGCTCAAACGGAGTCATCGAACATAAGGAAAATAAACTACATTATCTGCTACCGTTTCTATGTCGTTCAATAACTTTGAAATTCTCTATGATGCAAGTTTTTTTAATGTATGGAGTACTATAACAACAACTGCTATTATGTTTTCTGCCATCGGTTGTTTAACGCAAAGGTTTTCGTGTATTTTGCAGGGGTACTGCATTATACCGTCACTTCTGACTTTGGCTGCATATTCTTTAATTAATATGACTAACCCTATTTTCTGCCTACCAATGCAGGAACTCAATATATATCTCTCTCAATCTCTGTCTACCAATGCAGGAATCAGTGGTCATACCTGAGATATTTGTCGAATTCAAGACGAGTCGCTTTAAAGTTTCCATCCCTGCGTGGAATAAATCTATGGCTTTTGTGGTGCCTTTTAATGGAACCAAACACCACGAACAAATATTACTAACTGGGTCATATCGCTTACACATTTAACATATCTTCATCAAGCGTCAGATAATAATACTTGAATGCTAGAGCGTTTGGCTTTTTGCCTAATTTACTGGAGACACTAGTAATGAAAGGCACCAAACATAATTTAGAGACTTTCCACTTTAAATTTCTTGTTTTGTTTGTCTTACTTTTTTCATACTCTACAAACATATAATTACTTATCACGTAAATAAATAAAGATGTTCTCTACACTAGTGGCTATTTCGTCAATATGTCGAGTCATTTTCTGTCGTCCACTTCAGGGGGTCAATCAATTGGATTGATGGTAGTCATAAAACTGCTTTTGGATTAAAATCTACGGTACAACCGCTTAAGCTACGGTTTCCTAAGAAAGCGGTGCCGTTATGTAGTGGCCGTAACAAAACATTGTCTATGCAAACCAATGGCGTTGGTTTCCTCGAGAGCGTTGGTTTTGAGCGTAACGTCAAATAGCGATGCCGCCATTTGCATGACGGCCGTCATAGTGAAACAAATAGTCGTGGAACGTTTTTTTCCCGTGTAGCGGTGACCGTTTTAAAATAGAAAAATGAATGCAAACGTAATTTGGACCAGCGAAGATGACGAAATATTGATCAATTTTGTAAGAAATAATGAAGCGTTATATAATGTGAAGCCCAGTTGAAACAAAAAATAATAATTGAAACAAAATATGTGGAATAATATCGGACTACACTTGAAAAATCAGGAATGTATGCATATTGTAAATTAATAAGGTTGTATTCCTGTCTTGCTGGGGGTTTATATGATTAATTTTTCTAACCAAATTAAAAAAAACTTTCAAACTTTTAACCCTTTAATTAATTAATTCCGTTGGATTACTAAAAGCCTGGATGTTACAATGTATGACTCTTACTCCGGTAGCTCAGTATAGGTAAAACAAGGCTCAATAAGATCTCAAGATGTCGTGGGAAGTGGTAGGCATTCGTCAGTGCTTGGGTAGGTATAAATACATAATGAAACACATATTTGCTGTTAATTGGTTATATATTTAATCCTGACGAGCTGATACTCCGTCAGGAAAATCAAATGGGCAGATTACTATCTGCTACTCCGCTAGCCTTTCAGATGGACAGGCAGTCGAAGCAATTTATTATCAGGGGTAATCTCACAACAGTCCGTTGCGGAATTGTGCAATTCTCAAAGATTAGATATCGCCAATCTCTAGAATACTCAAATATCACCATAAAATGACAAGCAAAAGAGGATAAATAAGGTTGATCTTACTCCAATACAAGACACAATGTATTATCCTAGATCCGCTTCAAGTGTATGACCAGGTCGACTCGTATATGGCCCTCTGACCTTATACTGTTACTACAGGCCCGTAGATGTGAAGAAATTCCCTCAGTGGTTGGTGACCGTCAATTCGTGCCGTAATACAGTCACACGACTCGGTCCGGTCTTGAAGACTCCAGAATCTGGCGCGCACTCGATATTGCTGGTAGAATCAGTTAACTTTGACCCGCGAATGAGTTGTACGCCTACCTCGAGATCGTCGTTTGGACAACAGTCCAGAATCTGCTCAATCAAAAGACTGAGGTGAAACAAGATCCCCGTCTGTAGATTATCCGGAATTTACCGGACAAATTGTATCAAAATAAGAATGAACAATCAAATGTGAGAAAAGCTTGTTCGCGAACGGCGTTAAAACGAAATGATGATGGCTTGACAACTTCGTGGCGAGAAAAGAGGGTGGGAAGATCGCGGCCCCTCAATTTAAGGGATTTTTGCTAACCCCCGCCATATTGGAGCTCTATAGAAAGTTCCTCGTGACCGTTGAGATAACCATAAATCTTTTCCATCCGCCCGAACGTTACTTCGGCAAATGAATAGTTTATTTAAACTATAACAGCGTCATAAAGTTGAGAATCCTTTTTGTATAACATCCGGTAACCTTAAAGGCGATACTTATTGCTTAAGAGACTAGTGTACCCTTCTTTTGAATGTATCTCGAGTGGAGTGTTATTTCTTCCCAGCCGTTGTTTCAATATTTAACTATGACTGCAATAAATTAAGCGCGACGTATTTCTTTAGAAAAGGAGAAGAGAAATTTTTTGACCCTTTTTTCTCGCCTAACAATCGCGGTCATAAAAGCGCATTCACCCTCTGAAATATATCTTGCGCAAAGTTTTATTTTTTTTCTTAGTAACAATAGTTATCTGTGACTGCAATAAATCAGATCGTAAGACGGAACACCAATTCCCGATCTTTACAAGGACAAACGTTCTGCATTCTTTTGAAAAAAGGGAAGAGAAATCTGACACTGAGCTATGTTACAAAAGGAGCCCTTCTCCTTTGTCTTTTGATTCCCCGGGTTCACTATTTTTAATGGTTATTTTTTAACTGCAATAAACTAATTGGTCGACCGTACCCAAGCAAGGCCTCAGGTCCTGACAAAACCTAATGTTAATTCTTCCTTAAAAAAATAAAAGCCAAACTACTACTTCATAAATTCGTTCACGGAGCTGTCAGATTTGACGTTTCCAACTGACAGTTGTGGGTTCTCATTTCTGCCGTCTGCGGCGCGCCAGGCGGATGCAACGCAAAGTACTTGCACATACGTCCATTCTCCACCGCAATACGCTTACTGACCGTTTCCGTCTTTTTTTAAGTTTACATATCTGGTTCGGTCGTTTTCTTACGTCCGCTGCATCACGTCATGTTACGGCTGCTATATAATGGCACCGATTTCTTAGGAAACCGTAGCTTTACTGCCCAATATGTGACGGTGATCGGACACCAGGTCAAACTTTTAGAGCTCCGCAAATATTTTGCTTCGAATGGCAAGAACGATACCAGAGAGTACCCTGCTCTTAAGTACAGGTATGGTAATCAGACAGCCTTTGATGATCCTGCAGTTCTCGTTCAACAACGTGTCGATATGTCTAGTCTGAACTGATTTAAACTACACAGGACAAGCATATTCTACGATCGAGTTGATGAGGATTATAGCGGACACCCTCGGAGCATGAGTGTTCGCATTTAGTTGTTTAAGGAAATCAATGTGTAATAATATTTTTTTATTAAATGACACTTATTCTGTCCTATTTTTATGATGTATAAAAAACCAGCTTGTGGACTGCATAAAGCACTCTGGCAGGTCACATGCGGTCCTCAGCTTGGTCTAAAGGTAAAATTAAATGCAGTTTTTTTAATTTCCCATAGATTAAGATTTAATTTATTGAAACAAAAAAATCAGACCAATGTTTTAGTGGTAAGACTTTTACAAAAAATACAAAACTAACTCTGAATAACGTGGAAAAACTGAATACAGATATTTGAAGAAAAAATACAAATATTGTGCTACTAATACAATGTGTATTGTTTTGACATACTCGAAAGATTATTTTAAATAAATTTTTCATATTTACTAAAGAAAATCTCAATTCTAAAATCTAATTTTATAAACAAAAATATAAAACAAAATAAAGATCTCATTTATGTTAACATTTATGATACATTGAATGCTTTGTAGTTTGATAATTTGTGTTTAATTTTATTCCTTATCATTTGCAATTTATAGCGAAAACGGAAACTAAAAATATTTATGAATACATCTGCCAAAAACTAGGGAACAAAAAAGGGATTTCTCTGAAGTGTTTTGATGAAAGCAACTTGGAATATATCCGTATAATATTTATGGTCACGTATGTCTCACTTATCCAACATTGCTTTGTATGGGAGAGATGAAAGTCTTATATAACCCAAGGAGAAAAAACATGCAACAGGGGCGGCTGTTCTACAAAAAAAAAAACAATTCTAATCCAACAGAAACCAAATTTTTTACTTTGGAACTGGCAAGTTTTTAGAGGATCCATGAACCTTCCTTTGGATAAATTCTTCAAGTTTTAGATATTTTTGAACTTCAATATTATTTATTTTATTTAAAAAAAAAGTTTTACTTTGATATCTTATGGTACATTACAACATTCAAAATACATAGAATGCTGGAGACGATCCTTAAAACACGTGCAATTTAAAAAATAATGTATAAATTGTTGTCGAGAACTCGTAACATTTATTTATTTATCTTCGATGCCGACTTCAAAACAATATCCATGTTTTTTAATGCTCTCAACCAATGAAACTGAAGCTTTCAAGACCGATAATTTTGTGGCATTAAGCCTAGCGGGTTTAAATGTTCTACACATCTTACATTTTATAATACTACGCTTCAGAAACAGTTTTTTTTACGGAATTGAATAATTTTCTAACGCCTACCCTTTATTATTTGTAGCACCTTCAATGCTTTATAATAAGGTATAAAAAATCGTGTAATTATTTTAAGTGTTTTGAATTTTCAAATACGTTTTATTTATGAAATTTAAAGAGCACAATTAGATATTTTAATTGTTTTCAACAATTATAAAAAAAATGTTTTGAAATAATAAGTTGGTATTTGTTTTTATTTGAATTAAATTCAGAATTCCACAACATGCCTAAGTACTGCATTTTTTTAAAAACTTACTCTAAAGTTAATAGCATATTTGTGATTTTTTTTTAATACTGTTGATTTATCATAATACTAATAATTTGACACGAATGTTATCCTCGACAACAATTTAATTAACTACTCTACTGCACTGCTTAAAGTGGAATTTCGTTAATTCCACGTACCATATATGCATTTAAAAAGAAATGTTCTTTAATTTGCTTTTGTAAACTTTTGCCGAGATTTTTACAAAATACACTTGGCAAATTTTACTATAGATTTTATCGTGTTTGTGTAGGTATTGTGAATTGAGGCAGCCTGTATCGTGTTTGTGTAGGTATTGTGAATTGAGGCAGCCTGTATTTTCAGCTAAAATGAAATTGGGTTTCGGTTCAATGATTACTGTACACGTTTACAAAGCAAATAAAACGAGCTCAAAATTTATTTCTCTTAAATGGTAACATTTTTTGCCAAATTACCAGAAAAATAAATATATTTTCGTTTGTGTTTGTAGAGACTTGTATTTTTTGAAAAAAAAGTTAAATCTCAGCCTCTGAAAATCATGGTTCAATATTTTATTGAACTTGAGAAAATATTTTCACGCCTCTTTAACATCTTTCTGGCGGGTTATGCAAACCATGCCACATGCTCGTATTCTGGAGGGCTGATCACTTGTAGGCTTTCTGGAGAGAAAAAAATCACGTAGGGGTACCAATGGTAAATTGTTAGTGATCATCTGAGTAGGTTGGCTATATCTTTATCATGGATCGCTCAAATTACAATATGGGATAGAAGTTATCTCGTACAGTCGCTTAATTGAAGTAAACGCTAAAATGTTTTGCAAAATATAATTTCGTTTGCTTATGCTTCGTAATATTAGATTACTTCCATAGCTCGGTTGGTAAGACCACTCACAAGCTTAGATATTGATTTCCAATATTACTAAAAAAATGGTTTAAGTCTAGCTAAGAATTGAACCAAGTGTTTCCTTACCTCTTGACGTGGGGTAGTATTACCAATATCTAAGACGTTTTATAATTATACTCGTATATGAGCCCATTCCAGCAATATCGCATTAGAAGACTGGGTTAACGGAGCCAAATAAAAGATTCCAGTGTTCTCTTCCGGACACTCTTCAACGTAACCGTATCGTTAAGGCGTGTGTACCATACGAGTTGATCAATTTATACATCAGCTGTTTTGTTTAGATCTCCATTGGTAAGATACATATTTTCCAAATCGAGGGTTGCGGATTCAATTCCTAATGGTATCAATTTTTTATAAAAAGGTTCCGGTCTGGTTTTCATTTAAATCTCATTAATATTTTTTAGCGTGAATGGAAAATGTTGCTGTATGATAATAAATCCACCAAAATGTGCTATACTACAGAAGCAATGTGTTACACAACAAATTACATTGACCAATTTAGTTCAATTGTTTACTTAGCAACACTTAACGAAGACTTTAGGGTCTTCTCAAACGTGAAATTGACTTCGTAAAACGTACTTAAGTTGGATTACACCTTTTGTATTGCAGCATAACCAGCCCTGATACGTGGCAAACGCAAAGCACGAATTCTCATTTTGTTTCCTCGACGTAAACCAAACTTACTTTACGAAGATTCGTTTTGAATGTTGAATGATGTAACGTAGAGAAAAGGTAGCATTGTCTGTGAAGAAATAATAACCTGGTGTAAGAATGAATTGTTGGGATCGATATTAGTAGTTTCGGCAAAGGAACAATGAAAATAATATGTATTATGATATATGTATAGTAGTTCAATATATTCTTGATGTGAATCGATAGAAGTATAATAACCATTTTGAATTTTTAATATCTTTATTAAAACGTTTTATCATAAAGTACAGAAGCTCGTTTATGGGGTCCTTAGATGATATTTTATGATATCTGTCATTAAAATCTCGTTCGGGATGGGATATTGATACATTAAGCTAAGATTTTTATGTGATATGAATGGAAATAAAACATTAGTAGTAATGCAATTGACATAAAATGATATCTATTTCTTTTGAAATAATACTAAGAATTATACTTAATCGATGATTTCTATATCACACTTTAGAGCGCAACTCTCCGTTAGGACGCATTAGATCTAAACAGGTTTCATTACTTTCTAAAAAACATTGTTTTGTATTACACCTACTTTGTGTACATGACAACTTCGCGGGTTTTTTTGCAATGTTTTTCAACCAAACAGAATGAAGGCGTAAATGAGGCCTTAAGCGAAAACCAATCTTAAATGTTCTTTAAATAAATATTGCGTTTCAATGGGAATCGTACCCGCATCCCTCGGATTATGAAACAGGCGTCTTACCAATTAGGCCATGGATGTCATTATTTTTAAAATATGAACAATGGTTTCGTATAAATAAAGAACAAAGTTTCCTTTGGTTATAAAATAATTACTATATTTAGAAAATAAAATTTCACATCGTTTAACACATCAGTATGAGACGTTCTCAGTCTTAACACATCAGTATGAGACGTTCTCAGTCTTATACTTAATTTTTATACCCAGCGGGCTTATTGCTATGGGGCATTTTTTCCGACCAACCAAAAATGCGTGCTACGGTATACACAAATAAGAAGTTTTCATACATTTTAGATATAACTTTCACTTTAAGTAAAATAATCGTGAGTTTGGTTTGAATTTGCGAGGAATGTGCATGTAACCGATACTCCAACGTTAAGTCAGTGCACCTTCCTGGCTAGACCATGGCTGGAGGATCGTTGTACTCGTACATCTGCAGGATTCTTATCTTATTTGTGAGCAATGTGTGTGTAACCGATACTCCAACGTTAAGTTAGCGCACCTTCCTGGTTAGACCACGGCTGGAGGATCGTTATACTCGTACATCTGTAGGAGTCTTATCTTATTTGTGAGGAATGTGTATGTAACCGATACTCCAACGTTAAGTCAGCGCACCTTCCTGGTTAGACCACGGCTGGAGGATCGTTATACTCGTACATATGTAGGAGTCTTATCTTATTTGTGAGGAATGTGTATGTAACCGATACTCCAACGTTAAGTCAGCGCACCTTCCTGGTTAGACCACGGCTGGAGGATCGTTATACTCGTACATCTGTAGGACTCTTATCTTATTTGTGAGGAATGTGTATGTAACCGATACTCCAACGTTAAGTCAGCGCACCTTCCTGGTTAGACCACGGCTGGAGGATCGTTATACTCGTACATCTGTAGGACTCTTATCTTATTTGTGAGGAATGTGTATGTAACCGATACTCCAACGTTAAGTCAGCGCACCTTCCTGGTTAGACCATGGCTGGAGGATCGTTATACTCGTACATCTGTAGGAGTCTTATCTTATTTGTGAGGAATGTGTATGTAACCGATACTCCAACGTTAAGTCAGCGCACCTTCCTGGTTAGACCATGGCTGGAGGATCGTTATACTCGTACATCTGTAGGAGTCTTATCTTATTTGTGAGGAATGTGTATGTAACCGATACTCCAACGTTAAGTCAGCGCACCTTCCTGGTTAGACCACGGCTGGAGGATCGTTATACTCGTACATATGTAGGAGTCTTATCTTATTTGTGAGGAATGTGTATGTAACCGATACTCCAACGTTAAGTCAGCGCACCTTCCTGGTTAGACCACGGCTGGAGGATCGTTATACTCGTACATCTGTAGGACTCTTATCTTATTTGTGAGGAATGTGTATGTAACCGATACTCCAACGTTAAGTCAGCGCACCTTCCTGGTTAGACCACGGCTCGAGGATCGTTATAATCGTACATCTGCAGGAGTCTTATCTTATTTCTGATTTTTTACACGGTGTTTTACTAAAAAAAATATGGCGTATTTTTTAATTTAAATATTTTATTTTCAATAACTTCACACTAACAAAACAACAGAGAAGACAAACGAAATAAAATTTCTAAAAATTAACAAATAATTATGATTAATTTATTTATATGGTAGTAGATATACAATACAACTTGAATTAATGATAATTTCTCATCACATTATTTTAAAATAGTTGACGCCTCTGACTCTGAATTGTCCCAGAGAACTCGGAGATCTCTAAACAGGCTCCGGACAGAAATTGGGAGACCAGGACATCATGCCAAAATGCAGAAAATTACGTGATGGATTACCCCTGCATTTGTGGGGAACAGTAGTCACTTACTGCAGTGCCCAAACACTTAGTGCAGTCCCTGAGTAGCTTGGTGTCTTGCACTGAAAATTACTTGATTCTGAAGACGCTCAGCGCAGTTCAGGTGGTCGAATTCTGGGTGGAAATAATTTAGTATCATTGACAAGATAAGAATAAAGAGATCATTAAAATAGAAATGCTTGTCTTTTTATAATTATGAAAGATTATCTGGCGTACAAAAATATCAGATTTGAATATTAAATAATTAATTACTTTTTATTCCACAAATTACATGAATCCCCGCGATGTGTTATTCTATAACTTATCTTGAGGTTTTCGTTAAGTAGAACGATTTCAGTTTGTTACGAAAGCAACACTTCAAGCTGATGTCACGGAAGTGTGTGTGATCTAATGAGCTAAAGGATTTTTTAAAGGTGTTAAACGTTTTGCATTCTTCGTTATTTATTATTTCTTTATTTTTCTTTGTGGTTTTCTGTATCTTTAATTTTTCTTATTTCATTGAAATATCAGAGATACATAAAGATATAAGTTAAAACAAAAAAGTAATAAATAACCAAAGAATGCAAAAGGTTTCATCCCTCGTAATAAAAATGTATTTGGTCAATAGACCGCACACTTTTCCGATAAAGCATGACACCAGTTTGACCTTAGCACTGATCTCGAAAAAACAGTAAGAATAATTTCGCCCGAAGAGGGCCTCAAGATAGGATGTAGAATCACGTATTCCGGAGATTCATTTTTAGTGTACATGTCATAATTAGTGAAATAACAAAGTTATTTTGTTATTAAATATTCTAATATAAATACCAGCAAGCTTAAACATTTGATAAATTTAAAATATTTGTTAAAAAAATATCCGCAGCAGTACATATAATATCAATTTTATTTTGAAAATATTTTGGTTTTCCCTGTAGACAAGGTGGTATTTTATAGCAGTAAACGAGAGCGACTTGAATAAATCTTAGTGGAGTTGCAAAAAATGGATCTAAGAAACGGATAAAATAAATGAAAAGATTGAAAGAAAAGATAAAAAAGGACAAACGAAAAAATAAATCTCGATATTGCTCAAATAAAAGGATTTGATGCAACATTTCTTTTTCTATTTTGGCCCTAACATCAGTTATTTTGCCTAAACATTTCGTCAAAATTTTGAATTGTCGGTGGTGGGAGATAAAATAATTTTCAACTTTTATAAATGTTATTCACGCTTTATACTTCAATAGAAATTATTGTCAACGTGAAATAAAAGACAAAAATTGATAGTTTCCAGGAAACCAAGAAACTTTTTTGTGCTTTATAAATATTTTATTAATTGAAAACTTCCAAATTTTTTATTACTTGCCTGTTTTAAGGGAATCAATTATTTCTGTTAAAAGGAAATGGAGTACAATGAATGATTTAATTGTAGAAAAACTTAAGGCAAAGATTGTTTTTACCATATACCGTGGAATTTTTATTATTACACTTTCGTTTCAAGCAGTACAACCTGTCAGATTTATTGTGGTATGACAATCTCTTCCAACCAACTTATCAAAAAATGTTAACGAGACCCTAATTGAAAACCAAACTGGAACCTTTCCAATAAAAATGGGTATCAAACCCGAAATTCTCGGGTCGAAAAACTGGTTTACTAATAAGGTCAAAGAGGTCGTTGAAAATATTATGTTTGGGGGTTGGTAAATATCGATGTCTAAATAAGAGTTTTTGGTATTTCGATTGAGGGTTATAAGATAAACCCCACCTACTTACAGAAATATTTTGTTTGATATTTTAGAACGATACACATATTGAATACAAATAAAAATATAAAAAAAATATTTTCAGTCATTAATAGTTTCCGAAAAATCCATAAAACGAATTCAAATATGACAGCATCAATTTCCAATATTTATCTATAAATTGTTTATGAACTAAATTTTTAATATCTTGAACTAAATGATTTACAATAACCTTTGTACACTGCACATACATTTTTACTGATTACGGTATGAAAAAAATACAATGTGGATATTATGGTATATTTGTTTGAAATTTTCTTTAAATATATTTAATTCCCCTCTTAAATTATATTGCAACTTTCAATAGATTTCCAGTTTATCCTTTTCTTTGTGGCCATTTGGTCGAGCAAGTAACTGCTTAATATGCCATCGTGATTGATTTTTCTTTATGAACTCTTTAAGACTTACGCTAAATAATGTTTACACTGTGTCGTGGAAAGTTAACTTTCTTAACATAATATTTTCCGGAACGCTCATAGCAGTTACTTATACCTCTCAGACTCCGTATTATGAAAATTAAATATCAGGGATAGTGAAACCATTATACTCGTAGAATGGTGTCTATTTGCTAGAAAACACATGAAAATTGTTAGAATTTTCTGTTAGAAAAAAAACTTAATCAACTACCTAATATTTAACAGAGTAAGATTTAATAATCCATTACGTGGGAAATTCTTTATCCTCATATTTTATAGAATTTTTAATTTTATAATTTTTTTTTCAAAAATCTGGCACAAACTTATGTAAGACCACCTTTAATATTTTAAGTTTAAGTAAGTGGTATTGGTAACTCCGATGGTATTTTACAAAGTAAAAACTTTCATATTTAAACCACAATCTGACAAATCAAAGTCCTAGCATTATTTATAAAATAAAAAGAACACCTAAAATTTCCGAAATTTTTAAACTATGCTAAGATTTCGTCCTCTTTCAAGGGCAGAGGCAACTCATTCCAGTATTTGCTGGCTGAGTATGAGAAGGATCCTTTGATTAATCTTCGATTATGGCTTGGGATGATTTAAAGAGTTTCATTGCTTTTAGTTTCATAACATTGAAAATCTCTAGCCTAATTAAGTGTTTCGAAGAGATAAGGTGGCATTTTTGTTTTGATAATTTTATGCATGTGTACGCTTAAGTGAAAAAACCGTCACTGTTTCATGTCAATATTTTTAAAAACCCTAAAAAAAGGGGAGCTACGTTCTCTGGAGGGGATGTTGAAACAATACCTACAACAAACATTTTGTATTTTTTGCAACTTCTTTTCCGTTTTCTTTAAAAGGCTCAGTCCATAGATACAATCACCATACTCGACTATTGAGATAACGAGCGCGTCGGTTATTCTATGTCTAGCTTCAATTGACAGGTTTCGACGGATGCGATAAATATTTTTAAGCCACGAAAAAGCTCATCGTAATTTAGTTTTAACGTGATCCTTGAATTTCGGCGCTCGATGATTTTTACAACCGCAAAGTAAAAATGTGAAACAAACCAAAACAAAAAAAGATACGAACAGTATGCGATGATGTAGGAGGCGATCGTGTGATAAAAAAAATCCATAATGGTGATACGGTAGCCGAAGTTGGTATTCGCTATGAAAGACTGATTACCGCTAATGAATAGGAAATTGATACTTTGAACGAGATTAACCCGCGTTTTACGACATGAAAAATTGCCGAGATATTAAATACATATATTGAAAATCACTGCCCACGAGCATTTGCTGCAATTTTGCAATTGAATTTGATCTGCAAATGCAAAATGACTTTTCAAATAGCTTTATATACTCGTATGAGTATATATCACATTACTAACATTGTTTCCATACCGTTGACATTTGATATACTACAACTAAACGAAATAGGTTTTAGTGAATAAAATAGTAAATTTCTTATAGGGGTGTCATTGAAAAAGCTTGGGAGCTTACAAATAACTGTATAAAATCTTTTCATATAAAAAATAAGAAAATGATATAAAACAGAAAATACGTCGACACCTTTTTGTTCGAAAAAGCAATATAGAATACTTGAAGCGTGCATGAGCATGTATGTGCGTAGAAAAACGACTAGTTTTATTTTGTGTAGAATAATTTTCTAAGCAGCATCAGTGCTACATGATCCGGGCGACATCTGTTTAGGATGGGTAGATTTATGTGCCGGACTGGCTGCGCCGCGACGCCCTGCATGGCTCCATCCGCCATACACCACCATCCGCCACCCGTCCTGTCCTCCATCCGCCACCCGTCCTGTCCCCCATCCGACAGTCTCACAAATCCCCTCGCACAAATCGTTGTCTTATCTTTTTGATATCATTTCTTTTTTTTAGCTATGGATATCTATTTTAGGAATTAGGTTACATTTTTTTGTTCAGTATTATGTATTTGAAAGCTGTAGGATTGTTATATAAATACTGTTTTAAGATTTCTAGAATTCTTGTATTATTCTGTAAAATTCATGTTTATGTTTCAAATTTAATTAAAATTGAAACACAATTCATCTACTGCAGGATGTATGTTAGGCCTATCCAAGTTGTTTCCAAGAAATCCTGTTCGTTGCACTTTGCTGCCACGTAATCGCTGCTTGCTAACGTATTTCGTGCACCCAGCGTGCCTGTTTTCTTATAGGTCTTGTTCTGCAAGGTACCACTGGATCATATGTTCAACGATGGTCCATTGTTCGAGCAACGTGCCCAGACCCTTTTTACTTGTCAACTTTTGTTTTATCTACTTATTGCGTTTACGATCATTTCTATTATAACCTAGCATGCACCTTCCCATGCTGCGTTGTGTTGTCTGGAGCTTTTGTATCATTCGTACAGAAATAGTCCATGTTTCGCATCCATATGTTAGTACTGGTAAGATGCATTGGTTAAATACCTTCTGTTTGAGACAGGTTGCAAACGCTCTTAAATATGTAGTTCAGTGGTCCAAAGGAAATCCAAGCTGAATTTGCGCTTTTATTTATTTCACTCAGAGTGGAATCCTCAAATGCAATACTTTGTCCTTAGCAGATATATGATAACATATTGTTGGACTTATTCTAGCTGTGTTCCGTTCACATGGATCGATGTGATATTAGCAAAGCGGTTCCACATATATTTTGTCTTTTCTATATTCATTTTCAAACCCGATAGTTTACTCGCCTTTGCCAATTCCAATATTTGAATATGTAGTTCCTCAGGACATATGGTGAAGATAATAATATCATCTGCAAATCTAAGATGACTTAGATATTAATCATTGATACAGATTAGTTTATTTTCCCATTCGAGCTTTTTGGACACATATTCCAGGGTAGTGGATTTCTTGACCGAATCAAAAACATATTGTCTATCACAGTCTATGAAAGCCATATTGGTTGGTATTCTTGACGACGTTCCACAATTTCCTTTACTACCTAAATGCGGTCCATTGTGTTGTAACCTCTTCTAAATCCATCTTGTTCTCTTGGTTACTTTTTATCAAAATATGTTTTAAGTCGATTGGAGAGTATCTTTGTGAAGTCTTCATATGTGTTAGAGTTGGTAGAAAGCTAAAAGGTCGGTAATTCTTAAAATTTTTAATTGTCTCCTTTTTTGTGAACTAGTATGATGGTGATATTTTCCATTCTTCGGGAATATTTTCATTTTGTAGACAGAATGTAAATATTTTCGCTAACATCTCGTCTACTTCTTCACCCGTTTCTTTAAGGATGCCAATGGAAAGCCCATCAGAATCTGGCACTTTTCCTGGTTTCATACTGTGTATAGCGCTTCGTACTTCCCTGGGTAGAATGTCAGATTCTGTGTACTCATCATCATCCTGAGTTCGGACTTGTGTTTTCTATGTCTTGGAAGAGTTATGAATAGAATTTGTGAACTTTTTATACGATTTCTTCCCAGTTCTTGGTTTTGCTGTTATCCTTCTTAAGCAGGGTCGTTATTTATTTGTTTCCGCCGTTTAGCGTTTGGGTAGCTTTGTTCTGTTGTATGGTCTTTTGGATTAGGTTTGAGTTGTATCTCCTATATATTCTTTTACCTTTTTCCATACTGTTTTGCCTTATTCTTTTTTTAAATTTTCTTCTCTGTTTCATAAGTTGTTTTGTATTGTCTGAAATTAGTGATTCTCTGGTTGTGGGACTATTTTCTCACGTTTCTCGCAATTTTTCTTCTTTCGTCCATTATTGTTTCCCTCCAGAATTCTATATTTCCTTGATTTTCTTCTCTCAAAGAGCTTGAAATTAAGTTTTCGTTTGGTTACATAACACTTCTCTTTTGTTTGATAGGAGTGTTTTAGTTCTTATTCCTTCAATTTGGCTTCCAATAAGCTTATATTTATGTATTTTTGGTGGTCGATCGCTCCAGCTGGTGGTCACTTTCTATGTTAATCTGTTAAGCACCGTACACTCTTTTACCATTATCTTTTTATTTGTCAGGATATAGTCTATTTAATTTAATGTGCCATTTGGCCGTCTCCATGCCCATCTTCTTTGGGATCATTTTTTAAAGATGTAGTTCGATTTAAAAAAAATGCTTGATAACATTTTATCATTCGGTGCCCTCTTTCATTCCTTTTTCACATTCGATATTGTCTGTGTATATATTAAATACCTCATTCCTGAATTGTCCAATATATACATTAAAGTCTCCCATGATAATTAAAAATTTAACATTCGTTACGTAGTCGTAGAATTTTTTCTTTTGCTCATCACAATGGCTTGTTGTGTGTAAACTTATAGAATTCGAAGATTATGTATTCTATTTATTTTAATTATCAGCATTGCCGTTCTGTCTGATGTTGCTGTAAACCCAATAATATTTGTTTTTAGTTTACTTACCATGAATTCTACTCCACTGATTTTTCTTAATTTGGTTGTTGAATATTATAAGATGTTTCCGTTTAGTCTCTACATAAGTTCTTCTCTTGTTCTTCTTACTTCGCTTAGTTCCACAATGCCCCATTTAATCCTGGCTAGTTCGCACCAGCTAGGTTCATCTGTTTACCTCTAAAGGTGACTCGCATCTGACTTCGAACTAGTTGGGCTTAAATTTTTTCAAGGGGATTAAATG
This sequence comes from Odontocerum albicorne, assembly GCA_949825065.1. NCBI lineage: Eukaryota > Metazoa > Arthropoda > Insecta > Trichoptera > Odontoceridae > Odontocerum > Odontocerum albicorne. The sequence continues at coordinate 29,956,179 of OX463841.1, read as the reverse complement.
GTGTTTAAGTTTAATTACATTTATACTGTGTTTTTATTTCTTTTTTAATTTTCTTTCTTTTTTAATTCATACTCAACTTTCTGCCTTTTTAAAGGTAAAATTATTATATGCTCTGATAAATACCATAAATATAAAGCATATATGTTGTCATATTATTTGGTCTCAGAGCTTAGATCATACATTATATTAAAGAACTTCATTCAGGAAAAAAAAAATCCATATACGTACTCACAAAAATGAAACATAATATTTAATAATTCGTTTTAACTGTCTCAGAAGTCATATATCAACATTCTTTTCTTAGATATATTTAGGTATGGCGCGTTAAAATGTTTACATTATTAACATGTTTAACTTATTGCCACATTTCAAACAACCACAAATATTTTTAAACAATTTTATGTAGGAAGAATTAGAAATATCCTAATGCTTGGGTTACATTGCGAATCAAACCCTTACACTTCGTGCTGATGTAACTCTTTCAAACAACTAGACAACTGAGGTTATTTGGGCTTAATAATATGAGATTGGTTAAGACTACCAGTCCATTATTCGGACAAATTATGCCTGCGCGAGTCTTGATTTTATGTATCCATACCTATTGTACCTAAGCAAAAAATACCCTTTATAAATATTCCAATTGCGAAAAGATCCCAGTTTCATCATGATAAGTAGATTTCATTCGATGCAGTCATAAGTCGAGTAGGGTTTTTATATGACTTATCGCTGCGTAACATTTCAAGAATATATGGAAGTAAACTTGTAATATGTCTTTTAATGATTAAAAATCTGCAAATAAAACCATACTGAAAATAAGTTTACCATAAAACATATAAGATTTACGTATGCATGTAACGCTTTAAAATCTGAATAAATGGTTGTGTGAAGTATTTCCCTTTACCATTTTTTACGCAGTCGCGGATAAAAGTTTAATTCGATCAAGTGACAAAAAACTAAATTGAAATGTTTCGTGTACTTGAAATTATCTTGTTTAATATATTGTACCGTATTATAAAACACGGCTGAGTTGCGGTGTATGAGAGTAACTGGAAACAAACGAAAGTAGAAAGGCTTACAATGAAACATGAAATGGTGCAAACTTATTAATTAAACGAGCCGCAAAGCCATTGTGTTAGCATTAACACTTTTCTCCAGAATTGCAAATAGAGCTAAGTTTTGAGTCCTAAATACACATTCAATTCTATACATACTCGTAAGTACTTATTTCGTTCTCTGTTCACATTGTTGTTTGAAAATAATATAAATAAATGTATATATAGCTTTAAACATATAAATATATGATTATTTTAAACATATAACTATAACTCTTGGAACAGATTGTCGTTTCGCGTCAACATCTGTTCGCTAGAGGTCACAATTTATAATTAACAGAAACAATTATTTTTTATTTTTACCCGATGAGATTATAGCATATTTTTTATTAATATTTTTTTATTTTTTCAACACTAAACTGCGCTTAAAGGTAAAATATATTTGTTATATGGAACTGGAGGGAACAATAAATAGAGGGGAAAACGCTTAAGAGGAAATACTTTAAAAGGAATGGCACGTGTCAGACTCGAACTGACGATCACTTATTATCTAGATAGTTGTTTTACCAACTAAGCTAACGTACGTCGCATTATACCCTTAAAAATTATCTTAGTAACTCGTCAACCCGTTAACCGCTCTATCTGTGCTTCCGTCAAATAACATTCTTTTATATGATAAATTATTTTTATTTGGTACAGAATTTAATCTGTCACACAACTATCTCCAATACAATCTCATGCATTAGGTAGATACTTAACTATCACTTTTTGGTATATAGTCGCCTTCTCTTTATTCTTGGAACAGGCTGTCGGAATAATAAACAGATTGTTGGAATAATAAAAAGTGATAATTTAGTATATACTTAATACACGAGATTATATTGGAGATAGTTGTGTGACATATCAAATCTTGTTCCAAATAAAAATAATTTATCATGAAAAAAATATAAATTTACTGAAGCAAGGAGAGAGAGGTTGACGGGTTACTGGGGGAGTTTTGAAGGTTATGACGGGAGGTACGTTAGCTTAGTTGGTAAACCAGCTTATCTAGAGAATAAAAAATCCTCAGTTCAAGTCTAACACGTGCTATTCCTTTTAATGTTTTCCTTCGACTGTACCTGCACCAGATATGCCCCCTGCGACTTTTTCTTTTCCCGAAAATGACGAGGACATTGAAAGGGACCATAGAGGAGATAAACGCAAAATCGCTGGGTGAACTAAAGGCTATCCCAAAAAGTGCGTTTCACAAATGTTTTGCGGATTGGAAAAAACATTGACAAAATTTGATTTTATCCTGTGGGGACTACTTTGAAGGGGAAAATATTAATATGAATGATAAAATAAATTCTTTTCGCTAAAAATGAATTTTTTTGATATTTTTTGTCAAACCTCGTATTATGTAATAATTAACTCGTACTAGTACAACAAATAATAACACTACATACTCGTAAATACCTAAGTTGGGTATACTCGTACCATATATGAATTTTAGTTGTGTCCTTGTGATTGCCTTTTTGTATTCCTCCAGTTCTCCAGTTGAGTCGGTCATTAGTTCGTTCGGTTTTTTAGTTTGCTTCGCTTGAATTCTTAAAGAATAATCTAGTTTGCAAACTACTCGTAGATTAAGTTACGAGTACATCTGGGAACCGTGTCTCCAGTGTATCTGACCCGGTCGTTCAGGAATTACTCACCTCGAATACATACGAGTATGTTAGGTAACATAAAACAATCCGTTTAAAAAGATAACATAATGTTGCACCTTATGAGACTGTTATTAAGTAGAGGGATTTTACGTTCCTATACTAATCCTCGTATATTCGAACGATATTAAAAAAAATATTATATTTTAATATGGAAATGTATAAGAGAGCAGTGCATTAGGTGAAATTCAAATATAAACCAATAATAAAAACTATTTAATTTCTAAAAAAAATGTTTGCTCTCTACGAGTCAACATAATACGGACAATTGTTCAACTTTTCAAGTTTTAAAATGTACTCATGCCGGATTTTTAAACAAATCCTTAAAGCACTTTTAAATTGAGGTCGGTCTTCGTCTCCTTATCTATTGTAATGCTTATTACGAGTATAATGGCAAAGAAAACAATTTGGAGCAAGATGTAAAGTTGGTGTCGGCGCGGGCGCTGTGCTGGGCCGCTCGCGGTGCGATGGTAAGGGTATGGGGATGAAAGAGCTCGAAAGCAATCTTGATAGGTCAAAAAAAGTTGTCGCCAGTTTCGCGTGCCAGAGGCAAATTTATCTGGGGCGTGCGATCGTTCAAATTCTCTCGCCTAACTGCTTCTTAAAACTTTCGGGCAGGTTTAAGGTTTTATGTGATTTTTTGCAGCCGCTGTTGTTATTGGGCCGTTTCTTTTCGTCATTTGCGGCTGAATGCTTTTTCTCAAGTGTGTTTTAATCGAGGGCTTTCTGCGGCCTTTTATACGGGCATAAAAGTTATTTGACTTTTGTTTTGATATTTTAATGACATCAGATAGGCATGATTTTCGTTTAATGTTGGGGATGGTTACATTTTATGACTTCCTGACTATTTATCATGCTTCGCCGTCGTTAAATGACACAAACTTTTGATATACATAGCAGAAATAGTTTTTATACCCAAGAGAAAACGATATAAATCTCATTTGAAAAATTATTGTTGATGTCCTCCAAAATGTTTTGAGTAATTTAAGAATTCGAAAACAGGAAGACATTTTACATGCTAACAAGCATATATCATTTAAGATCTTTTCATTAGAAAATAAAATTTTCAAGGGAATTCCATAGAAAATCTTATTAAACGTATTTTTTTTTGTTTCAGTGTTTTTGTGAGACATATTATTTAAGCGAAAAGTCATTTACGCGACTTTTTTAATGTACGAAGCACATTAAAAAAGTCTTTGTATTTGTGGTGAATTTGTATTTTAGAAGCAGTGAGAAATTGGCAAGGACGATGCTGCGCTCAAGTGACCCATGTCATTTTGATGTGGGTTTGTCCGTCTGGGCTCCAACGGGTTGGGGGCAATTGGGATCCTGGGAAATCCAAGAGAACCACGGGGGTCCGCTTCGGACATTCCGAGAGGGGCGATGCTCAATTTCCTCGTGTCTCAAAATTGACGTTAATGACTCCCCCTCCTCCATTCTGGAAAGGAATAATCTTTCCCCGGGCGGTACTACACCCAAAAATCAACTTTCCCAATCTTTGTGAATAATGAAAGCTCCAAAACTTTGATGTCCTCAGAAAGTTTTCAGCCTACACTGTGCGTGGCAAACATCTTGTCACTCAGAATGTATATAAAGAAGCGGTAAATCTCTCGCGATATAAATACTTGCACACTTGAAAACTTCTCGAATTTCAGGCTGGCTTTCTGTGGGTTTCTTTTCTTTTAAATAGAAAGTATTATTTCTACACTTAATATGATAGGTATTCAGTGAACACTTTCAAACATGTGAATCTAAAGTAAAGAACTTCTTTCTCCTTTTTATATTTCACAATAATGCAATATTGTTTTATATTAATTTTAATGCTAGCCCCTCATTTCCCATGAATCAAATATTCAATTATTTTACATTCAGATATACGAGTATTTCACGTTTTCGATGAATAATGTTTTATTTCAGATTTTTTTAACCGATTTTTATGGAGTGATCCCATACTATTTTAATTCATACATTTTTATTGTATTATTAAATAATAAAGCACATAATACTTTTCCACTAGTCTTACGAGTATAAAGACCATTCACAGTTTTATCTCCGACGATAATGTGTACATTCAGGTTTTTAAGATAAATACGCTTATTATAAATATAAACTTTTTTTGATACATATATTTTGTTAGTTTACACGATTATCGATTATTTTTAGATCGATGAAATATATTCTCATATAACACATTATTTTGAATTTTCACTTTCACAATTTAAAAATGGAGTTGAAAATTCATATAAAGGTATAATGAAACTCAGGACTGTTATATATGAGAGAAAATTACCCGATTAACTCTCTTTTTTCCTTTGATAGTGAAATTAGGTAGTTAAATCTAAATGACTTCCTTAGAGGGCGATTCTCAAGAAAATAATGTAATTTAATGCAAATGGCACTTTTCCTCTCGTTTTGAATAGCTTAATATATTTTCTAGAGACAAAATATTCCTTAAATAATAAATTTACTGTGGCAAATGTAAAATTTCTTTTTATAATACTATGTTAATCAATAAGGTGAATTTGGTACATCTTCTTGAAATAAAAATTTCAATGTTTTAAAAATGATGAGAAACATCTAAAATATACTCTCAGAAGGATTATTTAATGTCAATAATTAAAAGTCGTGTGTAAAATGCATTTTCATGAACCAATTCGAATAATGCAATCATTTAAAAGTACACCTTCAAAGTTTTCTCATAAAAATAATGCTTCTGATATAACAGCTGTTCGTATTATATCAATAGTAGTATAATAACACCTTTAAGGTGTTGTTATTTTGTTTTAAGGTCGTTGGTTTGAATCCAGAACATATTTCGTAGACAAATACCTTTATTAATCATTTGGAGGGTATAACATAAGTATACAAATAACTTATGCTAAGTTAGTAAACGTGATTTAAATAATAAATGTATAATAGTTGTTTATGATTGTTTAAGTTCTTCGAAATATGGCATAGAAAATTTGTCAAGCGCTTGAACTTATTCAATAAGTTTTTTCATGGCTGATCAGCTGAATTCAGGTGTATCCAGCCAATGAGTAATGATGAGTTGATTACATATATTTTTTAAAAAGAATAGATATGACCGAATTCATAGGTATCCTTTTACCCTCGAATACAAGGCTGAAAATGTCTCTGTGTCAATCGAGGAGAGAAGCATAGTGCGGGGCTCGAACCGATAACCTTCCGCACGGAAGCCCAGTGTGTAACCGCGCGCCCATGCACCTCATAAGAATACAGAATTTGTTATAAACGCGTAATCATAGTAAGCTTTTACTACCAAAATAATTCCACGTTTATCAAAGAAGAAAATTTTTGTAAATAGAAACAATAAACTTTCTGACTTGGTAAATGAAAATAAATAAATATAGTTTAATCTTAATAGTGGGAATCTTTATTATCTTTTCCCTGTGGATTGGAAAACATTAAAACTATATTCTTCCAAAAAAATGTGTCCAGTCACTGTTTCAAATAATAATTTTAAAGAGTCAGCATTTGTGTCAATAAACATAAGCCATAAAGAATAAACGTAGGCCGTCGCTTAAAATAATAAGATTGCCAGTAAGAAAAAAGACGCAGGTAGGAAGGAACATTTGGAGAGTGGTAGGCAAAAAGGTATAATGATATCTTTACCCACTTCCTTCCGAGCGACGAACACCTCCGGACTGAAGAGAAGGTCAAGAAACGGTCTCAGGGGGAAATTAAACAAAAGGAACATAAATCATGATTGTAAATGCGTTCCGCGGGACGGCTCAGTTCAGTTCAGTTCACACCGGGACGGCAGTTAATTGGATCGAGCTTTCTGCGCGGGGCCCGGCCGGGGCCGGGGCCGGGACGATTCGGTCGATAAGCTGAAAATGCTCCTAATCATTTATGTACTTTTGTTACGCAGTCTTAAATATTCAATAAAATCTTCTCCCGAGTACTTGGTGTTGAATGCTTCCCATTTTTCAATAATTGGTGCATGAGAGAGCATCAGTATTGGGTCAAATATAAATAATACCCATAATTATTTATTTATTAATACAATAAATGACCCTTAGTGTCCCTTACATTTTATAGCAGTAATAATAGAAAAAAATTAATCATTCAGGACACACATCTTCTTCTTCAAAGTTTAAAATAAAGTTACCAAACAAAGATTGACACCATCATCGGCATGTTTTAAAGCGACTGAAAAAAATCCTAATTAGAAGTCCTAATTAGAAGTCAGTAAATTTATCATAAAAAATATGACATTACGAGTATATAAGCAAACTTGTTTTTGTAAAAGAAAAACCAGCTTTAATCGTCAAAAAAATAGCCAGAGCCATATAGCTATTATATGTGTACATGACCTCACATTAAAGTGAAAAAGCCATGAAAAACCTAATTAAAATAAAAACGTGTGAACTAATTAATAAATACATACGCTGGTTTGTTTACATAACTACAATATATTGAGGTTTTCACACATAGAAGGGTGTCTTTTTTAGTATTCTAAATGGCTTTTATAATATATGCACATTAAGTTACGTTGGCGCCTAAAAATGGGCCACTAGCCTGACGAATTACAATAAAGTGGATCAAATTCCCGAGAAATTTGTGGATTGCTTCATTTCACATTCAGACCACACGCGCAACAATTTTGGAGTATTAATTTTTAATATTTTTTCTTTTCAAAAATACGTTATCATTTGTGTGTTATTTCTATTTCTGTCAGCTTTTTATTTCTGAAATATTTTACTCAAATAATGAGGATTTAATGCACCTTATTTTTATTCGCGATTTTTTTTCTATTATCCTGTGTTAGTTTTACGTGTATTTAATGGTTTAGATATATACGTATAACCAAGGTATATATTTTTTTAGATCTGGCTAATAAATTAATGACATAATTATACCAGATCTAGCTAATACATTAATGGACATAATTATACCAGATCTAGCTAATACATTAATGGACATAATTATACCAGATCTAGCTACTACATTAATGGACATAATTATACCAGTTTTCATGTAGATTTACTAACAAGTCGAGAACTAAACTTCAACTAAATAATCTAAATGTTATTTTGTTTCGCCTTTTTTATTTTTTTAATTGTCTAATATTGTTTATTTATTGGTATGTATCATTTCACTAGCTGACATAAAAAAATTGATACCGCTTTATTTTCAATAGTATTTATAGGTGAAAATAAATAAAATTAATGACCATTTTTTGAAACAACTTTAGATCTTTAGAATATTTTTTAATTTTTTTGTGAACATAACATAATAACACTTTTTTTATTAAAGACTCTTCTTTCAATAAACCAATTTAGAAGTAAGGTTTAATTGATATTATAAAAAATGTTTTTTTTAAACCTGCTACTAAGTTAGAATGATTGCAATATTATAAGTTTACGAATTTATAAATATTCAGTTTTATTTTTTTTAAATTGTATCAAAGTCTGGTATTATGGTCTGCACATTTTCCCTTCAACAACGAGACCATTTTATACAATTTTCAAGAAAAAGTGAAAAATTCTTTATAAAGGATGGACTGCCTTATTAAAAAAATAAATATTGAGAAGTACTGATTATCGTGATTTATATTTAAGCTAAGCGATATTTTTTGGGATCAGTTATCAAATCGTGTGAGCTAAGCATTCCATAAGTTTTAATTCCCGATATTTTTCGAGCTGGTTTTTATTTTGATATTTTTTATCTACTTGTTATATATTGACAAGCTGTTTTAAAACATACCAAAAGGGCTCTTATGGTGATAATAGTTACATAACCGACTCATATAAATTATGGGTCTTTTTCATAGAAAAAACTAAAAACATTTAAATCTTCCTGAAATTGTTAACTTTATTTGAAACGTAGTTACCATTATAATTAACGAAACTTTTCTCTTTATAAATTTTTAACAAGGTTACAAAAATTTCAATTTAACAGTAAAAGTATGAAGGGAGCCACTTTTGAAGTATTTCAAAGAATTTGCGTGAAATGAAAAAGACAAACCTTACACTTTTCAAAATATATGAACATGATCGATGTTGAAATATGACATGAGTTTTACAAATAAAATTGAGGAAATTTTTTGACTTAGATAAATCTATCTATTTATCGAAATTCAAAGGGTTACTTTCGTTTGTCAAAATACTTCCACTGTTTAAAAAAAGCAAAAGTCTTAATTTTATGAGAATGTTTATTTCCAAAAGTTATTCTATAATAGTCTGGGTCTTAACGGTTTAAAAAAATAATGACTTAATAATTACTAAGAGTAACCATTCAAAGATCGCTCATCGAACGTATTTTGGATACATTAAAAACAGGTAACCGTTGAGATAGTAAGCTAAATGCAGTAATTTAAAGTAAACATAGTGATGGCATCGATTTAAATTAAATCACCGGCATCGATTTAAATTCGAGTGTAGGAAAATTTGCACACTGAAATGCATAATTCTTAATTTTATAAAAAAATTGAGGTTGCAATTTAGGTTCTTATGATATCTTATGTCAGAGAACCTCATTTGAGATGTATGGCACATGTCATGTCTGATTGGAGGTACATAAAAGAGACCTTTGTTCAACACTTAAGAAAACTGATGAAAATAATTAAGAGTTAAAGATTTTATTGTATATGTAAGTTCAAGAGTTAAATGGCTGTCACAAGTTTGCTAGATAATTTCACCATCATCACAATCACACCATGACAATGCTTATATTTATATGTAAGTTCAAGAGTTAAATGGCTGTCAGAAGTTTGCTAGATAATTTCACCATCATCACAATCACACCATGGCAATGCTTATATTTTGCAAAAATGTTAGAAAAAAGGGGGAAAAAGTAAATAAGAATTGGAGATAATTTTCTACAAGTTTAATATAATTCAATAAATTTGTATTTAATTAATTATAATTCCTTTCATTTCAACCTTTTTTTTTTAATGTTCTTTTTCTTCTCTTGGGTATGTATGACCTTATTTAATTTGTTTTTTCTAGGTTTGTTGTATGTGTCTTTTTTGTTTTTATTATTATGGCAATAATTTTTTCTCTAAATTTAAAAATCCTTCAACTTAAACTCCAAAACTTGTCAAACAACTAAATAGTTGGTTGGAGAACATTGTTTTTTTTTTAATTATAAACCCGCCATGCTATGCAATGTACTATATAGTCATAAATATGTGTAAATAAATTTAAATAGAGAAACTAAATATATTCGTAATACAATAATTTAACGAATTAATGACTAAATTATTAAATGTTAGATCTTGGTTAAACGACGAAGTGTATAACAAAAAAGTTAAATATAATATTTTTTTCTTTTCATTCGTAAATGTAATTGCGAGGTTTATTTGATAAAATGATGAAATTCGTGTTTAAGCTTTCCTCCTTTAAATCAAAGTCCCGAGCTGTAATGAGATTTATTTATTTGGAACAAGTTTCGTTAGCTGGAGATTAATGTTTATTTATTCTTGGTAAAGTCTGATGTCTGTTTATAAAAGATAATAATTAAGGTACAAATTTATGTAACTTCGTTTACATAGTAGTTTCCGTTGTATTTTCGTGTTAATGTGGAAACTGTGTAAGGGTGGCAGTGAAGGGAAATATAGGCATTGGAACGAGAACTATCCTTTACCATATGTAGGTCTTGAACCAAAGGTGAAATTCAAGAAATTAGTTCAAGATATTTTCTCTGGTAAGTATCACACATCACATACTGCATTGGTTCTTATAAGAATAGAATTTAACTTATAGTGGTTAAGACATATTTTTTCTAAATCTTTCTTAAATCAAAACAGTTAATTTATAAAGTATTATTCACTGATTCATGGACAAAAAAAAAACGTTGATAAATCCACAATGATTTCAATCATGTTTATTCATTCGTATGATACCGATTAGATGATGTGAATGTGTTCAATAGCGTTCTGTCAGACGGTTTTCCGATTTTATATTATTTAGCTGAGATTAATGTAATTTTAAACAATCAAACATTAAAAATATCGGAATGAGTCATGACTCGAGGTTAGTTCAGCGGTAAAAGAAAGTGAAAACAATCTCTTTGGTCTCAGGATTTCGATGAGTAACAATACTGGAAATTCTCAACGGCATTCATTCGCCAGAGGAAGGGTAATAACAATTAAACACAGTAATATATTAAATTAGATTATTTATTATCACTACCGGATCAATGATCTCGGTAGGAACAGGTAGAATTTGAATAAGAATCTGACTCTAATAAATTCTTTTTAAAAGTTTAACTTTAAAATTATTTTCAACGATTTCAACGAAGTGATCAAAAGAAGCAAGGAAAGTTAAAATGGGAAATCACCAAAGAATTACAAATAAAATAGGATCACAATACCTTCAAGATTATTATGACGTAATAGTAGTAGTCCTGGTGCACCAGGAATCCGACATGTCTATTTCCACTTGCGCGCGAAGTATAGGGCGGCAAGAATTGTGGATCGATCCGTAACGGCCGCGCAGGCAGCCTGTCCCAGCACCCGCTGGGAGAACGGTGGCGATCTCGATGATGAAATGGGGACTGTAAACCGACCTCGGAATATGATGTCACAACAAGGTGCGTGACGACAGCAGAGACTTCTCGACGTAGAATTAGCAATGGTAGGAGTATGAGGTAACAGGAAGTCGCGTGTCGATATCAGAGAAATATTGACGTAGAAGTAGAAATGGTTAGAATCTGACGTAACAGGAAGCAGCGTCTGGATAGAAGAGAATTCCTGACGTGGAATTAGACTCCAACTGAATTTACAGCTTTTAGAATGAGGCTCGACAGTAATTATTAATTAAAATAATTACAATATAAAACAGACTGGCGTGAACCGAGCAGCACTTCGTCCGGTCGAAAAAGTGAAGCTCCGTGACGTGGGACAGCCCCTTTATAGTCTCGTTCTGGGGTGAGGATCCCTGCCGACAGACGTTCACACCTGCAGAAGGCGGCATGTCGGCCAACTTCTATCCCTTTGCCGTTTCGGAATACCGCCTCTAATAAATAATTATTATTTTGACCATCAGAAATTATTTCTAGAACAAAACAGAACTTCTTCATTCGTATTGATTTTGACACGTATTACGCGAATGCCCAGAATTAACGACATTTTAAGATTCTCTTATTTGGCAGGCCCGCCGTTTTAGATCGAAATGGCGTCCTCTAGTTCTTTTGGGAATTCTATATCCATCTTGACTTATTAGAAATAAAATACTCCTCACAGTTCCTTGCAAGTATTTGTTTATTTTCGCCCTTGAAGAGAGTTCGCTCGTTCAAAACACAGTTCGTTATCACAGGTGTTGAAAATATAACTGTACTTGTATGTGGACGGACAACATTTGCATACATTGAGCGCATGCGAGTATTGTAAGTAGATCAACTTTGATAAGAGTGATACCCTTTATTATTCTTTTTCGGTACCATCGAGAATCAAGTTCAAATGCCCAGTGTGGAAATCCAGCGTTTTAATGATATACCACGTAGACACAGAGTTCGTCATGTAATTACATAGTATTTTGACATATTGTCAAAAACTTGTAAACGTATTATGTTTAACAAATACGTAAATTTGAAAATTTTATCAACAAGGTACGCCGGTCTAAATACGAAATGTTTCAGTAAACATTACTGAGATATTGAATGTAAAAGGTCGATTGAAAGAAAAAAAGTTATCATACTTGAGTAATACTCGTCCAACAAGGACATTCTGTATGCGAGTCGTGACGTTCTTAATAACTCAGTTCGTGAATACTAAATGCTGAAGACTCCATGAATCTCGACATTTGAATCAGAAAACCATGGTTCAGGAAGACAACTCTTTGAACGATATATATTCTTATTAAAAATTATATTATTAAAGCCGAATTATTTAATTTCATCTTAAATATAATTTTTTCTTCGTTTTCTTTAGTGTATCCTTCAACGTCTCCGAATTCGTAATTTGAATGTCTTGATGAGTGTTGCTGGACAAATTTTCGTCTTGCTTCATAAATCGAGTCTATGTGTTAAGTAATACTGGATGGGGTATGAAACTCGCAGTTCGTCATTGCACGTGCTGGTAGCACTCGCGCGAGTAGAGAAGCAACATCACCCACACATGTACTTGGCGCATATGATGAAATTTTTTCATCACACGGGAACCTTTCACTTTTAATTATTTTTTTGGGTGTCATCGAAAATTCAACCCTTAATCCTCGGGCGGAAGTCAAGTGTCTTATCAACTAGGCCATAGAAGTAGTCATACATATCAATAATCAAGGTTCTGATGAATAAACGCGAAGGAATATTTTTAGATTTTAACTTCGTTATCGATAATTGTATTATTTTCGATTTATAAATTTATAAGTTTTTATCTACAGCACACTTCATTTAAATACTCCTGATGGGATTTACTTTTATAATTTTGCTTCGCCAAAGTTTGGTGCCCCGCTCAAACTTTCCGCGATTTTGTGTGGGCGGATCGGATCGGATCGCTTGCTTGGTGAGAGGAAATATCTCAAACAGTGTGCCATTCGTCATGCGACTTCCATTTTCTCAGAACATTTTATTTTCGTAATCACTTTTTTTTCGTAAAAGTTTATTTGCTATATTTCTCCTCGCTTTCTTGAATGGCACGAAGATATGAACAATGAGGATGCGCGAAAAAAGAAGATTGATGTACGCATTAGAAACGGGTTTCGAGTGTTAATACGTGACGGCAAAAACAAACATTTGATCTTTATTAACCGAATGCGAGTTTAAAAACACATGTTTCACCTTATTTTAACTAGTAGATTTAAATCATTTTTGGAAGAATTATATGAATTAAATATAATATAATACTATAGTAAAGGTATTGATAGAGCATACATTCAGTTGTTCAATAACATCTATAAGGATGCAACAGCAAAAATATATCTCCACAAATCCTCGGAAACCTTTCGAATCGATAAGGGAGTTCGTCAAGGAGACACTATTTCCCCAAAATTATTCACAGCTACACTGGAATACATATTTAAAAAACTAGAATGGGAAAATAAAGGGCTGGCGATTGATGGAAAATACCTGAGCCATTTGAGATTTGCAGACGATATCGTTAAATTCTCACAAAACCCGAATGATCTTCAGCACCAACTGCAATAATTGGCAGAGGTCAGCAGGGAAGTTGGTTTAAAAATGAATATTTCAAAAACCAAATATATGATGAACGGCTTTGCTACCCCAAAACCAATAAACGTAGATGGAAAACCGCTAGAACTTGTCCAGGAATATGTGTATCTAGGCCAACTTATTTCCTTTGTAGGTGGCATATCGGAGGAAATAGCACGAAGGACAAAACTGGCGTGGAGCTCATTTGGACGTTTGAACAACATCTTCAAAAGTAATCTCCCAATATCCTTGAAGCGAAGGGTCTACAACCAATGCATACTTCCAGTACTTACGTATGGCTGCGAGACATGGACGCTCACAGTAAAGAACACGCAAAAGCTCCAGACTGCACAAAGGGGCATGGAGAGATGCATGTTAGGATATACTAAAAGAGACCGTAAACGAAACACTTGGATTCGCAATATAACAAAGGTAGAAGACGTTATAAAGGTGTGCAAAAGAATGAAGTGGCAATGGGCCGGACATGTAGCCAGAATGTCAGATTCCCGATGGACATCCGAAATAATCCAATGGTATCCAAGAGGCATAAAGAGGCCTTGAAGAAGACCGAAGGTACGCTGGATGGACGAAATCAGGAAGCATGGCAGCATCACGTGGCATCGGCGAGCAAAAGACCGAACTGTTTGGAGTCAACTTGGGGAGACCTTCATCCAGCAGTGGATCGACCCTGGTTGACAATGATGATGATGATGATGACTATAGTAAAATGACTATCGGTAGCTTCGGAGAACTATCAAGGTCTTGCCTAAAAGATATTTGATGGTTAAGTAAACGAGGTTTCAAAGTTTGTCATTGAGGCTCTTGACATTCAGTCTCTCTTCTGCGTCGTGACTTCAATGTTAAATAACGTAATCCACACTCAAATAGCCGTATGTTTTGCACATCTTTCATTTGTCCTCCGGAAATTCCGCTGGCCGCAGAGCCTGCGTCAAGGGTAGGCCAGTAGCGCGCTATTCTACTGATCACTCCAGTGTAGTTGATTTACGTCTGCACCTGTGACCATCCATATTGTTAGCTATATGTCTACTTTGCGTATTAAATGTGACCGAACAACTAAGAAATAAATCAAGTTCTTACTTTTGATAGCTTATCTGAGACGGTAAGTTGAATATATAGGTATTTGTTTACCTTTGTGTTCATGAAATACCCTGCAATCGTCTCCAATACCGCGTCTCGAAAGAGTCAATCCTTAACATTTCTCTGGCTTTTATTGTCCAAGTTTCTGAGGCATTTAGGAAACGTTGAGGAAACGGTTTGACAAGTCACATTTATCGTCCTCGAGATATGTGTACCTACTCTGTGCCGGAGACATTGAGCAATGTATATAAAATGTTTTTCAAGATTGCAAAAGTATAAAATGAAATCATGGAAATGAATTCAAAGCAACATTTAAAAAAAAATTAGTAATATCGACTTAGTTGTTTTTTTTTAAATATATGAATGATCTTAATTCAGCACCTTTAAGTTGAAGCTCACAGTTTTAATGAAATTGTGTTATGAATTCCCAAGTTTCTATTAAAATCAGATATCAGTCAGAATAATCAAAATGATCTTATTTCTTGATCAACGTACTCGTACATGCAAGCTCTTACTTAGTTGTTTACACCTTAATTCTTCTAATAGCCTTTTTGAATGATTTGTTAATCAGGATTTTCAGATTTAAGATAAAGAATGACAATTGATTGTTTAAAACCATAAATAAAAATAAATCTTCTGTTTAAACTACTTAAAACATCAATTGTTTTATGTAATAAAGAGGGATTAAGGCATCAGATAAACAAACTCCTCAGGCCATTTTCTATTGCAAAGGCGAAAATAATATTATATAAGCAATACTAAGGGTCTTGTAAAATACTTGAAAGCATTTGACGAAAAGTGGTTCCCGTATTGAGTTGTATTGTTTTCAAGCAGTTATCAAGTACGAGTACATATACATACTATACATACCTTCACATCATGTTTCTATTGGAGTAAGTAGAGCAACACCTTTATATCTACGCACACAGTTCTGTGCATCGTCCACATCCATACATAGCCATCCTAACTGGGTTTGCCTCATTTTAATCTACGATGACCTTCGTGACCTATTTGATAAGACACCCATCGTCTAGCCCGGGGGTCGCAGGTTTGAGTTCGTTGGTTTCAAAATTTTTAAAAAAGGGTTCCAGTCCTATTTTCACTTGAAACTTGTCAATTTTCTTCCGACTGGCTGGAGGAGAATCACGTGATACTAAACAAACAAGGTACATAATGAAAGTGTAATATAATGCAATATACATCACATCAAAAATAGTCTCCTGTTTCTTTTACTTCGTACTTTCCTCTCAGTGAAAATTACTCCACCAATCTTTCCTATTGTTTTCTTAGTCGGCCTCTTCCCCACTCGCAATGAATTTATTTTATAATTATTTTGTAGTTCATTCTCTTAATGCTTACAAACCATCTCTAGATTCCTTTCTAAATTTTATTTAAAACATTCGTCCCCATCCCTTATCCGATCATTCTGGACTCTTTTTACCATGCAATATAACTTATTTAGGTCTTTTCACATTTTTTCAATGTCGAAGCATCTTTACGTACATCAGGCGCTATTGTTTACAATCATTTTTGAACATTTTAAAATTTATTTATTGACAAACAACGAAGAAGTAAGAATACCCATGTTATTGTTTCATGTTGCAACACCATAGCCATTAGTATTTTTAGCTTGTATTATAAGTTATTCAGGTCTTTTTACATTTTTTCAATGTCTAGGCTTCTTTATGTACATCAGGCGCTATGGTTTACAATCATTTTTGAACATTTTACAATTTATTTACAAACACGGAAGTAAGAATACCCTTGTCATTGTTTCGTGCTGCAACACTCCAGCCATAAGTATTTTTACAATATAAAATATTCAGAATTTCGCACCTGAATTTAATAAAGAGGTCATAAAGTAATATAATATTTTAATTCTAGCGGAAAAAAAATCGATTTTCCTTGATTTATTTTATGATTGGAAATATTTAACTTTTATTATAAAATCTTCGAACATAAAAATGAAATCCACGTTTCGGAGTATTTTTGGGAAATTATGTATCATATACTTGACCCGAAACGTTTAAGTCTTGAAGATTTATTGCAAATTAAAGTTATTTTTAAATAGCGTGTTTATATTTCAACTACATGTTGCCGATAGTACTTATTTACATGTGGCGGTCTCTTTTGATCAACCATAAATATGTTAAAAAGGCCTTCAGTATAAACCATACAAAAACTCTTTTCAATAAAATTGGATACTAACAGGAATCGAACCTACATCATTCTGTTGGAAGACATGAGTCTTACCAACTAGTTAATTGGGGTTAATACATGTGTATATATTTAAAAAAAAGCTATGTATTCATAATAATTTCAAAGAATCGAACAACCTTCAGGTGATTTTTTTCTACATTATGCTGAGATGTAATAGTTTTCAGTTCAAATGTCATGCCAAATTAAATTTTTTTCAAATTGAGAACTTTTATAAATTTTTATATTTTTTATGGTAATTCATATAGAGGAGATTGTGAGATGGGTTATCAATTTATTTAAATTGATGCATAATACCAAGGATTGACTCATGTGGCACATGCTTACTCGTAATTAAGTCTTAAACTATCAGGTTAATGAGAGTTTTTGACAAAGGAATGAAGAATTAGGCTGTTCCGAAAATAATGTACGATTTTTCATTTATATATTGTAATTTCGAACATTCTTCGTTAAGATATATTTGTTTATTCGTTTTTGTTTGATAGTTATTTGACGACTTCCGTGGCCTAGTTAATAAGAAGTCTGTCTTCCACCCCGGAGGTTACGGGTTAAAATTCCGCGGGAACCCAGATTTTTTTTAAAAGGATTCCAGTCTGCTTTTTACCCACACGATCTATCGTCAACCGATTTTCACCTTTTCAAGCACCTCAATAACTATTGATAGCAGAAAGAAATCAATACAAGATAAGCAGCAAAAAATACCTTTAAGAATCTTAGATTCTAATCTACCTGAGTTTTATTCTATAGGCATAAATAAGCTTCTTATTTGTTGCCTAAAATATCTGGAATCCAATTATTCTTACTTGGATTAATGAAATTTATTTACTCTGAAGTTATGTTTGATTGAATTAAATGTTTAAAATCATCCATTATTTTCGGAACAACTTAATAATAATTAACATCCAGTAAAATCATTAATCTACTTTTTTCATATGAATATGTCTTCAGTAATACGAGGGTTGCTACTTAAGTTTTGAGATATGGCAACACCAGTGTAGATACGTCAAATCTGACATCAGCATCGTAAAGTTTGACGTTTTTAATGGTATACGTGCTCAGAAAGTTTTGTCATACGAGTGCTATTTGTGTTGTTTACAGTGACTTGAAAAATTCATTTCGGCCAAAAATGGAATTAAATCGTGAACATTTTCGTGCGCTGATTTTTTATGATTTTTGACGTGGACTAACTCAACAACAATGTGCCGATCAACTCGCTTTGACTTTTGGTGATAAAGCACCATCCCAGGCCATTGTGTTCCCGAATTTCGTGAAGGTCGTCCAAAATCGGATGTCGTGCCAGAAAATATCGATGCTGTGCGTGAACTGATATTGTAAGATCGTCATGTGACTTATCGTGAGATTGAGGCATGCTTGGGCATTAGTTCCACTTGCATATATTCAAAATTGCATGAAAATTTGGCCATCAAAAAGATTTGTTCGCGTTGGATACTGCATAATTTGACAATCGGTCAAAAAAAGGCTCGTGTCGATTGGTCCAAAGAAATGTTGAAAAACTTCGATCGCGGTGTTTCAAAAGACGTCTATAAGACCGTGACAGGCGACGAATCATGGATCTATATGAACCAGAAACTAAACAGCAGTCGACTGTATGGGTCTTTCAAGACGAGCCAAATCCAACAAAAGTTGTTCGCGCACGAATCACTTCGAAGCAAATGGTGGCTTGTTTCGTCGGTATAAATGGTCATGTCGCAACAGTGTTTTTAGTGGAACGTCGTACGTTCAATTCTGAATGGTACACAACCATTTGTTTGCCAGAAGTGTTCGGAGAAATGAGGAAAACCAATCGCTGAAGACGGATCATTCTCCACCATGACAATGCGAGCTCTCACACACCGGCGCAAACAAGTGATTTTTTGAGCACTCAAAACATCAACGTTTTTCGACGCCTGAAGAAGCGGTTGGTGCGTTCAAAACGCATGTTTGGTTCAAATCACTGTAAACAACATAAATAGCACTGGTATGACAAAACTTTCTGAGCCCGTATACCATTAAAAACGTCAAACTTTATGATGCTGATGTCAGATTTGAATGGTGTTGCCATATCTCAAAACTTAAGTAGCAACCCTCATATACATGCTAAAGCTTTGTTTACTGGGGTCACGACAAATTACATGCAACACACACATATTCATATAATTTGAGAGTGTTCATGTCAAACTACGAGTACTTCATTTGTCATATATACCTAATGTGTATATATTATAAATACTCGTATTTTTCATGTGAAATAACTTTTTTTTTTATTAGTCATTCTTGCCAAAACATACTTTTTATTTAACACATTTCGCACATTGCACGAGGACATTTAGTATAAACTAAAGACCCGTTCTCACGGTTCAAGTTTAGTTGACCGATTCAAGTTGATCAACAAAAGTTGAATGAAATCTGTAGTGAGGACCTTTGTTTCAATATAGTTGATCAACTTTTTAGTTGATCAAGAAAAGATTGACCCAGTCAAACTTTATCGTTCAAGTTGTGAGTCATCCGCCATTTGCTTTCAAGTTGAAACCTGTCTTGAAACGTGTGAACATGTGAATTCAAGTTGATTGTCAAGTTCGCTTTCAGTTCGATAAATATAAAAATAAAGATACAAGAGACAATGATTACGACGCCCTTTTTAACTGAATTAAATTGAAACAATTTATTGAATCAGTTTCTATTGAAACGTGTGAACAAAAACTGGTTCAAGTCGTATTCAACTTTTGTTGATCAACTTTAATCGGTCAACTAAACTTGAACTGTGAGAACGCGCCTTAAGAATAAGCGGAGTATTGAGATTTTTGTAACGGAGTATTAAGTATTGTATTACGTATGCAAGCGGGGCGGAGCTGGGTCAGATCGCCATAATATCTTATGTTTAAAAGGGTTTCCTACATGCATATTGATAAAAAGTAAGTATCGTTTGAAATTTTATGATCGGCAATAAAGTAAAAAAAGTCACGTTTAATGCCGAGGTATTACAACCATTTCGAAATGAATAAAAGAGTAATGTGTTTTTCAAATATACAAACGATCGATTTACGAGAATTTCATTAGAGGCAAAACAATGGGAAACGTTTTAATTTTCAACACACCTTTAGAAATGTGGTAAATGACAGGAAAGGGTTTAAATGCGTTTCAAACATTTTTAATAAAATTCTTGTTTGAGATACACAGTATAAATTCTGATACAGACTTATTTCATTTGATAATTTAAGCAAACATGTTTTTGAACATTAAAATAATAAATATTAGAAGCTTTAAAAATACAAGGCATTAATAAGGCATACATCAAGTTGTTTAATAACATCTATAAGGATATACCAGCAAAAACACATCTCCACAAATCCTCCGAAACCTTCCAAATTTGCAAGGGAGTTTGTCAAGGAGATACTATTTCCCTAAAATAATTCACAGCTACACTTTAATATGACTTTAGTAAACTGGAATGGGACAATTAAGGCCTGGTGATTGATGGAAAATGGCTGAGTCATTTGAGATTTGTAGACGATATCGTTATATTCTCACAAAACCCGAATGATCTTCAGTACAAACTGCAGGAGTTGCCAGAGGTCAGTAAAGAAGTTGGTTTAAAAATTAATATATCAAAAACCAAATATGTGATGAACAGCTTTGCTACCTCAAAACCAATGATTGTAGATGCAAAGTAGCCGAAACTTGTCAAGGAATTTGTGTATTTGGGGCAACTTATTTCCTTCGAAGGTGGTATATCGGAGGAAATAGCACGAAGGAGAAAACTAGCATGCAGCTCATTTAGATGTTTGAACAACATCTTCAAACGTAATCTCCCAATATCTTTGAAGCGAAAGGTCTACAACCAGTGTATTCTACCACTACTAACGTATGGCTGTGAGACATGGACGCGCACAGCAAAGAACACACAAAAGCTCCAGACCGCACAAAACAGCATGGAGAGATGCACGTTGGGATATACTAAAAGAGACCGTAAACGAAACACCTGGATTCACAACAAAACAAAGGTAGAATACGTAATTAAGGTGTGCAAGAAAGTGAAGTGGCAATGAGCAGGACACGTAGCCAGAATGACAGATTCTCGATGAATGCCCGAAATAATCAAATGGTACCCAAGAGGCATAAAGGGGTCCAGAAAAAGACCGAAGGTACGCTGGATAGATGAAATCAGGAAGTATGGCAGTATCCACTGGCACCAACGAGCAAAAAAACGAACTATTTGGAGTCAACTTGGGGAGACCTCCATCCAGCAGTGGATCGACCCTGATTGACAATGAATTATTGAATTTGTTTTCATATAATTGAAAATATTAAAATTGCCAATGAAATCCGATTATTATTAACTCAAGTGTAAAAAATGGACAACTGAGCTTTTAATGCTGGCTCACAAAACGGAAAATGGACGTAAATATCGTTTGAGGATCTGATCTATTGTACATTTTACATGCATTGATCCATAAGACAAAAATTTGCTTTACTTTCTATTGCCTTTATGATATTAAATTTTTAGGTGGAGGATATTGAAGTCTCTTAATAGGCCATGTTTTAGCGAATATTACGAGATGGATCGAATGTATCTGCGGTGAGAAACAGCCCGAGAGACGAGTTCAGGTGGCAGAATTCTGGAAGGAAATAATTAAGCGTCATTGACACGATGAAATTATCGAAATTTGCCGTGAAATATTGATATTATTGACTTGACATTTTGAGATTGCGGGATGTTTATTTAACATTTCAAAAGAGAACCGAAAAATTGAGATATTTGGATTGGATTCTTTTTACTATAAAATTTCCATATATCAATTAATAAAGGACCAAATTTTGTTTATTATTCGAGATAATAATTGAATTTAATAAACTCTGTCTCTCTTGTCAACTATATCACAGAAACAACACGATGTTACGATAGACGACGAAAATTCATCCGTTTTATAATTCTAATAATTTACATTCATTCGAATAATAGTTGGAGAGAATTCCTCTCGTTTTTACCTCGGTTATTGCACATTTATATTCAGCCGCAGAGAAAAGAAATGGAAATCTGAAAAATAATATTCGGCTTTTTCTCGGTTCGATAGCTACCAGATACGCTTTTGATTCACCCAAGGAAGAATATGAGCGGAAGAGAAATTGAACGACGCGTGGCAAATTTCAGAGCCGTTCCGAATAATTGTGGGCTTTCCTCGATTCCATTTGACTCTTATGGTTTTAAACTTATTTTACATCTCACACAGTTTTATTTGTTGAAATTTATATACAAATTTAAAGTCACGTTCAGGTTTTACTACAAAAAAAGAAATATCAGTTAATGCAATATGTTTTTTTTTGTGAGAAAATCGTTTATGTTTGTCGACATTTTTTTGGATTCTATAACTTTACATTCACAATAATATTTGTTTCAACAAAATAAAATATAGAGAAAAAAAAAACGACCGACTACTAGTTCGCTTACTAGTTAACATATCTCTCTTTTTCTTTTGAAATATGACTAAGGGAGAAATAAGGTTGAAATTTTTCTTGTTATTTGGACTAAATGAATTCATCAAATTGTACGGAATACAATGAAAATGCAATATAATGAAATAAATTCACAATGTGCTGTCCATAAAATATCATATTTAATTCTTTCATTAATGATTAAATTCCAAACAAATACAAATAAAACTGGTTATTATTTTCACGATCCTATTTGTCAAATGAGCGATAAACAATAGATACGATAATTTTCCTTTGTAAACTTTCCGTCATTAATTATCCCAACGAATAAATTAAACATTTAAATTTGAAATTAAATTATTATTTGGGATTTCTTAATTGTTAAGGCCCATACTTGGAAAGTTATCAAATAATATAATTATTATAATAAGGATGCCTCAACTGTTAAATGGTGTAGAAGGATGCCCTCGCCCCCCATCACCAGGATCACAGGAAAATGGATTGTAAATTATCTGGTGGTGCCATCTGTCGGTCGATTACGGAAGCGGCTCGTCCAAGAGGCGTCGGCAAAGTTTGCTTAGGACCTCCACATTCTGCCAGAGCGGCGCGAGAAAATGTTCTTTGTTGACTTTTGTAAAGTGAACACTGTCTTGCATTTATTACGGTTATTCTCGTATAATGTCATACGTGTTTTATCCTTTGTATATTTTCAAAAGATTTTTCTCGCCTAATGTTGGTTTTGAGAAATGGTTGATTTAAAAGATTACCTTTGTATTATATTGCCTCTGGTTTTAAGAAGACAGTTCGTGTCCTCCGTGGATACATACTTTTTACATAGATTTGTTATTTTAGAATATATGTAAAAATATAATTTCAAACCGATATTGAAAATAATTGTAGGAATTTACTAACATAGTCATATTTACGTAGAAAATCCATTTCAAAATAGCATTGGTTAGCGCCAACACTACTCGTATTTCTCTAAGATCGGCAATTTCAATATTAAATAAGCTTTAACTTTCTTATTGAAATCACCAAAAATAAATTGAAAATAAAAGATGGAATTATTTTTGGCACAGTAACTGCTGAAAATTTACCCCACAACTTCACTTCAAGGACGAACGTTCTTTACAGCGTAATCCCTTTTTCTGTAACTTTTGCCTGAATTATATATTTGTCCATTCGATCCTGGAAATTTATAGAAGTAATAAATTTCCTAAGGTACCTACATTAATACCCACATGAAAGAGATTTCAATTTTCTCTCCGTGCGAGTACAGTCGTCAAAGGTTAAGTGGCTTGAATTTATTTCGAAGACTGAAAATAAATTAAGTAATCCTTTTGAAACACGTTAAATTGAATAATATCTGAAATAAAATAAGGATAAGGAAAAGCTGAAATGTGCAGTGTAAATTGAGCAAACATACGTGTATGTATTATACTAGGTAAGTCCAGAAAGTAAGTGTACTGAATTTTTGTAGGTTACAATTTTTTTTATTTAAACAAAATAATTACGTGGTTACCGTAGTACATATGTAAGCTATTTTTCGACATAGTCGCCATTCCTCTCAATGCAGGTGGTGAAGCGGGGTATCAACTTTTTGATGCCTTCCTCGAAGTAGTTTCCCGCCAACCCCTCCGTCCACTTCTCCACCTCCTCCTTTACCTCTTCGTCGTTTGAAAACCTTTTTCCACCCATGTGCAGCTTCAGGGAGGTAAAGAGATAGTAATCTGAAGGTGCTAGGTCAGGGGAATGCGCGGGATAGTTCAGGACATCCCATTTAAACAAGGCGAGCAGTTCCTTCGTGGCGTTGGCCGTTTGTGGTCTGGTATTGTTGTGCAGCAGGCAGACTCCCTTTGTCAGCATGCCTCTCCTCTTGTTCTGAATCGCCCTCCGCAATTTTTTTAGGGTCTCACAGTATCTTGCAGAGTTGATGGTCTCCCCTTGAGGCATATATTCAATTAAAATTATGCCTTGACAGTCCCAAAACCATTTCGTCAATTTCGTCAGTCACAATTTAAGGTTTTCCGCTCCTCTGATCATCATGCACAGACGTACGACCGTTTTTAAACTCGCGACACCACTTGTACACACTCGTACGATTCATAGCTTTATCACCATATGCAGTTTTCACCTCATTATAAACCTCAACCGGAGGTTTTCCCTTCCAAACGAGATAACGGATGACGCCGCGTATTTCGCACTTGGCGGGAGATTAGATTTACATTTTTCACGAAACGTGTTGTCGCGTCGACACTTCTCAATGTACTGACCTCGAACCGGTCTCGTTGTGGAGGGGAAGGGTCAGGCTATACGGAAGTGTAGCCAACATGTCGAAAATAAAATCCATCCGGTCGTGAGAGCCTCAGTACACTTACTTTCTGGATACGCCTCGTATATGGTAAAACTGTTTTAAAAAAGCGTGACTTGTTTTAACATGTGGTTGAAACGAATGATTTCATAAAACGTTTTACTAACCTCTCACACATTTGATATTTAATGTAAATATGGATGATTTACACACTATGTATAGAATGTACAATAAGTGCAAAAAATAGAGGTAGGACGTCCTGGGAGCAAAAATAGCATACTTTGTGAAACTGGTACCATCATTTGATATCTCTCATTATTTATTTTAAGACTGAATTGCAGACAAGTAAACAGAAAATAAATATTTGGATTTAGGGACAATTGATATTACAAACGAAAAAGTGAAATGTTTCGGACGTTAGTTTTTTATGTGGTCAGGGTAATTTTTTATGTACTTGTCAATTTTTTCATTGATCAAAACCGTTTACATAGACTAATAAAAAAATTGGAATTTGTGAAATAGAAATATTTTCCCTACAACGTTTAACTAATAAATGAGGTAAGCCGAAAGATCTTCTTCAGCCTTCATTCCCTTAAAGTGTTGCAAAGATTTCTACCAACTAAAACCAAAATTTTACTCGTACAATCTCTGCTCTTTCCGATTCTGGACTATGCGGACGTATGTTACTTGGATGTTACAGAGGAACAGCTGGACAAATTACAGCGTCTTCAAAATGTGTGCCTAAGATTTATTTTCAACCTACGAAAGTACGATCATATAACTTCATACCAGAAGGCATTGAACTGGTTGAATGTTAGAAATAGACGCCAAATTCACATACTGTCTCTATTGTATAATATCCTTAACTGTCCCGCCGCACCCTCTTATCTCGCCGAAAATTTTCAGCGTCTTTCCAATCATGGATTAGCGCTACGCTCAAACAGAGATTGTTTATTGGCCTTTCCAGTTCACCGCTCTTCTTTTTTCACGTCGTCCTTTACTGTCCATGCAGTGAGACTCTGGAATCAGTTACAAACCAATATAAGACTCGCTCCGTCCTTGGCATGCTTTAAGAAGCGACTGAAAAAACTCTTAATTTCTAGTCAGTAAAATAACGTGTTTCATTCCTGATTTTTCTTTTCCTTTCCTCTCCACCATCCTTTCCTTTCCTTTTGATTGATGATATCTCACTTTATATGAAAAATAGTGTTCGGGTGATTGTCCGTCTTTGTGGGGTTTGTGGGCATGTTCTCACGTATATGTTTATGGATTTCGTGGGGATGGATAGTCATTTGAATGATTTGTGCGACCACGTAACTTGCTTCATTTACTTTTGTCTGGTTGGTTGGAAGAGATTGCCGCCTGGCAATAAGCCCGCCAGATTGTATTGCAATAAAAGTGTTAAATAAATAAATAAATAAATAAATAACTACCCTGGAGAGGCTGACTTTTCTTTCAGGAAAGTTTTATGACACAAAGAAAGCCATCTAGCAAAATTGCGATGCGTATTTTGTATACTCATCAATATGCTTTGTTTTGTTTATATCTATCTGTCTTAGCTATGGCCTCCGTGGTCTATTTCGATTTTTTAAAGGATTACGGTGTGGTTTTCATTAAACATTTTTTTAACACCTTTTGTATTGTATTACTCGTTGTATACAATTAATCCTGGCGACTTTATTGCTATATGCCAATCTCTTTCAATCAACCAAAAATATGTTATAGAGATCTACAGTAAAAATCAGACTGGGATACTTTTTGAAAAAAAAAACGGGTACCAACGGGAATGGAATCAGTAACTCCCGGACTGGAAGACAGGCATATATTCAACTTTACCACAGAGGTTGCTATTTTAGTTGATTGAAAAAAAATGCTGCATTGTTATAAGTCTACCAGTTTGTACTGTATTCAATGAAAGTATATTACACCAGCACTAGTCCACCAAACGCTCACAAGTAACTTTTTTGGAGTCAATTTTCGCTTGGGGCATGGTTTGGCTGGTTCGGCAGGGTTCAGCCATTGCGATGAGCGCTTCCGATTATCATACAGGATCCACTTTTCATCACAGGTAATGATTCGATTCAAAATCCCTTCATTATTGTGCCGGTTGAGTAATGCAACGCAGCAGTCAACGCGCGTTTGTTGATTTGCTTCACTCAATTCGTGAGGTACCCACCTTTCAAGCTTTTCCACCTTCCCAATTTGCTTCAAGTGGATTAAAACAGTTTTATCACTAACACCGCAGCCTGCAGCTAACTCGGACGTGGTTTGAGATGGATCCGCTTCCACAATAGCCTTCAATTCTTCATTATCAACTTTGGTCTCCGGCCGTCCACGGGGCTTGTTCTGCAGGTCGAAATTTCCAGAACGAAAACGTTGGAACCAAAAACGCACTGTGTTTTCTTTTGCGGCACCGTCGCCATACACATCATTAATCCTTCGAGCCGTTTCTGCAGCACTGGTGCCACGGTGGAACTCGTACTCGTAAATAACGCGATATTTCAAGTTTTCCATTTTGTAAACTTAGTGACGCAAACAAAAAAAAACAATTGAGGAAAAAACAAATGAATTATAATTTTCGAAACACAAATACTTGAGTAAATAGCTGTATAAATTTGAATTTGGAATTCCTAACCAAAGAGAAGATATTTGAGATCAAAGTTGCCAGTACGGCAAAACGCCAATTTCATATGTAAGGACCTAATATTACAACACGACATGTGTTGATAGATTTACGTATAGTTTAAGATTTAAATTTACTCAATTTTAGAAGCGCATACGTTAAGCAGTAATACTGGAAACGTTTGAACTTCTAATCTGGCTTGAGACAATTTTCATTCATTCTCAGAATTGAATTTTAGAGCTTCCCAATGCTTATCAGGTTTCCTCAATAAATTAGGATATATTCACCGAACGTGTGGTAAGTACAGATTTGAAGAGATTTGCTGAGAAGCGAGATAGAGCAGCAAACGTACTTTCTTGGAAATGAAAAGAGTGCTTTGCATCTTGGATGTGAATATTCAATTGAGTCTTTTATACATAACATACATCCTACAATTCCATCTGGGTTTATTTCGTCACACTCATCGATTTTCTAGCTTGTAAGATATACAAAGAATAGCGGTAGGTTGGAAACTGAAATAGAATTTAGATAATATTGAAGTATCATAATGAAGTTGCTTGGTTCAAAATTTCTACTAATCAAAGAGTATCAATACTTGACAAAAAAATATAAATATGTAATATTTTATTTTAGTCAATATTTAAAAGAAATTTGAAAAATATATGTATAATTTTTTTTAAATCTTTGATTAGAGGAAAATATAAAATTAATTATTTTGTAGCTTTGGCACACAAAGACCGAAACAGTCAAGTCTATTTGGTTGGCGCAAAATATTAAATAGTATACTCGGAAAAGTAAGGAAAATATCGCAAACATGATAAAATGATGTTATCACGATTATCTATAGTTCTTAAATGTTTGATAAATGAAATAGATTATTGGAATATTAATCTCTTCTGAAATCATTACTGAGAAGTTTTCCATTGAAAATATGATACATCATACAAATAACATTATAAGTAAAAAAAATTTACTTTGACGAATTTTTAACTGAGTTTCCTTTATCACTTTCAAACAGTATCTTCATTGAATCGCGGAAGTTAGCTTATTACATCGTAAAATTATCCAGCGCGTTCGAAAGTCCATTAATTTTCTTTATTTTTGTTCAACTTGAATAAAAGTTAATATTTTTATAAGAAATTCGTTCTATTTCACATAATTAAGTCATTTTCAAGACGTCCAAGAAAAATATATGTTATATACCTTGAGGTGGTTATTAAAACTCCTTCGAAAGAAAGTTTTATCTAAAGACGTGGACGCTGGAAGCATAAAAACTGTGTGATTAGATTCATGAGAGAAAATCAATTAATTTTGACTCCATTTAAAAATTATTTTAAGTGTATAATTTTTCTAACAGTGTTAAATATTTTAACAAACTTACTTCTTGATTACTGCATTTACACATACGTGTATTACAATGGGGTCAATTTGTCAGGGTTACTTTTGGCACTCGTGTGATATTATGTGCATTTTTATTACAACGCAACTTATTACCGAATTCTTATTTAATACGGTACACAAACATTCTCGCGTTGATATCAAGGCGTATAGATGACTTCAAATTGATAGCGTGTTGTATTTTTTTATATAATCAGCTATTTCTTTCAAAATATTCGGTTTAAGGAAGCAAAAAATACATGATAAATGTTTTCAAGGATGTTTCTATTTAAGACATTGATGTTATTAAATACAAATAAAATGGTTTTTGTATCTTTTAAAGTTAAAACTACTAGCTGAAATTTGAAACAAAAAAATAGTGTTTTTAACATGAATATTTATATTTTTAAAACAACCAGGTTATTTAATGAAACGAAATGAAATTAAAGTGTCGCTTTATGCAGAGCGGGAGGGTCCGAATTAGTTAAGGTCACGTTATGAGTCCGGCCGTCTCTTGGGTTAATTAGAGTCGTTAATAACGGAAAGGCCAAGGCAGCAAGTCGGGCCTCAGTCCATAGGCCCCAGTCCATCGCCCCTAGCCCTTAGGCCTCAACCCTTAAGGTCTCGCAACATGTTACACTTCTCCCTTCATCGAAGCGGTTTCCTTCAATCAAGCAATTCATTACTCCCGGTTTAAATACGGGTTCATTATTTAAGTGGTTCTTTATTTTTGAAAAAAATGTTTACTTATGACCTATTCCTAGTTGGGCTTTATTTGTCACGTTTTGATTTGTAAATAATAAAATATTAAATTTCGTAATAATCTTCTTGGTTGCTTCCTCAATTTTGAGGACCATGATCACATGGTCATCAAACATCCCTCTCATTACAAGTCATTACACAAACCTAGTGTCGATGTATGCTGAACTTCCCGGCAATGCGCGACACGCTCGCCTGCCAACACTTGCTTGACAAGCTGTCGACGAATTTGACCACTGACCGGCTATAATTTGCATTTTGTGTATTTATTCGGTAAATAAAGTAATCACTACGACTTGAACTCTATGTTACATAACATATGAAACATGTACGAACGGTTTTTCAAAATGTTCTTATCTTCTCTTCTTTCTTAATGCTTCCACCGTCCCCTTATTTTTATTAAATGCCCCCGAGGCTATTACCGCCCCCCTAGGAGACGATATCGCTCACCTTGGGAAGCACTGCTTTACGGATGAGTGCTCGACATCTGCTCCTTTTGCCAATCACACATCCTGTCAGATAGACCACTCAAAGCTGTCGTTCTCCTCCCGCGCCGTATGTCTTAAGTATTAAAAGATTCTTCTTGCATACAGCAAAGAGAAACGCATTTCAACCTTGAGATTTTCAATAATCTATCGATTGATAAATTATTGAAAATACATTTTCTGGTAGTCCATGAAATGCATACAACCTGTCTCCAGCACCATACCTCAAAATCATCAATAATTTCTTTAGTACTTAGGTCTTAGTACCATGTAAAAAATGAAGAAAACAAGGACTTGTTATAGATCAACCGAGTCTTGATTTTTCTTAGAATTCGTCAACCCCTCCAGAACAATTTCAGGTGACCAACACATCAAATGATCCCTTGGCTTGTACGTAAAACAAAATAATGTATATAAAACAATACAGAGTGAATGTCTTGAAATTTAACTATTTTAGCTCTTTATAGAGAATATTACTTAATATATTTTTAATATGTCAACACATAATTCTACACATAATCTTTTTCGGTTCCCTCGGCGCAACTTTAGAACGATCGTTCTGGCTCAATCAGATGCTCAATCAGTGCTAATCTTTTGCGGTTCCCTCGGCGCAACTTTGGAACGATCGTTCTGGCTCAATCAGATGCTCAATCAGATGCTCAATCAGTGCTAAATCAGATGCTCAATCAGATGCTCAATCAGATGCTCAATCGGATGCTCAATCAGTGCTAAATCAGTGATTCGTCTATATAAGATTTTTTTTAATCTTAAAATATTCTTCAACCTTTACTTCCACACAATTCCCATCCAATCCCTAATTTTCTTGAGACTTGTGTTTTATAATTTTTGTTATATGTTAATTTCATTTACTAAGTAACATATATGACAGTATCAAGGATATATAATAATTATTAAACAATAGCTGGTTGTCAATAAAAATTGCTTTAAAGCAATAAATCTGCAAGATGTATTTGAATTAAAGTTTTAAAATAAAAATATTTTTTTAAGTAAGTAATATATAAAAACCAACCATTTTGTGTAATTTTCAATTTAATTTAGTTTTGTAATAAAAATGGAAAAGTAAAAGTTAATTTAGTCCACTGAAGAATAAATTCGAAGTAATTAAATAATTTTAAACACGGGAATGTTTTTAACCGTGGCCATAAGATAAAGAGACAACCCGACGAGTGGAGAAAACGTCAAGTTATGAGTGGCGACAGGAATTAAGAATGACGTGAAATGTTGGTTTACTTTTACATTGTTAAGGGAATCTTCCGTGACCTTAAAATCTTTTAATTTTTATTAAAATACTAAATCAAATTCTAAAAAGAATCAGTTTTTTTGTTAGGTATAAGGAATAAATCAAAATATTTCAAATTTATTTGCGTTTCATTATTGGACATCACTAAGGATCGATGCTTTGAGATCTACAAACGTATCCATAAAAAAATCCTGGATAGATCGTGGTACAATCGTGGAAGTGCTTGTTTGTATGTGAGGAAAAAGAACTGCTTAAAACTGTACCGGTAACGTAAGTTGTAGAACTTTGGCCACACAATGAGTAGCACAATATATACGAGTATTATTACCCAACTGACCATGCAGGGAAAAATAAAAGGCAAACGAGGTAGAAGAAGACACCGCATCCCTTGACTTAAGAAATCGTGGGAGTGGTCTGAGTGTAGTTCTACTGAGTTGTTCTGATATAAACAAGAGTTGTTCTATAATGATAATTCATAAATATTCTCATGATGGTTGGCAATATCCTCCGATAGAATACGGATCCTCGAGAAGAATGTCATTGAAAAGGTGTTTTTAATATTTAAAATACCGAAAGGAAGGATAAAAACTTAATGGTTATACGCAGATTCATAATTTAAACAGGTGAATTGTGAAATTCAAGGGTAAATGACGAAAACTTGCTTGATTTTTATTTTGTAAGCTGATTAGTTGATTAGTTAAAGCTCATATTTATGATATTGTATAACAGGAACATCTTAATAATGTAGGGAATAATGTATGTGTATCAAATAAAAACTCTTGTGAAAAGAATATATTTTGAATAAATAAATACGTATTTATTCAAAATATGTTCTTCTTTTAAGTACGAGTATTTGTACTCATGCTTACGTGCTATTTGTTCTCTTTGAATTCAATGTATTTCAAATACTCGTATATGTCCAATATACTCGTATACGAGTATAATGACCTACATACAACAAGACGATGCACAACCTTCAGTTCTCCTCACTAGTTTCATTGAAATCGTAGACATGAAATGTTCTTCCATTGTGTGGTCCGGCTTTTGATAGCGTTTTGTAGTCAGAAACAAACAGTGTTGGGTATTTCTTTAATCTTGTGGTTTACGTGATATCAGAATTTCCGAAAAGTTAATTCTATTTACATAATTGTTTTCTAAAACTTCAAGAAATAAACATTCCTTTCGAAAAAATATTTTTCAAATGTTATTTTGTGTTATCAGAGCAATGAAAATCAAATAAATATTTTATTTCAGCATTATGGGGCCATTATTATCATCGCCATCATGTTATGCCCCTATTTGAGTTGGCAGAGATAACAGATCACCACTCCTATTCTGTTACATATTTTTCGCTCCTGCCATGTCTATACATCTCGTTGTGTATGCTCTCCCTTAATAAAGACTTTTTCACTTTTTTCTCTTTACGAATTTGGTTATGTTGGTCCACGCGCGTTTTTCTAGACTTTACAAAATTTCTCATACTTTCCATACATTAAGAAGAGATTTTTTTTTAAATCTTCAATTATTCATTATTTTTGTGTTGCCGAACAATCTTAATACTATTTTCTTTATTTAAGCGCTACGTTTTATTACAGTCTGCATTTTTGTTAATGTCCTCATTCCTTATTCTATCATGCATTATTTTTCCTTACATTCTACGCAACGTTTTCATTTTAACCGCATTTGTCTAACTTTCATTACTTTTATGCCATGTCCAAATTTCGCTTGCATATCCTAATGTTTTCATAACCAAGTTTCCAGTATGAGCAGCCAGTTTTGCTTCTCTTGAAATCATTCGGATTTCTTTCAATATCGCACTTCGTGCGGCCATTCGATGTGAACATGTATCGATGTGGACATTCCATGTATCATATTTTGTTTGAATGATTTTGTGGTCTTTTTCTTTTATCTTCGGCTAACATTATTTCTTTCTGTTCGATTATATCTTCTTGAACTCTTTGTTTTTTTTTATATGTTGTTTTATTTTTATACTTGATTAATTTTGGTAAGCCAACTTAATACTATTTGAAATACATTTAATCCATTTTAACATAAAAAAAGATATAACAGTATAAATTGTAAAATTGATTTTTTCATAGTTCAGCTAAGTATTTCTCTATAGCACACACACTTTCAAGTGAAAACTATGATCAATTTTTGCATAAAAATTTAACTGTACCAAAAGTTATAATCAAAATAATAGTACAATAAATAAAATCAAAGTACAATAAAATGTGAAAAATTTCCATTCTGTCGTTCAAAATGTTTAATTATATGACGACTGGCGTGTGTAATGGACAAAATGTACATAAAACTCAAACTGCAAAATATTTGTAAATTGATGTATTGAAGCGATATTTTTTTGTGTAATATTGTCATTGCAACGAGAAACAAAAAGATTAAAGTATGTAAGGATAAACCTAACCGTTTTAAAGACTTATTCAATCCAATAATTTGCTTTAAATAAAAAAGTTGGCCGGCTAGATTTTTTTTCGCTGCCTGTAGGTATGTCTTGAAACCATGTTTGATTACCCCATTAGTTAATTCTATTACAAGTGCGGAATATTTGTACAGTGAAAGTCAAATAGGAACGTTGTTGAAATAACGTTTGATATATGGAATCGTGAAATTGAGGCGCACTATAGAAATAGTTGAGGCAGTCATTGATGCAACCGCGGTATTGCACATGAGTTTGAAGAAAAAAATTGAACCTTCGTATTTTGAAAATACAAGACTGTTTCTATCTTTGAAATTATATAATTTGTAAACAAAATTTTATATCAACGTTGTGTTATTATATTGATAAAGAAAACCAAAAACAATTTTACAATAAATTAAAACAAAATAAACGAAACAAATAATGGCCAAATACCTTTTCATAACTTTTCATCCGGGGTTAATACCGCAGTTTTGATTTTATCGGTGATTCTTTAATCTCCCTAAACGTGATTAAAGAGGGAAAACTCAAAAGCCTGTATTAAAGTAAGGATCAACTTACATTGGGGATACTCGTCGGGGATTATAATATCTTTCTACGTGCACTTCATCACGAATCCCCATTCCATTGGACAATCCGTATTTCAAGATAAATCACCAGTGATAAGACCAAAAAAGTTATATCCTACGCTTGTATGTGCTCAGGCCAGCCCAAAGTGACACTATTTTACTCGTACTTCGGAGGGAACTACGAGTAAGTAGATGTTGGATTAAGAGTTCTTTGTGATTAGCACTCTGATACTTAAGAAATGTCAATATGATGGCGTGTTTATTCGTTAACTTTTACACATGTTTTAGCAACCTACGCACGAAACGAGCTTTGGAAGTTTTATCGTGTTTTTTTTCTTTGTAAAGCACATTAATAGATACATTATATGACGTCGAGACAAGGTTCGATATAAAAATGATCAGAATTTGAACGTTTCAATGAAATAATGCCAATATATTTTTATTATGTTACTTTAAGAGTTGTTATATGTGACGAGTGGATGCACTCGGAATTGTTGTATTGCTGTGTGGGAATTTCGCGGGTATAAACTGTATCTAACCCTCATTGAAAAAATAATTAAAACTTGGATAACTTAAATAAAATAAATGTTTAGATTTTCGTTGTAAATTATAAAGTGGTTCGCCTTTGTCTTTTAAACTTGAATGTTGAACTCTTTTGACCGTAATATGACGATATGATACTAATTTCGAACTGTTTTCGAGTAATTATCATGAGTTTCAAGTTAACTATTACTACATATGTCTAGTTCAAACATCCTGTCTTCCAGCCGGGTGGTTCAGGGTTCGATTCCCGTTGACATCCGTTTTTATAAAGTTCAAATAATTTATTTATTGAAATTATGTACATAAGACTTTTTTAACATTATTCTGGTTGATTCGAAGAGATTGCCGCATGGTAACAAGACCATCGTGCTAGACGGTAAATAATGAGAATGTATTACAATACATAATACAACACTTGACTCCTAACTCAGGTTTGACACTTGATGGAGCCCAAAACGGGATGCTAGTTTGGTTTCCACATAAGGTCTTTTAATAACTATTTGGTCGTTTGAAATAATATCATAGTATCGAAATAAGTCCGATATATTAAAATGTATACAATGAAAGTATGTGATAATTCAATAATCATCACTATATGTTTCAAAAGAAATACAAGGATGCCATAAAAACGCCTCATAACAGGCCAGTCCACAGCATTCCAATTTCTCTCACGCCAGATCGAGACCGCAATAATCCATATCGTATGATGTAGGCTGGGCTTTCTACTCGTTCAGTATTGACCAGAATACTAAATATTCTTATCTCCAACCCCTCGAGTACCATTTTTTTAGTATGGCGGTTGATAGCTTCTACTTCGTTCGAAGAAGAACCATCTTATTCGTCACTTGATCGACCCATCTTATGGCGCCTGTTATCAGAGCTGAGACTTAACATAGTAACATACTAATATTCAGAGCAGTATAGTAAAATAAGCAGGATGCATGCACCACTACAATATGTTATATGACCTCAACTATTTAAAAAAATGTATATGCTTCAATAATAAAATAATATTAAATAGTATTCTTTTTTATGTATTTTAGTACTCGTATTATAACCTTTGAATAACGATAAAAAATTATATGAAAAATGTTATTGCTTTTCATGTCGAAGTTTTCGGTAGTATTGATTTCCTTTCATTGTTCTAAACTTCAAGACCATGAAACACATAAATTGTTTTATATCATTGTGCGTCTGAATATCTACTCGAAATATTTATGGCCATTCGCAACAGTCCAAGTGTACGGCCACATGTTTCTATCTATTACTTATGGAAGGGAATAATTTATGTTTTATTTATTATATATTTTACCTTATAAAATTGACGATTTTTGAAAGGAAATAAGTCAGTTGAAATGGTGTTTATTTTATTGTATTAACAATTTCGTATTTTAAATTAGCAAAAAAAAAACTTGGCCTACCACTTGGATATACATTTTTATACTTTAAAATGGAATTTCTCGGAGTGGCTTCACCGCGTAGACTACATTTTCTTAATAGGGATGCTTTTGCAGTTATATGTGTTAGTATCTTTTCAAAATATACCATACAATTTCCAATTTCAAATTGATATGTGCATTGCCTCGCTGTATGAAGACTGTAGTGCATGTGTAAGAGTAAATGGGGAACATACTGAGTGGTTTAAAATTACTAAAGGCGTAACACAAGCAGTCTGATGTCACTTTTGTTGTTTAATGTATGTAAATATTAATGTGCGCGCGATTTTAAATATGAAGAAATAGGTGTAACAATTAGGCAAATAAATGTGTGTAGTAATACTTAATGAAAATGAAGGCGATTTAAGATATATGATGATAAGGGAGCTGTATGAAAGATGCCTAAAAATGGTTTGAAAATTAATACAGTGAAATCAAAAGTTATAACTATAAAAAATTGTGTGTTAAAAAGTGTGTGCAATGTATGGGTTAACACAGAGAAACTGGTGATGAGTTTTGTTATATGGGCTATATGTAAACGTATAATGGATGAGTTAAAAGGGATATTGAAAAATGGGTAACATAGGGGAACAAGGTAAACGGAGCCATTAATGTAATATATAACATCCGCGCTATATCATAAGTTGCAAGAATAACAATATATAATCGTGTGTTGATGTCCATCTTGAGATATGTAAGTCAAACTTGGATCTGGGAGAAGAAGGATAAAAGTAATATTAATGTTATGAAGATGCACTAGGAAAAATGTACGGAGTGGTAATGTATGAAAGAAGGTGAAATTCAGGCATTAGAAATAAATGCATGAATAAAGTGGATGTTTTAAGTAAAACGAAGAAGGGAGCAGAGATAATGAATGACAAATGAATGGAATGACTAAGCGAGTATATAAGTCAAAAGTGCAAGGTGTGTGTGGAAGAGATATACCAATGAAAACGTGACTGGATTAAGTTGAACCGATTGGAAAGAAGGTCAAGTGAGAATTATGAATAGTGAAATATTGTGCATGAATAGATACAATATATGAATGTGGAAAAGACGGTAGTTACGTACTTTTCAGGCGATGTTACAGTTATTCTGTTACCTCTGTCTTCAGTATTAGGGGAAAAGATTTTATGCAGACAGTATCGTTTGATTTCAGCCAGGTTTTTTCCTACTTTTGAAATAAATTTCATAAGCACGGCATTTTTTTTTAATTTGGATTATAAGGAAATACACGCCTTTCATCAGCTCTAGTTGGTATACTACTGAGGGTCGAGGTATCTAATTTTAACTATTAAATCGCCTAATCATGCGTGGGTGTGGCCAGTGTGGTATCTATCCTTACACGCTCTAACTTAATTCAAGTCAGATAATATTGGACCATAGTTGTATAAATTTTTTACCAAAAATCGGAATGCTTTAATTTATTTAAACATACAAATGTATATTCAACTCCAGCTTGTTCTAGAAACCTTTTCCAACATTTGAGGAGATACACGTTACATTTTTTTCCCGTAGCGGAAATAAATCGTACACTGCTTACGCTCCCATGATTTGCATACACTTTTATTTCTTTTCCACGATAAATTTTAAGCCAGCTACACTCGCTCTGGGTCTCCGTAAAGATTGCTCCACCCGTAATCCTTAAGGGCAGCCGCTCCAACCTTTAGTCTGGTAGTTGGCCTCCTTTTCAAGGATAAGTGTATGCCTTATAGCAAAATGGGCTCGATGCATGGAATCAAAACAGGCTTGGAAAAATATTGTTTAAATTATAATATCGCGATATCTTGGGGAAAAATAAGAACGAGTAAAAACAAAAAAATATAGTACACTTCGTTTTAAAATTTGATTTTACTTCTCAAACATATAATATTTAGTTTCTTAATCACATTCGTGATATTTTATAATTTATAGTCTAATTTGTATAAAAGTTTGCAGTTACACTACAACCTGGTGGGTTTATGGCCAAGCGGCAATTTTTTTCATTCGGCTAGAAAGTGATACTATAAACAAGCCTTAAGTGAAAATCAGATTGGAACTCTTGAAAGAGACCTTAAATGGACCTAAAAAGAAGGAGGCCTTAAAAAGGATGAAGAAAAAGGCATTAACCGATGACCTTCGTGATCTAGTTGATAAGAGGCTTGTCTTTCATCCCAGTGATTGACGGGTTGATTCCCGTTGAAACCCAGATATTTTAAAAATGAATTTAAGTCTGGTTTTCACTCAAAACTTCTATACCATATTTCTGGTTAGTTGGAAAATATTGTCACTTGGCAATAAGTAAGAAACCTGATTAATTTCTTTTTAAAATTAAAAAGATTAATTTTATCTTCATCAACACTATTTGCGGATGTTAATAATGAAGATTTAGTTTTTGGCGCAGTACCTGTGAGCTAGCCCAAAGGCGTTGACGATTTCTCGTGTAAATTAACGTTTTTTTTACTTTCCTATGAATGCCTTCAGTTTCTTCTTCATAGACAGATTGTTCAAATGAACAAGTTCAACAGCACATAGGACGCTGTCAGAAAAGTTGACTTACTTTTATTTACTTTGTATGGTTCAATGTCTCAGTTCATTGTTAAGGCGACCGATCTCAGAGTTGGACCTCAGCTTGGAGATCGATAATGCAATCATGGGTTGCTTCAAAAGTAATATTCAGAAATCATTTCTAGACTAATGGTAGGAAACTTTTGCAAAATTTAGAAAAGTTTTTATTAAGTTAAAGGTATTTTATGTAGTAAATAAATATAAACATTTATCAGGTCAAAAGGGGTGTT
The DNA here is from genome assembly GCA_949825065.1 of Odontocerum albicorne. Classification (NCBI taxonomy): domain Eukaryota; kingdom Metazoa; phylum Arthropoda; class Insecta; order Trichoptera; family Odontoceridae; genus Odontocerum; species Odontocerum albicorne. Next base: position 29,916,989 of record OX463841.1, on the reverse strand, counting down.
AGTTATCTGTAGGATTTTTCCATCATTAGAATATGAATACACTCTACACGGTTAAGTTATATACCCAACAATAATTCTAAACCTGTGATATGTCGAATGCGTATTTAACATTGTTCCACAAAGGAGCGTTTCACAAAGATCCAAGTTTTAAATTCTAGCATGTTCGAATGTGACCTCAGTGAGGAAACGTTAGATCATTTTATACGAGTACGAGTAATTCCTTAAATTCCCACTAAACGATGCATATTCGACCTTTTATGAAGATCTAACATATGTTATATAATATGTATTTTTTAACGAGTAACACTTTTATACACCTGGCTCGATGTGTTTGTAGTGTTTAAGAAAGTTTATAGTTCTATGGAATTAAATTGAAAAATTTTGTATTCTTCTTTCATAAACGTGTTATTATTTCCAATTCTGATAGCGAAGGCTAATTGTGATTTGGCCTCTAGTACATATTCAGAGTTATCAATGAATGTAACCAATTTATACTTGCTCACTGATTAGGAATACTCAAATTTGGGTGAAGCCATCAGTAAGGTTATAAATATGTTTAAATTCAAATAATACTATTTAACAATCAGAATTGGAAGAAATATCTTAAAAAATGGAAGAAAGTTAGTTAAACTGATAAAAAATTATTTCAACTCGATATTCAAAACGGTTAAAATGTGCAACAAAATAATTATGTTAATAGTTAACATTTTTTTATAATTCCATTACAATCACCTCGATCACCATATTTTTATCCTGTAGTCCAAAATAATACAAGTACGGTGGTATTGGGGCTTTCCATCTGCTGGTCTTCTCTCGAGTAGTTGACGAGGCACGTAGACTAGCCATCGAGTGTAACATTGATTCAATGTTGCCACACATGCATAGTCGTGGGTTCTCAGCGCTAAACCTTAATTTGTGTTTTTTTTTTAAATTTGAGACCCATGTGCGCGCGTAGGAAAATAAAATACTTTCATATGACCCATGATATGTGGTTTCCCGTCGACTATCGTGGGTCATTGAAATCCGATGGTTGTATCCATGTCCAACGCCAAATCAAAACCAACACCATTTTTTTCTAGATTTCATGATAACAATTAAAAATATCTAATGTTTCCTTTTTAGTAAAGTACTAAAGACTTTTTCATAGATTCACCCTCAAAATAAAACCTTCAAATGAGAGCCC
>OX463841.1:29712213-29915606 GCA_949825065.1 Odontocerum albicorne | reverse complement strand
AAAATAAGGGTATACCATACATATGTGGCGACTGAATGAACCATAAAACTTTCTTGAGTTGAAAAAAACACTTGTAAGATTTTAAAACCACTTATATAAGAAAAACGTCTACATTCAAAGTGACGAACCAAAATGCTAAACATAAAATAAGCTCTGCGTCTTAATGTCGTTTTCAATTGAGTGTGAAGTTGTGAAAGTAGAAGCTTTATGAAAAAGTAGAGCAACGTCCTTTTTACAGCTTCGGAGAAGAAACTCCGCATTATGTATTTGCAAGTTTTCTCGCATAAGCCTCTGCACTTTTACGTTTCTAATGGACTTTGTTTGATATAACTTTTCCCGCACGGTTCCGGTCGCGAAGTCCATTTCAAGTACGTGTGTAGAAACTTCATAACAATACCGCGCAGCGCAAGTGTATAGAAAAACCTAGGAGAATGTCGCGGTCGCTAACTTTTAAGAGTTCAATTGTCAAATCGCTCACATCGGCACATATGGGCACACATTGGCACAATTTATCTGTCGAGTTGGACTATATTGAGCTACATTTAATGTTTTAAATAAGAAAAAATATTTAATCTTTACATTTTTTTTCGTACGCAAACTATTAAAAATATATGGTTTACATTGACCTTAGAGTAACATTCGTATCTTATTAAAAATTCCAAATTATTGTTGAGGAAAATTCATGTTCTCTAACTTGACTTATTTTATAGAATAATGTTTTACTTTGAATCTGGATAAGACTATATATGGTAAATATGCATCTCGATATACAGTATACTGTTTCAATGACACCTTTTAGTGGCCTAAGTGACCGAGTCACTTAAGCCTCTAAAACTGAAATCAAATAAATTATACGGAACGAAAAAGAAATAAAATCCAGAATGCTTAATCCTACTTTTGGTCTTTAAAAAAAATCATATGGAACATAAGATATTTAAAATGGTGGTTTGGCTACATAATTTAATAATATACGAGTACACGTTCAAAATTACTTCCTTCTTAATTTATAATATCATATTTCATAATATCATGAATTGGTGTTTGAAGGATGACTTATTAGTATAGATAACCGGAAAATAAGTTTTAAAGAATGAATTTGTTGTGCATTATATTTTTTTGTGCACATAACTCTACGTTTCAGACTGAAGGCACAGTCCATCCTCAGGATATAAATTTTTAAGTTTATACTTCGACGACACACGCCAGCAGAAACATACACACGAGCATTCTGTCATTTAGTCCGGTTCAAGCATATTTTCCATAGTTACTAGATTTACTCGTATAATACAAATAATTCATATGTTATGTCCACATAAACTTTTTGCTGGTATATAGACCTCTGAAACTTTTACTATACTTCGTATTAAGTACCAATTACCCTGAATATCCAGTTTCCATTTAAACCAGAACTCGCACAAAAATTTCGTTTAAAGTTCAGTCCTTGAAATCGTTCAAACAATTTATCCTGCGGGAGATTAGTATTTTCTTGAAATAAACGTTTATTTCATATACTCGAATCAACCATTCTCGAAAAAAAAGATTAGTATATTTGATAATATCTACTTTGATACTTGGGGAATCGTTTAATATACTTTGAAAAAAAAATGCTGGTTTTATTTATTTTTAAGAGTTATATTATAGCTCGATATACTATATCTCTTGTTAGAATATTGTCAGTTACCTTGTCGATGAAATACACTTATGTGTATTGGTCTATAGCGTGCAAGATGTTGCACTATAAACACACTGTTTTGACAAATCAAACCCAAAGTGGCGATTGAAAGGATATAAACATCCAAACGATTGATCAGTTAAAAAATCTGCAGCTTTTCGTTAACCTTTTTATTTGGATCATTATCTTATCAAAATCTATTAATTATAACCCTTAAATCATCAAATGAAATTAGACATATAAAACACATTAAAGTGTGAGGGAAAGTACTCAATATCCAGAATATTTCGTATATTTTTTTCTGGAGAATCAATTTTTTAAAATACATATATCTGATTTAGCAACATACAGAGAAGTTATTTTAATAATCACAGATTTATCAATATTTTTGTTGTTTATAGTTAAGGCATTAACATTGTGGAGGCTTAAAGACATTGTAATTTATTTGATAAAAATAAATTACAAATATTTTTGTTATACTCGTACATTTGACAATGGCGATATCGATTTTCACCATAAAAAATATTAATCGTGTTACTTGATTATATGATCGACTCCTTGATTTGTTTGTTGTTTTTCTGGTGTTTTCCTTAAATATTCATACTACTCTCGTGTATCGAAAGCTAACATTTTCTTCGAATCAATTGATTTAATTGTTATTTCCATACCAATGTGAAAAAATTGGGATGATGCGTAAAACTATCATATATTTTCAATTATTCTCGGATATATTTTCGTTTTTAGCTATATACGAAAATAAACTTATTCTCCAAATGATGTCTTCAAATCCATCATAGTTTTTCAAAGCATGATTTATCAGAGTTACTTGAATCCATTCGTTTTCCGCGCGGCAGTTTATTCTATAGTTCTGTAAATTCCAAGGAAAAGGGGACTGGGATAGGGATAGAGGTATATCAGATAGAACTTACTTAACTGACCCTTAATATTCAATGACATTTCAACGATGACATCTGTAATTTATTTGAGGATTAGAGGAATTGAAAAAAAGTAGGTGAGACATGTTTACAGGTCCTACCGAGAAAAATGCTTATAGTTGGGAATGTGTGTATCATACATACACATCAACACGACGTATACCTGGCGGGGTGGGCAGAGATAACAGATCTTCAAACGTTTCTATTCCAGCACACAACTTTCATCTCCCTTACATTCATATATCTCGTCATGCACCGTATTCTATTTTTCATACTTCTCTCTTTACCATCCTTTAAAATCTGGTTCATTTGGTTCAGCCATATTTTCCTCGATCTACCTCTTCTACACACCTTGCACTTTTGACTTGTGTATTTTTAATTTTATTCAAAACATACGTTGTATCCATGCATTTCTGATGTTTTCATTCAACCGTCTTTCAAACGTTGACACTCCACAAATGTTCCTTAGTTCACGCATCTCCGCAGCATTAATGTTACTCTTATCCTTTTTCAGTCAAGTCCAAGTTTCACTTCCATACATCAAGATGGGCAACAACACACTATTATATGTTGTCATTTCTGCTACTGTTGATATTACACGGTTGTTATATATGGTATAACATTAAGTACTCCGTTTACCCTGTTCCCTGTTGCTGCCCTATTTTAAATGTATCTTTCAACTTGCCCATCACACTTAAACATACTGCACAGATAACAGAACTCATCAATCCGCTCCAGTTTTTCTGAGTAAACCTATTCATCGCACAATCTTTTTCATATATAGTACTTCTTTCTATAACCATGGCCTTTGATTCCGCTACATTCATTTTCAAACCTTATAATGTATCATATTTTACTAAAAGCCATTTAAATAGTCCAACTGTTGTTTATTTTTCCATTAAAGTAATGTTTATAATAAATCAATTTTACATTATCTTGTGATGTTTTATACATTTAATTCCTTACATTGCATTTTTATGAAATAAGATCTTAGAAACTAGAAAGTAATCACGGTTTCTCTTATACTAGTCTCATGTATAAAATAAACTATCGCCTCTATGTATGAACTTACTAATCTCGAGAGCCACAAAATTGATTTTGATCTTATTTTTCCTTTGTATAGGTTATTTCTTGAGAAAGGTTCAGGAAATCTGTAGGATACTGAGAAGAAAATATATATTTGGCGCTAGTCGGAAAAATAGCGCATATGGCGTTTTAAATTATGATTCTCTTCCTAAGTCAAAATATTAAAATCAAAACAATGTGCTTCAAAGTTTACGAACTTACTGTTTTCGAAAAAAAACAATTCACGAGAAATTTTGAATGAATCTTAAATCTATAGATAACTTTCAATATTCTCTTTAGTTCAATTTTTTTATAAAAATGGTTACTGCCAGTTATCTATACATCTGAGAAATATATTTTCGGTGACCTTTTTGTAAAAAATATTAAATCGACAACTTGGTAGCACACTATTTTAGTGAACCTCTTAACTAACATACGCAAGCACAATGTTTTTTTCAACTTGTTTAATATAACAAAAAAAAAATAAAGAAAGTAATGAAGTGTAAATATGACAATACGATTCAGATTGTTTCAAGTTTTATCACATTATATTATCAATAAAATTAATAACATTCTATGATTTTACACACGCATACCATGACGCCGTCTTCCTATAGGAGATGGCAGAAAGGAAAGTGTCTGACTTTCTTAAAGCGACACACATATTTCACTTCTTCTACATTCATATATCTTCTCATAAGGCTCCTATGACTTCTCGGACTTTTTAGTTTCATTCTTTTAAAATATGATACATCTGATCCAACCATATATTTCCTTGATTTTCCTCTTCCACGCCTTCCATTCACATTTGCATTGTATATTTGTTTAGTTAGTTTTTTCATATATTTGTTTCACCGATACAAACCATCTCAGAGTGCTCTTCTTCATCTTCATCAACAGCCTTGAGTTCACATTCAGTATTGCCCACTTCATTCCGTTTTCTATCATGCATTGTCACCCCATGTACTATTCTAAGTATACGCCTTTCCACAGCATTTATTCGGCTCTTGTCAGTCTTATTTCAAGTCCACCGTTCACTCCTATATGTCAAAGTTGGTAATAAAATATACTTGTTGACTTCCAGCTTGGCAGATTTCGATATTGTTCGGTTCGAATTTATATGTATTAGTGCCCCATTGACTTAGTTTCCAATCTCTACACGCCGTTCAATATCCCTCGTTACTTTTCTAACATCTGAAAAAATACCACCTTAATAGTAGAATTCTTCAACTTACTCTTATATTTCATTACTCATCTGTGTATCCGTTTACTTTCCTTTCACACTTTTCTATCACTATGCCATGCCTATGGGACTCGCAACATTCATTGTCAGATCTTTCTCTTTAAATTGTTCATATAATTAGCTTATTAGACTCTGTCATTCATCCTCATTCTCCACTAACACTACCATGTCATCAGTATACAGCAATCTGCACACATTTCAATTCGACATTTGAATGTTACTCATTGACCTGTGTAGTTCCTTCATATACGAACTCATGTAAATATTAAACAATTACGGTGACATGACACAACCTTGATTAACCCCTTTTGAGATATTAAACCACTCATTTAAGGCACTGTTTACTAATAAATGCTCTACTTCAAGCATATAGTGACGCAATGTCACGTATTTATTTACATCCATATTCATTCAGTACTTTTTAAAGCTTTTCTCTTATCCCTCCGTCATATGCTTTACAAACGCAAATTACAGTTTCTTATTATTTGTTATGCATTTTTATACAACCATACATAAAGAGAAAATCAGATTCACGCATCCTCTTCCACTTACGAAGGCCATCCCACACTTTCTTCTAATAATCCCACGCTTTCTTTTAATTCCTTTTTCTAACCCTTTTTATCAGAATTTTACCATGTTTACACGTAACACTCAGTAATCTAATGGTTCTGTAACTTCCAAACTTCATTCTTGCACCCTTAACTCTATATCACGGAACAATTACTGCACTCGGCGTGTGTCAGATACGTCTTTCAGCGTGTGTCAGATACCCAACATTTGTTGAAAAATTATTTCAGCCACTCGATCATTCGCTCGCCGTCACAAACAATTAGTTCAGTGCTTACTTTATCACAACCTGATGCCTCTCCTTTTTTCCAGTTTTTCTGTCATTCGTACTTCTAATTTTTATAGTCTTCTTTATTAAATCATATTTTTAAATTTTGAACAGACTTTTCGAATGTTCCCCTTCTGAACCTTATCTTATCCGTGATTTAATTCGTTTTAAATCAATTGATAAAATAATAACAACAACTAATAACTGAATAACATTTGATAAATCGCATTTCCTAAATATAAAATATTTGAATTGTTTCATAAAAGGACTTTTGTTGCAATATGTATCTAATTCAACTGATTTCGAGAACATGATTTTTTTAAAGCCAGAAAATATATTTTCACCTCTATACTTAACAAATATCTTATATATTCCAACGCGATTGAAAGGGTCCATAATAAATATCTGAGACATATTAATTTTCGTCTCGGTATCCCTCTTGACATGCTTCACTATGAACTCTTATTAAATTTTACCTACCTTCTTAAACTATAATATAATATCTGAAAGACGGATTACATTTGATTTGATATATCTTTCTAATGTTATTCCCAATATTGTTCATAGCTCCAATATATTTGCCCAAATCGGTTTACACATTTTTAATAGAATCACACAGAACCTTTTACAATTTAAATGTGTCAATTGGAATTGGTTAATGGCAGTTTTATGTTGTAATTCATCAATCATGAGAAAGCAATATTTGGGTAACTATTTGATGTAGATGTTGATGAGTTTAGGAGAGTACTTTTCCGGTATTTCCTTAATTTTAAGCCTTGACTGAAAAACTCGTTATTCCATTTTTATTTTATATTGAGTATTTTTTGCGTAATTTACCCAATATTTTTGTGTTTTCTTTGTTTTTAAGAGAGATTTTATTTATACTACTGATTTTTTGTATTGTTGATTGTATTTGAATATTTTTGTACTTTTCATATTTTTGTATAATGCATTGATATTTTGGAGTACCATATTTTGAAAAACACATGTTAAAAGATGTTTATATTATATTTTTTGTGTTATAAATGTTATTGTTATATATCTTCTTCTTCTTGATGTGCCCTGTCAGGTCCCCCCGACGTTGGCAATCACTCTGGCGAAGGCTTCTCTGTCTTGCGCTTCTCTCCATAGTGATATCCTGGGAATGATAATCAGGGTGGTTTCCCGTTGCCTTCCCTGATAGGTGTTTCTGTAGGGGTCACCCTCCCTTAGCCGGGGGGGTCCGGTTTTATGGCGCCGGACACTCGCACATTCATCCTCTCCTATCTGCTATGGCACTGATGGTAATATGCCAGTGACCACATTGCCCAGGGCTCGCGGGGCTTAAGAGGCCACTCGTGGACGCTAGGAGTAGGACTATTGGTAGTGTTGCTGATGGAATGCAACTATGGCGTTACGCGGTATTTTATAGGCACACATTTTCCGGCAAAACATGCACCACCGCGACCCTACCAAACTTTGAGCCCCTGTTATATATGAAGGATGCTTAATTGCCATGTATTATTGAAATAAATACATTTATTCGTATTACCCCTGACGAAGAGTTGGTAATGCTACCTAAGGGATATAACCTTGTCTATCCTCTATTATACTTCCCTTAAAACGTTAGAATATCCATGAGTCTTTTCGTTGTTTACATATATATATATATTAGTAACATTTGTGAAATGTTTACTTTAATTTGACCAAGTTATTTATTGCTGTCTATAACCGAAGTTTGGTTAGAGTCTATTTATCTTTAAATTGAAGACCCAAAGATAGGCGAATCGTAAATTAATATTAGATACCAACATCCTAAATCTATAAATTTGTCGTAAGTCAATTTGAAATTTATTTATTTTATCTTATAATTGCATCGATTCCAAACATTTTTTTTGTAAAATGCGTCAGTTAAAAAAATACATTTACGGACACGAATGAAAATTTTAAGCAATGACTGCATTTATGTTTTTTCGTTATTCATTTATAATAAATTTATCTTTATTTAATTTATCTAGTTCTCAATATCTTTAAAAAATCACATTAAAGGAAATATTGCGTTTTCTATTAGTATTTTTGATACGTTTATTATCAAGAAATTTGTGTATCATCTTCAATGAATAATATCATCACAAATAAATGTATTGATAAAATTGATATTTTAAGTAAGATGAAAAAAAAGAACTTTAAGATGATTTGGACATGTCAAGAGAATGAATGATGAAAGAATGACTAAGTAAATACACAAGTCAGAAGTGCAAGGTGTTAATTTTAGACAGGTATACTAAGCTAGGAAATTAGATGCTTTGAAACTTACGCGGAAACTCAAAAACGGCTTTTTGCAGATGAAGTACAGTAATTTGAAGACATAAATGACCAAAGAGGTGTTTTAAACAGGCTTTGAGGCTGTTTATTGTCCAAGAAACTGTGCAGTCTTGCCATCAAAAAACAAAGATGGAACCAATTTGATTGGCAAGGATAAACTAGGGACCGGGACTGGAAGGAATATTATGCTGAACTGCGCCCAAATCCTCTCGAAATATAACGCTGAATGGTGGTCGCTGTCCATGATCTGGTACTAAATACATATTCGTATTTAGCATCATAACCATAATTGATGTCTTTCGTTAGTCATGCATTTTAAATATATATAACGTATAAACGCATGTGAGACAGCATTAATTGCATTATTTTCAGACAGAAAATTGCATTATTTTCTATCATGGGTAAGGTATTCAGCAGAATTGTCGTGGATATACTGGGTTTTATCCATCCTGTAGTACAGTAAACATGATATTTACCATGAAGCAAGTGCATGAAAAATGTTAAGAGCAGGGCAGGAGTCGTTTGGTACTTTTGTTGATTTGGTCAACGACTCCATTAATAGAGATTTGCTATGAAGGACTCTTGAGAAACCTAGCTTTCCCCCTCTTCCAACGGAACTTTTTGTCTAATTGCATAACTGAAACAGGTGATTCGTACCACTTGGTGAATTCAAACGGTCGCATTTGGCACCAATACTGACGTTTGCTAGGGATACGTTCTGGCTCCAGACCTGTTTAATGCGTTTATGACAACCTTTATGTTCGTTGTAGACAGAAGACTTTGTGTCAAAATAATTGAAGTGAGATATAGGTTTGACGGGAGACTGCATTATCTGCATATATAACAGGCCCAAACAAGGGTTTTCATACATACTCGCACATCACAGAGCTGCAATGTGATTGCGGATGGCTGCGCCCTTGTTGCTCTTCAGAGAAAGGTCTCCGAGAGAGAGAAATAGTAGAGTACCAGCATGTTCTGCAGGTAACGAAGTATTACAACATCCGATATTCGAATAAGTGGTGTGTGGCTAGACATCGTACATAAATTCACTTATCTTGACAGAATTCTGACATCGAATTCTTATCCTGTTGATGAACTGAAGAGTCGCTCTAGGGGCACGTTAACAGCTGTCGCAAAACTAAGTGAAAGAGTATTCTAAAGCAAAGGCTTCTTCCAGTCTACTAAGATACGTTGGTGCCATGTGATACTACCATGCTTCCTGATTTAATCTATCCAGCGTACCTTCGGTCTTCTTCTAAGTCTCTTCATGCCGCTTGGTTGCCATTGGATTATTTCGGACGTCCGTCGGGAATCTGACATCCTGGCTACATGCCCTACCCATTGCCACCTCATTTTCTAGCACACTTTTATTACGTCTTCTACCTTTGTTTTGTTGCGAATCCAGGTGTTTCGTTTACGATCTCTTTATCGCAACATGCATCACAACATGCATCTCTCCATGTTGTTTTTTTGCGGTCTGGAGCTTTTGTGTGTTCTTTGCTGTGAGCGTCCATGTCTCCAAGCCATACGTAAGTACTGGAAGAATACACTGGTTGTAGACCTTTCGCTTCAAATATATTGGGAGATTACTTTTGAAGATGTTGTTCGAACGTCTAAATGAACTGCACGCTAGTTTTGTCCTTCGTGCTATTTCCTCCGACATGCCACCTACAAAGGAAATAAGTTGTCTCAAATACACATATTCCTGGACAAGTTCCAGCGACTTTCCATCTACCATTATTGGTTTTTGGGTAGCACAGCTGTTCATAATATATTTGATTTTTGATATTTATCAAAATCATCATTGCTAAACAAAAGTTGACGATGTCGCGAAAAGACTTAAGTGGAAGTGGGCTGGGCACATCGCCCGAACAACGAACCATCGTTGGACGTATGAAGTAATCCAGTGGTACCCAATAGGAAGGACTAGGCCTGTAAGAAGACCAAAGGTACGCTGGGTGGATAAAATACGTAATAAAGCAGCGATTACGTGGCAGAAATGCTCAAAACACAGGAATTCTTGGAAACAAATTAGAAAGGCCTATATCCTACAGTGAATGAATGTAGGCTGATGATATATGTATATTTACTCGTATATTGAATGGTTTATTCATTTCAAAGTTTTTTTATATATGACAAAAACAAACATTTAATTATGAAATTATTTCAAATTTAAGGTAAAAAAAAGGGGGAAAAAAACCTTTTCGTAATCAGTTTAAGAAAATAACTATGCATGTATCATAAATGTATTTTACGTGTGAATTTGTAGCTTAGTATTCAAACCATTCTTTGTATGGTATGTAATCTCTTTCATCGTATATGGTATTTCCTATGCCTATTCGCTAGACAACCTTTTTTCACATCTCCTAAACATAATCAAACTATGCCGTGGTTTTATTTCTAGAAATTTCGCTCCTTTTTTTATTTTTCAAGTTTCTGGATTTCACCGGCACTTAAGCACGTAATCTCTTCAAACATTGAAGATATCCGCATTATAGTGGAGAGTGAAACATTATTTGTACGAAATTTTGGGATTGTTTGGTTTCCAAAATGATTTTGAGAAAACAGTTTCCACAAAATTATACGATTGTTCGATAGTTCAGTCATGGTGATATAATTTTATGTACAATAATAAAATTAATTTCTAAGATTTTTCATAATAAGGGTGAATCAGATAATATATTTTTTTCTAAGAATATTATAAAAAATGGAAGAAATCGCACAAATGATATTGAGCCCTTTTCAGCTTCCCTCTTTCAAATATTCCCTAATTTCTACTAGTGTTACGCTGGAGAATTAACATAAGTAACATGTTAAATCAACACAAAGTAAAATTTGATATGAATATTGTATCAAGTGAACGATATTTAAAATGAAGGGAATGTAAAAAAAGTCAGAGAAATAGTAGGAACTCGAAACAGTGTGTGGCTGTATATATAGGAGGCGTTATATGTTTTTCTTGATAGGAAAGTCTGTCAAATTATATTTTTTCATGACATAACGATTTTCATTAACCGTTTGCTAAATTTAAAGAAAGATAAGAGCAAAGTGATAAGATGTAAATTATAGATTTTTTTTATATTGATTTGATTTTAAATATAAGAGTATAAACTTTGTTCGTGTCTCTGTTATGCTGGTATGTACACATACATACGAGTATATCTTATGTATCTATATGGATTTCATAGGTCTGAATTGTATTTCCTTAAAACCTGGAATATAAATGTACAATTTTTTTATAAAATAACAATCAATTGAAAAAACCAATGTTGGTTATGTTTTTTTAATGTAAATGCATTAATCTTATAATTAAGTGAGAGCACTGCGCAAATGCAGTTTATCCAAGCGAACAAAGTTTCTCTACTATAAATCGTATTGTTTGCGCAATAATTATATTTAAAGAAGAAGAAAACGCGATCAGCTCGGTTTGTTTTACACATTGAGATTACATTATTTGGCGTGTGGAGTTGTTTCTGTGAAACTTTATTCTATGAATTCAGTAAATCAAATTTAATTTGGAATTGTAACAGATTATTTCATTCACGCCTTACAAATTGAATTTAGCACTTTGAAACATTGAGAAAATAGTTAAGAACCCTAAAGTTTTCCGCATGTCTGCGCTTACTCGTTCTAAGATTTTACAGGAGAGCAACGGTTAAGTGCGAAAAAATATTCATTAAATTTGGTGTTAATTTTTGAGCTCTGAGCTTCTCAAGGCAATTGTAGTTTTTTTAAAAGGAAAGTTTAAAAATTAAACCGTTTTTAGAATCAGTTAAGTGGGTTAAGTAATAAAATGTTTTACCAGTACCAGTATATATGTACAAGCAGAAATGACCAAACATCCAAGGAATATTATTATTTGTTTTGACTCTAAATATTCTTGATGTGGAAAAAATATATAAATGAAAATTCATGTTCTTGGATGTCAAATGGTTAATTAAGTCCCGATACTTAGTTGTGTGTGAAATATTCTATTTGTACTGATAAACTATTATTGTTTAATTTGGAAGATAATTTTTAGATGATTTCACTAATAATGTTTAATCATGATGTTTTGAAAGACAAATTCAATAAAATTAAATACAATTTCATACACATAATCCTACATGTGTTTTCATTAATTTAAGTACTTATAGAAGTTTAATTTTGAAGCAGTAATGTGGTGAAAAAATTCACATTTTTTTAGAAATTGTATACTTAACTATTTATTGTATTTTGCTAAAAGTGTTCTGTATTGGGTGAAATACCCGTATAATTATATTTGCAGTCTCCACTCATTTCATACTAATGGCAATACATAATAATCTGAGTAACCTATTCTTTGACGACAGTCACGCTTTTTGAGTTATAGTGATGGTTTATTATAGGTAGCTGGTGCATCGGTTAATTTGAAATTTTGGATACGAAGGCTACTATAGTTCGGAAATTCTAGGATGAGTCCTATGACAGCTCACAAATTTGCCCCAAGACAACCTTGTGTAATGTATTTACCTAAATAACTTGCTATTTATTAGAATTGAGGCTTATATTAAAATTTATAAAATAACTAAAATTACTGAACATCGTTACAAAGTTGTATTACCAAATTAAATATAGAAGTATTTGTTCTAGTAGAATATTATACGACTTTATACTGTGATATACTATCAGTAGATCATTTAAAAAACTATTAAAAATAATCTATAATTAAAGTATTGTTTGACTGGAAGTCGTATATTTTGGTTTTAGTAATAAATGTTGACTTTACTTTTTATATACTCGCAATAAAAACGTAATCTTAAGGAGTCATTTATGACAATTAAATGATATAGTAACTAATAAATGGAATCTTCATAAATAAGACATACATAATATTATACTCAACTTAAAAGAAAATTCAACGTTTCATTTGTGAGGAGTTTGATTTCGCATGATGTTTCTAGTTGTAATTGTGTGTCACTGTTTGTCAGGTTGATGAGAATGTGCAACGGGGTTTTGTTTTTGTGTAATCGAAAATCGGAAAGAATGATCGATTAATTTTTTCATGCTAAATATCCTCAGTGAGATCCAGGCAAAAGCCTAGTTTGCTTGGGACACGACAAATGAAAGGCAACAAACCCAGATTCATTAAAATTGTATGTCCAAATTAAATTACCTGTTGTTTTTTCGTAAATTATGTATATTTCTTGTCATGTGTAATCAATAAATAAAAAAAATTGTATTTCTGAAAATATTTTGAAAACAAAATTGATTATAGTTTCATTTTGAAATGTAAAACCTTTTAATAAACCTCTTTAAAAATAATATCGCATACAACAATTTACATAAATTTCATGGACCGATGCCTTTCACTATGTTTATTTTCATGATACCAATATTTATAGTTTTGCTGACGATTTAAAATATTCAGGTATATATGATCAGTCAATGTCAGCACTGTGATATAAAACAATCCCCAAAGTCTTCCCGAATGGAGCACGTTGATCAAACTCGTAACATTGACTAATATATTTTTTAAGGTTCAATAGGAAAGAGACACATATTCTTGACGATTGTCAAAAAACATAATGTTTCTTTGTGTGATGTTTGGGAGATAAGAGATTAAGATGTAGACTTTAAGTAAGTAACATCACTGCTAGGTCAGTCTGCGCTGATCTTCGTGTTGAAGCATCTTGGGATTTCAATGGAGTCGATTCACTAAGGTCTCTCTATACACCACTGGTTAGAGCTATAGTTGACTACAACTCCATTGTGTGGTTCTTCTACTACAGTGTTCACATAGATGGATATAAGGGAATGAAGTGTCGATGTCTTACGTTTATAAACTAAGCAAACTATAAACTAGTATGTACCTCGCGAGTAATTGAGCTATGAACATTTGATAGAGCTCTTGAACTTAACAACACTGTCTGACAAAAATAAATTAACGGACTTGATGGCATTGCATAAATTTTGTAATTATTATTATAATTGTCCTGAGTTTGTTCAGTTATTCTGTTTGCGAATTCCTTCAAGACCTATGCGAATACGTCAATAGTTCTATTGTAGTCACAAAGTAACTAAATATTCCTACAACTCGTCAATCGTTAGGTTACACAAGATGAACGATAAGTATACTTGATTGACCCATTTAAATTCCCCTTGAACCCATATAAAATAGTTTTGAAACGATTTTTTCTTGATTTTGTATTTGTAAATGTATGGGAATGATTTATAGGATTATTACATTTTTATAACTTGTCTCATTAATGTATTTTTTGTACCTTTGTTTTTTTTATGCCGTTTAACTAAAAGTCTAGCAATCGTTTACTTGAATAATTAAAGATAATACATTAATGGCAGTTTTTAAATACCCATTATCCTTTCCTGTGAAAAATATGCAGGATGATTTGTTGAATAAATATTAGCTTTCCCCCAGTTGCTAAAAAAATCTGTTATTTTGTATTAAAAAACATTTTTTGTTACAAAAGCCTTTTATTCTGTAATTTTTTGTTACAAAAAATGATATTTCATTTACTCTATAATTTATTTTAAAAGAAGAGGTAAACTAAATCGGCTAATAAATAATATGTTTTTGGAATTTGTATTTTCAGTTTCGTTGTTTTCATTTGAATATAGTACGAGTATATTGCTTGAAATGTTTTCGTTTCGATAAGTAAATATTTAAAAACTGTATTGATTTTATGCTAATGTTTCTCTGTCAAATTAAAACTATTACTTTCATAAATCCCCATTTAGTTGTAAACTATGTAGTTTAGTTGTAAAACAGTTTAACTCCATAGTATCTCACTAGATAACAGTAGTCCTGGGCCGAGTTGCTTGATGTGCCGTGTCGCCCATATGAATAGAACTACCTAGATACTATGAAGCTGACATCACTGGACACTGGCGTATACTCCTTCATATATAGGAGTTCACGGCCATTATTCAAAGAGAGAGAGAGAGAGAGAGAGAGAGAGAGAATAAGTTTTTTTCTGCCTTTGAGCCGTTTTATAATTGTTTGTAAGTTTATTTTTAAAATTTAATTTGACACCATAATTATACATACTGTTTTATAATGTAAATCAACGCTATATTTTGGCTATATTACCAAAGAAACGAATTTATTTCTAATTTAAGTTTTTAATAATAAAAAATAAATTAGAATTTATCCAGTGCCGTTTCGGAAGCAAACTCTCCTAAAGGGCGCTCTAATTCGAGATTCGAACCCATCATTATTGACAGATCGAAAATACGAGTATAACAAAAAAATAAAACAAGTTGAATGTAAGGATAGGAAGGTAGTGTCTTATTTATGTCTATATTAGGTTCCTAATCTTTCAATGAATGAGGTATTATTAACGAACCCTCAATTAAATACATTTTATTATTTAACGTAAGCATTTATATCACGTTTTTATAGTAAACTATTTCTTTCCTTCGATTAACGCTGAACTCAGGATATGGTGACGATTTCTCCTCGAAGAAGCAAATCTTCTTTACTATTCCATCTTCAAGCCAAACCCGGTGGTGTATAAACTAAAAGCAGAGGTTAAAGTACGCACTCCAAAAACATGCTTTCTCATATTTTTGCGTAGCTTATCGCACGAGTAAGTTTTTCGAGTTTACCCGCGGCGGGTAAAACGCTAGATTAAAAACTTATGCTTCGTTTATCCGCTGACACGATAATGCCGAGTTTGCTTAGGCTAGGAATTTAAGCTGTAAATATTTAAATCTGCCGTATGAAAACTTCCATCGGTAACTCCGCTAAACTGTTCTGCAGGGGTCGAAAAGGTTTTTACTTTCAATTTTTCCGAACGTAAAGTTCAAGAATTTAGTTTGCCGTCGCTGTTATGAAAAATTCACTTTGACTTTCGATATTAAAATGGAAAATTATGAAACTGACTAAAAGTTGGGCATGAAGAATGAATAAGAAAATTCTTATATGAAAAATAAAGATTATCCAGCATACCTACCTAATTAAGTATAGAAAATGGGAAGTAAAGTAGGTGAATAAGAGTAATAAATAAATATTTTAAGTAAAAAAAAATTTGTTACCTAAATATATAAACAACTTCCAGAAATTGGTATTTTAAATGGTTATTGTAATGCCAGACGATTTAATTTTTTAGTAATGATCTTACATACATACCATCCTGCTGTTGCACTGTCGGGACATACAAGGAGGACAGAGCGCCAGACTTCACAATCATCGCAACACATCACTTTCGCATCCTGTATACACCTTCTCATACTATTCTGACTTTTTCTTTAAACAATATTGTAAAATCGAGAACCAAAGTAAAATTAAATAGTCCAGATTTTTATATTTATGTTATTGTAAATAAAAATGATTTTTTTAGGTCTTTCTTTTTATACTGATCATTGATACTACCATAGTATGTCATAATTTTAGTCCAAAGTTGTCGATTTCTTGAGATTTATGCAGAACCTTCAGGAAATAATTTAGCAGATCTTTTTCACCACATCACATAAAAGAGCGTTCTTACTTCATCTGAAAGGTATCAATCCATATCTAAAATGAACCAACGTTATGTTAAGTAAAACATTGGGTATATATCATATTTCTTAAGATTACATATTTGATAAACAAACGAACTTACGAAAAACAAACATAACCAGCTGCTTAGCGTTAGTAACAAAATCTGTCGAAAAACTTTCAAGCAAAACTACTTAGGGAACTACCAGGAATCCGAAATGACTGAATAACAATGGGACCGTCATCGCTACTATTCTTTTCATACTCTGGTATGTTGCTACCGGAGGAGGAGCCTTTTTGGAAGTTCCTTCTTCGTCGTAATAAACATAAAAGGTTTCGATCTTCTATTGTTGATCGTGCTGAATGTGTACTTATCATTTTTACAAAACTATAATAGAATATGTGGTGGTCATGGAAACAAGCTGAACTGGACTGTATAATAATAAGTACGCTAGATGTATCATGTACGAGTATATACACGTATGTGCACAAAGGCATAAGTATGTTGATCTGGTGTAGCAATCATAGTATGGTGCTAAGCAGTCGAGTATGGTGCTAAGCAGTCGAGTATGGTGTTAAGCAATCATAGTAACGAGTGAGCAACAGCTTCGATGAAGGTGAATTTAAATTATATTAATTATTTACAAAATATAGCAAAAACCTTAGCAATAAAAAAGATTTCGTATTCCACAAAATAGAAAATATTTAACATAAAATACATGTATAAAAAATGACATTGGATAAGAGATTCAAATTCCAATAAACTCAAGCTTAAAATTAAACTTATGTTTTCTTAAACATTATATTTTATTGAAGTGTCTTTTATTCCTTTATCCATCAAAAGATCGTTGACTAATAAATAGAGTAAAATTTTATCAAATATTGAAAGGACAAAGATTTTATTCTCTCCAAATTTCATAAAAAAATAATAGAGTTACGAGATGAAAGAAAAAAAGAATGTGATTAAAAATTCCATTTCATAATATTTACTAAATCTTAGAAATTCTAAAAATGTACGTAATCACTTATCACCTGAAAGGCAGCGAGGTTTTAATTTAATATTTAGCCGAGCGGAGTTGAGTCTAGCCTCAAACGAGGTGGGCTATCTCATACAAGTACAGTCATACCTCGGTTCTTGCGGTGTCCATTATTGCGGTACTCGAGTGATTATGGTTTTATTTTTTTATAAAACTTACCATTTTATATTATATACTCGTCAACTCGTATATATAAATCGAGTAACTGTGGTGTTAACTTACCATTTTTCCTCTTTTAGTTTTCTGCTGGAGTTTAATCAACTGTCAGAAATAAAAAAATATTTTATTGTCAATCTTCTTTACCTAAAAATGATTCTAAAAATTATTGTAATGACTTCAAGTTATGTCATCATTAAACAATAGAAAATCGGCTGTAATAACATCCGTGTGTAACAATAGGTGTTGTCATATTTATAGTTTAATCGTTCTTATTTAATTAATGCCATACTTAAACCATTTTTATTTATCAAATATTATTTGACAGCTTCGTGATGGGATTATTAGACAAATAATGTATTTATTAAGAAAATATGAATTTACTTTTGCATAATGAAATATAAATATCACAACGAGAAAGCATATTGAGTAAAAATACACGAATCTTCTAACAGTTAGTATATTAATTGTAAATTCTTAGATTCACTTAACAATCTCACTCACTTTATGCTATTGCCATATTAATGTATAAATTTCTGTCAATAAGATATATGGTATGTGTATACCATGTTCTTAGTTTCGTTACATTAAAATTATACATTACTAAATATTTTTAATTTCATTCCATTAACTCGTCATTTTGTTTAAAATAATCTTCAAAATGAAAAGTTTTGATTGTATTTGTAAAACAAAATTATAATTAAAAGGATTAGAGATTAATTTTTATGAATAACAATGATAAGATGACTGCAAAAAGAGTTGCAGATGCTAAATTGCTAGTTTTATTATTATTATAACGGCGGCCAAATACTGTACTTTTTATTTGTTACTTTTTTTTTCGACTATTCCGGTATCGGTTTTTACGGTTCTTCTAGGCAGCATTATTCTCAATGATCGAGGGTGTCGTGTATATGTGTGTTCTCTCTTCCTTAGTTGAAATATTCATTATTTTCAGCGCATATAAAAATCCCAGCATAGTCAACCCTCTCTGTAACATTTATCTTTAGTTTTATTCCGACAAATTAATTTTTGACGAAGAGGCAGATTTCTAAATTAATGAGTTGGACTCCAAAACCTTAGATTGGTTGAGTTTTTTAGTAAGGTTCCAGGTATTTTGTAGAAATTTTATGAACGTATGGATTCAATTTTGTTTTTTGCTACGTAGTTCATTAAACGCATTTAGTTCCTGGATAGGATGATATACTCGTAAATAACTAATATTAGCGCGTGCTTTTAAGAAAAATACACTTTACTTAGAATTTGCTTGCGTATTACGAATTGTCTCCAGAGGCCATGGCTTTTTTACAATGCATCAACCACTTCTTTTTTAATCTTTAGATTCTGTTTTTAATAGTGATAGTTCGAGTTTCGTTTCATTCTTGTTTATCGAATAGAAATAGAGAATATTTATCCAATGTTTTCAAAATAAATAAAAAAAATGAATTTTGTATTTTTTCTCTTTGTGCTCTTCCTGTTCTTGATTATTGTATGAAAACAACGAATTTTACGAGCCATAAAAGTCGAATGAGACGTATTAAAAAAATGTCGTTATGGGATCTCCACACATGTATGTGAATGAATGATACGAATTTAGAACGTGAATGAGGAGTCTCTGATAGGTTGGACATGATATGGGTGTCGAGATAATCATGCAGATGCATTAGTGTGTATGTGTTAATTTGAGTTTCAACCATGTTTAAGGATCTCAAAGAAGATTCGGAATATTTTAGCTTAATGTTTCATTATTTAGGAAAAAAGATATAATATTTGTGATTTAGGAACGAGACCATTTCTTTTGATGTATTGCCTAGTGAAGTGGTTTTCTATATCCATAAAATAATGAGTTATTACAATGTTACTAGTACGTATTTTTACTCTTCGGTTCGTTTTTCCATTAAAATGATTTAAATGTATTTTTAACTGTAAATAGTAAATAATAAAAAAAATACCGGTTGATTGTCATCGAAGAATATACATGTACTGTTGTTAAAAAAATGTTTATTCTATTGTTTTATACGTTATTCAAATGAAATATTTTTCTTTTTCTGTCACAAAGCATCTTTTCAATGTCAAGGAGGTAAAACATATTTTCCATATGTTGTATTTATATCGGTCTTTTGTAGGAAATGCCCGTAAATATATTGTTGAGATGATAACCCGTGAGGGGTTTACTCCCACCCTCTCCACATCTTCGAGGATCATTAAATGTGGTGTGATTTCTTTTGAGTCATTTGCCGCATTTTCCCAATTTTTACGCACATATTTAACCCATCCTTTGAACATAAATTTAGGGAAATAAGGGAAAACTACACACCTTTCGGGTGTGAAACCAAATATCTTCAATTTAATTTATCGAACAATATTTATGATATAAGGAATGCTCGTAAAACACTGTATTCAGGTGTTATTTGGACTTGAAATAAATGTCTTAATTGTTTTTAAAATATGTGTTTATGTATACGAGTGATCAAACTTCAAAAATTGTTTTTTTTTTCATTAATTTGAATTGTGTCTGTAACATGTGTTTAATACATACTCGTATATACACATATATAATATATATTTGTATCGCAATATTTATTATTCCTTGCTATTTAAGTTCATGTTTTGTGGCTTCTCTAAGACATTGATTTCCTTTCTTGTTTTATTCGTGTAGCCTTTGTCGCAATCTTACATGACTCGTTAAAATAATTCTGTTGTAAATATTTCCTTAAATGGAATTTCTAATATCTAAACATGAACATTGGAGAAATAGTAATAGAAAACGTTTGTACACGAGGAGATGTTTGTATTTAAGATTTGTGAGAAATATGCTTGTATAGAAGAGCGAAGAGACTTGCTTCTCAGTTTATCTTTAAGAGATATGAGATGGTGATTTTTTTAATATATACGAATAATTGATCTATAGTAAAAGGAATTTTAAAATTTCAATGCTACATTTTGAAGATCGAAAGTTGAAAAATCAAGCATTACGTAACCTTCACCGAATTACATGCACTAGACGTTTTTAATTTAGTTAGATAAAATGCCAAAGAAAATAAATAGATATTAATTTTGAACCAATTTTTCAAGATTAAAACTTTGACTGTAAAATAAATGTTCATTCTTGTTCAAAGTTTCTTCAATCTCGAAAACATTACCGTACGGCTGTTATCCTCTATCTTTATTTATAAATCACGACCAACTTCAAACGCAAGGGCTGCTTTTCATTACCTTGACGCTGATCCAATCAGTAAGCCAAAGAAATGGCATTCATCGATAAAGGAAGGTGAAGGGAAAACGTTACGGCCCTGGTACATACATACTCGTACATCGGCACTTGATGGGCCCCGAAATAAAAAAGAGTTAAATATGGCGGACCCAAAATCCCTCTTCTTACGTAAAATGTGGCAATTTTATTGAACTTGATGGATGACAACTGGCCTTTTAGTAAAGGAGGAAAACTATTTAATGGGGTTTGTCATTTATTGAAAAGATGTTTCAACTTTTTTGCAGGATAACAAGAATATTTATTAATGTTTAAATATTTGACGAATAATAGTTATCGATTTTTTTTATATCCAACTAAAACTTAAATCGTTATATCTAGTTATTACTCGTATCAATAAAATTATGTGTGCATTTTGGATATAAGCATCTTCAATTCTTCAACTAAATTATTTAGAAAGATATTCCTTAATAGACATAGAGTTTTAAAAAAAAAACATTACTTTGACTGCTTTAAACACTAAGGCGGTGTTGCGTTTATCATTAAACACTAAGGCGGCGTTGCGTTTATCATTCAATTTAGTCTTTTGATAAATATAATTTAAAATAATATTTTGGATTGTTTAATTTTTCCTTTTAACGACCTTTCGCATCGGAAGCTTTTTTACAAAACATACCCTTGTTGCTGAAACGCTTTTCGATGTTGAAGATCAATAGAACTGCAATAGTCATCTATGTCTGAGATATAATAAGATGCCCATTCCCTCGAGACTCTTAACTTTTTGTCTCATTTAGTCTTGGTGCATTTCCTTCCACGTGTAACTAGTTTTCAAAGTCCGTAATTGAAATTTTTTAAGAAAAAATCTTGTACAACGTTAAAAGAAATTTAATTAAATTAAAATACCTAATTAGGTAATCGGAAATTTTGTTGAAAGGGATTTAAAAGTTTTTTTTCAAAAAGTCATTTATAAACTTTTGTTTTTTACACCAACTCCTTTTTATGTAGGTGGAAGCAAAATGTTAAAGACTGTCTTCAAGTAAAAAAAATTAAGTTTGTTCATTGTTCAAGGTTATATCTTTTGACTCATAAATACAATTGTTTGTTAAAAAATGGCTTTTATGATTTTCAAAACAAAAATAAAATTTTTTCGCATCCTACAATATAGTATAAGAAATTATGACCAGAGCGTTGGATTTTTGACAATAATTTCATTATTTTACTTACTTTCTTCCGAATATTAAATGTACATAAATAAGTTTTTGTTGATATACAAGTGCTAACTTCATGTCGCAAATAAATAATTACCTCAGAATTGTGGAGAGTTGTGAAAAGTGATATTCAGGGATAAATGGAAAATTGTATTATTCTGTACGAAGCCGCAGAAAGATTAATAATTATATCAATGGAAAGGTACTGTAAGGCATACTTGGCCGTGCGGTAACGCACTGGATTAACGTGCCGAAAGTCGCTGGTTCGACCCCCTTTCCCTACTGTGCTACTTCCCTCCTAGAAGTTTTTTTCGCTTGGTATTCGGAAGTATAAGGATACCTATAACTTTGGTCATATCTATTCATTAAAAAAAGAGGGGGAAAAGCATGTCGGCGTGCTCCGATCGTCTCACTTCAGGTGTGGATCCAGATTGGATCCAGAATAGCGGTGTGACCTGTGAACTTTCTGATACGCAATGGTTTAATAACTTAAAAGAAAAGAAAACTCCACGGCATAGCTTTGCTTTCCAATTGAATTGAAGTCGGAATAGCGAGAGGATCTCGACTAACGTAACATAACAATCTGAGCTAGAAAACATTGACAACTTTTTCCATTTGAGTTTTGATAAAAAAATCTCATCTTTTAGAATTAAATAATTTAGCATACTTGTAGACGCTATATGAAATGATTTAATTTTAAATCTGATATGAATTAAAATACCTACATATATCATGAACGCTCGAATGTGAAATTCTATGAGATTCGTACATTTATAAAAATATATTGGGTAATCCATCAGGGCTTTTAAGTTTTATCGTGAGAATTTAAAATTCATTTTATTCATTCTCAAGTTTGTGATAATACAATAAAAATGTTAAGTTTCTATTTTAATTAACTTAAGTGTATTGCAAAGATTTGAATAACTTCTTAAGAGATGTTTTTACTGCAGCTTCTAATAAAATATTAACGAAACGGCGAAGAGATGCAGGCAGACAAGCGCATTCAATGTTTCTATTCACACCATCAAAACGTAGTAGGCAAACCCTCCGTTTACGTTATTTGATTTGATTAAATATGCTATTTTTTATTACCTATTAAAAATATTAATTAAATTGTTAATTTTTATTTGCTTGGTAAGTAATTCAGAAATAAAAATGTATAATAGGTATTTCAAAGAAATATAACTACATACTTTTCATTCGAGTTACAGTTTTTTTATCTGAATTCTAAATGTCACTAAAAAAATTTTTTTTTGAAACATAAAAAAAGTTTTAATTCAACTTAAAGAGATTTTTTATAAAACAAACGCTTAAATAGTTTGGTACATTATAAATAAAGTTTTCTCACAAAGAAATCAGAAAAGACTTTTCGTAATGCATATATATATATCGGGTGTAATATCAATAAATCAAAACCAAACCTTCACAGGGAAACGTAAGTTTAAACATAATATTGTTTACGTATTTAAAGTGCTTGGAGCTTTTAGTAATATTAATTTTCCTTCTTTTCTTTAATATGGAGAGGAAAAAGAAAGTTAACTTTTTGCTTTCGCAAGCTAGAAGTCTAATTACAGACGCAATTTAGCTCTACGGAAAAACGGGCTTCTTTTCCATGTATATCGCATATAAAAAGTTATTTCATTCCCTAATGTTTCCACGACTTTCACAACGTTCTACAATATTGGGTCATGTTGTCTGTGCACATGTTTGTGTTTCTAGGTTGGTTTCGTCACTTCAAAGTTATATTCGTTTATTTATGTTTATTTTGTGGCTGATTTTACGGTTTTCATTTGGATGTCAACCCTTTGATGTAATTTATACGTTTATATTCAACGCAGAAAATTGGAATTGGATCGAGTCTTCATTTTTCATTTGAAAACTTTATTAATTTATGGATCTTGTAGACATCATTTTATATAAAATATAATAATCGGCGAATGTAATCCAGCTTTTGGCTTTCACGCTAAGCAAGCTGGCACCGGCACTCCACCCCAGGTCTGATTCCTGGCTGAGTCACTTTCGGACTAATTTTTGTCTTACAACTAAATCGACCCCTCGACCGGGTCTAACTGTAAAACAGTAATTTTGAGTGTATGGTGGGATGCAAAAGGCATAATTTATCACGAAGTCCTTCCTTACGGTAAAACAATTACGAGTGAAGTATACTGTGCCCAAGTCGAAAATTTGAATGCAGCAATAAGGTTAAAGAGACCTGGTTTATTTATTTAATGTTAAGATTTATCTCGCAGTATTTCCAGTTTATTTTATTTTGTACGTTAAAAATTAAACGAAACAAAATTATAAAGGATTCCATAAATCAGGGTTCTAAGGAAATATGGCTAAGTAAGATGGTATGTGTCAGGCATTCGTAGGTGAATACTGTTCAAGATACAAATAACATGATACACGATATTACTTCTAATGGTAATTATAGTCGTATGTTTTTTTCAAGTGTGTCCTGATAGTGAATTCTGGCACTCTATCCTCTCAGCTTACTCCGACAGGAAAACGGCTGATGTTATGTACGTATGTACATTTTTCCTTATTTCTTGATAATGAGAAAATTTAACACAATTCTTTCCACAATAGAAGGAAAATAAAACGTATTCGGGAGGGGGCAACTCACAAGTCCAATTCGGGAGGGCAACTCACAAGTCCAATTGTATTGCTCGTTCTACACGATTGACCGAGGATACGATTTCGCTGCGTAAGGGTTGACCTTAAAACAAGTTCTGTCATTTGACTATACAAGCATTAACTATATACAGATAGCTCTGGGAAGGACTGTTAGGGACTAATAGGATAAGCCTGGGACGTTTTTTTTCCCCAAAAGGTAGTAAGGATAGTTTTTTTTTCAAACAACCCCTCTCGTTGGGTTTTCTGGACTGGCAGGGAATTTTATTTACGATTAAATGTGTTAGATTTCATAATCATTTCTCTTTGAAATGAATATTTTTGTTTCGTTGTTTCAGAATGAGGAGGATAAATCTCACGTTGCTGACGTCATGAAAACTGTAATGCCCGATTAGTGAAAAGTAAGTACATTTTTTAAAACTCCAAAATACTCTTGAAATGGGCTGGAAGTCGAAAATTTGAAATGAGCTGGAAGGATATTGACGTGCCAGGTCCTTTCTATTATTGACGATTAACTGAACAAATAATACTCCATGAAGTAGTCTCTTGATGACTGCATCAAAAAAGAAAATTATAATTCAACTTGGTAACTTAATCCCTAACCTCTTACCCCACGATATTTAAACCTCAAGGACTTCCCCCACTATCTATCTTTCCAGTCTCTCGCATTGTTCAAATCATTCGGGAGTTATCAATGTGTTATATTATCAGCTCATCTAAATATTTTTAAATAATAATTATTAAAAAAAATGGTATAAAGCGCGGTAAATTGAGGAGAATTAACGCTGAGAGCGCTTATGAAACATTTCATGTATATCTATCGACTCCAATACACTGTATATTTATCGACTCCAATACACTGTACCGTTTGTAAAATTTGGACTTGTTAGCTCGATAAAGCCCCATAATCATATCTTTATTATTGGAACTCCCCTTGAAAAAGCTTCATGCAATTTTCTGGACTGCAACCAATCAACGCTTTGAACACATACCAGAAAAAAAACAATAAAAATAAGTTTTAATTTAATCGATACAAACATTGTAAAAACCACGATGTAAACTATTATTATAGTAAAAGTTATTTTTCTACCTAAATGGTATTAATTATTGTCCAATCAGTTTCGGTATCAGGATATTTGTCAAATATGTTACATTAGTTTCCTTTGAAGATGGTATTAAAATTGAAACTGGTCGTAAAGTAATTTCAATATATCCTTTAAGTCAGTCAGCCTAGGGCAAATTACACCTCGCGGGCCATATATGGACCGCCTCGTATTTTAACGTGACCGGTAAGCTTAAACTATTTTTACTAACATAACCAATTGTTTTTATGTTGTTTATATAATTTTATTTATTTTTAATTATGGCAAGTAAAAGTTTACATAACAATATTAATTAAATATAAATTATTTCAACTATCGCAACAATTGTAAAAGTTCCATGTTTGAAATAGTAAAACCAAAATAAGTTTTTACGATTCAAATCAGTGAGAAACCGGCAAAAGTCTAGTTTACTGGGGACACGACCAATGAAAGGCAACACATCCAGATCCATTAAAATTGTGGGTCCGAATTAAATTACCTGTTGTTTTTTCGCAGATTATGTTTTTCTTATCATGTGTAAAATAAATAAAATAAAAATAAATTTACTTATTGATTTGAGCATCGCAGTAAAAATGAAATTTTACGATGAAAAATTAATAAAAGTATTCGGTGACCGAATTTAACATGCAGTTTTACCCATCCAGACCTTAAAACTGATTTCTTTTTTGAGTCTTGATTCAATTTCGGTAATGCACGTGTGATTTCACAGAATCGTTAATGAGATTTTGTAAAGGTCAGTGTAAGTTGTGGACATGTTCGATGAAGCGTAAACAATTATAATATTTTAAGTGAGCGATGCGTAAGAGAGAGCGCTTACAGAAAGAGGCTCAATCGGTTTGTCACACACGTTTTCATTTCAATTAAAATTCAAGCCAGCTGCGCACCCCGAGACCGAATGGCCACGCCAAATGATATGCCACATACAAAATAAACCGAGAGCTCCTTAATCTACACTCCAGTTATTATACTTGTATAAATGAAATGTTAGCGCACTTTAGATATGGGACTGGATTAATGTAAATAAATATTCATAATTGTTGCAGAAAAGTGAAAATGACGCCATTAAAATGTGTGTCCAATGACTAGTGCCTGTGCTGATAATTAAATACTTGGAGAAGGTTGGATGTGATGAATGCGTACAGAATAAAACTTGGAGAAGGTTGGATGTGATGAATGCGTACAGAATAAAACTTTTTTAGTCGTAAACGATATAATATTAAAGTTAACTTGACTGTTCTAATATTAAGATATTGTCATAGGCAATGAATAAAAAATATGGTTTAGTCAAGCATTTAATTGATATATCATTTGTATTATTTGAAATATGAGTGGCCTATTTGTAAAAATACACATCTTAAGCGCTAGGGTTTTCTTTAAAGAATCAGTTTTCACAAACATGCATTTAAATTTTTTTGTTGGTTGGAAAAATATATATAAAATATACGAAAATAATCCCGCTAGCTTATTTTGCATATAACAAAACAATAGCTTAAAAGTAAAATGTATATTTTTCATTCCAACAATGCTCAAGACGTTAAGAAAACCAGGAAATCTAAAATATGTCGAAGTTATTATTTATTTCCCTTGAAACATTGAATGTGATAAATGTGAATAAATTATGTTTTCTAACACTATAATATTATAAACGTTGATGTTTCTATCTTAGTTTTATTTCAAGGTAGTTACGGCGGCTATATGTTATGTTAAGTATTTTCCCGCATCTGCATATGTTCAGAAAAACATATTCGGTAAGAAAACTTACCAAGGGAAGACGAACTACAAAGAAACCTTTGCACATCTTCCGATATGTGATAGTACCACATTCGGCTTTAGGTGTAGTGTAGTTTATAATTTAAAACTAAGTATAACATACGAGTACATACTCGTAGTAATGGAAATATCTAAAATAGGGAATTGAATGGCGGACAATAATATGTGGTTTTAACAAATAATTATCGTTGAATGAATGTTGTCGAACCCAATGGGTTGGTTTGTAAGACGTTTGTTTTTCAGCCCGGGGATTAAGGGTTTGATTCTTATTGAAAGCAAAAAAATTAAAAAGGATTTATTTTTAGGTTTATTGTTGTACTAGTACCGCTTAAATATTTTTCTGGTTACTTGGAAGAGTTTTCTGGTTATTTGGGATAGAACAGAAGTAAATCAAAATTAAACAACGCTCATCAAAATGTAGGTATCTCAGAGAAAGGAAATTACCAACGATAATATTTGTAAAATAAGGAATGCATCAGATCAGACAACCGACTAAAGTTAAATTTGAAAAAAATACCATTCCTCTGAATGTTTAAAAACATGTTGTCATGTTTCGTAGACTTTGGAAACTACTAGTATATGATTTTCCTCTAAGGCGAGACGTTAAATAAGTTTCGAAGAATAGTGATTGTTACAATTCCTAAATAAGGGAAAATATTTTTTTATTCTATGATTATTGAGCGGAAATAGTACACTAGTTTTTTCTTGGTGTGTGAGTTACATAAAAGTGTGGTTTCGTATTATAAAATATCGAAGATTTTGACTAAACAAAAAAATACGTTACGGTGATTGCTTTATATTATTGTATCGTGCCAAATTCGGAAAAATGTTAAAAACCAAATTCAAAACCTTACCTCGAATTATTTGAGCATTTGCGAGCAATGTCAAATGGATTCAGGTTAAAAAGCTTTTTCATAATTTTGGGAAAAAAATTCATTTAAAAATTGATTATGAAATATGTTAATTAGAAGAAATCTCAAATTTTTCAAAATAGTTTTTTAACTATAAACCATTAAAACGTACTAAATACTAATGTACTGTTAAAAACATATTAACCTTAAGATTTGAAATCAATTAAAAAAAAATAAACTTGTGTTTAGTAATAATATCTAAAATAAATGACTGACCAACTGAGAGACATTAATTATGAAATAATTAGATTAAATCTCTAATTTTCAAAAATGTTTTTTTTCTCCACACCATTTAAAAAACATACTAAAGACTAGTGATACTTAAAAAAACATGCTCACCTTAGGACTTTATTTCAATTTTATTTTTTTAAACTTGTCTTTAATGATAATACCTTAAATGCGTTGGACTGATCAAGTGAGACACGGAACTGATCAAGTGAGACTATCCTTAACAGCTACCCTTCGAATTAGTCTAATAATAATACAAAAAGTTTTTGTAAAAACTTCTCTAAATAGAGTTATGAATACTGATTAAAAAAATACCAAACAAAATAGGTAATTTTTAAAAAGAAATTTAGAAACGAAAAAAATATTTTGCTCTAAAAAGCATTGCAAAAGTGAAATAAATTAACCTGGTTTGATTACCATGTACAACACATTGGAAATCGAATATTCCTGAATGTGATTTTATGTGTTGCTCTGAGGCGATAAGTTAGCCATTAACTCGAGTAATATGAATGGAGGGTAGAAAAATGAACCAAATAAATACCCACATTTTGCTTACAAGAGCATTCCATTAGCGCGATGAAAATTTATTCGCTTCGAAAATTTATTCACTGAAAATTTTAAAGAATCATAAAAAATTACTTTGTTTTACAAATTTCTTTGATTAAAATATTTTAAAATAAAAAAAAGATAAAAATGAACAATTATTTTACAATATTTATATGTGTTTGTTGAAGGCCAACTGTTATTACTCGATTTTTGGCAAAAAAATAATTAATACTTATATATTAGCGTATTCGGGTTTATAATACCATATTATCTCTCCATTTACATTGTATTCTGCATTTATGATAAAAAAATATAAAAAAACGCTAACCAAACGCCTCTCAAATCTGGGTAAATAACTTGAAATTGGGTTTAAGTAGTTTTTATCAAAGATTTTTTTTTTCATACGACAACGATCATTCAATGATATATTTTTATTTTATCATGCCTTCATAAAGAGCACAAAAGGAAACTGCTGAACCCCGAATATGAAGTAAGGTGTGTTCTGTCTCCGATTGCTAACAATTTTGCGGAACTAGGAAATAAGATAGGACAGTGTCATTTATCTTATTTACTGACATCTGGATTTATTTATGGTGATTAATTATAATTTTTTATATAGCTCCCAAAATATTTTAGAACATTAAGAATAAATTCATTGCATTAAACTTATATTTTTATTCCCATTTTTACGAATTTCTCTTTAGCTAGTGTTTGTAGTTAGTGTTTACCTATACGTGTATGTACTCGTACGTTGGGTAAAATAACAGTCCGATAAGCAGTTTTGGGTAATGAAGTAAACAGTTTGTGAAGCCGGTATTTTTAAATAGTTTCATTTTGTTTTGAAATTGAAAAGTAAATTTCTCAAATCTTTATATTGTATTGTAGTTTTTATCGTGTGCAATAAAATGTTGTCATATTTGCTATCTTTCAAACACCTTAAAGTTGTTAAACTGTTTTCAGTCATATGCGGGATCGAACCTGAAACCTCCGGGTAATTGTCGAAAATTAAACATGAGACTGCCAAGAAATTATTGAATAAATTTTATATTTTGTTATTGTTGATACATTTTCCTTACCTGTGATAAAGATATAAAAAAAAACTTAAATTATTTTTATTATATGGTTTACTTATATCTTTCAGTGCCTGTTTCACTTACAATTCAGTTGCGATGTTAAATATGTATGTATTTAAGTGTTCTTTGTAGCAGTTTTCAAGTCCAATTATTTACCTTCTAAATAGTTATTTTTACGATGATGCAAAAAACAAACGTATCACAGTTTATGTTAGCCTTAAACTGCAAATGATATCCAGTGAGGTGGAAAACTATTATAGCATCAGGTTATTTATGATGTTAACAACAGCGTTTGTTTACCTCTGCTAAACTAGGAAAAAGAAAGATGAACTCCAAAAGTTACAAGAAAGGTCAATTTGAATTTTATTTCGACATAAATATAAATTAAATTTATTCAACATGATTTTGATCCTAAAATATAATAAACAATATATATTTTTGTTTATTTTACACTCAATACTATCAAAAAGTTATTAATATTCAAATTTGTTTAAAAAATGTTTTAAAAAATAATGTATGAAAATTATGTTTTGATTGCTTGATAGTACTTATAGTTTTATTTATCTGGTTAAAATAAATAAGGTATCAGTTGTTATTTAAAAAAAGTTAATTTTTTTATACTGTTTACTGCACAAAGACCACTCCCTTCAAGGGTGTGTAAGGCGCCCACATTTCAATGTAAAATTTAATAAATTCAATATTCTTGAATACCTCCAAGCAACTACGTATATCATAGAGTCAGCCATTCAAAATGCATGATCTAGATCAGTGCTTCCCAAATTGGGGGCCGCGGGATTTCTCGTGGGGGTCGCGAAAATATTCAGTACAAAGTACAAATATTCATGTGAGTATTAAATTGTTTCATGTGAGTATAGTTTTTATTTAAAAAAAAAGTTTTTAAGCAAGTTCCTATAATTTTGTGTTGAATATAAATATGTGTATTTTAATTGTAATAATTATTGCCAAATAAATCTTCAACTATAAAAAAAATGTTTTTGGGGGGGGGGGGGGATTAATTACTTCAGATTTAGGGGGCCGTTACATGAAAGTAATTGGGAAGCACTGATCTAGATAGCCGGTTAGTTCATACAATCGCCCTCGACTAGACGGCCAATACTTTGATACCCAGACAACCTTTGTGTAGTCTATCTCCTTGAGGATGTTTCTGAAACATATAATTCCGTAATGATTTTTGAGACGATGCTAAGAAGCTTATTAAAAGTTATTGAATTTGTGCAAAACAAAAAATATATTTTGTGATATCAAGACTATGGATTTGCATTTGAAATTAATCAGTAAAATATTTTGATTTTTTTCCCGTACTACGAGTATTTAGAACGATCTCATGAAGGTATTATTTAGCTCTATGATATCATATGTACCTGTATTTATAATATTCAAACGTGTGGCTGTACTATGAAAATGTATTTTTTCGACGTTAAATAAAGTCATTAAAAAGATGAAACTGCAAAACAAGAATATTTATGAATAGGTATTTAATTTTTGTGCAAAGTAATCGAAATAAATTCAGATTCATCAATCTTTTGAAGTTTCTATTATCTCTATCATGGCATGTCCCCATTGGGGTAGGCAGAGAGAAAATATTTCCACTTCATTTTATCCTGGCACACATATTTCGCTTCGGCTATTTACACACACTTTGCCATGCATACTCTCCTATTTACTTTTGTCTTGTCAAGTTTTTAAGTATTGTCATACTTTCTGTACTAGTTGTATAGATTATTTTCCTAAAATTTTGATCGTTATATTTTTTCTACGCGGACGAACCATCTCCATCTTATGTATTGTATCTTTTTCCATTCCCATTCTTTCAAAATGTCCTAATTTTTTTCGGTCATACATTGTTTTTTCCGCACAAATAAAAATCAGATGATAATGAAATCTTTCATATTATATAATAAATAAAGTGCTTCAATTATTGCTTCCCGGAGATTAGGTTTGAAACTTGACAGCTGCTGAACACAAAAAAATTCGTGAATGACGGCAGATATTTCAAGAGCACTCCATTCTTTCCTGACAAATCGTTTTAGAAATTGAACCTCCACTCACCCTTTCCCCCCATGCTACTGTTTACAACTTACTCAATTTTCAAGTGGCAACATGTAACTGTCACTGTTAAATGCATATTTAATTTAATAAAATTTTATTTTCAAGAATTTTGATTGCTTGAATTATATTCCTTCTAGTTTAAGATTAAACACTTTTTGAGGACAAATCTTTATTTTTTTAAATGAGAGTCAACAATAATGACTCTCAAATAACACTTTTAATGAAAACCAGATTCAAAACAAGACTAAAAACTATTTTTTTTAAATCTGGGTTCCAAAAGACATTGAACCAGCAACCATCGGGTTGCAATACAAGCTTATTTCCAACTAGGTTATAGAGTTATAATATTTGATGAGAAAACTTTTTACAAAAATGGTTGAGATTTTATACTCTATCGAAACTAGGAAGTAAGAAAAAACATCAGAATTTTATGTAATACTCGTATATAAATTTTGTAGCTATTTTCTTAGTCCAAAATGTTTCCCACTAGTTTTTTTAAAGACATTTTATTCGGGCATCTTTTTTTAAATAATATTTAGTAAGTTAATATTATTACTCCAATATTTTTTTGGTCTATTGATAAGAATCTTAAATATTTTTTCATTAGAATACTAAAATGTAAATTGGAAATTTCCTATTTTGCAAAATGAAATTTCAAAACATCATTAAACATATATCTTCAATATTTATTTGTACAGAGATTTATGAAAAGGCCTTCACATTTCTCAAACAAATACGCTTACTTGAATTTATCGATATTAAATCTCTTTGACCTTTCTGTAATTTAGGGATTTTTTAAAGATATACGGCGTGTTATAATATTACATTTTAGTAGCTTGTTGAAGTAACTTTCTATACAGTTTGACAAATTAGCTAAATAATTACGATTTTTTTGCTCACTAAACTTAGTAAGAAGCTTAAACTTAAATTTCAACAAGTTCATGAATTGAACTTCAAATCTACTAGTATTTATGTTTAAATACGAGTTTTAAGCAACTTATTAAAAAAAATGTATAATAATTACTACTTAGCAGATGTGAATTCCACCATATTCATTTTTACGTATATCTTTTTCTTTCCAAGTATTGTAATTTTATATTTGTGATGTTGTTCAATTGTATACAATTAATTGTTTTAAGAAACTGGTGTAAATGATTAGGTTGTCATTACTCGTATATATTCCAAAGCAGAATTTAAAAATGACAAGCATTAAAAACACTTGACTTTCAAATAATTATAAACGTAAGAAATTCCTATTTTTTAATACACAAAAATATTTTTTTTTTACCTAATATATTTATCAATAAATGCTGTAGATATACGTGTACTGTGGAGAATACACGGGGGGACAATGTATGACAGAATACGGAATGAAGTGATTATGTATGAATGTAAACTTAACGTTGACGCGTTGAGTAAGATGGAGAAGAGCACTTTGAGGTGGTATAGGTATATAGAACAAGAGAATGACGAAAGACTAATATAAATATGCAAAGCAAATGTGAGTGGAAAGCGTTGGAGAGGAAGACCAATGAAAATATGGTAGGATCAAATGAATGATATTTCAAAAGAAGGAAATATTAAAGACAAAGAAATTGCAGGAGCTGTGTGAGAATGTGTATGGATGTTGAAGAGGCGAAATATGTGTGTCGGGATAGAAAAGTCTGGTGTTCTGTCCTTTTTGCCTTCTCTGATAGGGAAACGGTATTATGGTATGTATATACAGATGTAAACAGAGATATAAATAGCGCACTTCATTCACGCGCACTTCGTTGTGTCATTACAATGTAGTGTCGTTACTATTATTTAGAATACTTAGTAGCGTGCTACTTTTGAAAGTAGTGTTATTTTTCAGGTAGCTAAAACAATATTTTTTTAAATTGT
This sequence comes from Odontocerum albicorne, assembly GCA_949825065.1. NCBI lineage: Eukaryota > Metazoa > Arthropoda > Insecta > Trichoptera > Odontoceridae > Odontocerum > Odontocerum albicorne. Next base: position 29,881,266 of record OX463841.1, on the reverse strand, counting down.
GAAATGAAATATTAAAATCATGAAATTTTAGAGTTTGAGGCTTCATTTCACATAGCTTGTTTTGAAAAAGGGTTTTGAATACTGCCAACAGCAGAAGGGGGAAAAATAATGTTTGTAGCTTTTTGAAAAAAAGTTGATCAAAATTAGAAATTACAATTTTTAGAAAGTCTTATCATTATAACTACTTTAAAAATTTTAGCGTTACTAAATATTCTGAAATACTTTCACATTTAAGGGATATACTCGTATGTTATACAAAAACAAACTGACAGCTTTTGAGACGGGTACGGATGTATAAAAACAAATTTTGTAGACATGTGTATTTATCTTGACTAAGGTCAGATAATCAAGTGACGAATCTAAATATAATTTAAACTTTTGAGTAATTTTTAAATAAATTAAAACTTATCGATATAAGAATAAATCTGTTTAATTATTTTTGTAGATTATTTTTATTGAAGGTGTCCTTCAATATATCCGAACTGATAATTTGGACATGTTGAAGCATGTGATCAGGAAACAATCTTGTCTTAGGTTCCAGTTATTGAGTCTTCTGGTAAAGAACTACCGGAATTAGTTAGTCAAAAAATGGACGGAAGGATGAAGAAATTTATTTTTTCGAAGAATGTAAAATCTCAGACAGGTTTTCAAGAATACGTACTGATCGCATTCTTCAGTTATTCGGTCACATTTCATGCAAAAGGAACATGGAGAGACTGATAGCCAATCGTGGGGTGGAGGATTATAACACAGAAGATGAGGTAGATCACCTACGTTCACGCGCCGCGCTGGAGTAATTGGGTGCTAAGTGCTACGGACATGCTTTGCCACAGACTCTTCGGACAGTGGACTTTAACAGGAGTAGAGAAGGATGTGCACAACTTATAGATACATTTAAGTATGGGTAACATTCCTCAACATTGAGGTCACAAAGCAGAAGTGGATAGACTGCAACACTCGTACACGCCCTGCGAGTGCAAGTTTTGTCGCCAGATGATTTTTTTAGTCAGAAAGATAACTTTTTTTATTTTTTTGGGTATTGTCAGGAATCAAACCCCCAAGTAGAAGACCAGTCTCTTGCCAATATGATTATAGAGGTCGTCATCGGCCACAGAGTGTTTTTGAATTGAATACTTCATATGACGGGACGAAGAGAGATGGCAATAAAAATGTTATACAAGAATAAAGGTTGTTAAAAGATTAAAGCAGATTTATTTGTTTTTCAAATGTTTTTGCTTTACTTTTTGGAACTTTATCTCTTTGCAAAAAGATCCCATACAATTTAAGGTAATTTGAACTCCAAATCACTTTACAATCAATATTGAATATATTCACCTGATTGGCCATTTAAAAATTTAAATATTACTGTACTAATATAATTTGTGTAAATATTTTAGGTATGTAAAGCCGCGTAGCTAAGCTTTACCCATAGTTTGACAAATCCATTGTGTAGTGAAACAACTGTCTGAGGAAATAAATAAAGAATAGAGAACTATCAAAGTATTTAATTTTGCTTTTCCTTTTTAAAAATGTTCAACGAATTGAAAATCGACAGCATCAATATGAAGTTGTATTGGAATTAATTTGAAGAGGCGAAAGTGTCATGAATTCTAAATGCTATAATTAATCAGTCATTAAACAGTTTCCAACCAGGAAAACTTCTCTGATCTACATCGGACCAGGTAAATATATGAAGTATCTTAGCCTCTATTGGCATGAAAATAGGAAAACTTTTATTTCTACTGTATACTACTGTTTTTCACTTAAATCACTCTAACGGCGTTTTCATTGCCATGTATCATATCTAGAAGCAACTTAAAAAATCGCTTCAAGACGTTTTTGTCATAATTCCGACATTTAAGAGGAAATTATATACAAAGACAGGGCAAGGCAATTCGATTGACTGACGTAAGGTTTTTTTACATTCTTAAACCCAATGCAATTTAAGGTTAACATGCAACATCTCTCACAGGAAATGTTCTTAACTTAACTGAATATATATTTTGTATCAATAATATGACGACCAATATGGAAAAAGAGCCTATGACATATCCACCCACGTTGATAACCAATTTTCTTTAAAAAGGGCACGAGTCTGGTTTTAACTTCGAACTCTTCAATATATTTTTGGTTGGTTGTAAGAGATTGGCTCATGCCAATAAACCTGTCAGGTTGTACTCTATGTAACAAAAACATATAACAACGCATTATTTAGTTCTTAGAAGGAAATAAATAAATTCTCAAAAATGTGAACTGCATTTTGGTTCGTGTAGAATTTATTGAAAATATCATAATACTTTTTTATACAATTCGGTCTAAGAAGAAAGTTGGTGCAAACTTAAGAAACGTTATTATGAGTGTACACATGTAATATTATGATAATGTAAGCATAGTCTATAAAAATCTCTTTCAATATCGAGAAATTAATAATAAATGTTGAAATATGAGATAAAATCCGCTCTAAAATACAGATTTTTTACGAAATCTGAACAGGAAGCCCGAAAATCATCGAAATGTCGACATTATTCGAATGCTTTTTCATTTTAAACTACTCAAATGTTGTTCTAGAGGGTTTAAACACGCTTCAAAATACAATAACGTATTTTGTTCACAAATAATAAGAATAGCTGTGGAGTATGATATGAGCACGCTGGGATAAGACACTTGATATGAGTAGAGCATATGGAAATGTTATTGATCCTTAGGGTTGGCGACCCGTAATGCTCCAGCATCTGCCGACAATTTGTCGTTGTCAAGAGCGGCAATCCGACACAGGTTTTACTGCTCTCATCTCTGACGAATCTTGCTTGGCATATTTGAAAGGCATTGAAAATATTTTGGAGATAAAATTTTATAAATCTCGACGAGAAATCGTCGTTACTATTCGTGTGATCGTGTCGATTTGACAAATGATTGTATCCAAGGAAACGTTTTTGTACAAGTTCGCATTCTTGTATATTTGAATTGATTGGAAATATGAATGATGAAAAATTTCATTTAACTTTTTTTAATATTTATTTATAATTTTTAACTGCGTTAAAATAACATTTGTTAGTTTACTTGAGTTAATGAATTACCCGTAAAGTTTCTAAAATAATGTCGTTTACTTTTATAGCATTGATTTATTATTTTCTACTTACATTATATTCAGTATAACCTAGTTGGCTTATTACTATTAAGGACATCTAGTTCTGTGAGGAAATATGTTAAATTAAAAAAAACGACTTGTTTATTTTTTTGGTTATCATTGAACTATTATCGAATCACAATTTGGTTATCATCAAATCACAAACTGTAGAAAAATAAGTTTTCTATAAAAATAAAATCCGTAGGTGGGCTTTAAACGTGTACAAATGAAATACAAGTACCATATACCAAACAGTATTTTATCCACACTATTGAAAATATAGTTAAGCGATCTCTTTAATACCTTTTTATTTTATTTTTTTCTTTTCAAGTGTTTTATTTCCAACAAATTCTATTATAAAGAAAAAATCAATTTTCCACACAGTGAACATGCCATCGTCAGTTAATCCTGGGAAAAGTATCTTACTTTTCTCAAGAATTCTACAACTTTTTTTAAGAAAAGTGACTGGATAAACGGTGTAACCAATTATAGCTAAATTATATCTTCTCCGGGTAAAACGCAAAAAAGTAATGATTTATTCAATCTTTTTATGTAACCAGCACGGACGGACGGATCCTCGAGATTCAGAAATAATTTTTGAAGTATTGTGGCATAATTCACTGTTTTAAAGAGTCGTTTGGGTCATTCATTTGAGATTCTTGGTTTATATTTATTATAATATATTGGTGAAATGTTTTATTAGTTCGACCTTACATATACGAGTATTTGCACTGAAAGCTGTATTTATTTTTACAAGTACAAGTATTAATAAGATAAGTGTGCTCTTTTGCATGAACTCAACCTATTCTTTGATGCTTTGTTATCATAGTTTATCAATAGTTTTAATAATGCATGTGGTAAATAAACATTGGTTCTTTTTAATGAATACTCACTCAATTTAATGTTTCCAGCCAGTGGACAATGTTGAGTTGATTATGCTCATTGATAGTACAAAGTTGTACTATAGTAGAACAGACACAATAAACTCTGGCTATCAAAATTAAGAAACTGATATACGTATATTATTTATAGTTAAGGCTCTAAAACTGTGGAGGTATAAATACATTTTAATTTGTTTTATTAAAAATTGTTTATTACACTTTACATAAAGGTATGCCACTACGAGTTTCAAGGTTTTCACCTCATCATTAGAGGAGCACAAACAAGACTTGATTTAGTATACTTGTAAGAAATAATGATTCGATCCTTAACATGTCAAAAGAATGATAGATGATATACTCCAGTTATTCGATGAATGAAATATTAGCAAATTTCAGAGGTAGAACATTCATTATGCAAAATAACGATAGTCGTTGACCTCATTGAAGTAATCAATTCTCATCAAAGAATCAAACAAGATTTCAAATTTTAGATTCGAAAACTGCATACGTTGTATTAATGTTGATGGTCAGTGCATTATTTGAGTGTACGTAGATTACGGGAATAATGCACTGACCATCAACGCAACGCAACAGTGGAATTGCGTTCTTTAAGTAGTATAAATCTACGTTTATTTGGTCTAGTAGCATATCCGACTCCAATTAAGTGAGCTGTAGAAGTGGAATCTTCAATTTCTTATTCAAATAAGTAAAAAATGATGCAGATATTTTTATCTTTACATTAGTTGAAAGTGCATTTAAGTATGTTGCCGCCATCTTTCTCTGCCCGTTGGAGGGGGTCATTTGTTAGATTGTGGAGTTAGATATTGGGTACACTTAACTGCACATGCAAAGGACGGTTCACTGAAATATGCTGAATGTTTTGCAAAACATCACATTCTTATTTGTTCGGAAACATGTAAAACACGTTACTAAAACCAACTTCATTTCCTATAACACTCGTTTATTTCATAAAGCTCATTTTATATAAAAAAATATAGCATCATAGAAATAATAATAATCTCACATCAATCAATTTCAGTTTCCAAATAAAAAAAATGGGGGAACTGAAAATGTTTTGCTTAGTCTAATAAATAGTGTTACCGACGCTTTGGATAATAAAAGAGCATGTTTGGCAATATTTTTAGACCTCGTAAAGGCATTTGATACTGTGTTTCACCCAATATTACTTAACAGATTTATGGAGTTGGACATAAGTTGGTGCTCTTTAGGTTCTCTTTATACTTATCTGAGAGAGCTCAGAGAGTTAAGTTGGGCAATGGTATACTTAGTTAGCCTCTTTCTGTGAAATTTGGAGTTCATCAAGGAAGTGTTCTGGGATTCATATTATTCTTGATATATATTTATGGGTTTTGTAATTTTTCAATCAGGGGTAAGATTATAACGTTTGCAGAGGACACAGTTCTTCTGTCTGAGGACAAAACATGGGATGATGTGTTTTCAAAGGCGATAGGAAAATTATGTGTAATAATGGATGGATTCAAATTTATTGAATGTGAATTCCCAAAAAAACTAAGTACATCACATTTAGCATCTCTACAAGAACTCTAGTATCTACAAATAAATACATCAAGCTGCACACTTGTTCGTTTACTATGGACTCGGTGTAGTTGTATATCTTTAGAAAAAGTTGATAGAATAAATTATATTGTAGTTTTAGTTGATCTGATTCTTCGCTGGAAGGTCCATATTAACGCTTAGAGCACAAAAATTAGAAACATTGGCTATATTTTCCGTATAATTCTAAATGTGCCATGTAAAAGTGTTCTTAAAGGTATATGTTTTGCATTTTTTCAGTCACCGCTTTCCTACGGTATATCGTGGGGGGGGGGGGGGGGGGATTTGCACCTTTACACAAACACAATAGCACATACTTCAGGTTTTTCAATTTTAAAAATAATTAATAAACTTCCTGCTCACTATCCTACAATGGAGATTTTCATGTAGTATCGGGTCCTTAACGTAACCAACTTACACTTCAAATCCATTCTGTGACACTATCATCAAGCAAAAGACAGAATACGAACTCAGCAGAGACACATGACAAGCATGGCAACTGATCAAATATTCAACATCTCTAGAATAAGAACATCCAAAAGGCAATATACCTTTTTGGCTTTTATGACACACGATAGGGAGCAAAAAGGGCGCAAACAATTCAGGCAGTGGATTGGAGCGCGTTTGTTTTTTTCTGCAACAGAAGATGAGTGCTTGGGCTTGCAGCAAGGATAGCTTATAGCAAAGGCTTGTGTCAACTCTTGTTGGGTTTGACTTGCTTGATATATACATACATTTAATTGAGTCTCACTCTTTGTCAAGTTGATTCTTAAGTTAGCAACGAGGTATTGTATAGTCAACAATTGATAAAATAAGACGAACTTTTTTCCATGTTTTATGTCCTCAGTAAGAAACAGTTAAAATCCTAGTTTATTGGGGATATGACAAATGCAAGACATCAAACCCAGATCCACATAAATTATATATCCACTTTTTAAATTACGTACTGTTTTGTCATTAATTATGTATTCATAAAATTTCTTGTCATGTGTAAATAAAGAAAATTTGTTTATCAAGTTTTGTGGTACAATGGAAATAGATTATATACGAATAATTTTTGAAAAGTGCTCAGCGGACTATCTTTGCACCAACAAGGCTGCTCTGACTCTGTTTCATTTGATTTTTTTTCGAACAAAATAGCTTATGTTTGCGTTTTGGTCATCCTTTTCGAATTATTTTAGAGTCAGTAAAATAAAAATTTCTTGAATTTGTATTGTGTTCCTTCAATCACCGCAAAATTATCTCAGAATGTTTATTTCCCGGACCACTGTTTCCACGGTTGTCTTTTCCTGAAAAAAAGCCCTCAGCGGTAGTGAATTCAAAAGCTTTGTTCACGGGGCCAATACGTATAGAAAGCGTTTTCTCGAAAAACTTCTGACACAATCGATGCTTAATTCCGCCAGTAGTCAAAAAATAAGTATTTGAAATCGATCTTCCTTTATTGAATTGAATTATTCGGCTCAACGGATTGTACATTTGCTAAAATAAATTCTTTTTGACGATTATAATTATTCAATGCCCAATACGATTTGCAAATCGAAATTCTATCATTCTCGGTAAAATTATTACAACATTTAAAACGACAGAATTTTCAATTCACTTGTTTTGTTAACTTAGCAGGTTTTAATCATTTTTTTTGTTTCGTATGGAAGGCATTTATAATACTTTGTCTTTTCTTTGATACATTTTTCCACATAGAAGGGTTACCTACATCCCTCTTCCATCTTAAACCACGTTCAATTGAGATTTCCTCAGACAAAGATACTGGAATGTCAGCGACTCTAGATGGACTGCATGCCTCATTTTGATGTTCTTGTACAGGATCAGTGTTAACAATATTCTCCACAACATTTTCTTCTAATGTTGATCCGTTTATGGATTCCACATTCGTTGGATTGGGCATGTCATCCGGATCACCGATCGTGCCATCAAAATATTCATGATCGCTTTCTTCGGCTAACAATGCTTAATTAATATCGAGTGACAGTTTCTTGTAAAACAATAATTTCACTGTATTTTGAGATTATGTTCAATGTATAATTAAAAAAACATATAATTTATGTTAAAATGAACATAATTTTTCAAAAATTTTTTTAAATCACACACTGTCTTTTTCTAAAAAAAAAGTTTAATAAAATCGCTAAAACTTAACAAAACCACTTAAAAAGTAAATTGCACGACAAACACACTGTCAACGTCTATCTCACACAATTCATTAATTGCAACTTCATGCGTATCATTAGTAAGGAAGAACTCATCAAGTAATATAATGCCTTTTTTCATACAAACAAACAATAAATTTTTACAGTTAATGATTTTTTTAGTGGCCTAACTTCGATATTGGCTTAAATAATGGCGGTTTTTACTTTTAGAATGATAGAGATTTGTGTTTTTGATTCAAATAATGAAAAATCTCATTTTGAGAAAAAATTATAATTAATGACTTTTTCCTTAACAACGACGATATAAAACATAAAAATACATTGTCAAAAGTTTACGTTAGTTGCATTGGCTAGGGATCCGCATTCGTAACATACAGAAAAATACATACCAACATCACGCCGTCTCGTTGAGGCACATGACCGTGTCACTCCAAGAGGTCAATTTCATGATATAATTTGAATTCAAATGAAAATCAATCAATACAATTCAATTTCACCGCTAATTGCACTGAAAAACGAAGTGAAACAACTATTCTTTAGAGCTAGACGTCAACAACGCACACTTGACGAAATGACGCATAAAATATTTAGTATAGCTAGGTTGCCGTTACGTTCAACAGAGAGCGCTCCCATTATATCGTCTGTTTTATATACTTTTTTATATTTATTATTTAATATTTATTATTTATTATTTAATATTTAATATTTAATTATTTAATTATTTAATAATTTAATATTTATTATTTAATATTCGAAATCAAAATGAAACTGTCAAAATTTCAAAGCAATCCGTGAAGAACTTTTGGAGACTAGAGATTTTCTATTAACGAACATTTACATTTTTATTTATATAGATTTTACGCAATGTTCTCATTTCCCCTTAAATGAAGATGTTTAAATAAAATATCGACAATATTAAAAATATAACTAAAATTTGCCACGTGTTTGCAAAAACCTATTTTACTAAAGACGTTTCGCAAGTCAGAGATATAAATACATGAGAATCAGTTGTCGTGCCTCTTTGTCTCTTATTCAAAATATTGATTTATTTAATACAAATATTAACTTGAAATAAACTTTTTTCACATGATGGCCAATCAACGAAAATAATAATGACCATTAAATAAATCGTAGGTGTTTTGCACTGTATTTAGCTATAACACATAAAACGTTAATACTTTATAGAGTTCTGACAAAAAATTCAATTGGGTTTCAATATAACATAAATAAGCTCTTTTTCAACAAATTTAAAAAAAAAACATCATTATTGCACGAAAACATGTCTCATACTTGATATTGATACATACATATTTGTGAGATTTTGCGGTAATTTTCTTGACTTAGTGTGTAAGACGCCTGTCTTTCAACCTGAAGGTTGTGGGATCGATTCCCGTTAGTTCTTATATTTTTTAAAAAAGGATCCAGTATGGTTTTTATTAAGCTGTGTTTCAACACCATTCCGGATAATTGGGAGATCGCCACAGGACAACAAACTCACCAAGTTGTACTCTATACAGCAAAAGTGTAATAAAATACATTTCAAAGTGTGAATATATGTTAGAGTAAATGTATTTTTTTGAGAAAATTACAAAATGTGTCACGTTGCAAGATATTTATAATTTCTCTTTCTTCTATTATAAATTTGTATGGTACTTCTCAATATATTTACATTGATCTTCATCCACAGGTTTAAAGAAGGTTTCAGGCTGGTTTTTATTTGTGGCTTCTTAAACATCTTTCTTGTAGGTTGAATGTATCAGTTTAACTTTTTTTACGGAATATACTCGTAGATACAGAAAAGTAAATATTATATGTATATTTGAAAAACCCTAGAAAATATGGTGGAAAAAAAGGATTATACAACTATATATTTTTTTTTTTTGTAAATATGTATAATTTTTTTCCTTGACCAACCCTGCTATAACCAACCCACTTTAACGTAATATTATAAAATTGATGTTTCATGTGTCTGAATTGGCTGATTCGTTGAAGTGGAATTTTTAACACAATATGACCTTGACTGAGTGGTATAATATTTCAAAAGGGGTAAATCAAGGATGCGCTATGTCACTTAAATTGTTCAATATTTATATAGATTCATGTGTGAAAAAACTACATAGGTCAATTGGTGGCATACAAATGTCGAATGGGAAAGTATGCGGATGATATAGCAGTATTGGCGGAAAGTGGAGATGGATTGCAGTGTGATAAGTAAATTGTGTGAGAGATGGGACGAGAAAAATCTAAGAATGTATGTAGCGAAATTCAAATTAATTGTGATAAAAAATTTACAAAGGAAAATGAAATTCGACAAACGGTAAATAATGAAAGATTGTAGCAAGTTGAGGGATTCTGCTAACTGGGTAGCGTTTTTTCACATGATGGAAGACTTAAGAAGGATATAAAACGGCGTGTAGTGATAGGAAAAAGAGTAAACGGGTCACTAAAACATATATAATCGAACCACACAGTATCAAAATCTGCTAAGATGATTGTCCACAGAAGAATTTTGGTGCCAACCTTGATGTATGGAAGTGAAACTTAAACGTGAAAAAGACACAGATGAGCTGAATAAATGTTTTAGAGATACGTGAATTGAAAAACATGCATGGAGAGACAATGTATGACAGGTTAATGTTGATAAAGGAGGATTGTAAACTTAAGGTTGATGTGTTAAGTGAGATGAAGAAGATTACGCTGATATTGTAATTGCACGTAGAACGAATAAATAAAGACAGATAAAGAAAACAGATGTAAAGTGCAATTGTAAGTGGAAGAAGTTTGTGAGAGGAAAATCTAGAAAAGTATAATTGGATCAAGTGAATGATATTCTTAAAAAAGGAAACGTAAAAATAGTAGAAGTTATATGAGAAGGTGTATAGATGTAAAAGAGGCTAAATGAGTGTGTTAAGATGGAAAAGTCTGGTGCTGTGACGTTTCTGCCTACCCTGACGGGTGAATGGCGTGATGGTATGTTTCAAAATGACTTAAGGGTTGATAATACTAATATATTATAATCATAAAGGTATACTAAAGTCAAAATAAAAATAAAATGTTGATTCCAAGCGAGTTCAGCTGAGATCAATAGGTTTTGTGAATATTATTATACTAAATATCGATTTTATAAACTAACTTTAACATTATATGACTGCGAAATGAAGGATTATTTGTTAACTACATGTCACTTGACAGTTTGCTTATAGAATTATAAAGTCTTCCTAATTGCTTAACTTTCAAAACTTTACATATACAAGTATGCTAGGGGAGTTCTAGACAAAATTATAAATTTAGTAATATTTAATATGAATGGTTTATATTATTTATTTATTTTATAATGTTAAAATTCACTTTCATAGTAAAATTTTAGAATTTTCCAAATCTAAAATTAGGAATAGTTACAAATTTCATTCAAAACACAAATTAAAAAAAAATAAGCAGTATATTTGGTATCACACCCGTCTTCCAAATCAGAGGTTGTACATTTGGTATTACACCTGTCTTCCAAATCAGAGGTTGTAAATTTGATACCTGTTGGAATCCAGATTTTACAAGGTATCGCGTTTGGTTTTAATTTAAAGCTTGTTTTAACTTGTTTCTGGTAGGTTGGAAGATATTGCCGTATGGTGATACGTTCGCCAGGTTGTACTACGAGTATATACAACGAAACTGTAATACAATACATTTTCAAAGATAATTATTGTTCTTGAGGTGCCCTCTTCTATCGGAGGAGGACACCATTATAATAAATCTTATTGTATTCACTGTAGTCCGGAACCACTCAATAGAATTGCGGCCAAACCTCTCTCGAAAGTTTTTAAAGCCAAGATATGCGGCGTTGTCCTTTGATTCATTTTCCATTTATAATAATTCTTTAAATTTAAATTTAAAAAAAATGTAATTGGTGGTTATTAACATCGTATTGGATTTTTGTATTTGTCGTTTTTGGGCCTCGTCAAGGAACCCGCTCGTCATTCAAATGTGAATTCTGTTTAAAAACGAAGCTGTGCCGTGGAGTTTTTGTTTCTTTCTTCCTTTCCTCTCTTTAAGTGAGTGAACCGTTGCACATCAGCAAACTCACCGGCTACACCGCTGTACTGGATCTGAGGGCACACCGACGTGAGACGATCGGAGCCCACCAGCGTGTTTTTTTTATTTTTAAAGAATAGATATAACCAATGTTATAGGTATCCCGTATCGAAGAGAGTTCCACAACACGGGGTTCGAATCGGAAACCTTCAACTTGATAGTCCAGAGGCCGCGTGGCTATTTACCTCATTTTTAGTATTATACATACGTTGTATACAATACATTCATGTAATAATATCTTCCAACCAATCAAATATTTTATGTGTAAATTAGATTTGAAACTAATCTTGATTCCAACGAGAACCTCTGGGTCGGAAGTTGAGGGGGATAATGCGTTTATATCAAACATTTAGTTTTAACTCTTTTATGATTTGAAAAAGCTCCTTAACTAATTTTATATTCTACCATTTTTCTGGAAATTCGAATACAAGCAATGCGGAGGTTTTCCATTACTTTTCGTTATATTATAATACAAATTCTAAAGCCACAAGAGTCAGTCACCCACGATTGTAATGTGCTATGCTGAGTTTTGCCAAAAGGGCAAATGTCATCGTTGCTGCTCCTCGTAATTCTTGCATAAAATCTCACTCGCATTGTAATAATTTGAAACACCATCGTTCCAGCTCGTCTTATTAAATTTCTATGTGCCTCTAGCCAATTTCGTTACTTAACGAAGTTATCCAAATATTTATTTAGTCACTGCAAATGTCTCAAGAGAAAATAAAACATCAACCAAATTGGGATCAGTTTTTTTATTTACATAAAATAGCATCTTTGTAAGTTATTTCATGAATTTTAATTATAAAATTAAGTTTCATTAAGAAAAAGACTATCAAAAATCAGTTGTTTAAATAAATAATAAATTAAAGTACTTAATTTTTTTCTTGTTAAAAACATAAAAAAATACACGTTTTCTTGTTAAAAAATATAAAATTTACATATAACATATTTTCAAATAGTAAAGAAAATTATGCAAACAGTTAAATGTGTAACTATTACAAATAAACATACTTAAATATTATCAAGCCAATTTCTGTTGATGTAGGCCGAAACGATAGAGGTTTAACGCGTCTTCCTTCGCCTTCTCCACGTCCACGCACGTCTTTATACTCGTTATTCTGTTCCTCTTAAAACTTACATTTCCTTGTTTCAAAATTTCATTCACTAGGTCAAATCATATTTTTTCGGTAGTCCTCTACCACGATTCTCAGTCATGTTTGCATAATAAATTTGTTTAGTCAGTTTTTCGTGACTCATCCATTCAATATGTTCAAACCACCAATATGTTCAATATGTTCAATGTGTTTTTTTAATTTTACTTTAACATAATATTTATTTGACATTCATCCTTGATAATTTAAGTTTTTATTTTTTATACATCGACACACGACACTTAGTGCACGCATTTACTCGACTCAATCTATGAAACATTTTTTACATCCACGTTCTGCTCCCATATGTTACATTAATGTTCACATTCCGACGACTCCGTCGTCTGAAACGTACTCGGACTTCCCAAATAGCAGAATACTTCAACTTGTTTATATCTCTCATTGTTTATTCAAATATCGTATTAAGTTTTCCCTAATTATTTATTGATTCCATTCAATCAATTTGATTCGCGGAAAAGTAGTTCTTTGAAAGTACTCAATTGTTAATGTGTCTATAAAAAGTGTCTATAAAAGTGTTAAGTGTCTCTAAAAAAAAAAAAAATAAACTCTCAAAAAGATATTCTAAAAACCTTTTATTACATGAACATTTTACTAGTGACATCTGATTGATTTATATATCTGACATCTGATAGATTTATACTCGAAAATGATAATTCATTCAAATACTCACGTTTCTTTGTTTAAAATATGACTAATCTCTTTTAAGACGTTTTTTTATAAATAATCAGATTTCTGCAACTTCTCCGTATAAAATAACATATTTCAACTTGAATGGCTCAGAACAATCCCTTCCGAATGATTTGAACTAGATTTTGAAGTTTGCTCAGAAGTGCTGACGATTGCTCCCTTGAATGGGATTAATTTACCACAGTTAGTCGATTTGAAGTTATGATCCCCTAAATTTCTTGCTCTTGATGAAAGCTTTTAACAAAATTACCAAAATAATACACATTTATTTGTTTAAAAATTTAATGTCAGAATGTTAGAAAAAAGTTGAAAGGAATGATAACGGAGAAAAAATATGAAATTTTTAATATTGATGTTTTCTAGAATAAGCTTTTTAATCACATGCAAAAATTCATAAATGTACATACGTATAAACCTTCACGTTACGTCACTTTTGGGGTAGGCAGAGATAAAAGATCTTCAGTTTTTCTAGTCATGCACATAGTTTTCGCCTCATCCGCTTTCATACATCTCGTCATTTCTTTTGTTTCTCACACTTCTTACATTTCTCACCGTTAAAATTTCTCCTCCTATTTTATTTTCGCCTCTCATTGCTCTCTATGATTTTTTGACTTACTCGTATATTTATTTCGTTAAGTCTTTTGTAATTTATTTTTTAAATATGACTAAACCATTTCAAGGTTCTTTTCTTAACTTTACCTGTAACACCAATTTCTAACAAACAGTTATCCTATATCTGGTCATTTCTTATTTTAAACAACATTGTAATATCAGACATTCAATTCAAAACCCGCATCACTCGTTTTCAGTGACCAAGCTTCGCTTACATATGGTGCATCAACATTGGCACTAGTACACCACTGTGTACTACAAATAGTTCTTGAAAAATTTGGAATTGATTTATTGGTAACACAGTACTAAGTACGTCATTGATTTTCTTACAAAATAGAATTTTTAATATATTATACTATGAAAATATTAAAAATTATAGACATGAATATACTCGTAAAATCAATTACATACGTTATTCCTTAAACGATTATTAAGTTTATTTATAAACTCAGTGGTTCAGGAAAAAAATGGTTTTCCTTATAATACAATTCGTTTGATTCCCTATAGTGACATAGCGACAAGGTTGTTGGCTATTGAATGTCACATCATTCGATACTTTTCAATTGGTATGTCTACTATTTATTGAATGAAATGGGGTCTCGTTAATGTTGCACCGTGGACTATTTCTTCCATGTAAATTTAATGATGCTAGAATATGTTTTTAATATCGATTTTTTTAACTCCTGCATTACAAAAAATATGATACGTCAGTATTTCAATAATATATAAGTTAGTGTTTTGATTATAAGTTAATGTTGTTCTAAAATAGCCCCAAACTAAGAAATTAAGTATTTACCTCATTATTAAAATGCGTCTTCTAAAAGAAGGGGGTTGTCTTAAAAAAAATAACCCTTCACTATCAGTTTAGTTCTGAGATGAGTTTTATAACGCTATTGGTGGCAGATTTTATATTGATTTAAGTTTTTAACATAAAGTGTATCCTCCCTCGAGTAATTAAATACATAATGAAAACTATTACAAAATTACCCGTTGAAAAATATATTTTAGTCAACTTGTATTGATTTCGTCAATTATCGTTGACATATATTGTTATTTCAAATTATTTACTTTGGAAATAGTTTCAAAGTTTTGAAATCTTAAATTTTCAAAAAAGATTGGAAATTATTTGAGGTCATTATAAAAATCTTGCGAATATTTCGGGGTGGACGGGGTGAGGGGAAGCTTCGAAATTAAAATGCATTTTGTGAAAATCTTGAATTTTTAACATAAATTGTATTTTTCCACCTTTAATTTATTCCATCCCTTTAAAAAGACTTCCTTTCTATCCCGCTGAGATTTCATTTCATATAGTCTTCTCAGAGATACACATTATTTCTGTATATTTCCTTGTCTCAGAATTGTCCGATATATTTTCTTGTCTCAGAATTCTTTAATTTTGTTAATCTTTTTTTCAATACAAGTAATAGCATAAACCAATATTTTCATTTCAATTCAAAAAGAAAATTAAGTAATGACTTCCCTCAACAAAGGTTTTTATAAAATATTAAAAATAAAACTTTTATGAATAATACAGAAGAGTTAGGTTCAGTTCATTTCTCCAGGCTCCCGGTATACGTTCCCCCTCACTCTCACTATCCAAAGATCCAGGCGGCATATAAAGTTATCGGGTACGTGGTTTTTTCTCAAAAAGTTATGCAAACGTATAGTGGCTAGAACAATTTTAGTGGCTGTTTTTGGTTCCAACAACATGGGCTTCTATAATACTCTAAAAACTGAGTTGAGCTACAAGCTCGAGATAGCCAGTAATTGAAGATTCTTCCCTGGACACCTCTTTCTGTCACTTATTGAAATGGTTTCATTGTGTATTCATTGAGTGCGAAAGCCTTGTCACCAAGAATTACATACGGAACTGTAACAGCATATGGGAGCCATATTGCCGCGCGCGGCAGATGATTCGTAGCCGGATCGTCTGCCGCGCTGTATCAAAAGTCGTGACAAAATTGGCTCGCGCGGCAAATACACGGGTTTGCCGCGGTCGAACATGGCTCGCGCGACAGCCGCGCGTAATCGATACACGTCATTACGGTAATCTGGAGATATTTGTTGTTATCTAGGCACACCTCCTGGCCTAGTTCGTTTGGCGATCTCCATGGCCTAATTTGCTTGGCGACCTGCGTGGCCTAGTTGGTAAGATGTTTGACTTCCAGTAAGATCCTTGGGTGCGATTCCCGATGGTTACCAAAAGAAAAACATGCGTAATTTATTGTGTTAAAAATACTTGGGTTTGCTAGACATGTTTGAATAACATTGCCTATTCACTACGATTGTATTTCACCACAAGTCTTTAAATCGTTAAAAGTGCACACAAACAAAACAGAACACGCAATCAAACCATGAGTAACGGGTGTGTCCAGTTTTTTCACCAACAAGTTAATAAAAGCTCTGCATTTATGTGTTTTACTGCCGCGTTATTTTTTATTAAAATGCGCTAATTTAAAAAATATATGTTATAATACAAAATGGTGTCAAACTGGAATCACAGCATGTATAAGTTACGATAAATATTTTTTTTGTTTATACGTTACCCTTTGGGTATATCACATATTATAACATACATAACAAAACCTATTCTAATAACACTATGAGTACATCGTAAATTGGCGAAACTTTTAACTAGATCACAGTGTCTTTTTATGCCTCAAACTTTCAGTTCATTTGCTGGAGTTGCCTATGTACGAGTAAATATAGATTTGTTGATAACACTTTTTCCTGGAATGAATTGAATGGTATTTGTTATTATAAAAGTGATTACTTGCGTGAGTGAAACCGTATTGATTTATAGGGACTAGATATATAATAATATATTGAAAGGTAATTTTATGATATATTTATTTAAATTATTAGAAGGTAAAAATTATGTTAGAAAATTCATGACTTTTTTTGTGAAAAATAATCTAGATTTATAATTTTTATTACGATTATTTTTCTTTAAGCAGAAATATTTTGGCGATAATATAAATTATTGGATTAAAATATTTTGATGAAGTAAATTATTTTAAAATAGTATATTTTTGAAACTACTTTCTTTTTTATAACATGCCATTTTTGCGTTCTAAATTTGAATTTGAAATATATCCGATGCAATCTAATTTTGTAACCACTGTAAAAGGTGTGAATACAAAAAAAATCCATCGAACGCAAAATCTATAGTCAATGTGTTACGTAAATATCAAAACGTGGCGAGTTCGTTTTGGGAATATGAAAGTATGTTTAAATTATTTCAATATTCTGAATATTTTGTCGGGTGATATTTAAAAATAAAAGAGTACGCTAGAAATATATATTTTTGACTAAATTAAAAACATGCATGAATAAAACTAGAAGTTTCAATAAACCACTTGAGAATTATTCCTGTCAAATACATGACGACCCCCGTGGTCTAGTAAACAACAAAATGTCTTCCAATTCGGCGGTTTCTGGTTCGTTCCCTACGGTTCTTAGATTTTAATTAAGGCTTAACATATTTCTAGTCGGTTGGTAAAGTTTGCCACGTGGCAAACCCCCGCCAGGTTTTACTACATACAATGAAAGTGTAATATAACTACAATAACATGTTTTTAGTTAACTAATTTAAGTAGATAAATTTAAAATCATAGTTCATCTACATTTTGTTTTTATAGGTATTCTAATCTAGTCGAAAATGCTCGTCGTTGCAATAGGAATAAGAAATTCCACAAAACGTCACCATCCCATCCCATCCAGGTTGGTTTCCAGCTCGGCCCTTCTCGCATCCGAATGTTAGGTAAGGAATCCAATCCACGAATATGGAAATCTGCCACTAATCAAATAACAAATTGTGAAGGCTAACACATATTCTTCTACATGCATTTTGAAAAAGAGAAGTAGATATAACGGCTAAAAGAGGATATTGTTCCTGTTTTTTTAAAGGAGATCGATCGTTGGGGGTCGAAGAAAATTTTGTCTCTCTGTCACGCTTTTCAACACGTTTGTAACGTCATTTCGGATACTATGAGGGTTACTTTTAAGAAAAAAAATGATTTTTAGCCTTATGTAACATATTAAGTGAGATGAATAAGTACAATCTGAGATGGTCTGGGCACGTAGAATAAATGAATGAAGAATGTCAATAAAACAAATATATCATACAGTGCAAATGTGAGTGGTGGGTGTGGTAGAGAAAGACAAAAAAATGACGTATGTAAAAAAATAGGTGGAATAGAGGAAATTTGTCTATCAAATTTGAAAGTTTTGAAAAATGCAAGAGTTGTTTTGAAGCCAAATTGGTTCAACAATTGCGGTGATATTTAATTCTCTCTTTGAGGAAAATTCACATTTTAAAATATGCATGAGTACTGTCTTATCAAATGTGCTCAAATATCTTTGAGGCAAGGCATTCCGCAGATTACAGATTCCTTCTCGCGTTCTCTTTCAATGACAAAGATTTGTTCACATCTCGTTGCGAGCAGCAGAGCGGAATTTTCTATCGGATAACCTCGCCCCAGAATCACACCGGATAAAAAGGAAGGTAAGACGAGGGTGAACCATGCTTTAATGAATTTCAAAGGACGGTTCAGCTACGACAGGCTGTAAATTGTCCCATGTGAATCTGGATATAATAAATTTTGATTTATTTTTTATATATACACTTTATAGACAAGAAATGGTGTGCAACGATACGTTGGCTATAGTTTATACGGCGGGAGTTAACTTTGTAGAGCGTTTTATATTATATTTAAATCTGGCAATATATTTTGGTCGATTTGTTTTTATATTGGATGTGCCATATATCCAATATTTAAGTGTTATTATTGCACATGTTTTGCTACTTTTAAACACATACTTTCGATCTTTCGTATGGTGCTCCTCAACTTTAACTTAATTGGCAATGCGGACATATTTACTGGGAGGCAACATTGTCTTCAGTTCCGTTAATCAAACTTCCGGGCTTATAGCCACTGGAGCAGTCCTTGAACTTGTAGTTTGTCATCACACATGTTGTTAATATCACCATATGTGGATACGTAACAATTCTAGTACACGTCTATATCGTGCGAGTATTGTCACCAGACGAAATCATTTACCAGACGAGGACTTTTTATAAATAAAAACATCGGGTACCATCGAGAGTCGAATCCGAAATCCCCGAGTAGAAGTCAAGCGTCTTTACAACTAAGTCACAAGGTCGTCTTATTTATTCATTTTATATTGCACTGAAAACTAATGAAGTGCTATGCATTTTTTCTGTGGCTAGCGTTGAAAAAAGACAGCAAGTTGCTAGCAGATCTTCCTGATTGAAAACTCGGTATGGCAGTGTATGATTATCTAATCAGCACAACTACTATAATATATGGCTCTTTTTGTAATGAAAAATATGACATCTGTGGTCCAGCTGATCAAACGCTTACCATCCACTTGCGAGTCACGAGATTGATTCCCGATGGTAACCAAAATATATTATATGTTTATACGTTTTTTAACAACCAGGCCTTTTATCATATTTTTTGGATGGATCGAAAAAAAACTTCTAAAAGTGCTGACATGCTTTATGATTTAACTGGTAAGATGCCTATCTTTCAACCTGGAAGTTGATTTAAAAAAAAAGGATTTCAGTCTGATTTCAACATACAGCCTCTTTAACATATTTATGGTTAGTTTAAATAGATTGTCAGGTTGTACTATATGTTATATATAAAGAAAGTGTTATCCTACTGGTACTGTGTACAAAAGAAACATAATACAATTCTTGAACAATGTATTTCTAATAAGGCTGAACGTCGAGCACTGGGGGGATAATAGATCTCCGCGTTCGACGTCCCACTAAGAACGGTGGCATTTTTATTTTTTACTAGCTGTACCCCGGCCACGCATTGCTGTGGCTCAGTCTGGTTAAATAGAAAAGAAAGAAAAGAGAAAGTACACGTTTCTAACACGTTTAATTTCACAATGCTTGTGGGATACAATATTTTTAATGTCTTTCAGCCACTCTCAGTCTGTCGCGTTCATTCTCTTGATAACGAAGCAGAACGAAGCTGAAGCTGCAGAACGCGATCGCCGTGCTCGCAATCGTGCATCCTCAAGTCTGGCTGCACGTCGCTCTGCTGCTTCCTTGGCATTTTGATGAACTAGCGCAGATCGATTGCACTGAAAAAGAAGAAAGAAAGTTATAACAAAAACATATAAAATTGCGAAACATTAAAAAAGGAACTGAATAATATTGTTAAGTTCGTAGACGTCTTTGTTCTTGGTGGCAAAAATAGCTCGTTCACTCAGCTAATCGTGATTCTGATAATTGATTTGAATATTGAGAAATACTTTTTCAACCAATTCTTCTTTGACGTCACTAAATTGCAGAAGTTATGAGGCAATGAAATTCATTCTGAGGTCATATCAACCGGCACCATTCCGTTCCCAATTTCCAGCAATTGATGTGAGAATATCTCAGCTGATCAATCAGTTTTGCAGCTGGACATGCATATTTGTAGTTAATTTCAACATCTTTACGTGTCGCCACAAAGTAGAGTTTTTTAGGCAACATATAAAATTGCGAAACATTAAAAAAGGGACTGAATAATATTGTTAAGTTCGCAGACGTCATTGTTCTTGGCGCGAAGAATAGCTCATTCACTCAGCCAACCGTGATTCTTATAATTTATTTGAATATTGTAAAATACTTTTTCAACCAATTCTTCTTTTGACATTACTTAATTGTAGAAGTTATTGACACTGAAATTCGTCCTGAGGTCATATCAACCGGCACCTTTCCGTTCCCAATTTCCAGCAATTGATGTGAGAATATCTCAGCCGATCGATCGTTTTGCAGCTGGACACGCATTTGTCAAATAGGAGTATTGTTAAGTAGATACAGAGATAATTGGAACTAATTAAATGTTAAGAAAAGAGAGAGATTATTGGAATTAATTCAATGTTAAGGAAAGACATTGCAAACATTGCAAACCACGCACGAATTTGATTTGAATGTGACATTTTGCACGCGTCATTAATGAACACGTGAAACTTTTAATAATTCAAATGTATAAAACATACACAGATACATACCATGAATTGAAATGAAAATCAATCGATAGAGTTTAAATTCACGGCTAATTGTACTGAAAAATAATAAAAAACAATTTAAAAACACCGGATTAAAAGCGCACGGCTATTACGACGCGACAGTACAAAATAGCAGATAAAAATTTAGTATACTTCTACGTCCAAGCGGATGGCGCTATTTTTCAATAAAGGTATTTGAAAATTTAATATTTATTATTTAAATATTTAATATTTATTATTAAATATTTAATATTCAAAATCAAAATGGAACTGTCAAAATTTCAAAGCAATCCGTGAATAACTTTCGGAGATTGGAGATTTTTAATTAACCAACATTTATATTTTTATTTATATAGATATTTAATATTTATTATTTAATATTTAATTATTTTATAGTAATTTTAAATCGTCGAAAAAACAATGTGACATAACTGTCAATGAGAATTGTTTAGTTTGCGTGTGTCGCTGCAGGAGGCGCTCCCGTTATTTCGTCTGATTTATAAACTTTTTTATATACAACTGTATATAAAAAAAATATATATAAACATTTTCGTATACAAATGCAACCTTTTGTCAAAATTTCAAAGCAATCGGTGAAGAACTTTCGGAGATTAGAGATTTTTAATATACGAACATTTACATTTTTATTTATATAGATATATGGTATATATATTTAAGGAATTTAAGCATTTTTATTGTATTTTGTAGGAATAGAGGGTTAACAAAAAAAACTTGTAAGGATCACAATGATTCCTTTTTGTGCCTGTTTTCATACTGAATAGTTATTTTTTTTTTGTTTATTACGATTGTATTTCAACAATTTAAAAAAACCGTTAAATAAATATTGTTCAATAATATCTACTGTTCGACCCCATTCAAGGATCGTCACAGTTATACGAGTATTTACTCGACTTCATAAAATTCCTCAAATATATGAGTTTTCTGATGTTTGCAGTAATCTGTTTCGAGAAAAGTGCATTGGGTCTTCAACTTTACGTGATAACTCTGACGTTCAAATGCTCGAAAGTTTTTCGCATCTGCCATTCATATTTCTATTTCTTACAATATTTTAAAGGTTGTTTCTCGAAATCTCTCGAACATTTATAAACTCGTTTATTACCATTTTATAATACTTCCCGATTTGGCATATAGAAACGCGAGTGTAAATCCTTTTCATTTATTTCTATTAAATCAACTTGGCATATGCGTTGAAGAAAGCTTACGAAATACATTCATTCATTCGAACAATGATACCTTTCAACATTTATGAATTGACGATACGGAAAAATTGAAGAACGTGGCCGGGAGGCAGCTTTGTTTTCGGCCCCATTAATCAAACCTTAGAGCCAAGAGGTGATAACACCCGCTGATGCCTAGCGTGAAAGACGAACTCTATACTACACTGGGGCCCATTATTTTTTTTGGGTGCTATCGGAAATTGAACCCAAACACTCCACTTGGTCATGGAGGTCGTAAATACTTAATTTGTACTGCATATCATTAAATTTTCTGATCAAAGATGTGTTGTGTTCTGATTGCCATTTGACTGCGGTTATATGGCTAGATGTTCACGAATTACTATAAGGTCAATCTTGAGCTGACCGAAGCATACCAACTCATATATAGGGACATGAATTGAGTACATTTTTTTCCTAACGGTGTTAAGTTTGATCGTTTAATAACGGCCATTGGTTTGTAAAAGTGAAATTGACGTAAACTGACTGGAGTCAAATAGTAATCATGTCCAAGAATATTCTAAATCACGAGTGTGATAGCTTGAGATTTGATGAATGTGAATGTTTCAGCTCAGTATGTATGCATTTAGGACAAATATATGAAATTTGTGATTAAGAAGTTATACCATTTCGTAGCAAGCTTTGCTTAGTGAACTCATTAACTATAATATATCCACAAAATAGAGATTTTTTTTTCTTTGGTAAGTGCTTGTGCTTTATGATTCGCATCTCTATTAAAACAACTATGTTATTTGTAATTTTTAATACAAACAAACCACTTAATAGTATATCTAATTCATTATTTTAAAACACAAGGATATGTAATCAAGTTTAAATTCATATTTGAATTTGATATAAAAACTTCTAGAGTGTGTAAAACGTAGTTGGAGAATTAAGGTTTATTATTGAGTGAAAGAAGGTACGCTTTACGACACAATGTAAACGTAGACATATACGGATAAAATACATTCGTTTCTTAAGTCTAAATCGTGAGACGTTATTTGTGACTCTTTCTTTGGATGAAGCAGTGAGTAGCGGGCAGCAGTGTGGCGCTTACAGGATTTGGCAAGCGGCCAGCTTGTGGCCTCCCGATACCGCTCGGCCCAGCCAGCTCCAGGCTGCTCCACGCTCCGTGCTCCACACTACCGCTAGACAATACCGTCTTTAATTTTCAATAGCCCGGCCCGGCGGAGACATATTATTCAATGTGAAACAGATTTACACGGAACTATTCAGTGTCAACTGTCTGCTACTCGATTGCTTTCAGATACCTCCCTATTTTGAAGTTAAAAAGTCAAAGTACAGGAACATGTCTTCGTGAAATACTTTGCGAAAATGGTAAAATAATATTTAAAAACAAAACAAGATTAACGCATATTACCTTCTTTTTTTATAAAGATTCTCTCTTATTTAGAAATTGGCTGTCTTGACTATTAAGGCAGCGGTTATAAACAAAGATATGGCACTAAAATGAATCCACTCCCGCACATTCTTCAACCAGGTGATACGTCTTCTCGCCGGTTTCTTCTGCCCAGAATTTACTTTTCTCCTCGCATTTCTCGAATAAGTCCAAAGTATTCTAACTGTCTCCTTTTGATGGTCGATACTACTCGTTTATCTTTACTTATTTGTTTTAAAATGTCATAATTACAAACTTTGTCAAACAATTCCTTCGATAGCACCACAATTCAAAAGCATATTTTTTTTCGTAATGGCTTGAATTAGTACCCATGTTTCAACACCCAGAGAATTACGGAGAATATGTTAATGTATTACCAAAAAAAGAAATCTAAACTTATAAAAAAAGTTAATATTTCCTTATAAAAACGACTCCAATTTAAAACATTATAAAATCAACAGCATAATACATTCTTAATGTCCCAAAATAGAAATAAAATACTTATAACCATATATTTAGACTTAGAAAAACTAAAAAATAACGCTTTTTAAAGTTGTGTGAACTGAAATATGTTTGCAATATTTACGATAAGATAAAACTTATACATATCATTTACCTATTTGTAAAATGTATAAATTATGTAGGTACTTGTCGCAATTAGAAAAAAGTTTCGTTGTATGCAGAATCATTTGGTGGTAACTAACTGCTTCTCCATTGATTTATGGTGTCTTTTTCTTTTACTCGTGTGTTGAAAAATACATTTTATCTAAATTGTTGACATACTTGAGGTTTCAGTAACTATTATGTTGTTGACTGTAAGTAGTAAACTTAATGTGAAGGTTTTCTTTATCAGCCCCATCCGAGTAATGGCCTTGTTTCATTATTGATATAAAACTCTTTGGTTATCTTTTAAAATATTCTGTCAGTAGTCTTTAACCTTCTGTAGTTTTTGGAATACTTCTAACTGATTATATTCTTTTAGGCATCCTTAGTTTGGAAAAGGTTTTAGGGAGTCAAAGAAAAATCATGAAAGAAAATATTAATTTATTCTGATAAACTCGGTTAACACAGAGACAAATTAGAGGAAAAATACAAAAAAATAAAAATAAAATACTCAATGACAAGGTTGAGCCTGTTTTTCATGCAAAGTATATTTACATCCGGAATGTTCGCTGTGATTTGCAAGTTCATGTTACCTTCTGCACCTAACCTGTTTCGGTATTTTGTCTATATTGCTGAGTAAAGAAAAAAATATATCTGTGATATAATTATATTAACGCCGTACAGTGTTTCACAGTTCCTTTAGCAATATATTAATTTAACAAGATATTAAAAAAAATGAAGTTAAAAAAGCGTAGTGTCATCTAGAAAAAAATGTTATCTTTAATGTGTAGTTCGTTGATGTCCTCTTTTCTTTCTTTCAATGATAATTGAGAGATATAATACGATTCAACAAAAGTGTTTTGAACCCTAGTTAAATATTTATTGATATCTGTAGATTCGTCCAACAGAAGGGAAAAATTACTCCTGCAGAAGTAGGGTTGGTCATATGTCAAATGAAAACAGAAAAAGCAGTAGGACCAGACAATATACCAACTGAATTTTGGAAAGAATGTGGTGAATGGTGACAGAATTGACTGTGTAAGCTCTTTAATAAAATATTGGCCGGAGCCCCAATGCCAGATGAATTCCGAAGAAGCTTTCTCCTTCCCTTCTACAAAAACAAAGGAGACTCCAGAAAATGCGACAACTATAGAGGCATCAAGCTAATATCCCACACTATGAAAATCTATGAGCGAATTGTAAACTCGAGAATCAGGAATTTGGTGGAAATACATAACAACCAGTGTGACTTCGTATCGGGAAAGTCAACAGTAGACGCCATTCAAACCGTTAGACTCCTTGTCGAAAAACACCGTGATGCCAAGAAAGACCTTCATATGGTCTTCATCGATCTTGAAAAGGCATTTGACAGGGTCCCTAGAAGCCTAATTTGGGCAGCACTTAGAGCCCATAGTGTACCAGAGAAGTATGACGTTGCCATCCAGGACATGTACAATAACGTGACAACGCAAGTGAGGTGCACTTCGGGAACTTCACCAGAATTTCTTGTAAAGGTGGGGGTACATCAAGGATCGGTACTCAGTCCGCTACTGTTCATCTTAGTCATGGACTATTTAACTAACCAGGAAATGAACAGTCTCCTAAATATCCTACTATTTGCAGACCATATCGTATTAATAAGTGAAAAACACGAAGACCCGCAAAATAGTCTGGAAAGGTGGAGAAGAATCTTGGAGGACAATGGATTGAGATTGAGCAGAAAGAAAACAGAGTATTTGTACCTACCATTCGAGAACACAAATGCTGTCACTCCCGTAATGCAAATGGATGGAGAAACATTACCAAATTGTGACTCCTTTAAGTATCTTGGGTCACTAATCCATAGCGATGGAGGATGTGCAGCAGATGTAACACATAGAATTAGTGTGGGATGGATGAAGTTTAGATCAATGACGGGAGTTCTATGTGATCCGAAAATGCCAGTAAAGTTAAAAGGAAAAGTACACCAAACGATTGTCAGACCCGCACTCCTCTATGGCTCCGAATGCTGGACGATGTATACCTCTTACTCTAGGCAACTAGAAACTGCTGAAATGCGCATGCTAAGATGGTCAGTAGGTGTGTCCCTAAGATACAAAATAAGAAGCTCACGCATTCGTGGAAGCCTGGGTGTTACAGACATCAACAGCAAGATGGAGGAGAGGCGATTGAGATGGTATGGGCACGTTGGACGCAGAGCACCCGATCACATTGTGAACCAGGTAATCTCCATGGAACTTCCTCGAATAACAACCAGAGGAAGACCAAAGAATTCATGGGTGGTGCAAAAAGATAACCTGATGCAGAGGCACGGCCTGGGGGACGTAGTCCGGGACAGAAGAGCATACAACCTGAGGACGAGGAGAGCTGACCCCAACAGTCTTCGCAGACAATGAGTTGGGATGGAGCCAGGGAGAGAGAGTCCAACAGAAGGGAAAATCTATGCAAAATATTTTTCAAATGTTTTATGTCCTCAATGCGCCTAGAAACTATCTTCTATTCGAAAGATGGATTTAATCAACAATTTGAATATATTTTTCTATCATGCAAGTAAATATATCTTTGGCACAAGGTTTCACTAGTTTTTCAGCAATGGTCTAAGCTTCACCCGGTTGAGCAATATGATGACTAGCCCGATAAGATACTTACACCGCATTTTTTGTTATGTAAAAAAATCATAAAATTTTTTTCTCTGCTTCAACTCGTTATGCTTTCATTTAAAATAATCCACACTTTTCCTTTTAAGTTGGGTGATTACCTTGAACATGTTTTATTTAACTTTGCAGGATTTAAACAACTTTTGTGCATCACTTATAAACACTCGATACATTATCAATTTGATTCATGTTCATTACCTATTCAGGCGAAAGAAAATTTTGAATATTGTTCATCGTTTTTGCGAGTGACTTGATCCAAATCACCAGACATTTTTTTGTAGTACGCAGATCTTTCGATGCTGTTTCAGTAGTTTATGCGAAGCTAGAACTGGCTTCGGCGTCCTTTGTATGGAACTTTCCAGTTTTCAGCCATACATTGTAACGGTATCTTAATAAAAAAAAATTGTTACATTATATACGATTATATTTAAATTAGAAAATTAATAACTCTACACACTCATACGTACCAACTGCGATAGATAGTCAAATAACAACGATTAATGTTTTTAGCATTAGAAGTATTCTATGGACTATTATTGTGTATTTCATCAATATGTATTGTATTTTTAGATCAATTATGTAAAATGCTGTAAAAAAGAGCTCCCAAATGACTTGCCAGCTCTAAAAAATATGGTTAATAGAAGCGGAATACAAAGAATACCTTCTCTCCCCGAATTTCACGAAATTACTAACGAAGTGACAATTGATAAGTAGCGATCAGCAAAAAGATACAACGTCTCGTTTTCTCATTTCATAGCGATCGGTGATCGAAAAATATCCTGTTAGTGTTTTATATTTATTTACTGTTTAAAATTAAATTATTTATATTTCCACGGTTTCCTGTGTCTGATCCTGTGTCTGTTCCTGTGTCCTGTGTTTTTCATAGACGAATAGTATTGAGTGAATAAACATTATTTGAGAGTGGCACCAATGGATGGATACCTTTCGCGGAAACCCTTCAAGTGCTGTGGAACCCAGGTTGAAGGACAAGGTTCTAGGCAGTAGTATCTTTGTAAGTCTGGTGAATATAAGACTTCTAATAAATCATTGTGATAAATCTTTTTATTTCTCTTTAACACATTTATCCTTTTGATTTTTAGTGGTGCTAAAAACATAGATATAATTAAATTTAATGTAACATTGTATACAGGTAATCATTTGGTTTGAATTGTCGTTCAGTTAAAAGGTATGAAGCATTTAAGTTTTGACATACATAAACACATACCAACCCACCGTTTTCCTGTCGGGTAAGCAGATACGACAGGGTGGCAGACTTTTTATCTCAACACTTCTTCTGCATCATTACACATTCTTATAGAACGCATATGATTGTTGATATTCAATAAAGATAAGTGATTCAGAACTTAATGATTGTGATTAGAAATTATTTGATAGTCTAGTATTCTCTAAGATGACACGACACGTTATCCAGGGTGGTTCTATTTTATAGGGACCGATTCCATGTAAACTGTCTGATACCCGATTGCGTTAAGATGTGTATAACCTTGTTCTGACACTAAGCAGTCGTATTATGGAAAATATATGACGGTAACTTGGTTCATTCATTGGGTTAAGTTAACGTTTAAGTAGTTTAATGATAGATACGAGTATAAATTAACTGCACTTTTCTTTGATAGTTAAAGTTTCTCGCTGTAGAAATGATTGATTGTGGAAGAAATTTATAAAATCTATATATTTACATGGATACATATTATCACAACATTTCCCTATTGGGGTAAGTACAAAGGATATACCACCAAAAATTTTCTATCATGGCTTATTCTTTTGCTTCCTCCATATCCGTATACTTCTAATACAGCTCTCTTACTCCTTATCTTTGCTTCTTTCAATATTTTATTCACTCGGTCTAACCATGCATTTTTCGGTCGTCCTCTACCATCACATCTGCAAATGCTTGAAAAATAAATTTGTTAAGCCAGTCTTTCGTTACTCATCCGTTAAACATGTACAAACCACTCCATCGTGCTCTTTTTCATCATACTGATTAGTTTTTAACTCACATTTAGTAATAATTACATTTCTTTTATTCTGTTGTCCATACTCTTCAGTTTCTATTATATAGTATACTTGTTTTCTTCAAAATGTTACTTTTAATCTTCATAAAACAAATTTTCGTGTAAACATAATGCTCGAAATTTGTAAGAAATTTTGTTTAAAGAAACGTTCATATTTATAAATAATGTATTGTGTGTACTTGTATAATTCATAATGCGATTTGTTTTTAATGTGAAATGTTGAAGAAATTAATGGTGGAGGACATATACCAGATCTAATTCTACATTTATATTTATTTTGTTGCTATATGTCTCATATATTCATAATTTTTGTGATGGTACGTGTCTTTTATGTTCATTAATTCGTATGATACTCTCAAATAATCTGAATTGGCGATGTGGATGTATATTCATGAGTGTGGTTGCAACACAATATTATCTTCGGCTCCATTAATCAAACCTTAGGGTTAATTACTTCCGGAGTAGGCACATTATTCACAGTTCTTCGTCGCATATTGGTAATATTATTGTGTGTGAAGAGGCAACAAATGTCATGTGGTGTTACAAGACAAACTCTTTTTAGAAACAGACTATTTTATATTTTTCTTTTGGATACTATTAGTGAGGAATCGCGTTAACTTTTTTTATAATATTACCAGTTAAAATTACATTTAGTACTTGTCTACGATATTATAAATAATTTTTTTTGTGTGTTGTTATGTTTTGAGAATCCTTCTATGCGCGGTATACATCCCTGGGCATTGGCCTGCTGTGTGCTTGTCTACATAGTAGTAGGCGTATACTTCTGATTGTAATTTTGTGTGAATCATGTTTAAGTTTATATGTTCTAACTTATTAATTGTGTATTCATTTGCGTTCTACTCAAAAAAATAATTTGAATATTTACTAACTTATTCGGTGAAATCGACCGCTGATTGTAAGAAAATTAAATAAAATGAAGGAAAAAAAAAACAGCTACCATTAATACCAGTCTACCATATAATACTATTTATAATGTCATTTATAAGGTAGATTTTTGAAATTTCTTAGATTTTCTCTGAATAAAACTTGTTTATTATTACTTCCCAATGTTAAATATTTTAATACTGTGGCAGTTAAAACTAATTAAAAATACAGCTAAATTATTTAATTAAATGAAATAAAATTTTAATTTGCAATACTAACTCAGGCAACAAATTGAAATATCTTAAATCAGTGTTTTATTACAATTTAGTTTGAATATATTAAATAAAGGCACATTTTTATAATAGGATGTTTATATAAAGAACATATCCCACATAAAAATGGCTCGTTTATTTAAAATGTCGAAAAAGTACACATTACACGAGTATGAATTTAAAGAAGAAAAATATGTGTATTTGGATAGAAAAGTAGAGATATTTGTTGTCTTTATCGACCCCGCAAGGTACACGCTGTGATGATATATACATTATACATACGTGTATATACCATTACCCAATTTCCCTGTCGGGGTAAGCAGATGATAAAGCACCAGACTTTCCTATCTGGACACATTCTTCACCTGTTCTCCATCCATACACCTTATACGATTTTTTGAACTTTAAACGTTTCATTCTTTCAAAATACAATTCATTTGATCCAACCATACTTACCTTTGTCTTCCTCTACGACACCTTTTACTCACATTTGCATTATACATTTGTATTAGTCTTTCTTCGTTCTCATTTGTACATTTGTATTAGTCTTTCTTCGTTCAATCGTTCTACGTGTCCATGCAATCTCAGAGTGCTCTTCTTGATATCACTCAGCACATCAGATAAAATACTTTGTACTCGCTGTACGCCTTCCCAGGTGCATTGCGGGATGTCAACAGAGCATCTCACGAAGCTTTGATATATCTAAAAGAACTCCATATTCCTTTGTAGTGTGAAGATCCCTTACGAGAGAAAATGACGACAAATGGGCTGAAGTGAAGTTTTTGTGTTATTTTTTTGATAAATTAGGAATAAGATTTTTTCCAAAAAAATATTTAATGTGTTCATTTTAAGGACATTAAGGTGACACGCATTGAGTTCTGAGTCTCTCATATGACCAATAGTTTGCCTAAAAAATTGTCCAATATGACCGTTATTATCTAGAAAACTGCATTTTTTTCTAACAAATCATTCGTTGTCATGCTAAAACAAGGTTTGAATTAAATCAATTCTTGAAGATTGAAAAAAAAATTAGGTGGTTTTTTTTATAAAACACGAGAAAATAGTATCATATTTTATTGTCAACAGTATAGCCTGGAATACTTATTGCTATGTGACAATATCTTCATACCAACCAGAATGATGTTAAAGATGGTTTGAGGACAAGATTTTTTTTTTAAATCTGGTCTCTAATGGGGATCGAATCCACAACCATAAAGTTGGTAGAACCCACAATCATAAAGTTCTTACCAACTAGAACATGGAGGTCGTTGTCAACTTTCCCTTTAATAATAAAATGAAATTTTCGCAAGTGGGATAACCTCAGTGCTTTTTTTTCATGTGACGTCGTTGGATATATTGCTTCCTAAGAAAAAAACTATTTTCACATTTTTTTCACATTTTCACATGTAAGCCCATGGTTTAAAGTATAAATTTGGAATCTTGGTATGTTTTACGTTGGTGTAACAAAAAAAAATCAAACAGAGATTAATGTTTATAAAACAAAACATTGTAATGGTCGAAAAATTAAGCTAAGACTTTCTAAATTTTAAATACTGGGAGAACATTGTTCTAAATTATGACCTGGATTTTCGTGTACATTTTCATTAATTTTGAAGCCTGAAATTGTTGCAAAAATAAACAAGTTTGCTCCTTCATGTCATAATTAAAAATAATGTGTCAAAAATAACTTTCGTATTCTTTCCTTTTAAGTTTAGGCGTCTTAAGAGCATATTTTAGTATAACTTAATTAAAACTTTCATAATAACATTTTGAATAAAAAAAAATGTCTAAGTATGCAAGATTAGCATTTCTACAATAAAAAAAATATTAAATTTTTTAAATTTGAAGCATACCAATCTTAGTAAAATTGAAGTCTGAAATTTAAAAAAAATATGTTTGTCGGTCATGGCTTGAACCTTTATTTTACATTCTTATAAACTAACAATTTTTAAATTCATTCCGATTTTCATTTGTCATAAAAATAACGTTATGAAATCACTAAAAAATACTTGAGAATAATGTGTAAATCCTGTTTCTTTTCCCGTCGAAAAAAAAGGACGTGTTACAGCTCTTACTCATACGTGATGTTTCAGTAGACTTGAGCTTGGAATTGAGAATGGGTTTGGTTCGTTGCTACATCTTCTCAACTCCCCTTTATGAAACGGAGACGTGGATGCCAAACCTAGAAACATCACGTAGGATCGAGACTTTTGAGATGCGGATCTATAGATGAATTCAAGATTGCCTAAACAAATAGTGTTACAAATTATATGAAAGCAATTGCATTGTGAATAAGGACCGAGAATTGATTGAAACTGTGAAGTTTTGCAAGTTGGAGTATCTCGGTATTATAATAAGAGGCACAGGATATAACATGATCATCAAGGGAAAAATAAATTATCAACGTGGCAGAGGGAGGATGACTTAAGAACTTGCCAGAATGATTTGGGTGCAGTTCTACTGAGTGGTTCCGGGCTGTAGTAAACAAGATAAAGATAACCACGATGGTGGTCAACCTCCAAATATAGACATTTAACAATATGTTTCGGTGATGAAAGACAGCAAAGTTTTTATAGGTGTAGTCGTTTGAATGTAAATTACAAATATATACTCATACATAAGAAGTCTTTCAGTGTATAGAAATAAAAAAATAATAGTGCATAGAGTTTTCAGATATTTACAAATTAAATACAAACGATATATATTTAAACTTAATACTTTATGCATTGATAATTGTGTTGAAAAACTATTTTGTGAACAATTTTTAGTAACGTGTCTGTGTTCAACTGTCGATGGGAAAGAAAAAAATTGTAGATGTAGTTTGGGAAAGTTGGCATATGTTCCAAAGAGCTCTGTTCTAAAGTGGTTTCGTGTGAACATTTCTGACAAAACATGTGCCGCATCACTAAATATTTAACCCTACATTTGTTTGTTAAAAAAGGGTATTTGTTTCATAACAAAGTATATAATTTATATCAGAATATTTCGAGATAATTTCAAAACATATTCCGTTTTACAATTTTCATACGCCATGCATATCAAAAAGGTTTCAAGTATTTATTTTTGTTTATTGTTTTTTTAAATTATTATCGAAATATTTAAGAAAATTTGCATTTGAGATACTTTATTATGCATAAAATGTTTTTAAATCACAGAGAGAAAGAGACCTTCTTAATTCTCAAATCACATTATGTAATAAAAAAAAACTATTGAACGTTTACAAGTTAACTTATCGTTTTTATTACTTTTTTGGTTATTGGATTTTCCTCAGAAATAGATATCTTAAGACCTATGTTAGTTTAGTTAAGAAAATAATTTCGTTCTTCAATGCGCATAATCTGTATTACGCATACTGTATGGTTTGTTTAAACATCAAGGTCAAAATAACAATCAATATTATTGTTCTCAGCATTTGTATTCCGATTAAGCTGTCTACAGCGTGATGGAGTTACTCCTTAGATTGAATTTCTTAGTAAATAAAACGGTTTGATCATGTTGTAGGTAAGATGAATGTTGATAATTTTTCAAGTATTCAAGATATAGATTTCAGAGAAAACATTTCATAACCTGCTTAGTCTGGTGTGACTTGTCAGCGTGTTCACTACTCAAATTTATTTATTGATCATACAGAGGAACAGTTAAGTCTTAACATTTTCCTTAAAATAAGTTTTTTTTCAACGTTTCAGTAAGTCTTTTGAAAAAGTACAATATTCCTTCAGTATGAGATTCTTAGCTTGATAAATATAAGATATTGATTATTAATACTTTTACTTCAAGCTTCACCTAATGCATCTACATAATTTTCTATCTCATTTCTGTCTGAAATCTGAGTATCAAAAATACACGTAAATTAATTGAACATCAAATTTGTTAGTCGTATTCAAAATTTAATTAAAAACTGATAACACTTCTTCATAAGATCTGCTGGTTAGTTGAAAGTTTGATGGCTTGACGGTGTGACAAAGTCAGCCGTGGCATCAAATTGGAGAAACCTAGAACATGACAGTCGAGTGTCAAAAAATCTTTTTAATACCGCTATAGACCATCGAGATCTACAGTCGAGTTTAAGATGCTAGTCCAGGTATTCTTATCTTGAGCACATGCTTGCCAGTTAGACATATTTTGATACGCATCATTCCACTTTGAGTTGTTTTCTTGCTGGCACTACTCGTATCAGTCTAGATGTGCTGCATTTGTGCTGACGAGAACTGTGTCGAAATGTGGCTGTGTTAAGCAAGTCTACTCGTCTTCATTACAGAGATTATATTGTAATACTGGTAGATATATCTTATCACCCTGTTATGTGCTCATTGACCTTAGTATTTTTCATAATGAGAACGGCGATTAAATATTTTATGAATATGGTAATATATTATAAAAAAGGAATTAGAGATAAAAAAACTAAATGAACTAGGGATGTTGGGTAGTAATAATATTATTCTGAGCATATCATTCGTAAACGGTTAATCACAAAATGCTCGATAGAGCCGGTATTACAGCGGGTATTCGGGCTTAAGTTGACATGTTGAACCGACAAGTTACAGCGGCGCGCGTGATGCGGACTTGGCCGATTGAGCCGCCGGTATTAGTCGCTTACAAATACTCGTAATATGCTTACCATAAGACTGATATTAAACGCGGAATACTGAAATCCGTGTTACGTTTACATTACCTATAGCTGGCTCATTTTGATTGAAGCGTTTTCAAAATTATTTGATTTTTGTAGTTATTTTATCGACTGATTTGAAATTAACAGTTTTCAATATTTATAAATAAGAATGAACATATTTATTTTGAAAGTGTTTTATTTTTAAATATGTCTCTTTAGTCTGGGTGGCGAGATGCTTTTCTCCCTACCCGGAGGTTGCGGGTTTGATTCCTATTGGGACCCAGATTTTTTAAAAAGGATTCAAGTCTGATTTTCATTCCAGGCCTCTTCGGCGTCTTTAAGAGATTTCCACATGGCAATAAACCCGCTAGGTTGTACTGTATACAACAAAAGTGCAGTAGAATACAATACATCTAAAATGGAATCTTTTGTAGATTCAGATGAACAAATTTTAAGTTTTAGTGGAACTGACACCGCCATGTTAATAATTTCTAAGAAGCAGATTTTTCTTAGGGCACAATTTCTTAACTTATGGATCGTGATATAAAATGTGGTCGATTAGCATTTTGCATGGGTAGCAAAAACATTTTTTTTTTGCATAACATAAGAAACGTTACAAGTCTACAAAAATCCCTTTGAAACTTTCCGAGTCACAGCGCGTCTAAAGTAACCGCTTTTCGATATTCAGCATTCGCAGAAATGTATTTAATTGTTATCATTATGTTTCCTGAAGATGAAATAATTTTGTTTTTGGAATACTCGTATTTTGATTTTCGTGCTAATGATTATTTTCTACTATTTATAAACAAAACCTATTCACAACTCTCATAAAACATGTCGATTTTGTCTCGGTAAAACGTATGATAAATATTATACACAAACATTTTCGGAGATTGCTCCTGACGAATTTATTTTGAGAACAACTTAGCATATGGAATTCTTGTGTTTAAGCAATCCATGGCCAATAAGAGAAAACAATTTTATTTATTTTGCATAATTTAAACTACAGAAAATTTCATTGTAGTATTTGAGTTCTGGACACTTTAGAATGTATAAGCAAAACATTTTTTCCATATTACGAGTGATAAAATCATAAATAAATAATGGCACATCAATATAACATCTTTTCATTTATATACAATGTACAAATAAAAAAATCAATTTGTGTGAAAAATTAATACTAGGAATAATAAAAGGGTATTTTGTTGACCGTGAATGTATTTGTTAGACAACTTTGTCTTGAAATATTCACATTTTGAAACTTGTGAATAATTCAAATATATTTAATGCATCTGGGAATTTCCTTTGAAGAAGGAAGTGAATGCAGGATATTCTATTGTATGCTCAGAATTGTATTTTTATTTAATTTTTGAGCTTTTTCGGGTCACGGTATTTGTTTAGAAACAATTAAATATTGATAGAAATCATACAGTGATAGAAATCATACATTTGTGAAAATGTGTATGTTATTCCTTATTGTAGCTCATATTCAAAATTTCTTAAGAACATAATCTATGAAAAAATTCTTTCTTAATTTAAAGTTAAGGGGAGTGGCTTTATTTTAAATTATCAAAACACCTTAATAATTTTTTTAAAATATTATTTTGTTGGAATGTGTATAACTTTTTCATTATTTAACCGTTATGTATAAAAAAAACGTTTTTTTCTGTATATGTTGTATTTAAAAAAACTTCATTTTAATCTCTCATTTTTAGGGTGCTCTTCCTCCTCTTTTACGAGGAAAATCTTGAAAAATTTGATAGCCAAATAAGATTCATTTTATTTTAAATAGCATAAGGTGTCCAATAACAGTCATTTCTCAGTAATACTAAACAGCTGACACATTGAAATGCGAATGTTATGCTTATTTTTGTATACCATATTTACGACTTAATACCATCTTATTACAAAGTATACTGATATCGACGGTAAATATTTAGTAATAAAGTTTAATGCCACAACTTTAAAACAATTCCAAGAATGTATTTTCCCACCTGTGTTTGAGCTTTTTCACTTAACAGGAAAGAATCATGATAGTTTATTACAAAAACAGTTATAATGCACATTTAGTTTTGATATCTACATAGTTTGAATGTGAATATCTTACTTTTTGGCGTTAAATATCAACGATCTTGGGTTTACTAGAGTATCAGGCATATAAATGTTCAGTATCCGTTAGCTGAAATCCCCTGTTGGCCAGTACTAAATTGATAATCAATGATACTTTTGCCAATATCTAACACGCGTGTTATTGTAGATTTAGACTCAATGACAATTTTTTCTTCAGATTTTGCGTATATTAGTTCAAAAAATCCTAATAATATATTTTTATTTGCTTTGCTAGGTTTCATATATTGTTATTAAAATAATTTTATTGTGATTGAGAGTGAATGTTGTACAAGAACATGAATGGTTTTTTCTAAAACTATTAAAACTCAGAATATACGACATATTTTTATGATCTCTAAATATAATCCTTAAAACTTAATTTTTTTTCTTAATTTGCGGTTTTAGGGTATCATGAGGCCTATATTTAAGAAACGGAGATTTTTGCTTAATTTTCATGAAAATGTGATGAAACCCTCGATATTATAAAATTTATACTTAAAATTTGACGCAAAATGTACGTAAGCCGTATAAAAGCTACAATATCGAATGTCGAACACTTTCATGAAATATTAAACTTCCTGAAGAAAGTAATAACAAAAGGATGCTGACTTATAAATGAAGCTGTAAAAATAAAACATAAGACTCAAATTGGATTTCCTTCCGTGGACCAGTCAATATTTTCCTAATTAACTTTGCAAAGCTACTTCACCAAATGAACTGTTAAAGCTATTTCTTACACTGGAATTATTTACTTCTTATTCGGTTCATTATTTTCTATGAATTTTTTTAAATTAGTCAAAAACGAGAGGTTTCCATCTTACTCAATTTGAAAATAAAATAATGGTTTCGTTTAATATTCTGCAAAACTGTTTCATGTACGTTTAATTTTGAGTGAAGTCTGTTTTTGAAAATATGATACTTGAAGTATTCATTTTAGGAAAATAGCTCGAACACCAAAATAATATTTTATTTTCCTTTGTAACTGTTCCCTTTCAGTAATGAATGTAATACAAACAAAAAATCTATTTGAAAACCAGTATTTTCATTAATGTATTGGTGGCATTCGTGGCTTAGTTTGTGGTATAAACATACTTTTTATACATCAAACTAAGCCACGAAGTTCAGATACCGATGGGTTCGAGTACCGATGAGGTCCAAGAAAAATGTTGCAAGCCTTGTTAGTATAGTAAGAGGTAAAAATACTCGCGCGCCAGACGTGTGCGAGTGTTGTTGACTCTTCAAATCGTTCGTGTTGGCAATATATCGTTGACGGTAGTATTGCCAACACGTGTAATGATAAACTACTAGTTTCGTGCCTACTCCAATAGTTCTAAACCCAATAGCTCTAGCCTTTCCTTATCCTGGCGTTATTTAACATTGACCAATTCATTGACACTATTATGGACCATTTTATTATTTAGCTAAGCTTATTTTTTCTTTGTATTTTTGTTCATTTCATAAGGGTTTCAAACATTATTTTGTTCGCTATGCGCTACCCTATTTAAAATTTCGCATCGAATATCAGTTCCCCACCCAATATTGGTTTTTTCATTAAACGTGTATTGGTACTTCATTATACTCTTGAATTCTCCTTGTTCATCTGATCTTAGCGGGAAACCTTCCTTTCATGTGATTTGATTATGAAAATGAAGAACATTTCTGTAAAGCACACAGGTTTAAAAATCAATTGAAATATAATTCATGAAGTTTATTATCATTATAATTATTGAAATTTAATAACAATTTAACTCATAAATAAAATCAAAAAGGGCAGATTGCTTTTATGAATTAAAAAATAAAGTTTTGTGGAGTCCATATTTAAATTGCATATAACATTAAATTGAATATAACATTAAATTGAATATAACATTAAATTGAATATAACATTAAATTAGGTTTTTATCAGACTATCATAGTCACAAAAGCCGGCGGCACGGGATGCCATTAAATACTTTACTTTAATATAACTAATTACCTAGGGCTATTATCAACTTTGTTTTATTGATTTTGGACGATAAATAATGAAAACCAGACAGGGCGTGTCTACTTTGAAAATATTATATATTTCAAATGGTTGATTAAACACGAAAGTTTGTATTACGATTAAAAATATATTTGTTTGACTGGTTTTCATTTCTGTCGTTATTTTGTAGCAAACGTAAATAAAACTTTCAAGTTTTAATAACAAAGAAAATAGTTTCGATAATAATGAATTTGAAATATTATTTTAAACTGTAATATTAAAAATATGAAGCACAATATTGAAAATGTTGACACATCCAAATAAAATAGTTAAATAACACCAAATTAAATATTTTGTTTTTTATAGTTAAATAACATCAAACAAACGAATTTTATTTAGTGATTTAAAACTTAACGTTATATATTGATGGAGGAATATAAAGCGGTATAAAAAGCAGATAAGACTAAAAATATAACATTTACTCTAATACTTTTAAAACTGGTTACACTTTCTGTACACTCTAGGTACGCTTTCTGTACCCTTTAATTGCGTTTAAGTTACACGAATAAATTAAATTGCACTACTTTTTTACGTATCTTTATCTTACTGATGTTAAGTTCGTTCTATGATGCGATATGTTTGTAATTTAAACAAATAATTGAATGCGGGACGAAAAATTACAATCAAATAGATGGGCTAAGTTCACATTTATTTTCTTCGGTATTTCCCAAAAGGTTTGAAAACGGATGAAATATTGATATTAACACTCTTGTTAATATTGAATATTTTTGAAGACCTTGACATAAGTAAGATGAAATTTAAGTATTAATGTAGTTACATTAATTGTTAATAATAACCATTTTCCAATAAATGATAAATTACCTTTATTTGATAACATTTTCATCAGTAGCATATCATATGACTGAGATCGTAGAAAAAACATTTTCTTCTATATCCTGCATGCGCAGCTGAAACAAAATGGTCGCAATTTTCAAGGAAAATGAGGTCCGTGAAGTAATATCTTACGAAAGTGCATTTGTCACTGATTTTAAGTTTTCTCTCAAAATCTTCAAGTTTTTATTTTATATACAAGTGTTACATATTGGTATATAGAAATATCTTACTATTTTTTAATCATTTTAAAGTATAACATACATGTGCGGAAAAGGGCTTGAAAACATAAAATTCTAAAGTTTTATAAATTTTAAAATTTACAATTGAAATAAGACCCTCAATGTTTTGAAAATATATAAAAACACTCCAAAGTAAATACATATCAATTAAACGTTTTTTTTATTTTCTAAACGGAAACATGATTATTTTATATTTTTAAAATCAACAGTGTGAAAATGACACTTGTGACTCGAAATTTGGACGTGGAAGACAATAAAAACACAAATCGTCGAATGTGAATATAAATAACACTGTGATGTCCTCTATTCTTTGAATACGGAATAATGTTATAAATGTACAATATACGAGTATGATATTAACGATTCTATATGGAATCATGCGCCTATACTCATAATTCTTTATGTATTTTTCAATATTTCAATACGAAAAACTTGTTTAGATCATAAATATAATGTTTCTTATAACTATGTTAACAAACAAGATAAGAGAACTTTACATAGAGTTCCATTTATTAAATTTCTTGGAGCAAGTACGACTATTCACTACTGGGAATCAGTTAAACAAATATCTTTTTCCCCTCGGTGAAGGTTTTTTTCTAACGGATGATTTTAATTTACTTTTCAAAATAAAGAACTTGTTATCGATTTTGTAGAAATATTGTATTTACTTTTAATAAAATTGACTTATAAATCTAAGAAAAATCTCAAGACAAATGGATCGATCATCTCAGTGATGACCGATCTTCATCTTTTGATATACCAATATTAATGCTAACTAAACTTGGAATAAATTTGGCGAATATTGAGGTTTGCTTTGTCTCTTGAAGTTGCTATCTACTCCATACGTGAATTGTAATGTAACGAATTGTGACATTTGAAAAAAGATATCTTTTTAATGTGGAAAACTGTTTTTAATTAACCAGCAATTTACGTTTTGGCATATTTTCTCTTTTGTTGTATACAGTACACTCTGACGAGTTTGTTGGCACGGAACTAACCAGAAATATGTTCAAGACGCTTTAAGTTAAAACCAGAATATAGACAGCCCTTTCAAAAGATAGGTACGGGAAACAAACCCGCAATCCCCGGATTGTAAGATAGGCGATTTATCAACGAAAATACACTTTGTGAAATTAGTTTGATTTGACTTAAGATGTGGGATCCTTTATTCAGTATAAAATGATTTCACGATATAAAGTATTCATAATTTAATTTATTCCGAGTCGGCAAGAAAGTATTTTAAAGATACACAGCATTTGAAACTAATTACGTCATTATATACTGTTGCCTGTATTAAAAGTGCCCGTAAAATTCTTAAAATTAGAAATTATTTCCATCTGGTTCCTGATATAATTAATATAAAGAATAGAGGTAAAATATCCAAATTTTTGGGAGCCGTTGTGCGAATAAAATTTAAATAAATTAAATGAAGCGAATAAAAGATTTTGTGTTGAAAAAATGTAGATTGTTTATGTAAAGTTGGAAAAATAATGAATAAGCTTATAAAAAAAACTTTTTGAGAACTTTAATGATTTTCTGATTTGATCAAATATTATAATTTACAATTTGTTTAGAATAAACGACATAAAGAGTATAGAAGTCAGAAGTGTAGTGTGTGCGTGGGAGAGGTAGATCGAGAAAAATGTGACTGGATCAAGTGAGCCAGATATTGAAAGAAGGTAGTGAGAAGCATGATAAATATATTATTTATAGTTGAAGATTTAAGACTGTGGTGGTTTAAATAAATTTAATTCATTAACTTTATCCACTTAAGATAATGATATGAACCGGTTTCAAGGTGTTCACCTCATCATCAGGGGAATCCAAAAAAAACAGTTTAAGCTCTCTTGATGGGGTGAAAATATTTAAAAATAGTGTTTTAGTAAATCAATTAAGAATTATGATTGATATAATATTGTGTACGATGAGATGTATGAATGTGGAGGAAGCAAAAGTCTACTTGGATAGAAAATTATGGAGCTCTGTTCACTTTGCCTACCCCACAAGGTTCACGGTGTAATGATATGAATGTATATATCATTTAAATTTATTTAGTAAAATGCTCTTAAAATCCAAGTTTCTTTATATTTTTATGTTTTATTGAACAATCGTCCTTGTAGGGATGAAAGTTTATTTTAGATGAAAATAAAAAAAAATCACTAATTTGGTTTCTCACGATTAAATTAAACATTCAAAAAGACTACACAACATTTCGTTATTCTAAAGCAATTTTGAGACCTACATAGCATATTAATAAAGTAAGAAAATGAACCTCCCGTAGTTGAGGCAAACTTCTAGGGTAACGATGTGCTTTAGCGGTACACGTTAGTCATGTTTCGTTATTCAGGCTTTGAGCACTACTTTCCGTAATACGATATCAAATGAATGCTTTAATTCTATAACTTGCGAGTATTGCTCGAACCAAGGCATTCTAATGACACAAATCGTATTACAACTACACGTGCACTATCAGTTCATTATATTGGGTTGTTTGGAAAGTAATTTTGTATTTTTGGTCAAATACAAAAACATTTTTTTATATTTATCATAGATGTAACTTGCTCATGTATGGTCGTTTTCGATATTTTCAGTATCTCAACAATTTTCAGTGTCATAGTATGATAGTTATTCCCAATCAAAGCCCCGATTTAGTTCTCATCAGTGGTAATCGATCTTCTTGAGTGGACACAATCTTTGTCGTAAGACCACTATGGATTTTTTAAACCACATTTGACGCACACGACCGCTTATCGCGTCTTCACCATACACTGCAAAAATATGTATTTTTTTTTGTTTGTGACGCATTTTTTCCCTTGGTGATAAGAAAAAAACCACCAACCACCGAAAAAATCGCTTTTTTGTTCCATTTTCAAAATGATACTAAAAATTTCGCTCAAGTAAATTGGGTAAACAATTCAAGAAAAAAATGCGCTACTCTATTACCTACCCTAAAATTTTGTCCTAACAACATACTCGTATATCTAAGAAATACGGAAAGTTTGACGAAATGTCCTCTGACTACTCCAACAAAGAAATGCCCTTGTGATAGGTATGCGTAAACTTATTTAAACTGGTGATTTTATTAATATTACACCTCAACCTTATTATGCTTCACATTATGTTACAATTTATTATGCTACACATCACCTGTGTATTTAAAACGTTCTTTTTTTTAAATTTACCAAAATACTTCTTTATACTGCAGTTCTCAAAAATGGTATATAATTTCAATATCCTTTGGCGATAGTGGACAGCATTATGTTAGGGTTTGTGTTATTCGACAGTCTTTACTTCGAGTGGTAAGTTATAGAATTAAAATATGTTGTCAATGTATGATGTTATATACAATATAATGAAGTGTTTAAGGATGATGTCTTGAGTAAAATGAAGAAGAGCACTCTGAGATGTTTTAGGTATGAAAAACACATTAATGAAGAAAGACTATCAAACCAAATATGAAGCGCAAATGTGAGTTAAACGTGTGTTAGAGAAAGACCAAATAAAGTATGTTTGGTTCGAGTGAATATGATTCGAAACTCTGGCGTTCTCTCCTCTCTGCCTACACCGACAGGGAATGGCGTGATATTATATGTGTATAAATAATAGATGTCCTAATGCTCCCCCTTTTCTCTCTCAATGGTCTTTAATTGTTTGACAGATAAAACTAATTAACGTTTTCTTTTTAATATAAGATGTTCGGCTTCAACTATTTTGTGTCTTTGTCAATCTAAGTGTGCAACTCAGTAAGTTAAGTGG
Source organism: Odontocerum albicorne (assembly GCA_949825065.1). Lineage (NCBI taxonomy): Eukaryota > Metazoa > Arthropoda > Insecta > Trichoptera > Odontoceridae > Odontocerum > Odontocerum albicorne. The sequence continues at coordinate 29,837,272 of OX463841.1, read as the reverse complement.
AAGAATAACGGTGCTTCAATGTTCAATCTCATGTGGTACTGAGAAGATAATATTTAAATCTCATGTGGTACTGAGAAGAGAATATTTCAATCTCATGTGGTACTGAGAAGAGAATATTTCAAAACCGTGGGAGTATCAAAATGACTTAAATTTTCATTTAGTTTGCGTTACCATAGTAACTTGATTTAAATTTAGACCGAACGGTAAATAACGAGTTCAGAGGAAACAAATCGTTGAAGTAAGATTAAGAAGTAAGAGCGCTGAAAAGAAGAATAATTCAGTTTTGATATAATTTTTACAAAACTGGTAAAAATTCATATTTTGCAAAGCAGTAAAATGCATTAAACAAAGACTTGATTTCATATTTTAAAAGTATAATATATTACTTTACAGGATGTATAGGTATAATGCATACCAATTTATTATTTACTTTGGATATAATATTATTGTATTGTTATATGACACTTTCGTTCCAAAACATTATTTTCTGTTTTTTTATTGGCACGTGTCTTTATGAAATAAATAGATATAATTTAAAGACGGCTCATGGGAAAGAACTAATGCAATCAGTTTGAAAATTGGATACCAATGAAAATGGACTCCTCAAACCACGAATTGGAATAAAGGCGTCTTAACCAGAACAACAATGTCGTCATCTTATCTTTGTTATTGATATTGAAGAAATCAAAGAAGGTTTTTATGTATTTCTTGTCTTTATTAAAGAAAAACCGCTAAAATATCAGGATAAGATACGATAGTTTTTACTTTCCAAGAAGATTAATTCGAGTACATCGCTCGGTCCTCATGTCGTGTTATAATCAAAAGTCGACGCCATAACTATATTCAATCAGGTTTAAACTTGCATAAATAAATAATTATGAGTTTATATTAATGATAATTTTTTAACACTTATTTGCTTTCATCCCAAAATAAATTATCTCCAAGGTCCTAGCATTGGAACCATTGTCTTACTCCCTTGAGTAAGATCCTTAAATTAATAAATTATTAAAATAACACAATATTCCATACTTCTTTCATAATTGAAACTTGTTTAAATTATCTTTAGTGAATATTTAGTTCAAAAGGTTGAGAAGGTAAAGCGCGCTCACCACTTTGGATAAATGCTCCCTCCCATAGGATATAAATTACACGTATTGGTTAGCTTGGTTTACTCTCTCGAGTTTTGCACTATTTTAGTATTTCATAATATGTATTAACCATCTTAAATGTTGATCTCTGGAGAGTGTAGCAATCAGACATAACATTCAAAAAATGATTAACGAATAACCCGAGATGTTTATCTCAAATTGGGAAAGCAATTATGTATTACATTAATTTCAACAACTTTTCTGCCTTAATTAGTATAATGCTTGACTTTTAGTTTAGACTTTCTGGTTTTGCCTCCGGATAGCAGACATTAAACAAAAACATTTTTTTATACCAGGCCGTTTTATACTTTTCTGGTTGGTTAGAAAAAATATGGTTCGAAGAACACCGAATTGTATTGTATTGAACGGATGTGTAAAATTATAAAATAATTTGTAAAAAAAATATTTGATTTTGGTTTGTGAGAAAAAATATTACATCTCTCTTCAAAGGCGAAATTCGTTTTCCTTACCTCCTTTTTTCTTGTCCTTTTCTATCTTCTTTCACTTTCCCTAATCTTTGGTGACATTTCCAAATATTTCACATCACATGATTATTTTAAAACATCTTTTCTGAAAATAGCGTTGTACCTTTCATTGACTTTAACTAGCGACTAGCACTGATCTATGTTTCTCTCATCTGGTGGGTAGAAAAAAATTGCTGTTTGGCAATAAAATGACTAAATGTGTATTTTAAAATAAAAAAATATTAATTTAACAATTGTCTTAAATAAAAAAAATTAAATAAAACGTACAATGAAATAACAAAGCATCTTATAAACTTGTGACAGAAAGATAAACTAGCATAGAATCTGCTCAGAATAGAATTCGATACCAATTATGTAGCGTATATGGTAACAGTGATCGAGCACGTTTCTCACTAGACCATTCTGATACAATCTTGATGGGTTTTACATATTCAATTTTCAAGAATAAACCTATTGAAATATAAAAGTCTCAAACATGCATTTTCACACACTTATGTATGTATCATATGTATGTATGTATGATATGTATCATATATATGTTATGTATGTATGTATGATATGTATGTATGAATATAACGTTGATGAAATGTTTAATTTTTGTTAAGTGGGATAAAATATCCCGGCAACTGTCAAAAATAATTTAAAAAACTAGATCATCTTTACAGTTTGACAAATATATTTGAGGCTCAAAAATTTCTTAACAGAAGGCGTGAACATAAATTGGTCTAGTGTACATAAGGGGAGGAGAACGAGTATATTCGGGTTTTGTTCCGGAATAGCTCGTAAGTCCCGGCCGTATCTTAACACCCTGTGCAGAGTGTTGGGCCGAGTCCGACAATGATGAATGAATCCCTATTAGCGCCGGGTCCGTATTGTTGGCCGGGTGGAACTACGTGACAAAAATACTTTTGCTTCACTTTCAAATTGACTACATAGATATATTTTCAAAGTTTAAATGCAGAGGTCACCATCGGAAATGATGGTTACTATGGTCTACAGAATAAATTTAATACATTTTTGAGGAATTTTGAGAGTAATAACGATATGATTTTGAGAGTAATAACGATATGATTTTGAGAGTAATAACGATATGATTTTGAGAGAAATAACGATATGATTTTAACTAAAATATTGAGATTGTTTTGCTTTGAGTCGCACGTAATGGCAATATATAGATTTTATATATTTTAGTAAGTGAAGTGAGTGTATTATGAGAAAGATTTATTTAGATAAATCTGTAATTTCCAGTTTTTTTATGACAGTTAAAACCTTTGTCGTTCATCAAATGATCAAGGAATCAATACTATACGAGTACATTCATTACAAGTGATACCAACGTGTGAAGGAATCCAAGCTAGTGAAACATCAATATTTTTTTACATAATTTGGAATAGCTTGCCTTTGATTGAACAAATAATTTCTTTGTGTGAGTTACTCAATCAATTATCTGAAATTGAATGATGAGTGCTTAGGGAATCGAAGAAAATATTATTTTTGAACATTGTGAGAATTTTTTTGTACATAAATTTATAACTCCCAGTTTTTTTGTGACCATTATTTAAAACCAGTGTCATTCATCAAATGGTCAGAGTTTTTTTATGTTGAAGTAACGAACTATTTAGTATGATTGGCATAACGACCATCTTCCAAGATGACACCAAGAAAAATAGGGGTCCCAGTTTGGTTTTATAATTCATCTGGTAATAATTTCCATGCGCACTAGACGTGCGCAAGTTTTGTTACTTCTTCATATGCAGTTGTATTTCTAACATGTGTGATGGTGAACTATGAGTTACCACGCCTAACGTAGATATTTTTTCCGATCGCGTTCGTTGATATTTACTCAATACCAATTCGGATATGAGAGGTGCCACACGAATGGATAGTTGAAACCCTTAAGACATATTCGTAATATCAATACTTCTTATTTGTGAAAAATTGTAGGCTTTACTTTGTGCAACTGTGTTATAAAGTTGATATTTACTCAATACCAATTCGGATATGAGAGGTGCCACACGAATGGATTGTTGAAACCCTTAAGACATATTCGTAATATCAATACTTCTTATTTGTGAAAAATTGTCGGCTTTACTTTGTGCAACTGTGTTATAAAGAATATTAAATAAATAACAATCAAGTATAATTCAATTTTAGAAGAAAAGCTTGATGGAGTTAAAAAATCGGATTGTGATAGTAAGATCGTATTTATGGTAGAACGGTTTCTTTGTCGTTTTTTACCCAGGGCCCTTTCCTTTCTCACTTGTTTATTTATAAAGATATTATTGTTGTTAAAGCATTAAAAAATGTGTGATTTTTATTGTTTAAAATTTCTATATATGACAAGTAACACAGACTCTCAAAAGATAATCTATAGTTCAATGTTTGAATGATTGGAAAATAGAAATAAAGATGCTGATGTATTGAAAGAATGTGATGTATTGAATAGAAAATTGAATGTGGCGTCGAAAAAAAATTTTTGTACACACTTTTATCTATACACATAGATCATTGATAAAATAAACTAAATGAAAAAAAATTCACACAATTGTAGAAGAATCGAAAGATGTTAAAAAAAACGCTAAGTAAAAAATATCTTTTAACTAAACATTCAAATTGTCCGATTTCGATGAAATTGTCACAGGAAGAAATATTTCCATTGAAAATAGTTTTCCAATTAATATTTTCAATACGAATGAAATTCAATTATAATATTAACACGGGCAAGGGGTAACACTTCGACGAATAAAAGAAAATGATCAACCCCAATACGTCAAAAATTTCAAAGCATTTATGTGTGTCAATTTGATATACTGGCATGAATAAGTCTTAGGAACCTTGGGTCTACCGACGTGAAGGTTTTCTGTAGCAAACATGATTTGACATGACGTCAAGCCCATGGGGTGTAAATGTGAGCCTTCTGGATTCAATAACGCCCCGTAATATTTCCGATTCATAGAAATGTCACTCAAGCTCATGGTGCCAGCAACGGACTTGTGATATTGTCCTATTTCAAATCTCTCTTCCGGACACTTGCGTAAAGCTACTTGTACAGACCTCCATCACAGTTTCTTCTGTTCGTGTGGTCAATTGGTTTGTTATTTGATCCGAATCAAGACTTTTACGAATGAAATGTTTTCTATATCTTGTAGTGAGTAATATTTGAAATACAAATGACTTTTTTCTTATTGTTTTAAAATTTCACTTTAATATGATTGAGTGGAAGTTTTTTCATAATAATTTGAAAAATAAATAAAAATGTAAACATAACAAAATACTTATTCATCGGTTTTTTTTAATTGATCACAACTCACAAGGTTAAATTCATTTCATTAAGGAAATCATATTTAAATTTTAACTAAATAGTATTAATAACTCGACCATCATTTGCTACGTATTCCAATTTTTTCAATAAACCTATATAATCGAGTTGTTTTATTAAATTCAACAAACGACATAATAAGTTTCATAAAAGATTCTTTTACACTTATTGAACACTTAAAAGCAAATCACCAAATTGAAATGATATTTTTCTAACCGTATTTCTAGATTTGATATGGTTCATTCTTGATGACGTAGATTTAACTTGCAATATAATAGTTACTATTATAAACATATGAACGTTTGCTAAAACTTAAGATGAAATATTTTGTTAACTGTATCTAAGTGAAGAAAATAAACAATTTTTGATAGCAACATAATATGCACATACTCGTATATAACTTGAAATTTTACATATATTGAAAGGCCATGGGAAATACAAAGATATTTGAAAGAAGCTATCAAAAGGCTAGAGCTCATCTTATAACATCCCCAAGTCAAGATACACCTCCACCAATCGAGGGTGATCCCGGCTGTTCAGCACACTTCTATATCCATATATTCTAAGTCGATTCAACATGACTGAGGATCATAATCTCTCTGGTCCATTTGCCAACGACGATTCTCCACCAGTATCATTACTTTGGGTCTCTTGGAATGCTACATTTCTGACTTAGTCAGTCTACCGGGCTGGTGGTCTACCTTTGCCTCATCTTCCCTCTTTGCTGCTCGTTGACACGAGTTTCCAAATCCTCCTTTTCTCTGCATATTATATGGTCGAGTAATTTGAGTAATCGTCACAAACAAATCATGGAAAGAATGTACTAAATCCCAAAGTTGTTGTATGATGGATTCATTGGTGTGTCAAGCCGTCCAAGATATCCTTACCATGCGTCTCCAGCATCACGTTCCGAATACATTCACATTTTTTCACTAACAAAAAAATGGAGAATACGAGGGAATGTATAAGTTTTTTTTCCCCCACGTATACCTTATAATTATATTTATATGACATATGAGTAGTGTTTTTAGCCAGCAGGAGTTCTTATTAAATTAAAAGAAATTCATTACCCTGGTTTTTTCCTCACGTGTGAAAATATTTGTTACATGTTGAGCCAACTTATATTCCAAGGAAGGTACTAACAGCGACGGTATGAATTAATACAATCGCGTAACATTTTTTCTAGACAGTTTGCTCCCTAGCACCTGTTTCGCCGGAGTCACTTTTTATGAGAACACAAATAAACTCGGCGAATCCTCGGTTGTCCTATCGTTATCAAGGCACATTCTCGCTAAGGGATTCCCCTCGGTTTACCCTACATTATTCATGACTCATACAGGTAGGGCTGTAGGACTCTTGCTCTCAAATAATTATACTACGGGTCACTAGGCGTATTAAAAATATCCTATTATACTGTGGAAATTGTTGACATAAAATATGTCACTTTTAATGTGTGAAAATGTATTAAGGTTAGGAATATTATGGCCAGTTTTTGACTAGGGAATCCGAAATGGTGGGATTTACTTAATATTCATAAAATAACGTTAAAGGATTATAATTTAGCCCGTTTAAAATACAAAAATTATAAATATTTATTTGTTTTTAAATTTTCATCGTTGCTGGGCCTCGTAGAAAAGGACCTGCTCGCGATTCCAACGTTAATTCAGTTGAAAAGCGAAAGTGTGTCGTGGAGTTTTCTTTAAGTGAATAAGCTTTTGTTACCCACCAGAAAACTCACCAACGACATCGCTGTACTATATCCGATGGCAAACCAACGTGTGTCGATTGGAGCTCACCGGCATGTTTTTTCCACTTTTTTTTTAAAGAAAATATACGGCAGAAGTCAATGCTATCCTTATACCTCTGAATACTAAGCAGAAAAACTGCCTGTGCCATTCGAGGGAAGTAGCACAGTGTAGGATTCGAACTGGCGACCTTCCGCATGAAACACCAGTGTGTTAACGCGGCCATGCACTTCAATGTTTTTACACTACTTACTAATATAATGATTTTTAAAATGACCTAACAATACTTAGATGCCAGTTTCTGTAGAATTATATTATATTATATTATATTATATTATATTATATTATATTATATTATATTATATTATATTATATTATATTATATTATATTATATTATATTATATTATATTATATTATATTATATTATATTATATTATATTATATTATATTATATTATATTATATTATATTATATTATATTATATTATATTATATTATATTATATTATATTATATTATATTATATTATATTATATTATATTATATTATATTATATTATATTATATTATATTATATTATATTATATTATATTATATTATATTATATTATATTATATTATATTATATTATATTATATTATATTATATTATATTATATTATATTATATTATATTATATTATATTATATTATATTATATTATATTATATTATATTATATTATATTATATTATATTATATTATATTATATTATATTATATTATATTATATTATATTATATTATATTATATTATATTATATTATATTATATTATATTATATTATATTATATTATATTATATTATATTATATTATATTATATTATATTATATTATATTATATTATATTATATTATATTATATTATATTATATTATATTATATTATATTATATTATATTATATTATATTATATTATATTATATTATATTATATTATATTATATTATATTATATTATATTATATTATATTATATTATATTATATTATATTATATTATATTATATTATATTATATTATATTATATTATATTATATTATATTATATTATATTATATTATATTATATTATATTATATTATATTATATTATATTATATTATATTATATTATATTATATTATATTATATTATATTATATTATATTATATTATATTATATTATATTATATTATATTATATTATATTATATTATATTATATTATATTATATTATATTATATTATATTATATTATATTATATTATATTATATTATATTATATTATATTATATTATATTATATTATATTATATTATATTATATTATATTATATTATATTATATTATATTATATTATATTATATTATATTATATTATATTATATTATATTATATTATATTATATTATATTATATTATATTATATTATATTATATTATATTATATTATATTATATTATATTATATTATATTATATTATATTATATTATATTATATTATATTATATTATATTATATTATATTATATTATATTATATTATATTATATTATATTATATTATATTATATTATATTATATTATATTATATTATATTATATTATATTATATTATATTATATTATATTATATTATATTATATTATATTATATTATATTATATTATATTATATTATATTATATTATATTATATTATATTATATTATATTATATTATATTATATTATATTATATTATATTATATTATATTATATTATATTATATTATATTATATTATATTATATTATATTATATTATATTATATTATATTATATTATATTATATTATATTATATTATATTATATTATATTATATTATATTATATTATATTATATTATATTATATTATATTATATTATATTATATTATATTATATTATATTATATTATATTATATTATATTATATTATATTATATTATATTATATTATATTATATTATATTATATTATATTATATTATATTATATTATATTATATTATATTATATTATATTATATTATATTATATTATATTATATTATATTATATTATATTATATTATATTATATTATATTATATTATATTATATTATATTATATTATATTATATTATATTATATTATATTATATTATATTATATTATATTATATTATATTATATTATATTATATTATATTATATTATATTATATTATATTATATTATATTATATTATATTATATTATATTATATTATATTATATTATATTATATTATATTATATTATATTATATTATATTATATTATATTATATTATATTATATTATATTATATTATATTATATTATATTATATTATATTATATTATATTATATTATATTATATTATATTATATTATATTATATTATATTATATTATATTATATTATATTATATTATATTATATTATATTATATTATATTATATTATATTATATTATATTATATTATATTATATTATATTATATTATATTATATTATATTATATTATATTATATTATATTATATATAAGCCTGTCATACTTGTTCTTCATTTATATTATTTCTGTTCCTATGATATGGTTTAGGTCAATAAAACACTTGTTTAAATTTCTTAAGCAAGTATCTGTTTGATATTTTTATGATTAACTCAACCAGTAATTGACACAATATATCCAGTCTGGTTAGTTGGGAGAGATTGTCGTAAGCCATTGAATCTATCGATTAATCCTTTGTGCAATGTAGTGCCAAATAAATAAAATAATCATTCTTTGAATATACGAGTATATTTTTTTCTCTGCTCTTGGCAAAACTAAGAAGATGTTTGCAGTAGTAATTACATAATGAGATGCTGTATGCTACATTAAATTAGAACACATAGAATTGGTGGTTGTTCATCGAAATTTAAAATTAAACAAAAAGGGGCGAGTTTTTATTTTATTTGCATATATACAATGATATGCACGACGAACTTCGTGACCTTGTGGTAAGACATTTATCTCTCGTCCATAATATTTTGAGTTAGATTCCAACTATACAAATAAAATTTAAAAAATACATATCAAACTAGTCTTGACGTAATATTTCTTTCAAATTAAATATTTATTTCAGGGGCTGAATTTAACCACCGCACCGGACAATAATTTTACCACAATGACAATAAATTTACCAGATTCCAATTTATAGAATGACAAAATGACACCGGACAATAAGCCCGCCAGATTCCAATTTATAAAATTACATAATGGCACCGGACAATAAGCCCGCCAGATTCCAATTTACAGAATGACAAAATGGCGCCAGACAATAATTCTGCCAGATTCCAATTTATAGAATAACAAAATTCTATACAAAACAAACGTATCGTTATTATTGCTGAGTATTTTTTTCGTTTTGATTTACAATTTGTTTTCTAAGCTAATGGACAAAAATGAATCTTGATGTTTATCGTCTTCAGTTAACAAACTTTCTTTTTACAAGTTTTGCTTTTGGTTTGATTTACAAAAGTAATAAAACAAAAAAATAGATTACTTATGTAGTCTGGTAGAACATTTATTTCTACTTCGAAATTTTGAGTTCGATTCGGAATAGTGACCAAAAGAAATAGTTTTCCGTTTGGATTGAACAATTGTTGATACGTATAATGCTTTACAGATTTTATATTGTACAGTAAAAGAGTTATGATTCATCCTTTAAATCAATATTTTAAAGTTTCACATTGATTGGACAAGCAGTTGTACTTTTGAGCAGTTTTTAAACAATTGGTGAATTTTACCGAAGACATTATACAGCCCTGTTTAAAAGTGTTATGTAGTTTAGAAGCGCCACTACAATGTATATTTTAAATGAAAAATGCCTTGTAATAAAATTACTACTACCACTTAGTTACCGAGCAAGATGTGAGCAAGAGCAAAAGCAAGATATCTCATTTTATACATTGGAAAATAGCTTCCCAACACTTCATATCAAATAGAATCCGTTTAAGAAATAGACATTATGTTTCGAAAATATGGTTTTTGTGTTCCCTGGATTTATTAAAGCAAAACTTTATTAAAACGAGTTGAAACTATAATAAATTCAACCAAATAAGTATTGATGATCTTTGAATATTTTGGCTAAATTGTAAAGTTTTAAAAATGTGTGCTTTCCCTGAGACAAGCAGGATCTAAATAATCTATCACCGGATGGCGTGACTTGGTTGGAGGGAATACATTGCGCCACACGCAGAATAAGAAGTCTAAAAATTCGTACTTTTCTTAAACTCTTAAATCTCAATAAATCTTTAATCTACATAATTTTACTGCACTTTGCACTATTAAAGTAAAAACATTCAGAACAAGAAATAAGATTGCATTTGTTGAGATACAATTTTATGTGAGTATTTGCAGTGGTGAAAATGGATTGATGCTTGAATTTTGGTTCCAGCCCTGTCCAAATAAGTGTTTTTTTTAATAAACTGTTTAAAGCTAGCCAGAAAGCAGTTCTTGTCCATAATGAAAAAAAACTTAATGTAGTCTCCGTGGCTTATGCCATGGATATAAAATAAACTTAAGAGGCAGGTCTACTGGAGATAATTAACACCAAGGATCAAATTGTTATTGTATTTTATATTATTACACCTTTATTGTTTATAGTACGATTTAGCAGGCTCATTGTCCATGTCGCAATCTCTTCTAATCAGCCAGATAGGTATTAAACGAGTCTTAAATAAAAAAAAAGATTATAAACCTTTTTAAAAATCTATTTACAAAATCAAACCCGTAAATCGTGGTTGGAAGGCCAAGCTTACCAACTAGACTACGGAGGTCATCAATGCTGCGATCTGAAACAAGTTACATTACTTTTAAACTTGCTGGGCGAACTCACCTAGCTTTGTTATTTTTTATGCTTGTAGGGTTGCGGGGATATAGTTTACAGGGTGATACGAGTCCATTTTTTTCCAAAATATCAACAAACAAACAAAATTAAAAGCAATCACGCTATTTTCCAATCGAATCCAGGAAATACTATTCAAATAACCAAATTCCTCAATTCGCTCCAATCTTTCATTGTTCACCCGTATATCGCAATTATTTTTCCCTTTATACTTTTCCATCCCCGCGACTTTGGACTTTGCAAAATTCATTTTCAGAAATTTAGCAATGACTTCAGTAACATTTTTAAAGTGTAGATTGTTTTTATATAAAACTTCTATGTCCTGATCTCCAGCCAATCTGAATCGACCTAAAATATTAAAAATAACTTTTGAATTTTATCACCATCCCCCACTCTGGGATCAAATTCCTCGCCCGTCATATAAAATGTCCCCCCGGGTCCCTACACGCCTTATGAAATATCAAAAAATGTGAAACTAAAATTTGCGAGTCTTAGATATTTAAAGTCGAGAAATTCCGTCCAAGAAAATTTGATAAAACATTTTCGTTTCAACGATATTATTGAAGGTTAAAATTTTCCCAAGTGTTATCAGTTTTGTAAATTGAATTAAATATTTTTAAACGAAAATATTATATTTTCTACATGTTGACAGATCAGAGCTTAATCCATAAAAATGGATATTATGGTGTATACGTTTTTTTAAATTTAAATTCTTCTTTATCGTGTGAGCATCGTAGTCCTCTGCAATATCTCGAACTCGGCGTACCACCTGCCTCAATCCCTCCCAGTCTTGGCCACATTGAATGCAACCCTTAAAGTGGATCCGGTCAAATCCTTTATTTGATTCGTCCATCTCCTAGTCCCAGATGACATTGTTATATTTAAGTCGTAGAAAAAGAATCGTGTTTTTTCATCTAAAAAATGTAGATTAAAACAATTTCTTTCGATGCATAAAGTTCATCTTTCACTTGAAACAGAAAACAAAATTAATGAACAACTTTCTGGATGGTTGAAATATATTGTCATTTAACAATATACCCACCAAACTATTAATTGTTTAATTAAGTGTTTATAATAGTAATAAAATGAATAGTATTGTTAGAATAGATAACACAGAAATAATTTAGATTGTATACATTCAAGTGTAAGAAAGGTGTATTGTACAGTATTATGTTGCGTTTTTGTTGTACACAGTATTATCTGGAGAGCTTAATGCCATATGGTCAGCCCTTTCAAACAATCAGAGAGATGTTTAAGAGGCCTAAAGTGAAAAGAAACTGGAACTCTTTTTAAATTAAATTGAGTTCCACCGGGAATCGAACCCATAACCCACCCCGTTGTAAGACGTTTTATCAACTAGGTCATGGAGGTCGTCTCCTTTTAAAAGGTTCTTTTGCTTGAAAAAATAGAAGTCCCTTAGTTTTTATTTTTCAAGGACTCGTAATTTTTATTCTATAAAAAATATCGTCTCGAATAAAATGAAATAAAGATAAAAATTGTAAAAGCGGATGAAAATCTGACCTAGTCAACATTAATATAAAATTTATTACGAATCGTAGCGTTTTTTCAATAGCCCATATATTTGGCACAAAGTACGTCTGCGTCCATAAAGGACACTGGACTTCGGTCTGTCCTCGGGGTTGTTAGACCTCTGTGAATTATGTATCAAAGCAGAGCTCGGTTTCATGAGAGCGAGAGATTCTGATTCAAATTTTAGTATCAAAAATATGTTCGTCTATCTTGTATCTATATGGAAGATTAAAACATCAAAGTAGAACTCGTGCCCTAACCGCAGCCGAGATTACGGCATAGATAAAGTAACTACATGAGGGAATTTTATGATAGTATTTGCATGATTTTAAAAGCAATTTCAAAATGTATGATAGAAATATGTATGTAGATTTTATTTTCTTACCAAAACTGTTTTTAGGCTTTCATTATTTGCTTCGAAGAGTTTTATGATTTAATTTAATCAGTTACCATCTACTACCAAACATTATTTCATAAAATATATTGACTGGATATATTGGCTCAAATTGATTTCCACACTTCTGCTACTCGTAGAAATCCATCAAACCTTTTAACATTTAAATATGTCAACAGCAATTTGTGTATGAAAGATGAATGTTGTTATTCATCAAACGTAAAAATGCAAGAATTGGGAAACTTCATAACTGTTTTAGCGGATATTTTAAATCTAGATGTTGTTGAGTTCTGAAGATTCATCTTCGGTATTTCTTCAATTTTATATCTTGACTAAAATACATATACTGGTTTTAGAATATTTAACATAAATATATGTTAAGTTTTTTTTGTAATATTGTACAATGTAATGATCTTGCTTTCAGAGATATTTTATTTCTTTCATATTAAAGCCTTTTACTGCTGATTGAATTTGAATTGATTATTTATTACTATCCGTATAGTATTATACATTTGTATCATATTTTGAAAACTTTGATACGTTTTTTTATGTTTTATAATTGTTCCTGTGATACGTAAAATACACGTCGTTTATTTTGTCAATAAATCAATAAAATTATTTTAATTTTTCCTCAACTCGATAATTAATGGTTTACTTATTCAACTATTAAGAATTTAATCATGTTCACTGAACTTTTCTATGACTTAATATTTGCCATTTGGAATTGAATATTAAAGCAAAAAATCCTTTTTATTTTAACTCCCGAATAAACAGATTATTGTGGAAAAGCAACATTCTCAATTTTATATCCAAATGTACTGTAACATTTCCAAACAAAACTCTTTGTTTTAAAATAAAATTGGGTACGAATTTACTTGCTTATGTGGCGTATTTTCTTATCTCAATGTGTTTTGATTTTCTCAGCAATTACCGCCAGATATAATCAGCTTTCTGATAAATAATAATACTAACATTTAATGTTTAGTTTCCATTTAATGTTTAGTTTCCATTCCAAAGTACTAGGTTTATGTCATTCATTTAAATGTCACAGTTAAACCAAAACGATTGTCTTACATCAGCGTGAATTTCCCGATGTCGTAATATAGCAAATTACATTTTGCAACACTAACATATGACTACTATTGCAGATATTAATCGAAAAAATTATAAATATGTTAAGTACGTTCAATCTTTAAAGTATTAAATGTCTTCTTTATTTTCAGTCATTTTCTTCATAGCTGAGAATCTAAGTGCAATGTGTTAGTATAGGTACATAAAAAAATCTGCACTTGAATATGTCTTTAGTATACTGAAATGGGACAATAAAAGCCTAACGATTGATGGAAAATACCTCAGCTACTGGAGATTTGGAGACGATATCGTTATCTTAATCTTAATTTTGGTTTGATTCGATACAGGAAAAATCTTATGCATCCTTAAAGGTTTTTTTGTTTTAATTCATTATTGATTATTCATATTGATACTGATGCCAAATACTTTTGATATATTGATGAATTGAGAAATACGAGTCTTAAAACATAAGAATATTATTTTGTCAGTATTTTTCTCTCGTGTTTTAATATTTCCCACATGTATTTACAAACTCTCTAAGAAACAATGCACCCTAGTTTTTGGAAGATTATTTCATAATGCTCCTGTCAGTTTGAAGTTGAGCCACCATTAGTTGTTGTTTCGTACGACTTTATCGCTAAATGGAACTTTTATGTCTTGTCGTTGCATCCAGCTCACAGTTGCACTAACAATGAAACTTTAGAAAGAATATATTCACAAGTACAAAAATGAGACTCACTGAGTTTCGTTGTCTGAATAAAACCGATGACCATGAAATAAGAATCTAAGGACAATAACGCATGACTTCAGGATTTTTCGTTTTTTTCTTTATAGTTACCAAATTTTATTTCAATTGTTTGAACGATCAAGATGTTTTTATGAGTTAGGAACCATCGGCATTTTTGCCATAATCAACAAAACACATTCAATCAACAGTGCGTCATACAATGTTTGAGCGATATGGAGTTTTATTATCATAATTGATCCTTTTGCACATTTGAATTAAAAATTGTAGCAGCTCATCAAACGTAAAATCCGATTTTCCAGCAATGATTAATTCAAGTATTTCTCCTTATTATGATGACATATTTTAACGTGTCTAATACTATTAGCCAAATTCGTTATACTTTTTTTGTAATTGTATTTTTCTTATTCATTCTTGCTAAAAATAAAAATAAAAACTGTGTTTGAACTCCGTTTCAAAATTATTGTATATTAATTTCACAAACATAATACTCCGTGATAAATTGAAATAAAGAAACTGGTTCACGAATCCCGCAACATATGTTATCTGAGTTGGTAAAGCGGGAATGTCGAAGAGCGCATGGTGAGGTAACATCGTTTTTAACCCCAATAATTGAGCCTTCCCGTAAATAACGTTTGAATAGGCACGCTACTCCCAGCTGAAATACTACGACACGTGGAGATGCAGTAACTCACACACACATATTCCTTGCAATTGTGGTTAGACAAATTCTGAAACCAGACTGGTACTTTTTTTTTTTTTTTTTTGAGTAGGTTCGAGAATTGGACTAGAATTTTTTGGTGGAAGAAGTGCCTTCCGGGGGTCCTCAATACTATATATAACAGAGCATGAACCTTAGCCAATCGTAACGGAATTATGGTTTGGAGATATGCCTTTCGGGCTTCATTGAACTCGTTTGGGTCAGATATCTGTTTAAGTTTAATCTATCTATAGCTAAGTTTTTTGATGTATTTTAATTTGTCTAACGCTGATTTTCATTTTATTGAAAAATCTCTTCTTATGCGATACAAGTTAATACAGATATTGATTTTTTCCAGAGACCGAAGTATCTTGTTGATGTGAGTTAAAGTATCTTCCTCGCGAAATAATTACTAAATGAATATTCATATTATTTAAATACTACGTAAACACCTACCTCTGCTGGTCACACTGCGCTAGCAGAGCTAAAGCCTCTGGAAAATTTCCTTCCAAACCGACCAGACACTTGTTATCTCCTCCCAGTTTTCCTCCATTCATAGCTTCCTCAGTCTTAGATTGCCAAGTTACCTGCTTCATATTATTAATGTAATGATTTTGTTGACCGTCTTGATAAAAGACCGAGATTTATTAGTTTGGTCATTGTTATAAAGATAATTTCAAACTTATGTCTAAAAATATTTTTTGATCCAATTTCTTGCAGAAATATAGTGAACAGATATAAAAGTTTTAGTTTGAAACAGTCTGACAAATGAATACCCTTTTCCAAATACTATTATTATTGAGTTCACCATGGGTTTCAAAAACCTCCGTCTTTCACGTCAGGTGAAGAAGAACTTACTTTTTTAAATACGATCAAAAGTTAAAAAAAAAAACCTGTTTTCTTAAAAATTTGAGAAGATGGAACAATTCTATTTGCCAGGACTAAAGAATATATAAAACTCGTGGTAGAGCTTATTATAAATACGAGACTTCTTCGTAGAAATAATGATAACGGTTTAATTGTTCTTTATGGATTCCATGAAATTGCAACCTAGAAATTCATTATGTGTACATACATTTATGATTTTTTTTCTTTAGAATATAAAACCTTTTTATACTTTACAAAATTATTAAAACACAAAAAAAATGGATATTAAAATCACATCTATGAAATTGTGGATGTTAAATAAGATATCTATCGCAAAAAAATAAAAATGTAAGAACACACTTACATTTAAAAAAAAAAATTCAATAGAAAAACATAAAAGTCGACAGGATTTCAATATCCGATTGTCATTGAAAGTAATGGTCTTTCAAAACTATTTCTCAAACTTTTCAAAGAAATGTGACAATAGTTTAAGTTGAGTTTTATAGAAGCGATATAACCGAACCCAAATGTGTTCACAGCAAAAAATGTGTAAAACATATTGGCACTATTCGAGAGTATCTACTAGTTTCATTTTGGATAGAAATTATCGTTTCTTAAAAAAGAACGCGATATAAACATTATGTCAAAAAAAAAAAACGTGACAAAAATACATCCTCTAAAAGCGTGTATCTTCTGCATAACATATTTTTGAAAATTAATATAATAGTTTTCGTTATCATGACTGATTTTGGTATAAAACATTTTAAAATACAACTTTGAGAAAACAAGAAATTCGTAACTTTGTTTTTCTTATTTTGGATATCTGTGTTTGAAATCTTATACGTTGATTTCTCTTGAAATTGGAATTTTTCAGAAATATCACACAAATAGTACTTTAAAATAGCTAAAATTCAGACTGTGATAAGATTTTGAAACATATATTTTTCAAATAAATAAAAGCCTCAAATATACTCGTAGTTAAGAAAAATGTGTGTACTTTTTCAATTTTTCGTTTAAAAAATAATACGAAACGCACCAAAAACTTTAAAATTTGTTCTCCTTTTCATATATATTTATCCCAAATATGTCGATATCTATAAATAATATTTAATATAATACTAGTTAAAAAGCTCTAAAATAATATTTTCAAACTTATTTTTTTACGAGCAGCATTGGAACATGAAACCTCTTTGTTAACCATCGTTTTAGCGAGTCTCTCATTTCTGATTACAGAATACATATTTAAATACCTAAAATTTCGTTTCTATTAAAGGATAAATAGTTTAAATGAGAATCGCTGTTTTAGCGAACAAGGGACTATCCCTAGCTCACAAGACGACGAATTTTATTCTTCTGAGACTACCAGGTGAAAATTTTTCCAATTTAAAATACACACGAAGAAAATTTCTATCTGCTAACATCAGCGGAGCCCATGGCTATTAATTTTACTCTTACAACATTGAAAATGTTGAATTATTTTTACAACTTTTTAGAATTGCTTAGATACTTTATTTTTATTAAGTTAAATCCCATAATTTCAAGTAGTTCTTAGTCTAGGGTTCAAAATAATTATTTTTTAATTTGATCTTCAATCACCCTTATCCATCGGTTAGGGCGCAGAATAATGTTAGTAAATAAATTAGTTTAATTGATAGCATTATAGTTGAATTCTAGGCGTTTTCTTAACTTTTATTAACTATACCTTATTACTTAACAGTTTAAGACAGTAAAGAAATGTAAAATTCATATTAATACCTGGGGCATGAATGCCATGCAATCTATCACGGATACTTTTTATTTTAGTTTTTTTGTTTATACAAAAAATTAAAAAGCAAATTTAAAAAAAATTTTTTAGTAGAACCCAAAACATATTTTTTTATAACGAAACTTAGTATGTTTTCATGCTTTTTCATTACACCAATTCGTCGAAGATTTTGTTTTAGAGTTGTATTCAATAGATTTTAATTTACACATTTGAAAATTATAAGGTAACAACGACTTACAGCTCATTGTAATGGCACATTATATCTCGTCGGCAAAATGAGAATGGGCTAGCTAGAACCTGTTATGGATAAACTTGACTTGAATATCACTTGTAGATTGAGGGAATGGAGACTTTCGAAGGTTTTGTGGTTTAACTTGGAAATATGATTTCGCCGAATCAAAACAATTAAAAAATACAACGAAATCAAGATATTGAAATTTTCTCTTATTTAAGGTCCATGGTACATTTAATTTTATTTTCTTCGAAATTGTAATTTTTTAAAATTAAAATACTGTTCAAAATCACCTTTCACAGAAACTAATTGTAAAGTAATTGAGTAAAAAATATATCAATACTAAAAAAAATACGATTTCGAATAAAACCTTCATCTTATAACAATGTTATCATTTCCTACCCTCTGAGTTCATATGGATACGGGATATGGATACGGGATATTAAGACGGGATATGTGTGAGATTAAGAAATTGACAATTTCTATGCTAATTCAAGGCATAGGTCCGCTACCTGGTACGTTACATATGTTCTCGTAAGCATATCTATATTTTTTCCTAAATACAATATAGCTCTTTAAATATTTTCTATCTTCATAAAGGTTATGACACAGGCATTTTCGGGGTATTAGGAGGTATAAATATACCAAGACTTCGATAATACCTATTCTTAAACATTAAAAAAAGTTTGTTCAACAATTATGATACCTATAATTTATTGCTACTGATGCCAAACAAATACATTTTGAATCAATTGAAGTGTATTGTGTAGTGAATGTAAATTATTAATCGTAAATATAATCCCCTTATTAAAGTTATGGGAGAAATTGTTAGGTCAATAATAATAAATCCATAATGACTCTTGATTTTATACTCTCTCTACTGTTTATTAGCCTTTATTAATTGGAGTTGATAAAAGAAAATTCAACATAAATAATTTAAAATAAAACGACAAAAAACCTTTTACCTAACGCTTTTATTAATTGCAGAAAGTTAAAGGGTTATGATATTTCGACATGCATAAAGTATCATTCTTCTTGTATTTATACTTCAGAGAATCGCAAGGTATGCTTGTATGCACATATTCTATAATATAACCTTCACTAACGACGAGCAGTGGAATATACATTTTCACCAGATAATGTGAACAGTAAACACTCTAGAACACATTCTCTGATTTCTTTAGTGAAGGTGTACATTCACTAATAATAATAGTTAACGTTCACTGACCACCTGCTTCTACTTTAACACTTACATACATACTATCACGTCATATCCCTTTTGGGGTAAATGAAAAGGTCAGATCTCCATGCAAACATTCTTGCACAATCTTACATTTCATTATGTGTTATTTTCTATTTCTTATACTTTTTCCTCTGTCAATTTTTTTCTAAATATATTCTTCCATCCTTTCCTCAGCCTGCCTTTTCCTCGCACAACATTTGTTCCAGACACATACAATATTTCAGCTATCATTTGATAAAATTTTGAGTACTACATATTAAATTATATGAAATTACCAAATATATAACATAGATATGTTTTCTTAAATTATTCAAAGATCCATATGATATTTGAGATTATGTTACATTTGAGGTCTTTTGCCATATCATTAATAATGAACTTTTCTTTTCTTTTTTTTTATCTACGGATTTCTTCTGTTACATAAAGAGGGTCAGCTTTTAGCGTTAGCTTATTCGTTAGGAATAATATCAGCCAGGATTCTTCTCATACTGCTAGGCGGTGCCAAGAATATATCAACAGTGTCATTTAGTTGGTTCAATATCTCTATATCACGCGTGACTGAGTGTTTAGCCATGATATTCGTCCTGTAAGTTGGTATGTAGAACAGAGGGTGATTCCTTGCACGGTTATATTTATTGGGTACATATAAACTTAGTGCTGCTAGAATCGCGGGACAGTTAAAGCAACCTTGGAAAACCTTTATTAGGAATATCGCAATGGATTCTGGCCTTCTTGTTTCGAGGCTTCTATAGTTCCACACCGTGAGAAGTTCGGCATGGTGAACTTATTTTGGGTAATCGCCTTTTGTTTTGTACCATAGATATCTGAGGATTTTTTTTGTATTTGTTCTATATTGTTTTTATATTTGAGCTGATGAGGAGCCCAAACCGTAGATGCATATTCTAATTTGGTTCTAATTAGATAATTATATAAGTTTCGGAGGATATCGGTGCTGTTAAATTCTCTTGATATTCTCATTATAAAACCGAGTAGTTTGTAACAGTCCGATATCAAACGTGAGACATGGTTAACGAACGTGAGTCCTACATCAAAGGTTACACCCAAATCTTTGAATTCAGAAACTCTGTTAAGTGCCACTCCCTGTATAGTATACTGATGGTGGATTGGTGAAAACGACCGACTATAAGATACACAGACACGTTTATTAATGTTGAACAGAAGATGATTTTGCTCACTCCAGGAAACTAGGGAGTCTAGGTCCTGCTGTAACTGTGCACAGTCGTGAGGTGAATTGATCTTTTTGAACATTTTCAAGTCGTCAGCGAATAATAAACATGTCGAGTGACTTATAGAATTTTGAATGTCGTCTATTATTATGAGGAATATTAGGGGACCTAAATTAGATCCTTCTGGTATACCAGATCTTGCGATAAATTCCACAGAAGACTTGTTACGGATTGTTACGTATTTAGATCTTTCTTTTAGGTATGATGCAAATAATTCAATTAGATTATCGCTTTTCAGATGGCATATTGTCATATCTTTTTTATCTTAGTATCTCTACTAGTAAGATATATATCCTTTTGCCACATCAAATATTACACTATTTTGAGAGTTTTGGGGAACAAACTTCAAAAATGCAAAAAATGAGAAATACAACCTTTTGCCATGACACTACCGATATATTTGTTTAACTCATTCTCTCGATATGTTTATCAAAACTCATTCTAACGATATGCCCAAACAATCTCAACATTGCACTCTTGATTCTACTTGTAACATCGACCAACAGTTATCCGGTCATTGCTCATTCTATCCTACAATACATTGTAATACCAGATATTCTTCCTCAAGCGTGCATGTTTCTATCACTCTCCCTTAATTTGCAGATTTCATTTCTCTACATCAAGGTACGTAATAATATACCAAATAATGAAAATAAAGTGAAAGTAATTTTATATTATTTGTATGTATTTTTATTCCTGCACCCAATAATTGTATTTTACAACAAAATAAAAAAAATATTAAAATATTAAATAAAATCCTCACTGTCTAAGTGAAAGCGGTAGAATGTGACATGTAACAAACTCACTTCTTTGGCAGCTGCAGCAAGGTTTATATTAATAAGCTGGCACTAGATTGTAAGTTCATTGCTTCCCCAAAAACATTGCCTTTGTATTGAGGTATTGTATTTTGAAACACTTCGCCGCGAAACTTTTATGGTCAAATAAACTTCACTTGCATCTTGGTGTAAGTTCGTAAAATTTTAAGCATTTGACTTAGGTTTATAAAGAAGAAAAACATAAAAAAACAGAAAAAGGTTAACAAGCAATAAAGATTTTAATTTGTAATAAGAGGAAAAGAAATTCAACTTACACTTATGGTAGATATGTTATGTTTGTTCTAAATTCTCCAGTTATTTAGTTAAGTTTGTTTTATTTTGTCTGAATACATCATTAGTTTTTTTTTACAATGGAATAATTAATTTTGTTGAAACAACTTATTTTAAATTCTATATATTAAAATAACGTTGGATCGTTTGTAACTCTCGCATTATGTACGAGTATATGTATATTTAAAGATAATGTGAACGTTTGTAACTCTCGCATTATGTATATGTATATTATAAAGGTAATGTGAACGTTTGTAACTCTCGGATTATGTATATTATAAAGGCTATGTGAACGTTTGTAACTCTCGCATTATGTATATATATTAAAAAGTAATATTTACGTTCTTTAAACTATAATACATTTGTTAAATAATAAACGAACGTAATAATTGTTCGAATAAATTCTTCAATAAATTAAACATGTTTGCACAAAAATATGACAATTTTAACGATTTATTTAAGTTATATATCAAGTGAGCAAACCTACTTTTCTCTTATAAATCACGATGAAAAACCGATAAGACGGGGTAAATTTGAAAAAAGCTTTCGAAAGTGTAATACAAAAACTGTTTTAGATAAATTCGAGCACCTGTGTGAAAACAAGATCATAAATATCATTCCACAAAAGCAATCGACTGAATGTCGTTTGACTCTCAGGGAAACATCTGAGTATCTTGGTGAATTATTGAGCAGGGAATATCCTTTTCTTGTGAAACATGCTTATTTGAGCTTCCTGAAAGCGTTTCTTACTGTCATTTAACATCATTAGTAATACAAACCGAATAAGCTTGTCAGAAGACAGAGAAATAGAGGGACTTAGAAGGACTGTAATTTATTAAACAATAATGAACATTGTTATTAAATGTAGGAAATATTGCATTCTAAGTTGTTTAGCAACTTTCATATTAGAGCTCTTGTTTATTTGCGTTTTGAAGACATGGGCGAGATATAAGATAAAATTGTGGTTACTTGTTTTAGTTTATTAAAGCCAAATAACATTATGCATAATTCTAATTTGAATGCTCCTTTCGTGAATTTAAAGAGCAAAGTATAATTGTTAACAATGAAATTATCCGCTGAGACAAAGAGTTAAAAATTAAAAACTTATTGTGACTAAAATAATTTAGATATGCAAAATACGCCCCCCCCCCATACCCTTCATTTGTTAGATATTTAGAAATTGAGTTTATTCAAATTACAAAAATATTTTAAATCATGGTTTTTAAAAATAACATTAAACGCAAATTTTCTAGTTCGTAATTAATGTATTGAAATTTAAAAAATAATTCAACTTCGTGTAATCTTGTCTGCAGCGGATCATTAAGTACTCGGAAAGTGGGGGCTAACGATGGAATAGAAATATGAAGCACTCTGTCCTACCGATAATACTTTATGAATATTGTAAGTAAATTTGTCGCCATCGGACCGTGAAATTGCGTTTCTTATCAATGATTACGGGTTATCATGATGATTTTGTCTTTTTTATATAAGTATTTTTTTCAGTGGAGAAAAAAAAATATGCAAAGAATTCCATGAATTTATAAGCAAGATAATTTAATAACTTTCTTACTCAGCCAATAGCACAGACGGTAGAAATTCTTTTTAACATTAATGCAATATTTTATACCACGAAAAAACATAGTTCGCGCGAGAAGAAAGATTGAACATTTATACAGGTACAATTTCAACATTTAAGGTTAAATTTGTAAAACAGATTGTTTCATCTTATAATATTTTAATATTTCCACATATTTTACCTATAAATATTGGCTAACAAATTCATATATTTTACTTAACTCTAAGTTCTCTAGCGTCGAAGTCTTTACAAATGAATCTTTGTTTAAACTTCCTAATTGAAACAAAACTACTCTTCAGAGATACGAATATGAAATGAACTCTAACGAGTGTCTTCTGAATTAAATTGTATGAAACTTGGAGATTCGTGTTTGAAGACAATTCACAATTTTCATTCAAAGCATTGATTACGTAAATTTCAATACAAAGACGGGTTTTAATGGAATAAAGGAAACTGTCTTAGCAAATTGAAATTACTTTACAATTAAAATAATTATCAAAAATACTATACAAACACTTTTGATTTGATAGACAAATTAAAACATAGGCAAGAAAAAGTAAAAAAATATTCGCGTTGTTAACATTTTCATTAAAATTATTTAAAAAAAATTTACAATATGAGAACGTATATCCTTTTATGACGTGGAAATTTATTAGTGCGTGTACGAAGAGTTTAATTTCTTGAGCACATATATAGATTCAACTTTTTGCTTAAAAAAATTATCTTCGAAGTAAAATACGAGTACATTGATTATTCTTTTTGATTGAAAATAATGATTTATGTTTTTGAAAATACGTATTTTGTATCTCTTTCTTTGTATTTGTCGAGTTTAGTCCAAAAGAATTTCTGTGTCCACCTTTATTTTCCCACTCTCCATCAAGTTCTATTCTGAGCGTCTTCGTCGATCACTTGACAAGTTAAATCTTCTATCTGCTAGAATGTTATCCTTGGTCATTCTCAGCGTCGCCTGCCAGTGAATTGCAGATTATAGTTTGAGCTTCAATCTTTTGAAACAGATGGATATAAAAGTTTGTTTTATTCAAGTCATTTATAACTGAAGAGAACAAAAATGGGTTAGTGAATAGAAAATATTTTTGTTTTAGGAAGCATTTAAAGATCAGTTTTTTTAAATTTACTCCCCATTGAAAACTTTTGAATAACAATATAAACACATTTCTACCACAGGCTCATTGTGTAATTATCATATATCGGAAAATCTTAAGAGGCTTTATTTGTAGTTGGTCTTCTCGAGGTAATAAATATGTTTTTACACATAAACAGATGCAGGAAAGTATTCAAAACGAAGACTGAGGCTGCTACCATTATTATCTCAGGAAAAATATTACTCTGAAATAAAACAAATATGAGTATACCCAAGAGAAAAGTAAAAGCGAATACTTAAAGAGGCTTTCGCCCGAATATAGATGTGAGAGACATACGTCAGAAGACAAAGGTTTTTAAAAAATGTCATAGTTTGAGAAATGGCACATTTTCTCAGCAATGCTATAGTCAATTTTAATGGAGAGGTTCTGATCACTTAAATTAAGTATAAAATATATGTTTTTGTCCTCTAAATCTGTTGGTGAACCAAAATGGGGCTATGAAGTACGTGCATTTGTGATGAATCAAAATGATTTGCCTATAGCCTAATGTTTAATTGTACAAAAGAGGGAGTTAAGAGCAGTTGAATCATGAGGTTATTTTACCAACTCAGTATGCAAATATTTAAAACTATTTTTAACTATGATAATGAGACACGGTTAACTAAAATAAAATTATAAATGAAAGTTCTAAGAACTGCGATATTATATTATATTACTTTGAACGAGTCAACAGAGGGAACACATAATTGTTTTAATAACAAATTGTTTTTTTTACCGTTTTTGGAATCTCATGATTTGCGTTGAATACATGATTGTTTGGTAAAAAGGAGTTTCAATATGCTTTCTGTAAAACTTGACTAAATATAATATAAGCAATTTAACATTTTTTGTTAGTTTATTTGAGGGAAGCCAAAAGTACTACTAACAAAAAAACATGTTTATGGTGAACCCAAAATTCAACTAACTAACATATATTGTTGAAAAAAAATCTGAAATAATGATCCAAAGAATATTTTTCATGCTTAAAAAATTCAATTCGAAAAAATAAAATGAAAGGAAAAGTAGATTATGCATGCTTTGATAATATTTATGTACAATGGAAGAAAAAAACACAATATTTACCAACCGTTTGTTTGAAGCGGATGTTTGAAAGGAGTATTAATTTTTTGTATAAATGCCAAAGAGTCAAGTTTAATTAAAAATCATCAGTCAAAAAGATATTTTCACTCATAATACTTCTTGAATTTAAGCTGTTTTAATTTTTTCAACTAAGCCACATTTCACGGATGTTTTATTTAAATTACAGTATTAAGTAGGGATCGCAGTGGAGATGTTTTAATATATATAAATGTATATTTTGATTAAAAACCAATTTGAATAAATACACACAAAAAAATTAGTTCCCTTTAAGTTTTGTATTTGGTTTTACTTAATGCGGGCGCAAATTTAAAATGAGATAAGATACTACAATAACATTGTACCGTACGCCCCATGACATATCTTGACACGGTTTTAAGGTCTTATCATAATGTGTTATACAATATTTACGAGTGTTTTATGAGTAGCGGGATCAACTCAATGCGGATAAGTTAGTTTATAATTTGAAGAATGTATGTATCGTACGGGACATAAAAGGTTTCTTCGACATTATGTGTATTTTATTATTCTTCAAATGAATTTTATGAAAATATTTGGCTTTTTTTTGTTAAGATTTTTTTTCAGAATAAATATCTTTCTAGTCGTCACCCTCATGAGTATCGTGATATTTATAATAAGGCCTGCACGATAGTTTTCAAACCATTTCTGTCTCCGGCTAGATGTGAAGTCTCGTATAGAGTGAAATTGGTACTCAAAACATCCTTGATTTAGTCTGTTCAACGCATTGGGCCCTAGCGTCTTGGTCTCATACCAGAAACATTGTCTAGCATGACAGTTTTTTTGAGACTTTTATCACTGTGTTTCGATATGTGTCCGAAGAAACGTAATACCTTTGTTTACAGATTGTGGAAAGGTGATTGTTTATATATAGTAGAGTGTCAATAATATAGCATAGTTTGTTCTTCTTTCCGTCCACTGTATTCGCAGCATTCGTCTCCAGCATCACATTTCGAATTCATTAATTTTCTTTCTATCGACATATGTATATTTTACTATTCACGTTTTTGCTCCATATATAGATGCTTTGAAGTGTCTCGGTTTGATCTTATCGATAAAAAAATAGAATAAATACCAATTCCTGGTAATGGTATTTGAAAGCATACATTTTTGCATATAAAGACAAATATTTCAATTAAGAAATAATGTCCAAGTCTGCTTAAATATTCCAAGAAAGTATGGTTTCAACTAAGCAAATGATTTTTTTAAAGAAGGAACGGAAAGGAATAAGATAAATAGGAGAAACTTTATGATAAGATGCAGGATGTGGAGGAGGCGAAGGAAGTATTTCGTAATAGGAAAGTTTAGCGCTCAGTCCTCTCTGCCAACCTTAGCAGGTAAATAACGGGATGGTATGTGTTTATCTTTTGGTGTCTGTTTGGTGACAATGCTGACATTGGAGTGGAAAATTGTCAAAGATTGTTGAGTTCCGAAATGCAAAAAGGAAACAATCCATATTTTATCTGTTTTTAGATAATTGAAACGCTGCTTTTCACGAATTTATAATATATTAAAACTTTTTAAAAATAGATTTATAAGGCTTAAGTTTTACATATTTTTTTTAATATATTAAATTACCGAAAATATTGGAACTTTAGGGTGAGGTCCGTTTGAAAATAAACGTCCCTATGTGAAATTGGATCAATAATGGTTTTGGAATGTACGCTTTTGTCTTAAATGAATTAGATATTTTTTTAATAGTTCAAATAATTTAAAATACAATTTTTTCCGAAAATTTCTAGTTTAAGAAGGGAATGAAGAAAATATTTAATATTATTTAAGTTAACAGAAGTTTCAGTTTTGCTAAATTTAATAAATAAATTACCTTTGCATGTTTTCAAGCGGGTATCTGCAAGAAAATACTCGTAGCTGGAATATTATTATTTCTTTTAATAGTTTAAAGGCCTGTGAATTGTTTCCTTTTTCCCGTGGTGCGTGTAGTATATGTGACAGTTATGGTGATACAAGCACGCTTAAGTACTTGTAAGAATCATAAATTACAATAATGTATGGATGTGTTTTGAAAGAGAAAGCTGCATTAAATCAAACTGTATCCATTTTATCAATACATCATTTAAAATATTTTATTGATGAGTAGAGATTCAGTTTTAACATTGTTAAAGAAAAAAATATAAATTTTTTCTCACTAAATGAAACATATTTTTTAAAACATTTTGTTCAGCTTCGTGTACGTGGAAACATTTTTAAGCGTCATTTAGTTTTCACGCTATTTAATGTAACATTTTACAAATTATTATAAAACTGAGAAAATTTTAAAATTTTTGTTCTTAGTCTTGAAACAAATAAAATCTATTTATTCACCACTTAAAGAAGTTAAAATCTGTTTAAGTTTCATGTTTAAAAATGATCAGCTCTTTTTTTAACATCGAGAGAAAATTATTTACATTATGACAAAAACAGTTTTTTTCTAATACAGTATTTATTTTAAATGAAACCTGTAGGTTTTACAACGGACGATCTTGAAAGGGTTCAATTTACCCCTTTTTTCTTTCACATTATCCTTCTAGCTGTCAACTGTAATCCCCTCCGACCCAGCAAGATTTAACTGCCTGTCGTTTGGGTTGCATTTTGTTATTTTACTTCGCCTTGTTTTATAACAAATTGAACCTAAAGTAAAAACATCACTTTATTCGACCAGTCTTTTTGCATTGCAGGCTTTACATTTCCGAGGAGATACTTCTTGTTTTTTCTTAGTTCATGTCGGTTGAAAAAAAATTCCATCGATTCCAAAAAAGTAAGCCCCTTAACAATATATTAGAAATTAACTTTTTCCAAATATATTGTATATAAACTGTTTTTAGTGACTTGAAAAGCAAATTTTTATATTAGATTGCAATGGACTGTTAAAATAGTATTTTTTTCTTTTGAATTTGTCTAAAAATAAAACGTATTTTAAATGCTGAAATTGATTTTTAAAATAAAAAAAACCTATAATGCACAATTTTTTTTTAATATTTTACCAAAGATGTAGGTTAAATGGAAAGATTGATTAAATTTATGCAGAGTATAAATGTAAATTGTATTTTTTCAGGGCTTAGTTGCATACATTCTAATATTATTATGAGAATATTGAGTGAATATATAAATATAAATTTGGAGATAATTTTAATATCGTGTTATATACATTTTCCCTTAATTTGTTGCAAAGTACTTGCATATCAGTAAAACAGGATAAGGTGGATATAACGGAGTCTCTCCAAATATTAAAGTCGATGCATTAGGGAAATCTTTAGTAAACAAACTTATCCCAAACCGTTACTATCCAAAGTCATCTCCTCCCTTCTTTTGCCCCAACCCTTGTTCAATTCTTCAGTCAGGTCAATCGTATCAGCGGAATCTTTTAATCTTTGCTGTACTCCCCTGTTGATGAGATGAACACATTTGGAATTGTTGGGTTAAATCTCCAAGATGATAATCACAGGATTTATATAGATTTACTTTTCTATTTGAAAAATCAATATTGAGGAAAATATGTATTTTTATTTCCAAAAATATACGAGTACGTTGACTACATTTTAAAGATAATTTTGACAAAATTATTACAAGGTATGTATTACACAATTCATGGTACATATTACAGGTATATATTACAAAATTCATGGTTCATATTACACAATTAATTTTACCATTGTTTATGTATCCAATATCTATTGACCAAGGTTACTTTTTTGTTATCTGTTTATTTGTATTCTCTGTTTTACTTATTTAAAACAGGTTAAAAAAAATTTTTAAATTCTTTTGGTTCTGAAGTCTTTATTTAAAATATACACAAATCTTTTTAGCTGGTTGACTGAAAATAGGAATTCAACAAGTCGACTGTTAATAAAAATAGAATAAATTAAAGCAAGAACTAAGTGATAAAATTCAAGTATGAGAAGAGTTATCCAACATCAATTCCATTTATATTTGTGTTCTATTATATTGTTTGTTTTGTAAAATGAATAAATAAATGAACAATTTATAAATAAAAATGATAAATTGTGACTCAAGATACATTATCAGGGACTAAACATAACGTTCTAGAATTATTTAATTTAAAAAAAATTGGGAGAACATTAAGTGACACTTTTAGCATCCATTGAATTATAAAGTGCATCACATGCTCTATAAATTTAAAGTCAAATTGTATAGTTTAAAAAATACTTTGATTAGATTGCAGCACTACTGATCCAATATACCAATGATAAATAATAAATAAAACGCCTTAATTGATTATCAGTGAAGGATAACGGCAAATTCTAAAAATGAATTTTGTTTAAAATAATAGCAAAAAAAGTTTAGTATAAAAAAACCTTTTTTTATTATCTATAATACATTAAGAAAATTAGTAAAGAGTTTGATTAAAGAGTATACATGTTATTCGCGAACAAGAATACTAATGATGTGGGTGAAATTTTAGCCAGTTTGACGGATTAATGTTGGTTTTTGGTCTGATGCTGTCGACTCGTTTTGGGATAAGTGTTTTGTACGTGTTAAGACGCCAGGCAGGCACTTGCGCAAATATTTTGTTCGGAGGATTGAAAATAATTACGGTTTCTCCAGAGCTAGTGCCTTTTGTTTAACGCCTTTACCGTTGGTGGTGTTAATGTTTTCCTGCGACAGGAAACATGGTGAGATAATTGAAAGCCATTTTCAAAAGCAATATTGTTTATTGAAAACAATAAGATTATCTCGAACGTGTGTAAGACGTTGTTTGATTAATCGATTTACTCCGTTCTACCTTAAATAATATATGTTCTTTTTTTTGTGTGTATACCAATTGTCCAATAACCAATATTATTTAATTTAATGTAAATAATATTACTTTTTTATTTTGCAGTGACTTTTTATAAAACCACGAAAGTTCTTTTACTGATTTAATACGTTCATACAATTATGCATAAAATTACTCTTCGTATTTTATTTCTTTGGTAATAAATGCGAGAATTGTTAAATGGGCAAGTAACTGTTCATATTTCAACGGTAGCATCAATAAATGTGATTTATATAGTGATGAAAACTTAGCTGCTTTAAAAAATATTAAGAAATACATATTTGATTTAATTTCGAATTTTATTTTCTCTGTATTTTATAACGAATCAATGTAAAGATTATGTACTCTAAATGTAATTAAAACTTGATGTCTGAGATAAAACCGACAGTTTTAATTAAAATTATTTTACCGTCTAAAGTTTACAAAAGATTTTTTTTTCTAAGAATGGGAAAAAAATACACGTTTAGATATGAAGACAGCGAGCATATTTTGTTATGTCAATCGTATTTATTTTTCAGTAAGAAAAAATATATAAAAATCTTGAATGGAAAATATAGGGAAAAATTGTTTAAAAAATAAGTGTCGTAAATTTTGTATAATAAAGATAATGTAAGTCAAGCCATATATTGAAGTGCAAAGCCCAAACTATATCATCTCTGTTAAAGGTGAAAATAAGTTATTATTTTCTTCACGATTGCCGTTATCGTGTTTATATTAGCACAAAAAATCACTCGAATCAGAGTTTTTTTATTAAATAAAATGCATGCTACATACTTTAAATTATTAATATTGCAAGGGCTTAAAAATAAAATATCCATTTGGTATGGAGATCAGAAAGAAAATCTTTGTACATAATTATTTTCTGGTGGGGATTTCAAATTTACAAAAAATCTTTAAAATATCCCCTTTGAAATGTGAGATAAATGTCGAGATATTTTGTGTTTTTGAACTACAATATGCAGTTATTACGTCGTCGTCGATGTTGGGCCTCGTAGTCGAGGATTCTTTCATCATTTCAACGTCAATCCAGTTGGAAAGCAACGCTGAATCGTGTAGTTTGTTTGTTTTTCCTTTTAAGTGAGTGATCCGTTGCACACCAGTAAATTCACCGGCCACACCGATGTTCTGGATCCGATGTCAAACCGAAGTGAGACGATCAAAGCATATCGGAATGTTTCTTATTTTTTCAAAGAATATATATGATCGAAGTCATGGGTGTCCTTATACCCCCGAATACTAGTCGAAAATGCCCGCGTCATTCGAGGGGAGTAGCACAGCGCGGGGTTCGAACCGACGACCTTCCGCACGAAAGTCTAGTTCGTTACCGCGCAGCAATGCACTTTAAACGATAATAATTGAAAGGAATCTAAATATATGAAACTATGAATAGTCGATTGATGAAAAAGTGAATGAACATTGTTAAAAAAAATTATTCACTTGTTTTAAAAAATTTCAATAACTTTATAGTATGAACCAATAAATACGCTTTAGATTTAATAACCCGTATGTATTATAAAATATAAAAGAAATAATGAAAACCGAATACTATAATTATATTATATTATATTATATTATATTATATTATATTATATTAAATTATATTATATTATATTATATTATATTATATTATATTATATTATATTATATTATATTATATTATATTATATTATATTATATTATATTATATTATATTATATTATATTATATTATATTATATTATATTATATTATATTATATTATATTATATTATATTATATTATATTATATTATATTATATTATATTATATTATATTATATTATATTATATTATATTATATTATATTATATTATATTATATTATATTATATTATATTATATTATATTATATTATATTATATTATATTATATTATATTATATTATATTATATTATATTATATTATATTATATTATATTATATTATATTATATTATAATATATTATATTATATTATATTATATTATATTATATTATATTATATTATATTATATTATATTATATTATATTATATTATATTATATTATATTATATTATATTATATTATATTATATTATATTATATTATATTATATTATATTATATTATATTATATTATATTATATTATATTATATTATATTATATTATATTATATTATATTATATTATATTATATTATATTATATTATATTATATTATATTATATTATATTATATTATATTATATTATATTATATTATATTATATTATATTATATTATATTATATTATATTATATTATATTATATTATATTATATTATATTATATTATATTATATTATATTATATTATATTATATTATATTATATTATATTATATTATATTATATTATATTATATTATATTATATTATATTATATTATATTATATTATATTATATTATATTATATTATATTATATTATATCTATAGAGTAGAATACTCCTTTAATAAAAATAAAATAAAATCACTTGATAAAACAGGCTAAGGTTTCAGTTATTTAAAAATAATGATTCCAAAACACAAAACTAAATTTAAGGTGTTTTCGTGGGTTCACCGAAAACAATACTTCACAATGATCCAATCTGTGATTCATGAGTTTCTAGAAAACAGAAAACTAAACAATTATAAAAATTTCATGTGCGTTCATTGGCTTCATTCAGGGGTATAATGCTACTAAATTTATTATGCACTGTCATTAGGATTTTACCCACCAAAACTTGGGGTCTGTAAGTGACAAATAGGATGAATATTTTCATCCAGCTATTCTTAATATGGATCATCGCTTTCAAGGTAGCTGGGGTGCTGCAATGATATGTAGGTAACTTATGTTTCTTTTTTACGAATATACTACCATAAATGAACTACATATGATGGAAAGTTTTTACTTCGTTCATCCAACGAAAACACATTGACTTCATTTTAATTGACGAATTTGACGTTATAGAAAAAAATTTCCACTGGATTCAGTACCCCAAAATAAGGTACATGCACATGCACCTATATTCATACCAGTTGCAGATATAACATTTTATTTTGTGGAGCTATGTTATTAACAAGTGAAGTAACAAAGTAATTTCTTGTTAAATATTCATAAATCTATCTTGAATTAAACAAACATGTCTCAAAGTTGGAAATAAGACAAATAATCTTTATTTATACTCTGCAATAAATTTTTCTTTCTCTTGATTATGTTTTGGTGACGATATAACTAAGACGTAGAAACGTCTTTAATGTGTTGTTTACCCATTAAATGAGAAAAAAAGAATCTAGGAAATAAGTACGATTTATAGGATATCTCTGAAAAAAATATCTGGTTTCCTTTGTTCCTGAAAACGTTCGCAAAAGTAATGTTCACTTATATCATGTTCCTTCCAAATCGACGATCATAAATATTGAGCTTGCTGTCTCATTATATTTCCAACTGTCAATAAGGAGATCTTGTTACAAAAAAGGAAGCACACTTCGTATTTAATTTTTAATTCAATATAAAAACAAATATTTTTTTGCAAATGTAGCAATTTTTAATGAAACTTCTGGATGGTTATCACTGTTGATAAATGGTGATTATCTTGAGAATATATTACAGTGGTTTCCCTTTACCTTTCGTACCGTAGTATTCTGGCCGTAAAATCTTCTGCTGCCACGCCGATGAATATCTAGTTCTTAGTTATTTAGGAAGTCTTTATCAGTTCCTTTGGCTAATACTGCTAGGAGCTGCATCTCTTTTGCCAGAGGAGTAGGTGAATTAGAAAAAAATAGGTTTTCGTAGAATATTGGTAGGTCACTGCAGTTATATCGAGGCACACAGCAATGAGCCGTTTGTACACCTCGATTACGCTACACCTGTGTTAATGGGAACAATAATTCTGCTGAGGGGACTTCACTTCATATCCAACTAATACATATTTAATGTTTTTTAAATGTATTTGCTTTATTAATATACAGTACAAATTATAAAAAACAAGTGAAACTAATTTCAGTTATGCGATATGTAAATATTAAATATGTTTATGTTAAATTAAAGACAAATAACATCTATCTACAAAAGTACGTCCTTATATTACGAGTATAATTCAAAACAAGTTAGAAGCTGCAGTGAAACTGTACATCAAAATGATAGTTTGAACAAATGTTTCCAAGTTTTGTACTCTCATAAATGTGTCATGATTCACTGCAAACGACATGATGACCAATGATATAACCTACAAACAAATCTAACAAAGTTGCATAAGAACACAACCGGTGCTTCTCTTTATTGAATAACAAAACATTTTGTATTGTCGTTCTCTGTTGTCTTATCGGAGGCAGCGCTGTATGAGGAAAAGTTGTTCAAAACAAACTCAGAGTAAATTCACGAGCATTTTTGAAATAATAAAGCTTTCTATCTGTTTTCTATTCAGTCGTGTTGGCTATCGCTGTTACTGAAACTTTTCCCAGTCTCCTTTTGTAACGTGATATATTTTTAAAAGGGGAAAAATGTTTTTGTCTTTTGTTCTACGCTTGTCTTTGTGTGATAGTACCAAGGCCGCTTCACTTGCTGGGGTAATCTTAAACAAAAGGCTATTCTAATATTTCTTAGACGAAAGAGCTTAAACGTCTGACATAACAAAACATGAATTTCTAGAAGAAATAACTTTGTATCATTGACACATTATTACATCTATATCTTTTTTGAAATATTGTTATCACAAAAATATTAAGTTCCGTGCGCAACTCCACAAATGACACAGACTCGAGCGTCTAGAACAAAGAAGCTGCAATAACAGGGTGCCTTAAATATATGAGCATATTTAGAAAAATGGATAACAAAGTACGATGTCCGCACATATTATGCCTGGCCGATGACGACGAAATGATACAAATAAACAGTTAACACCTTAATAAAAATCAATGCTGTGATTCTTAAAACAGAACTCGGAATTATAATTACGGTTCCACCAGGACGGTCCAATGTCATTGTGCGTTGGCTGAAAAAATTGTTTAATGCACCCGATCGGGTTTCTTCTCTTTACTCCGGAGTGACGTCTAATCGGTGAGGCGGGGCGAGGGGACTCGTAAAGATGATTCTATACCTATTGACATCATCTGATTTACCTTGTTCCTTATATTATTTATGTGATACCTACACCCCAAATTATAATTTTTCTTGTATTGCTTTGTTTTTGCTATCAATAAACGAGATTATTATATTTATTGCTGAGTGCAATTACATTTAATATCTGTACAAATATCTCAGTTTGTATTGCCGGTGCGAGTAGCCACATGACTAAATAGTAATTATATATTTTATTGGTTTGAAAATTATTGAACGTGGCTCATTATTTTCTTGTCTGTTTCATATAGTAAAAGTATTATTTGATAAATTAAAAATAATAATATTGTTTTTAATACTGACCACCCCTAATGAGGAATGAAATATTGATATTGTATAGAAGTCTCAGATATCTACAAGATGTAGAATTGTATGCTACAATATTGATAAGATTTTTAAAACATAAATTACCTTCTTTGATATATATGTTTATATCAAGTTTGATTGGTTTTTAAACTACGAGTACATCTTTGGATTAATGATAGAAAATGTAAT
The DNA here is from genome assembly GCA_949825065.1 of Odontocerum albicorne. Classification (NCBI taxonomy): domain Eukaryota; kingdom Metazoa; phylum Arthropoda; class Insecta; order Trichoptera; family Odontoceridae; genus Odontocerum; species Odontocerum albicorne. The sequence continues at coordinate 29,800,601 of OX463841.1, read as the reverse complement.
TAATGATTAATTATTAAGGAGAAATGTGAGTTAAAACTTTTGTGTAAAGATTTTTAAATGTGGGACTATCGAAAAATGCTGCGAGTCTCTTGGTTTTATAAAGTCCTCATCTTGAAACGGATTAATAAAGATACAAAATAATTACCCCCCATCAAATGGGGGAAGTAAGAGTACTTAGGGCATATAACATGGGAAAAACAATGGCGTGATGATATACGTTTGTATGTTGAAAGGAAAAAATCATAATTTTAAGAATATCAATTACATATATTTTAATGAAAATGAGTTGAATATTACAAAATATTTAAATAGACCCATTAAAAACGAACTGATCCCTTTATTTCTATTGTTACAAAGGCCTCATTATAATTCAACGAGAAAAGGTTTAGATTTGTGTGGTGCAAAGTATTCTTTTGGTATTGTATTACCCAACCTGTAGATTATCCCTAAATTATATGGATTTAAAAAAAATATTAAGTCTTAAATTTCATGGGCTGTACATTATATTAATAGTGAACAAGGATTAAATAATGATAAAATTAAACTGCAGTACTACATAAATCACCACGACGTTGGTCCGTCAACATATATGTACAACGAATAAATTGTAATGAAATGAATAAATCAACGAATAAATATCGAATAAATCGAATAAATAAACCAACGAATAAATCATTGGTCCGTCAACATATATGTACAACGAATAAATCGTACATTTCTATCATGTTTTCCAGACAAAAAAGAATTTTTTTCTTCGTATATCTTCTCTCTCCTTACATCGTCTCACAAATAACTTATGGTTTATATTTCTTCCGCTTTATTCAGTCAAAATTGTATTAACCTTATTTAAGTCTTTCTCTATGACTCATCACAGTAGCTCCGGCATAGTACAATTTTGGTCAGTCTTTTATCACTAACTCGTTCGTTAGTAAAACATGTCAGAATGTTTTTTCTTCATCCTTTTAAATAAATCACTTACTATACCGCATAAAAAACTGAATATAAATTAAAGTGCTTACTGACTGATTGAATAATAAAAACTGCTTCGTACAATAATATAGTTTTTAAAAACTAAGCTTAACTTCCATCATTACAACAATTCTTTGATGACACCATTTTATATTTACGGTTGTTGTTGATCTTTTGATAGCAGTTGTCCTTGACATTGACTTTTTCTTGCCACTGTTACACTTGTTAAAAAAATTAATTTGCTGAGATTGTGCAACGCGATGTTCATTGGTTTTTCTCTCACGCTGTTGCCTCCGATAGTTGTGCTTATATTTATTGTACTTTGCTCTTCTTTTGTTAACACTTGCCTTACTGTGCTAAAAAAATTCCGCCAGCCACGGTGCTGGACGCTAAGCGTCCAGTGAAAAACGTATATTTTAAATTAAAATTATGCAAAATCTGCTAGGTAATTTTATGTAATTAGCTATAAAAATCCTTTTATCATGTATTAAAACGTCGAATAATCAAATAAAATATAATTCTTGGCCACTCGCTATCCATCACAGGGTGGCAAGTGTTAAGATCTATTACTATTTCTTTAATAAAACCATAACTATGACAATTATTTAATTTGAAGAAAACAAAACTTATTTTAAAATATCATTAATATTTGTATTTATCTGTAACCCGTGAAAAATCACGTGATGTGAATTAACACGTTGTAACAGATAGTTTCTTAGTTTTTAAAAAACTTAAAAATTATTTTTATCATTGCAATAATTCTTTTATGACAATATTTTTCGTACACGTTTGCTATTGGTCTGAAGTTATTCTCAACTATAACATTAATTAAAGCTTTACTTTGACAATATCTATTATTACACACGGACGTATGTGCCACCGATTAGGTGTTGTTTGATGATGATAGTTCGCGGAATTTATGAAGATACTTTATTATTTTCAAGTATTTGTCCCAATTTTGAAATTGTGGATATAAACGTAGGATTTAAGTTTAGTTTACTTACTTATTTAGTTTACTGTTTGGCTTACTTCAAGTTCTTGAACTCTTTAATCGGAGTTAATTTTTTTGAAATAGTTATTCGCCCAACATTGGGTGTTCCCAGCTAGTGAGCAATGGTGAGATGAATACGTTCATTGGGTGTTCCCAGCCAGTGAGCAATGGTGAGATGAATACGTTCATTGGGTGTTCCCAGCCAGTGAGCAATGGTGAGATGAATACGTTCATTGGGTGTTCCCAGCTAGTGAGCAATGGTGAGATGAATACGTTCATTGGGTGTTCCCAGCCAGTGAGCAATGGTGAGATGAATACGTTCATTGGGTGTTCCCAGCCAGTGAGCAATGGTGAGATGAATACGTTCATTGGGTGTTCCCAGCTAGTGAGCAATGGTGAGATGAATACGTTCATTGGGTGTTCCCAGCCAGTGAGCAATGGTGAGATGAATACGTTCATTGGGTGTTCCCAGCCAGTGAGCAATGGTGAGATGAATACGTTCATTGGGTGTTCCCAGCCAGTGAGCAATGGTGAGATGAATACGTTCATTGGGTGTTCCCAGCCAGTGAGCAATGGTGAGATGAATACGTTCATTGGGTGTTCCCAGCCAGTGAGCAATGGTGAGATGAATACGTTCATTGGGTGTTCCCAGCCAGTGAGCAATGGTGAGATGAATACGTTCATTGGGTGTTCCCAGCCAGTGAGCAATGGTGAGATGAATACGTTCATTGGGTGTTCCCAGCCAGTGAGCAATGGTGAGATGAATACGTTCATTGGGTGTTCCCAGCCAGTGAGCAATGGTGAGATGAATACGTTCATTGGGTGTTCCCAGCCAGTGAGCAATGGTGAGATGAATACGTTCATTGGGTGTTCCCAGCTAGTGAGCAATGGTGAGATGAATACGTTCATTAAGATTGCAGATAAGCTCTCTTTACCAATTTATTTTAAGTTTGGCCTTTCGTTTATCATAAATTAGCTAGATATATAAAAGTTTTCAAAACTTCGTGGTATTTTGTCCATTCAGGAAATAATTGAATTTACTATTATAAACGTGATATAAAAACACGGAAAATGTTACTAGATAGTATTCTATAAAATATTATCCTAAGAGATCGTGATTCACTCATGCACTTATGATTGTGATTCACTCATGCATTTATGATTGTGATTCACTCATGTACTTATGATTGTGATTCACTCATGCACTTATGATTGTGATTCACTCATGCGCTCGAAATATATATTCGAGACCTCTTCTAATTTTTTGTTTGAATGTAATATAAATATTGGCTCAAGCATTAACTTTGACATTTTTTCTTTGGTTTTCTTAGCTTTAAAGGCATTTTTCTTACCAACAGAATAAATGTTTTTCATGTGTCTTTAGTTATTTTTATTAAGATGCTTTAGAGCAAGTTAAGGGGCTTTAAACATGTTGAATGGATGGATGCTGAAAAATTGACTAATCAAATTTATAATACAAGCATGAGTGGAAATCGTTGTAGAGGACGATTGAGTAAAACACGGTTGAACCAAGTGAATGATTTTTTTAAAGATGAAAAGTAAGGAGTAAAATAAATAGAAGGAACTGTGTGATAACATGTATGTACGTGGAGTAGGCTGAGAAAATATATCTTGATTGGTAAGTTTAGCACTCTATCCTCTTTGCCTTCCCCAATGGCATGTTTGTATGTGTGTAAGCCACTGATGATGTATGGTACATGTATGTAAGGCACTTCATTGCTGTACAACCTGACGAGCTTGTTGCCCTTATATGCAGTTAAGTTAAGTTTGATCCCACCTCCACCCACGTTGTTATGGGGGACAAAATAAGCCCCATCCAGCGCGATCTACACTAGAATATCGAAATCTTCTTTATTTTTTTATGACCGTAAAGTCTAATGGTGACGAAGAAGGAACAGCCCAAAGGAACTTCTTTTCTGGTGGCGACACATCTGAGTGTGAAAAGAATAGTAGTGATGACGGACTTATAGTCCGATATCACGGTAAAAGGGAAATGACTAGCAGCGCATTTTTTTCTTCCAATAAAGTGGCTTTAGGCCTGGAGTTTAAAAAGCCTAGCAAATGGCCTGTTATTTCGCAGAAAATTTTAAATGCAACAAAACTATTCTTTGACGCCACTTTATCGGAGTAGCCAATCGATCCGAAGATGAACTGATGTAAGGCTAAGTAGAGTTCCCTTCGGAAATTACTGACTCGACTACAGAATGTGCTCTGCAGATTGATCCAGATGCCCGCAAAAATTACAACAGGGCAAAGGGACAAGATTGAAGCTAAAAAAATTGCCATTAAAGCTCCCATGGCCAGAGAAAAAATGGGTAGTCCAATAGTTTAGTTGCATCCACGGGAAGCCGAGGCGCACTCTGATACAAGGAAATAATTTAAATGTATGTCTTCCCACGGAGGAGGACGACCAACGATGTTGCCAAGTCAATAACTGGGCCTTTAGGTAAGTTTTAAAAATCGCGTGAGGGGTCATTCCTGGACAGGGGTGAAGGCGGACGTCACCCATACTCGCCGGCTGACCCTTATTGAGAAGGATAATTGCAGCGCGTCGCTGGACCTTCAAATCCAACGTAGCGAACCCCGTTTATGGCGCGTTCTCGCGGTTCAAGTTTAGTTGACCGATTAAAGTTAATCAACAAAAGTTGAATGAAATTTGTAGTGAGAATCTTTGTTTTAATAGAGTTGATCAACTTTTTAGTTGATCAACTAAAAGTTGACCGAGTCAAACTTTATCGTTCAAGTGCCGCCATTTGCTTTCAAGTTGAAATTATTCAGTTAATTAAAAATGGCGTCGAAAGCAGTTGTGCGTGAAGTTGTGCAGACAATAACTATTTTGTTAAAATAACTAAAAACAACTTTATTTAACATGAGCAAAAATCGTAAGAAACGTCGTTTTTGGGTGAGGCAATGGATATTAAGAATAAATCGATTGGGAGCATCAGACACCTTGCTGAAGGAACTAGCTTTTGAGGATAAAGGAGGATATAGAAATCATTTAAGAATGTCTGATGAAAAATTTAACGAACTGCTGTTGAAAGTTCAGGATCACATAAAGAAACATGATACAATGATGCGACAAACAATCTCACCAAAATTAAAACTGCAAGTAACTTTAAGATATTTAGAAGGATCTTCTTCAGCCTTCATTCCCTTAAAGTTTTGCAAAGATTCCTTCCAACCAAAACCAAAATTTTACTCGTACAATCTCTGCTCTTTCCGATTCTGGACTATGCTGACGTATGTTACTTGGATGTTACAGAGGAACAGCTGGACAAATTACAGTGTCTTCAAAATGTGCGCCTAAGATTCATTTTCAACCTACGTAAGTACGATCATATAACTTCATACCAGAAGGCATTGAACTGGTCGAATGTTAGAAATAGACGCCAAATTCACATACTGTCTCTATTGTATAATATCCTTAACTGTCCCGCCGCCCCCTCTTATCTCGCCGAGAATTTTCAGCGTCTTTCCAATCTAGGATTAGCGCTACGCTCAAACAGAGATTGTTTATTGGCCTTTCCAGTTCACCGCTCCTCTTTCTTTACGTCGTCCTTTACTGTCCATGCAGTAAGACTCTGGAATCAGTTACAAACCAATATAAGACTCGCTCCGTCCTTGGCACCCTTTAAGAAGCGACTGAAAAACCTCTTAATTTCTAATCAGTAAAATAACGTGTTTCATTCCTGATTTTTCTTTTCCTTTCCTCTCCACCATCCCTTCATTTCCTTTTGATTGATGATATCTCACTTTATATGAAAAAGAATGTTCGGGTGATTGTCCGTCTTTGTGGGGTTCGTGGGCATGTGCTCACGTATATGTTTATGGATTTCGTGGAGATGGATAATCATTTGAATGATTTATGCGGCCGCGTAACTTGCTTCATTTACTTTTGTCTGGTTGGTTGGAAGAGATTGCCGCCTTGCAATAAACCCGCCAGATTGTATTTGCAATAAAAGGGTTAAATAGCTACAGGAGATTCATTTTCAACGTTTGCTTCCGTATACAGAGTACCTAAAATATTATTTCAAAATTTTTGTCGGAAATTTTTTCAGCAATATACCATGTTTTACAAGATTTTATTAAAGTAAGTATAATATTTGACTAACAAAATAACAATTTTGATTATCAGATGGCTCCTGAGAATCCTCTCCGCATTCTTCTCTGTTGCATGATGCATTTGAAACTGACGAAGACCAATATTCTCTTTCCATGACGTTTGAAAGCGCTGGTGATGGAGTTGTATAATAAATAGGTGAGAACCCTGATAACGGAGTCGTATGACACGGGGCGGGGGCGGGGACTGTCTCGATAAGAGTTTCAATCGTTTTTGTCTTAATACAGTTGAATTTGTTCCTGGCAGATGATTGCATCGTAAAGCGGCATCTGTTTTAGCTGAACAGCGACATGTTTAGCGAATATTTACATATTTAAAACGTCAAGTTAGGGGACATGAAATTTGTTATTATACTATTTTTTAGATGTATCTGAGGCCGAGCAGATGTCAGGAATGGACCAACAAGCTGATGATAATCAGGAAAATGAGGGTCAAGAGGTCGAGAAAACTAAGAAAATGTTAAGACGTCCACCTACGTGGAAAATTAATCAACGTAAAAGATTACGAAACTGTGGCCAAGAATATGTCACAAAGAAAGCAAATGTTGTGATTAAAAAAATATTTATAAACGGAGATTGCAAATGCATAAAAAATGCATTGAAAAAATAAAAGAAGACGAGAGGAAACAATATTTTAATTCATTTTGGAAATAAGGTGATTATGGTATTCAAAATTCATTTATTTTCGGCCTGGTCCAATCTAAACTAGTATAATACACCGCATCGCAAACGTCCCGCGGATAACACACGTTAAGAAAAAAACTCTTTCGTTTTCTTACTTTTTGAAATTGAAAGATAAAAGTGTCGAAGTATGCAAAACGTTTTTCTTAAATACGTTTCAAGTAAGCGATGGCAGGTTATATACATGTATTTCTAAGAAAAAATGTTCAGGAAACTGTTGACAAACGCGGTAAAACTTCCACCAGAAAACTAGATGATTCCGATATAGTTGCACATATTAATTCCTTTCCAGCCTACTAAAGCCACAACTCCAGAGTACAGAATTCGAACAGAAACCACTTGAATCCGGCATTGACTCTCCGCAAAATGTACGATTTGCATAAGGGGCAATGCGAAGAAAATTGAATCGGACCGAAAAATTCAAATATTATTACTTATCATATTTTTAACACGAAGTTTAACCCAAGTTTCAAATTACCTAACCAAGATACTTGTCGTTCGTGTGATGAATTAGAAATGAAAATGAAAGTAGAAGTAAATCCGGAGTTGAAGAATGTTACGAGTATCATTAATGAAAAACATCTACATTTGCGGAAGGCAGGACAAGCTAACATAGAGAATGTTGGAAAATGGATTCTAAAAATGAAATAACTCAAAGTTACGTTATTACTTTCGATCTCCAAAAAGCTCTTCCATTCCCAAAGCTCACAACATCTATTACATATTACAAACGAAATCTTTATATTTACAACTTTGGCATTCATTGTTTTAATAATGGAGTGGGACATATGTATATTTGGTATGAAACAGAAGGTGGGCGTGGATCTCAAGATATTGCATCAGTGTTAATAAAACACATTAAAGAAAATGCTTCGTCTAACAAACACATTATTATGCATTCGGATTCATGCACTGGACAAAATAGAAATATAAAAGTTACTTTATCATTAATGAAGTTACTTCAGGATACTAACATTGCCATAGAAACTATTGATCACATTTTTTTAGTTCCTGGGCACTCTTCCTTGCCCAATGATGCGGAGTTCGGGATTATCGAAAAATCAAGCCGCAGTCATAATTATATTTTTGGGCCCAAATACTGGATATAAATCATAAAAAATGCAAAACGAAACTGCCCAAGTTTAAAGTGGTAGAAGTACACAGAACTGAATTTCTATCTACAAAAAATCTGGAGGATTCTGTTACAAATAGAAACAAAAACAGTTTATGGTTATGATTTTAATTGACTAAAATTACGATGGCTTCGATATGAGACGTCGTATCCCATGATTTTTAAATTTAAGGAAACTCTCAATACAGAGGTAGATTTTTATTCGGTGAATTTAGACAAAAGAGGTCCCGGAAGACGATTCGATGTTCTATCAAATGTTCACTAAAATTTATTATACAATTCCAGAAGATCCATTTCTTCTTCCAAAAAAAGGGACATGATGAATTTACTATCGTTCATCCCACCTAATTTTTATAAACATCTACCTACTGAACTAGCAACACGTTAATTTATGTCAGAAATCCAGGATAGAGATTCTGATGATGAGATAATATACGATTAATAATGCTCCAATAACATTTTTGTATTAGTTTCAGATAAAATCATACCACAATGCTTTGTCATGTTTTTGTTAACAGATATACTCGTATTTTCACTTTTTTAGAATAATAGTGAAGTATCTCCATTTATTCACAAGATTTAAAATGTTTTTGTAATAAAAACTTTTATTTTCTTTTAATTATTACGTTCCAATATTGTGAAATAATTATATTTTAAAAATAAAACTGCCTCTAAAATGATAGCAATGGTATTTATTTAATCTAAGCAAATTTTACAAAATCTTATTTTTCTCAAAACTCCTTTACCTGGATTATTACACCACTATTATTCTGACCCACACATATGTTAGAGACACAAAAAAATGTGACAACTGCGTCACTTTCAACAAAACTAAACACTCACGAAGGGAACACGTGCAAATATAAAAAAGTGCGGAAAGGACGTTTGAGGTGGCCGGGATATCTCGGCCGTTACCTTTTAAAAAGATACCTGAAGGTATAAAAAAAAGGTGCGGTGAGGAAGTTTGAGGTGTGAAGTGTAAATCTGGCGAGTTGTTGACATCCTACGGATTGTTTACTTTTTTTTTCAGCTTCTATAATTATGAAAATGGAATCTTCCACGCAAACAGTGGTGCCATAATACTGCACTGACGAAAATTAAATGCAAATGCAATTCTAGCAAATGGCGAATGACTTGAACGATAAAGTTTGACTGGGTCAATCTTTTTAAAAAGTTGATCAACTCTATTTAAACAAAAGTTCTCACTACAGATTGCATTCAACTTTCGTTGATCAACTTTAATCGGTCAACTAAACTTGAACCGTAAGAACGGGCCTGAAACGTGTGAACATGTGAATTCAAGTTGAATGGACCGATTAAAGTTGATCAACAAAAGTTGAATGAAATTTGTAGTGAGAACCTTTGTTTTAATAGAGTTGATGAACTTTTTATATCGTTCAAGTTATGAGTCATCAAAAACTCGCCGGATGCCCGCTGAGTTTATCGATTTGTCGTATTCAACTTTTGTCGATCAACTTTAATCGGTCAACTAAACTTGAACCGTGTGAACAAAAACTGATTCAAGTCGTCTTCAATTTTTGTTAATCAACTTTAATCGGTCATCTAAACTTGAACCGTGAGAACAGGCCTTTAGACCGAGAGTACTACCGCCGAGCATTTCCTATAAGCCTTGGCGATACCCAATAGCGCTCACCGTTGACCGCCAATCAGCATCCTCCTGACATCTGAGAGTCAGCTTCTACATGTCCAGCACCTGGATGCATAGCACACGATTCCCAAGAATACTGTCGAGTCTGCTCATACAGAGTATATGAGCTTCGCCAGGCGCAATACAGTTTGAAAAGCCTTTCTGACACTCAGCAAGGACAATATTATATGGGATAATATACCACTCGGTCGATTATCACTCCTAGATTAGTTGTCTTTCGCACGACAAGAACATTTGTTCCCGAAAAAGAAATTGTAGAGTGCGTGCAAGAGACATCTTCAATAGTATAACTCAGGTTTAATGCGGAGCGAAGTGAAGCCTATTTCTGGACTCCCACTCACCAATCCGCGCCAGACAAACCGCTGAGAGGCTCTCGATCGAGGCCCTGGCGTTGCGTCTAATCAGAACCAGGCCGTCATCCGCGTAATTTGAATCATACAACTTGGGGGCAGAAGGTTTTTAATAGATCGTCCATGAGAACGATCCAGAGCGATATGTCATTATATTATAAAATTATTAGGATTATACTCTTTAAAATTTCCTCAAATAAGGTCAAATAATTTAAATTTAATAATTTAACATCACGGAGATTGCGAGTTCAACTCCTATTTGTTCTGATTTTTTTAAAAGGTTCCTAGTCTGCTTTTCACTTCAGGCCTCTTCAGTTAGAGAGTTGTTAGATATTGTGACATGTTAATAAACTAGTAAGGTTATACGTAATTGCATTTTATAAGACTTTTGTTGTGTAAAGTTCAATCCAACAGATTTATTACCATGAAGTGATCTCTTCTTAAGCGATCAGAAATATGTTATACAAGCCTAAAGTAAAAATAAGACTGGAATCATTTATTAAATCGAACCCGCAGCCCTCGAGTTGAAAGACATAGGCATATGCAACTAGATAACGGAAGTTCTTGAAACTAAAATGAAATATTTATTGATTTATTAAATACCGTATAAGACTGTTATCGTCACTTATTTCATGAATAAGTACCAAACAATTTTAAATATTTTGTAGACAACAGTAAATATCTTATTATTACACGGCGTCGGAGAACATAATTACATATTAGATTAACGTCCCCGCCGCATCCTTTGGATTGTAGTTGCGGAGCCAGGGATAAACAATTAGCCTCTCTGCGAGCCTTCCCCGTCATCATGTCACGAGATTCCTCCACGCTTAATTTCTTCAGCTTCTTCGCGCGTCATTCAGGCGAACACGAGACGAGATTAGCGAGGCTTCATTAGAGAGCCGTGTGGAGAGTGGAGACTAGAGGAGTCTGGTAGCGTACTTTACCTTGTGGCTGAAGTGAAGCTCCAATGACATTACGAAAGCATTTGATAATGGATCGTGAATCGCATTTCGGGCGTCATAAATTATAACGGTAGTAACGGTGCGGTATGAATTATAATGTTATTTACTAACGGAATTAAGTGCCTTTAATTGTTTCCTGAATAAAAAGTTTCTGAATGTGAAAGAGGGAAAATTTTTATAATTGGATAAAAAAATATGGAGATCCATTCTCTCTGTCTACCCTGCAAGGTAATCTACATAGCCTAGTTTGTAAGATGTTTGACTTCTACTTGTGGGTTTTGGATTCAATCACCGATAGTAGCTAAAAAATAACAAAAATGGTCACACTGTGGTGAAAGAGTTCATCTAGTAACAATACGTCTTAGAAATGCTAGCTATGTGCTAATCTTGCCTTCTTTAGACATTCGTGTATGATGAACTGCGAGTTACGTGTATCTTTAAGTGGTTCTAAGCCCGAATGTTCGATGAATGGGGTCGAAAACAATGTTGTCTTCCATCTACGCTTTTCAATACATCCGAATAATTAATTGAGACGTGTTGAAGAACACCATACCAACACCCGTAAACAACACAGCGTGTCAATGTGTATGTATGAACATTGTTTTATTTGAAATGATTAAATTCAAAATTAAAGTCTTGTTATTAATATATAATATTATATCACCTTGTTAACAATACAACATGGCGAACTTATTGTCATGTAGTCATTTCTTCCAAACAACCAGAAAGATGTTAAAGACGCGTCAAGTGAAAATAAGACAGAATCCTTTAAAAAACCGGAATCGAACCTGCAGCCCCAGAGAAAAACTGTTGTCATCTAACAAGGCCATGGGGCTGTCGAAAATCTTAAGTTTTTAGCCCTGAAAATGATATTATTGTTATCTCATAATTTTAATTCATTGAATGTAATAAATAGACCCAAAAACATATATTGTATCCTTAATTGTAATTGCGATGATACTCTGGAACCCGTTTACAACTAAAATTAGATTCGCTTTGCCTCTGACATATTAAATACACGGTAAAGAAAACTCTTAATTTTAAGTCAGCAGTGTTAGGTGTTTCATTCCCGATTAGCCTCCAAAATCCCTTTTTCTTTCATCGATTGATGATTTCCTACTTTAATTGTTTTTATTTATATTGTTTATGGCATACATATTTTGAACAAAAATAATTTGAATATTTTTTGCGATTATGCAAATTGTTTTATTATTATCGGATTGGTTGGAACAGATTGCCATCTGGCAATAACCCCTACATAATGTTAATGTGACGCAAATAGTTCAATTTATAAATATAATAATAGGGCCATTTAGATAGCACTCTTCTCAAGGTCGCTCTAAATCGCTATTCGAGCCCCCTTTTATTGACATATTGAAAATATTACAAAGTCTACATATATAAGTTTAATGTTAGGATAAGAATGTGGTGGCTGTGGCCATTATATGCATTTGTTTGGAAAAATAAGAAAACCGTTGCGAACATACCAAGGGAAGACGACCTACAAAGAAACCTTTGTAGATATTCCGATATGTAATAAATATATTGATAGCAACATAGTAGTATTTAAGTACATTCTAAAATCACATACACGTATAGTATATATCTCAAGGTAAATACCAGAAAATACATTTAAAAGACAAGCTATCAAAAGTTCGGGGCTAATCTCATAACATCCCCGACCGAGTTACACCCCATGAATATACGCCGAGTCCAGCCACGAGGACGCCAGGTGTTTTTCAGCCCACATCCTTTTACATGTAGATTAAGATAAATTAAACAGAAAATAAATATGTGGTTTTAAGTGAAGTGTAGTGTTTGTGTAGTATATAAAATATGTTTGGATACTTGGTGTAGATTTGGTAGCTGAAGATAACTAAAATACCACATATTAAAAATTGAAGCTGGAAAGTGATTATCATGTGGAAAGCATAGCTGTCTAACACCAACCATGCCATACTATCTAGTTGTATTGCATACTCGTATAAGGCGATATGAATTAAGTTCAATGAATGGTATGTTATGTCTCTTTTTTTCTGTAAAATGTGCAAAATATAAATCGCTTATCACATTTCCAGTTTATTGCTCTTCCTTCTTCATGTCGTCGTTTACTGTCCAAGCCGTTAGACTCAGGAACTGGTTACCAGTTGCCGTAAAACTCTCACCCTTGTAGGTTTCTTTTAAATAGTGATAATAAAAAATGCCTCTTTCTTTCTCATTTCCCAATCTTTGGATATATTAACTAATATGTTTAAACTGTTTTTCATTAGTTTTATAACACTTGAAGTATGTTTTAATTATTTTTGGAAATAACTTTGTTATCTTTCACCCACCAGCTGGCCACAATCTGTGTAACTCTCGTCTGGTTGGTTCAAGAAAGAAATGTTGTGAAACAATTGTTAAAAACTTTGATTTTCAAAACACTTAATAAATATTAATTAATAAAGCTTGGCTTGTGGAGAACAAAATAACGAGATGTCAAACTTGAGGTACTTGGAGTTTAACAGCTGCTCTTATAGAAGTCTGTACGTAAAAGAAAATATTTTGATCACGAAAATTTTGCCAATTTAAAAAAAAATCTAATAAGAGTAAATAATTACTTATCTTAAATTATGAGAATTGAGCTAAAATGGGAATTTTATTCGTTTTTCGAATACGCAGTATTGCTTCTTATTTACTTAAGATTAAATATATCAATTATTTTTTCTGGTAAAGAGCCAAATTTTGGAAAAAACAATCTCAGTTAATTAGGAACACGTACGAGTGAATTTCATCTACCTACATGTATGTAAGGGGTCGGAACTGGGCGAGATAACGTTCAACTTAACCAATACATTAAGGGTTGAATCGTCTGAATACCAACGCTGATTGGACGAGCGATGAATCAATTTCACCCTTAAGTATGGAGAGATAAGGGCGGATTAATTCAATGCCTTTTGTTACGAAGGATATTAAAAATTGTTTTTTTGAAAATTTATGGACAAGTTTTATTTATTTTTATTAAATTTTTGTTTTTGGAAATGGTTAATTATACATTAAGATATTCATTCAAAAGAAATAAAAAAAATGTTTTATTTAAAGGACGTGATGGTTTTTAAAATTTAATTTGATAAAATCAATTTTTTATGGTTAATTAATGACATTTTCTTGATGTATTGATTTTAGTTCACTTGAAATTTTCAAATTTAAAATCTTGGAGAAATTAAAAATTATAACGTAAATTGAAATTAAAATATTAATTTTGTATCGATTGTCCAATATACGAGTAGATTCTTAAAAATACAAACGTTTACGTAATAATACCCCCACTTTGTTGTATTGTATATAACAATTTATGAAATCATTCGTAAACGTCTCTCCTACTTAGAATGAAACTGTATTGATCAAATCCCAATATTTACATTTTAATCATTCCATTACATTGTATAATATAATCGTTTCATAGTTTCCATTTCAATGCCGATATAATTTAATTAAATCTCGGAAGAAGATATAACAATTTATTTATAGTATGTTCGTGTTCATTTAAAGCCAAATAACAGAACGTGTTCTCATATGAAATAATTTGACGTCTAGACCTTGGAGTATTTTAAGCTATCTATTTCGAAATATTATTAAAAGTACGTATATAATATTTCTTAACATTTTAACCCGTAACATAGTGACGTGCTGTTCAAATGTCTTTACCTGAAACACGACGTTAAAATATTGTTTAAGGCTTTGTTGCAATATATGAGTTTAATTAACGAAATATACTATGGATACAAAATTTGACCGTTCGTCCGAAATTCTGTATCAAATTTTATACGTCAGTTGTTAAACATTGTTAGATAATTATGTCGAGTTCAACACGTATCAACGAATCCACTTATTTCTGAAAATGTTCACTTTCTGGTTTACCACCGCTAACGACTTTAATGTCTGAGGTATTTTTTCTAAGTTCAGTGTTAGCACATATGAAACTGATGATCGATTTCACATTCATTTTATTCCATGTGTATTGGTGAGGATTATCTTGTGCACAATGTACTCGTACATTTTATTCCATGTGTATTGGTATGAATTATCTTGTGCACAATGTACATTTTACAACAGATTTTCGTTCAAACTTATCACTAAAAAAATTTAGCACTACCATTTGTCATCTGTTTCGAAAATTTACTCAACACTGATTGAAACCACTTTCTTTTGATCTTTGCCAACCATTCTATGTCTAATGCAAAAATAACCCTTTTGTCCGCGTCGTGAATATTTATTTTTTCTAGCGTTTTCTTGAAACAAATTCTATCCCTTCTTTATAAAGAATGTGGTGTGAAAAGTGACCCCATTTGGTTTACATGTATATTTTGAAATTATTTTTTTTTTCTTTGCAAATTAAGGTTATTTCGAAAATGTTTATAATAGAAATGGTAAACAACGAGCCAAATTAATATATTTCTACATGTATGCTAGAATTAAATAACTGCTACGTATTGCGTTTCGATTATAGGTTTGAGGAGTCTGGATCAACCAAACATACGAGTATGGTATATACCATACGTACAGGGAGATCCCGAACGACCCGGCCGTGGAGAATGTTAGTCAAGTGCAGGGAACTGTGCAATAATCTCCAGAAGCGTCTGTAAGGAAACGTGCCTCTCAATTGTTTGTGTTTACACGGTTACTGTATCTCATATTGCATAGTGGCTTGCATATTACAAAATTCATCTGACTTACGAACACGACCTGCAGATACTGAAACATTTCTTATTTACTCCCGTGAGGTGATAAATTTTTATGAAGAACAGTTATTAAGCTATTTTGGTCTAAGTGTTTCTGGGGATACTGAAACTTATTTTTATTTTTACATAAAACCAATGCAACTATTCAGACAAACGCCGAATTGTATGAGCTATTAGTGGAGTGGATATTGTCATTGTATGAACTATTTGTGGAGTGGATTGTGGTAAGGATATTGTCATTGTATGATCTATTAGTGGAGTGGATTGTGGTAAGGATATTGTCATTGTATGAGCTATTAGTGGATTGTGGTAAGGATATTGTCATTGTATGAAGTATTAGTGGAGTGGATTGTGGTAAGGATATTGTCATTGTATGAGCTATTAGTGGAGTGGATTGTGGTAAGGATATTGTAATTGTATGAGCTATTAGTGGATTGTGGTAAGTATATTGTCATTGATAATACTCTTTGTGTAACAATTATTAAATTTTTATTTCTGACGTAATTCAAAGTTGTTTTTTTTTGTGCAAAGCAAAGTCATTTGCATGTGTATGTGCTGCGATTACATCTTAGTCGTTAAAAAATACACCTTATTTATTTATTAAACATTTTTATTGCAAATACAACCTGGCGGGCTTATTGCCATGCGGCAATCTCTTACAACCAACCAGTCGTGAACTTTGTCATTGTCACCTTATCATAGTCGTGAACTCAGAAAACTTTTATCTTTTATACGATCTATCGTTCGATTGTAATACGAATACACTCACATTCTTGTATGCTTCTTACTTTTATTAATTCCAAACAACATGATCAACGAATTTTCTAATGTACTTCTAAACATATTCTCCATTTTTAGGATCGTTCAAGTACATCAAATTCATTATTTCAATCTATTGACTTAATTAAAGAACCAATATTCCACACATATTATATAAATATATTCTACACAATGCTCTCCTTCTCTGATTTTTTTTAGTATTAAATTTCCTTTTTCATCTTCCGTTTTATTTTTATCCTGGTGAAATAAATAAAACATGAATGTCAAAATGTATAAACAACTCGAAATAAAATCTTGTTTATGCAATCAACATGCTTTCCGTAGCCTAGTTAGTAAGACTGTCTGTATTTCAGCACTGGGGTTGCGGAATCGATTCTAGTTAGTAAGACTGACTGTATTTCAGCGCTGGGACTGCGGAATCGATTCTAGTTAGTAAGACTGTCTGTATTTCAGCGCTGGGGTTGCGGAATCGATTCTAGTTAGTAAGACTGACTGTATTTCAGCGCTGGGGTTGCGGAATCGATTCTAGTTAGTAAGACTGGCTGTATTCAGCGCTGGGGTTGCGGAATCGATTCTAGTTATTAAGACTGACTGTATTTCAGCGCTGGGGCTGCGGAATCGATTCTAGTTAGTAAGACTGACTGTATTTCAGCGCTGGGGTTGCGGGATCGATCCTAGTTAGTAAGCCTGTCTGTATTTCAGCGCTAGGGTTGCGGGATTCATTCTAGTCAGAACCTAGTGTTTAAAAAAAAAAAAGGTTTCCAGTTCAATTTTTACTGGGATTTTTGTAAATCCTTTCTGATAAAATGGCATAGATTTTCACAGAAGTGCACATATATCAAAATGGTTATATAACATAATTAAATGAAATACAAATTATAATGTAAAAAATATTAAATCCTAGTTCAGTAACATAATGATACTGTAGTTGTAGAGCCCTGTGGGAAGGGTCATAACAAGGCGCTCCAATAATGAAGATGTTTTGACTGTCCAGGTGTCGAGTGGGCATTCGAAGCACGGCACCCACCCCGAAGGACACGCCGCCCATCCCACCCACACCCTCAGCGTGGGCGTCGTCCACCCTCAGGCATCGCCCACCATTGCCCAAACTGCGGACTTAACGTTATGACAAATGAATGGAACACCTACGTCACTGGCAAAGATATCACTCGAGATGAATGGTTGGTATCCCTTATTACTTAATTATAATACCTTTAATACATTATTGGATTATCTTGTACAATTTAAATTATGTAGAATTTTAGTATTCCATGTAAAGAAGATATCTTTTGTTTTTTATCTATAAAAATATTATTCACAAAATACTCGATTCAATATACATAAATTATAGTACGAATACATTTATTTCTGCAAAAGACAAAAAAAAACTATAATATTTCTATGATTATAATGATTTTTCTGACGTACAAAAAATATAGTTTATTAAGATATAAAACATTGATGTAAAATTAAAAACGTTAAAAGGAGTAGAAATGCATATACTAGGTAAGTCCAGAAAGTAAGTGTACTGAATTTTTGTAGGTTACAATTTTTTTTATTTAAACAAAAAAATTACGTGGTTACCGTAGTACATATGTAAGCTATTTTTCGACATAGTCGCCATTGCTCTCAATGCAGGCGACTATGTCGAAAAGGGATACCCCGCGGTGAAGCGGGGTATCAACTTTTTGATGCCTTACTCAAAGTAGTTTCCCGCCAACCCCTCCGTCCACTTCTCCACCTCCTCCTTTACCTCCTCGTCGGTTAAAAACCTTTTTCCACCCATGTGCAGCTTCAGGGAGGTAAAGAGATAGTAATCTGAAGGTGCTAGGTCAGGGGAATGCGCGGGATGGTTCAGGACATCCCATTTAAACGAGGCGAGCAGTTCCTTCGTGGCGTTGGCCATGTGTGGTCTGGCATTGTCGTGCAGCAGGCAGACTCCCTTTGTCAGCATGCCTCTCCTTTTGTTCTGAATCACCCTCCGCATTTTTTTTAGGGTCTCACAGTATCTTGCAGAGTTGATGGTCTCCCCTTGAGGCATATATTCAATTGAAGGTCTTCCGCTCCTCTGATCATCATGCACAGACGTACGACCGTTTTTAAACTAGCGACACCACTTGTACACACTCGTACGATTCATAGCTTTATCACCATATGCAGTTTTCACCTCATTATAAACCTCAACCGGAGGTTTTCCCTTCCAAACGAGATAACGGATGACGCCGCGTATTTCGCACTTGGCGGGAGATTGGATTTACATTTTTCACGAAACGTGTTGTCGCGTCGATACTTCTCAACGTACTGACCTCAAACCGGTTTCGTTGCAGAGGAGAAGGGTCAGGCTACACGGAAGTGTAGCCAACATGTCGAAAATAAAATCCATCCGGTCGTGAGAGCCTCAGTACACTTATTTTCTGGATACGCCTAATAAAGATGAATAAGAACATCACTATTACTATCAAACAGATGCCCTGTCTACTACAATTATCTCATAGCAATACAGGGTAATATTTATCCCATTAGATACTTCTAATGTTTTCCATTTATTATAAGTGTTAACATGTGTATAATTATAGCCTATGCGAATAAAAAAACACTGAATATTCCAAAACACCTCTGAATGTAAAAAGAAAAAACAAAACAAACATCAAAAAACACAAGGAATCCAACGAATACCTCGACATTCATATAATCATGAATTGTCTATCCCAACATATTATCAATTCCATTCCTCCTCACGTCTGTCAACCATTTTTTTTACCTTGCTAGCGTATCTTTCGTACGAGTGTATTGTAGCTCTCAATTGATCTTCAAGATTATCGTATATTCTGAGCGTCAAGTTACTATAGAATATTTGAGCAAATATACGCAAAAAGCATCCAACCAACATGGTGTGACGAATACAACAACCTTCGTGACTATTCATCAAGTACTCAATTACCAACTGAGGGATTTTCAGTTAAATTCCAGATGATACCCAAAAAGGATTCTAGTTTGGTTTTTTACAAGAAATTTTCCAATATCTTTCTGAAATTTAAAATTAAATAAATATATTGCAATTAATTCTCCAGAAAGCCCCCAAGGGCCAACGAAACGGGTAATCAGTTTACTTATAAAAAATCGAAAAAGTCACGCTTTAAACGATTATGTTAAAATCAATCTTAATATTTTAATTCCATAAAAGTCAATAAAGAGCGTTGTTGACGTATGTATAACATGTACATGGTTGACGATTGTATAGGTATAACATGTACATTGTTCACGTATCTATAACATGTACATTGTTGACGTATATATAACATGTGCATTGTTCGATCGTTATTAGCTGTGTTCGTCCATATAAAGTTGTAAGTGAAATTATTTGATTTTAATCAATATGAAAAAAAAAGACGATTCGAATAAATTAAAATGCATTCTGAGAGATACGTTAAATAAAAAAATAGTAACTTAAATCGCTCTGTGTATGTGTTGGCTATGTTATTAGCTAATTCTACTGAGGCTAACAATATCCTTTGGAATGAAGTTTAAATCAGATGGGAGCCTTTTTATTTTTTTGTTACCCATCGGGAATTGAGCTCGAAGCTCCCGGGTGGAAAACAGAAGTCTTACCAACTATGCCATGAAGTTCATTACTATTCAAATTAATTTGCGTACAGTACAGTTAAAATTTATTTAAACTATTGCTCGCTCAGTAACTACTGGGTATTTTTTACAGTTTTTAGTTTCAAAAGTTTTCAAGAGTTACTACAGTTCGAATTTACATATTGTGTGTGATTATTTTAATTCGTTTTGTGTGTTTTAGAATTTTAAAACTGCCCAGTATGTATTTAAAATATTTGAAAAAGGGTAAAAAAGTCGAACAATTTTTTAAATCTTTTTTGTTATGTTTTTAATGTTGTCATTTAAAAAAATACATTATTTAAATTAAAAATATTTTGTCGAGTTTTCATTTTCATTATCATCTTAAAACTTTTCACCAGGAACATAGGAATGTAGTAAAACGTCTCTATCCAGGTCAGTCCACAGCCTGGCCAAACCAGCTCCGAGGCGATCTATGGCTGTTGTAATCGTTTATTTTAATGGCGTTGGGATTAACCCAATAGCCCCGAGGCATGGAGAAACCTTAAGAATGGCTCATCCTGAAGTGTTATTTGCGAAAATCTGCCTCTTACAGACTACTGAAAAATGCCAGTTTTTATGAAATAAATATTAAGTAGACAATTTACTTTATTTCTGCAAGTTAAATATGAATGAAATATATTTGTATGTTGTCCTCTTCTAGTTCACCTTTCTCTTTCCTGTATGTTTCTTCAAGCTCACCTTTCTCTTTCTTGCATCTCAGTTCAGCACTACTATAATTGCGACGACCTCCGTGGCCTAGTTGGTAAGATGCTTCTCTCTACTCAGAGGTTGCGAGTTCAATTCCCGTTGGAACCCTTAATCTTTTTCAAAAGGTTTTCGCTTAAAACCTCATTAATATATTTCTGGTTGGTTGGAAGATATTGCCATATGGCAAGAATCCCTCCAAGTTGTACTGTATACAACGAAAGTGTAACATAATACAATACAATCGCTTGTCTCCATTTTGAGCGGCCCTCAACAGTTTTGGAGCATTTTGTGTAATAATACTTTTAATACAAGACAAAGGTACATCACGGGTACCATATTAAGACTGCCTTTTTGGTCATACTTTGTTAAGTTTCCCCAAAGTTGGTGATCAGTTTGCAGAAGTATCACGTTCTCACGTTATCGGGAACAGCTCTTCGACTGTCCTAAAGTTGGCTTAATCATGAATGTTCTTCAGCCATGAAACCTGTTTGTTATCTGGCAACTACATATTGGTCCCTCAACTTTTTTCTCGCCTCGTAACCCAAAGTTGTTTAATTAGAAAACAGCTTTCAATTTATTCCCGCTGTTTGCTGCTTATACATACATATTTACCATTTACCTGCTGGGTAGAATGCTAGAATTTCTATCACGACAAACGTCTTTCGCCTCCTCCCCAGGCATACCGTTTCTCACACAGTTCCTTCTGTTTCTATTACTCTTTACCATTCATCCTTTCTAAATTTCATTAACTTGATCCAAACATACTTTTTTTCAATACGACCCCCAATCATGCTTGCATTGTAAATTTGTTTTGTCTGTCTACGTACCATATGCGTTCAAAATATCCATACCGCCTCAAGGTGCTCTTTTTCACTCTACTTAACATGCAGTTTTTAGTTCACGTCTTCAATAATTATATTTATTTTTCTGTCATCTACATCGACACCATATACTCTTTTCAATACACACATTTACTCGGCTCCTTTAATTTATTTTCCACATTCACGTTTCACTCCCATATCTCATTGTGACTACTAAAACGTTATTGCAAACTATATATTTGCCACATTTTGATATTGATTGGTTTGAATATGCTTTTAGTGCCTTATTGACTTTTTCTTACTGCTACTCAATGTTCGATATCTTATTCCACATTTGCTTATGAGTAACAAATTAAATACACGAAAATCAATAGCATTTGTTCATTTTTGAAATGGTATCTTGGAACTTTATGAAATAGTATCTTGGGACTATAAGAACTAACAGTGGAAAAGTCTTTATGTGATTTTATTGTAACATAAACTGGTGTCAAAAAATTACTGGCAGTAAAAATAGCAGGACTTAGATCTATTAGAAGATTTGTGAAGTGCAAAGAAGGGATTAAATACCGTTACTTTATTTTGTAAAATTCACTTAAAAATAGTTTGATGTTCCGAATTCCTTTGTTTGAGTATTTTTAATATATTAAAATAATAAGTCTTTTGGTATGAGCGTATAGTGTAAGATTGTTTTGTCAAATTGTTTAGCATTAATCCATCCATTTATCAGTTGTTTGCGTATTAATTTCAGAAATTTAATGCCTCCGGAATATTTATCCAGTCTCTCGTTCAAAGAAATTGAAAAATTTCTCTATGCCTAAAAATATTACATAAAAGGTAAAAAAACTGGGATTTTTTCATCATTTTGAATCAAGCGGCGTTACATATTTCAACATTCTGAGCACATAAAATTATTCAAATATTTTGACTTTTAAAACGGATTCATAATTAACTTACAAAAATATATCAACTCTCTATTTTATAAAGAGTAAATAATATAATCTTAATAATTATAAGGCCTGTGTACAGAGAGATACAGTTTTTTCTGGAATTCCAAATACGTTTTTCACAACAAAAGAAGGTTTCCTCTTTTGATTCCGAAATTTCCCTTTCTAACGTGATTCTCCAACTCAATTAGAGACAAAATAGTCTAAATCCAAATACAAATACCCTATCTGAAAGCTTTATATTACACATATAAAATATATCGAGAAAGAGAGAGGTCGGGACACTGATGGCAAGAGGGATAGATCAATGCCTTAGCACGGGGGAGGCGATCAGTATTGGATTCCACCAATCTTTAGCGGTTCCCAATACAATTAACTGCCGAATAATATGAGCCAAAGAATTCACCAAAGTGTGCTTCATTGCTAAAAGTCAATTGTGTGAGAATGAGCTTCGAAATGAATTCCTCGCTTTCAGAATGTCATTATTAATTTGGATCAGATTAATAAGCTTCATTTGATTGAGTATACGTAATAAATATATAACTATTTATTGAAAAACATGTTTATCTTGTGTGGATTGGAGTATTAAGATTCCACGGTATCTTTGGAGGGTTAACATTTGGGCAGAATCAAAATGTTAGAGGCTGACTGTCAATCAAGTCTTGGTTATTTGAAAAGTGCTACTTTTTTGTAAACAAAATGATTTATCCCTCTTTTCGACTTTTTTTCAGCCAATCGTCTATCTGGATTGACAAAATCTTCCAAGAAAACTTGTATTTAAAAGTTTTTTTTTTCTTATTCTTTATCCTTGTTGTATAAACTTTTGATGGTGAGCGCATTTGAGGATACCGAATCCTTGCAGGATGCTTTCAAGATTGCTATGAATAGAGAAAGTTAGTCAATTGAGTGCTATCCTGTCAAAATCACAACACTCAGACGTTAGAAAAAAAAAACCATCATCATCGTTAACTAATCCCGACTTATTTATGTTTTTAAATCCATAAAAAAAGACTGAAAGAAAACAAATGAATTTAATAAATTTTTAAATACATATTTCGAAAAATATTAAGCATAACATGAACTCGAAGAGCTGTTCCGGATAACGTGACTCCCCCGATGCTTCTGCAAGGTAATCACCAAATTCGGCCAAATTTCCCAAAGTACAGCTAAGAAGGTGTTCTTTAAATGACACACTTGACGAACCTCTGTATTACAATTTAAATATTATTATACAAAATGTTCCAGAGACGTTGAGGGCCGTTCAAAATTAAGACAATCAATTAGAGCAGTTCTGAACTGAAATGATCTTCATTCATCATAGTTATTAACACGTTGCGTTGTAGAATCAGCTCGGTTCTTCAAACAGCATTAAGCACAATAGATTTTGTCCAAAAACATTTTGCTTCTGTAGGTACCTTTTAAATTCTTAAGACCCTAAAAATACATCATGAATTATTTACGAATTAATAAAAATTGAAATGAAAAAAAAATAATTTCAAAATTATAATTAAAATACAACCGTTTTTTTTATTCGTCATTTAAGGGGAGTTTAAATTGGGAGAATTACAAAAAGCATGGTTTTTGTAAGTAGGGTTTTACTTGAACAATAATTAATTTTGATCTCTCAAAAAACCAAGTCAAAATATCTAGATGGCAAAGAAATTTTATATCTACAAATTTACGAAGCATAGTTTGGGCATGTCTATGGCATGGCAAGCATAGTTTGGACATATCTGTTTTATACTCTAAGGAAAATCTTTACGAGCTGCGTTAAATATGTCATACCAACAACTCAATCCATCTATGCACTCGTTTTCACATTCTAAAAACCTAAATATGTAAACCTCAAACTAAATTCATACAACCAATCAATAAAACAGTCAATCTTTTAATTCAGTGAAAAATTCCGAGATTTTTTAATAATAAATAATCATTGATTTATATAGAGCTATCTTGCAATGAAATATCAATTCAAGAGTACTTTCGTTCTAAACTTAACCTACTCGTATACAAATGGAAAAATAACTACTGAATGATTATTTTTTAAATGTATTATGGTCCAAATGAAATGCTTGCAAAACATTTGTCAGGAGTTGAATCCGGAATGAAAAAGTTTATGGTCAAACTAACAATTTGATTTCACAAATGGATATAAGCTTAGGTATATTAAGTATGTTACAAATGAAAGAAAATTTTATGCAGCGCCGTTTAGAGAGCAGATTCTCCTCAAATGCGCTGTTACTCAGGAATATAACCCGTTCTTTTTGATACATTAAAAATATTACAAAACGTAAAATAGGAAGGTAACTGGTAGTTGGGTTCTTCTCTGCATCTGCAGATGTTTAGAAAAACATATTCGGGAAGAAAACCGTAGAAAAATCACCAAGGGAAGCGGGAAACCTTTGTAGATTTCCGATTTATGATAGTAACACATTCAGCTTAAGGTGGATATGAAATATGTAGTATTTACATACCATCATAAATTTTGATAAGATCACCCTAAATGGTTTATCTTCAAGTGCTTCCTTAAGTTGCACACGCTACTCATATCTCTAATATTTTGAAGCAGATCATTTCACACCATGGAACCAACAACTGCAAAAGCCTTTCACATTACGTCGCACTACTATATTAATTCGATTTGGAATAAAATAATTTGTTCGATAATGAGATCGACTTCCGTTCTACTGTTTTTCGAAGCAACATCTCTTAGACACATATTTGAATGATATAAGGGTGTCATCCTATTAAAGGTTTTAATATGAATATACACTGCTTAAAATCAATTTGTTCGTGACACTTAGGTACATGAATATTTGTTTACAAATAAATAAATAACTTAATAAATACAGGTTTATTGATAGCAACATATTATGTACATAATACATTTAGACACATTTCAAGAACATATTAAAAAGAGAATACACTAAAAAACAGAAGCTATCAAAAGGTCTGGGCTCATCTAATAACATCCCCCCAGCCAAGATACACCCCACCAATATAGGGCGAGCCCAGCCACGGAAACACCAGATGTTTTTCAGCTCACACCCTTGAATACGCAGAACAAGAAGATAAAAAAAAAACACAGAAAATAAACAGATGACAAAAAAAATACATTCAAGAGAGAAGACATTAAAAGGTCTGGGCTCATCCCACAAACATTCCCCCGGCCGAGATACACCTCACCAATGTAGGGCGAGCTCGAGTGCAAGGGCATTGGGGGGCTTCCATCCCACACTCCCGTATATCTAGATTAAATAATAAATAAAAAAACAAAAACGTATGGCAGAAAACAAAATAAAAAGTAAACCCACATATACCACCTCAGGTTAACTGTCAGCAAGAACGAAAAAAAGAAAAGCCTCAAAGGAGTCCAAGTTTTACAAAATGACAAATGGGAAATGAAATAGTTGAAACAATATTGAAATAGTTAGGCAGTAATACATTGAAATAGTTAAGAATGAATGAAGAATGAATGAGAAGATAACGCACAAACACGTACGCACAATCCCCGATTCACCACCAGCAAAAAGAGAGAAAAGAAAGAAAAAAAAGCAAATAAGAGACCCATTAACCACTGAGAAACCCACTAACCACCCAGAAGATAAAACTTTAGAGCATCTCTGAAGGTACAACTATTCACCCGCTCCTTCAAGGTCTGGGGCAACTCATTCCTTCATTTGCTGGCTGAGTATGAGAAGGGTCCTTTGAATAGTCTTAGATTATGGTTTGGGATAAGTAAAAGAGTCTCTCTGCTTCTAGTTTCGTAGCCGTGAAAGTTTCTAGCCCAATTAAGTTTTTCGAAGAGATAAAGTGGCATTTTTGTATTGGTAATTTTATGCATGAGTACGCTTAAGTGAAGAAACCGTCTTTGTTTCATGTCAATAATTTTAAAAGCTCTTAAAAAAGGGGTGATGTGTCCTCTGGGGGGAACGTTGAAACAATACCTACAACAAGCATTTTGTAATCTTTGCAACTTTTTTTCGGTTTTCTTTAAAAGGCACGGTTCATAGATGCAATCACCATACTCTACTATTGGAATAATGAGCGCGTCGATTATTTTACGTCTAGCCTCAATTGACAGGTTTTGATGGACGCGATAAATATTTTTAAGCCGCGAAAAAGCCCATTGTAATTTCGTTTTAACGTGAGCCTCGAATCTTAAGTCATATTCCATATACACACCTAAATTGCGCACCACGCTCTCTGTAGGCACAGTCGCGTTACCAATCTTTATTTCCAATGGCTAGTTCAACTTTTCGACTTGTTGTCTTGTACCAATAACAATCATAACCGATTTCGAAGGGTTCAAGGGAAGCGCATGCCTCTTAGACCATATCATCAGCCGCTCGAGATCATCTTTTATGTGTTGAGTGGCAGACTGAACCTCATCACTTCCAAATGAATAATAAAGTTGAGTATCGTCCGCATACATATGGTAGCTACAGTTCCTTATCACATCTGGAAGATCGGATATACGAGTATATAGGCTAAAGAGTAGGGGACTCAGTATTGACCCTTGGGGGCATCCACTTTTAAGGCTCGTGGGGTGGGACAACACCCGTAGTCCAGCCTGGTTTCTAGTAGTAACTCGTTGACTCCTACCAGTTAGGAAACTCTTTAGCCACTGGCATGTACTCTCTGAGAACCCCAAAAAGGAAGTTTAGAGACCAGAAGATCTGTATTGACAGTATCAAAAGCTCTTGAATAATTCTGCAGAAACAGAGCAGTAACTCTTCCCATATCTATTTCCCGTAATGTGTCATCCACCACACAGCTCAGTGCCGTCGTTGTGCTATATTAAGGCCTGAAGCCAGATTGATACTTGGGCAAGGTCATTGGATAGAAGATAATCTGATATCTGAAGGAACACCAATCTCTCCAAAATCTTTGATATGTCTGGGAGAATACTTATTGGGCGTAGATCCTTAAATTCAACGACGTTTTGTTTTTTTGGAATTGGGACGACTAGAGCAGACTTCCAAACATATGGAAATATTTTCTCCTGAAGAGATGTATTAAAAATTCCCGCAAGTATGTCCTTAATAAATGGTAAACAGAGTTGTATCATTTTTATCGGAATACCATCAGCACCCACTGCATTCGATTTAATAAATTCAAGAGCTTTTTCGACTTGTTCGGGTGTGACGAATGAGAACTCAAACGTTGAACTTCCTTCCCTACGACTGTTTTCATAATAGTTTAAAAGAGTTGTGTCGGGCAGATCACTCTGACTCGCTGACGCGAAAATATTGTTTAAATAATCAGGATTGGTCAAATGGGATGGAACTCTACCAGACGTTCCTTTGTTTCGATTTATCAACGTGTTGAGGTTCTTCCACATCTCCTTTTGGTTTTTAGCATTTCAGTTAACAAAATTAGAGACTTTTTTCACGTCTTATGGCACTATTCGTTTGATTTCGAAGTTGTTTATATTCATATTCATGTAATGGGTGCTTTGTCCTCTTGAATTTATTTTCCGCCCTGTTTCTCGACTTGATTAACATCCATATTGTAGCTGTAAACCATGGACTACGCGAGCGGTAAAATGTTTTCCTATTGAGTGGGAAATGGCTTTCCAAAATGTCATGCAATAACAAATTTAGCACCTCAACCCTACCACCTACGCTTCCCTTACGATAGATACGATACCACGGCACACGACTCAACGCGACGTAGAGCTCATTCTGGTTAGCAGCGGTAAAATCTCTATACTCAATGGTACATGGTGGGGCCTTTTGCTTTGGGAAGTTCAAGACACCAACCACCATACCATGATCACTTATATTACTACAGTTAAAGACTCCCACAGATAGAACCACATGCTTCGAGTCAAGGCAAAAAACGTCTAATAGTGTCTCACTATAGTCAGTAATCCTGGTGGGTTCAGAAACCAATTGTGAGAGTCCAAAAGAATCAATCACATCTTGGATTTTTTTATAGAAAGCAGTGGTACTATTTAAAAAGTTGATGTTCAGGCCACCCATGAAAAATATATGGTCACAGCATGGCAGAAATTGTGACAAATGTTCACTTAAAACATCGAGAGCAGTGTTTAGATTAGAGTTTGGAGGACGGTAGATTGTGCCGATGACTATAGTTATACCATTTATTTTAAGTTTCATCCAGGAGTACTCAACATCACGATCACATGATGCTAATAATATCGTCGCGTTTAAATGCTCTTTTATGAAGAAATCCACACCACCACCTCTAGTGTGCCTAGGGGTTTGAAGAAAGGAGTAACCTGGTATCATAAAGCCAGCAATATCAGACGCTTGCGACAATCAGGTTTCATTAAGAGAGAGCACGTCTATATCATCGCGGGAGAGCACAAGTGGTAGCTCATCAATTGCAGTATTGAGAGACCGAACATTCCACTGCGCGACAGTGAACCTACCCCTCGCCCTACGCGGGGCACTTCTAAAACCAGAATGATACATTTTACCATTACTATACATTTGACTGCTTTCATGCAAAGTCATAATTAATGGATGCCATATGACG
The DNA here is from genome assembly GCA_949825065.1 of Odontocerum albicorne. Lineage (NCBI taxonomy): Eukaryota > Metazoa > Arthropoda > Insecta > Trichoptera > Odontoceridae > Odontocerum > Odontocerum albicorne. The sequence goes on along the minus strand of OX463841.1, from coordinate 29,771,602 downwards.
ACTGATCGCAAATTGATACGCTGGGCATTCAGTTGAACCATTAAGGTGTTCATGTGGTTTTTTTGAAACGCAAACATGCGGCACTTTTTGGTGTGTTAGATTTTGAAGGGCAGGATTCATCAGTATGCCCCTCCTTTCCACAGTGTCCGCAGTTTTGCGCTTCTTTGCAATGTTTGTGGGAGTGGCCGAACAAATGACAATTGCTGCAAACAGTTATTCTGGTAAAGTCCTTCACACGGCACACGTACCAATTGCAGAATATCATCTGCTGAGCGATAAGATTTTGCCTTACCACAGCTGGCACCTGAAGTATACGATGACATGTAGGCCCACCCCGAGGACCCGATAAATGACTCAATCTGATTTTGGTTCCCAAATTAGAGTCACTCAATGTTGATAAGGAGTCAAGAACTGCCTGAGTCATCTCCTCGAGTGTCATTTCTCTGGGCACATTGAAGATTATTACTCGAGGATCCTTCTTTGTTGGTAGTCTTGCGAACGTGCCTCCTATGTTCGAGGTCGCGTCAATCAGCTTTGCTGCATCAGTCGCTGTTGACGTATTTACGACAATGCCTCGCTCCCGGATTCCACGAAGGCCCGTGACTTTTACTCCCAATTCAGCGGGTTTAATATAAACCTTCAGATAAGTCTTCATCTCATCCGATGATTTAATGTCATTGTCCTTAGGCCATTTGCAGACAGCTGGTTGCGTTACCTTTACGACGCGATCATTGTCATTCGACGACCTGGTTACCGCTGCATAAGAACGGTTTGGTGTGGCATTGGTGCGGTTGATTATTTTCACCGCTGATTCAAGGATCTCTGCAACTTTGTTCATCACAGGTGTGACCTCCTTCTCAGCGCTATGCAGTCGATGACTAAGAGCATCATTTTCAGCTTTTAGGCTTCCGATGCGACTCTCCGCCTCGGCCAAACGAACTCCAATCTCGCCAACAGCCGCCAAGGCGCTCTGTACTGCTCCGGAAACAAAAGCTTGCTGATTTTTATTCAACTTAATGCTCACGAAGAATTCCTGAAGCTCTATGAGGTTCTTGTTAACCTCCACAATTACAGAGAGCGTCGAATCGCCTGCCGTGCTTGATTCCTCATCGCTCACAGGTGGACTTGGAACAGTCTTACACTTTTTGCGCCTCTTGTGTAGTTTTGGAGACGAAGGCAACATTTTCTCCGCTGTTTATATTTCTCTGCACCAGTGTATTAAAAGACTCCCGAGTCTAATTCAACCCACTCCCGTATCCCAGTTTTATTAATTTATAATAATCAATCAAAAACAATATTTACTCCTGGTCAGCATGCAATATACGAGTACCATACACATTTTTGACAGATCGTCAATGACAGTTCCTTGCCAGCTAAATAACAATAGTCAGAGACAACAAATTCTTGAATAGTAAGTTAAAAAGTTCAATTGTCGATGCCACTACGATTTGTCTATATTTTTCACTGTCAAATCAGCTGACAACAGAAACACAAATTTTAAAACACACAGTATTCCCGTGAAAAAATGTCAATTCACCAAATGAACAATACACGACAATATCGTAAGTTTATATTTCGAATCACTTCACTCAGACACAGAATAAATCGCACAAAAATTAAGATTTCGCTCAAAAAAAGATCGCAAAGAAAAACTTTAATGTCACTACGTGAAGGGGCACCATAGATATGAATATAAATTTATATTATTTTATGAAATCACTTTACCTACTTCCCTGTAAAGTTCCATTAATACTGGGAAAAATGTTTTCGCGGAAAACCTTCATATAACTAAGCATATTTTTGAATGTCATTCGTTGAAAAGTTTTGTGCCGTAATTCAGTGAAATTTTTGTTTTTTGCTTGAATAAATGCTCACATATACACGCACTCTTGAGCGTGCTCATCCATCTGAGGGGAGTAAATCCAGGCAAATAATAAAAACTCGTGGGAACTGTCGGCCGAATGGACAAGAGTGTCGACTTCATGGGGTGAAAAATCTGACATGTTTTCACTATATTGTCTAAAAGGATTACAAGTGATAAATATATTTTCAAAATTTACCCACTTTTAAATAAATAAACAGGATTTTTTGGCTTTATTTAGAAATTTCGTCCGAAAACGAAAATTTTCTCTACAAACCGATTTCCTGCATGTTCTCCGAAAATATTAAAAATGACGTAAATATTTTAATATTTTTTTTATTTTTACATACAATTTTATGTTGTTTTCTTATAATTTGTGACATCGCATAATTGTTTAATAATATATTTCTTATTGTAGTTTGTTTTATCAAACACTGTTTATTTCACTTTTTGTAACGGTATAATCCTACCGGTTTCAAGGTTTTCCCCTCATCATCAGGGAAGCACAAACAAGACTGAATTATGTTCGAATTAGTACCGACATGACACACGCTTCTAACGGTAACATTCGGGTTGGGGACTGTGGGTGGAGGGAGGGAGGAAACAACCTCAGCGAGCAGCGGCGAGATTCTTGGAATATATGTGTTTGCCAGATGTTCACCCTGATGCACTGACTTAGAAATTTCAAGGGGCCTCTAATCTGTCCCATTTATTTCCGTTACTACTGATGGTAGGAATTTGGCATCATCGATAGAAAATGTAATTTTCACGGTGACAATGATTAGCCACTTGAGAATAAATTGGAGGACTTGTTTAGTAATGTTTACTGTTGGAAGCGTGTTTGTCGGTACCAGTTCGAACAGAATTCAGTCTTTTTTGTGCTTTCCTGATGCTGAGGTGTGCACCTTGAAATCGGTAGGGTTGTACCGTTAAAAAAAGTTAAATAAACAGTATTTGATAAAACAAATTACAATGTTTTTAAATCTCCCCAATGTTAATGCCTTAACAACGTGAGCATTAAGTAGGTAAATTTTTGAAATGGGCGATGGTTTCATATTTAAAGTGATATTGATGATTTATGAAGGTCAAACATTTTTGATATGAGGGAAAATCAAATACTATGCCATGATAAGTTATGCGTAATACTCTGCGAGTAGTTTATTAGAACTCTTTCTCGTTTCCGTTAAATTTGGTGTCGTCGGATGAGCGTCGGATTCATAAGTATGATGACTCTTGTAGATCCGACGCTCTTTGAGAAGTAAAACCTCGGTCAAACACACACTCTTCTACTCGACTAAGTTACATATATTCGAGGGATTGTTAACACTTAGGGATGCTCTGCCGAGTACAAAACTATTGCCAACTTGGCCGATCACAAATTTACTTACTAAAACACATGCTTACAAGTACCAAGATGAATGCTTGGTCGAGTTACTCTGTAGTGTTACCTATAATATAGGAATTACTCAAAGGTTTTTCCTAATATAATCTCCTCCTACCAATCTTAAATCGTAAGTATGGCACTACGCCATCCAGAAATTAAGGCGCTCTAACTCGGGAATCAAGTTCTCTATTTAAAAATATATATAACAGAAATAAAACAAGTGGAGTGTAAAAATAGGGAAAATGACAAAGGTCATTTAATAATATATTATATAATACTTCCCGGTATTTGCAAATGTTTAGAAAAACACATCTGGTAAGAAATAAATAATACTTAATTAAACGATTTTGTTTTCAATATTAATGAAAAAGTATGCGCGTATTAACCCTTTCTCAACACATTTATAAAAAAATATAAAATTTTCTTCTTTGATTTATTTGAAGATATCATCGCATTATCAAAAATAAAAATACTTTTTTTTCTTCGTGGGGACATATTTCTAAGACATATAAATAAGAAAATATGTTATTTCCGTAGTACTTTTAGCAAAATAATTACTCCACCCCGGCCATTATCTGTTTCTTCTCATTTTTCTTTTTAAATGGCGTATTTACAAAAGCTAGCATGTTCGCGTGAGTCTTGTGGTAAACTAAATATTCTTTTACTAAGGAAAACCCATCGCATTGTACGTTAATTGAAATCCTGAAATAAAAGTATCCTAAAGAATAACATATTACGCATAACTATTGTTTGCAGGATACTAAGTTCATCTTGGAAAGGATACTAAAACAAGTTAGGTACTGATAAACTTTCCTTAATGTTTAATATCACAGGAGCAAATATCATGCGAGATCTTTAAGGGGTTTCTCTACTTTCTCTTTTATTTGAGTTATTTTTTCCTTTCTTTTACAGATGTGTTCTATTCTTCTAAGACTAAAAATAAATAAGGAATGGATAGATAAAAAAATAATCGTTTGTCTCGGATTATGTGTACCATTTTATTGATGTTATTTAATTATCTCCGTGTACTAGTTGATAAAACGTTTGTCTTCTACCAAGCGGTTTAAGGTTTGTTTTATGATGGTACCCCAAAAATAAAAAGGATACGAATTAGGCTTAAGAGGTTGTCTAGTAAGAATATTCACGGATGTTGTTGCCCCTCCACGTGCAATAGTATTTTCCACACGTATGACGAACTGTGAGCGTATTCCAGTGGTTCTTAACCTGAAGCCTCGAACAAACATTCCCCAACCACGCTCTTCAGCATGTCCATGTCTGTTGGGATATTTTAAAGTGTACTGAATATTTAAATTAAGTCGGTTGTATTGAGTCTTTAATTTAAAAAGGTTCTTTTAAATTATTTTTTTGTGAACAAATTTAATAAAACCTTAGTTACCTACATTTTCAATTTCGTAGATTCAATTAAGATTCAAGTTAATTTTCCATTAAATTGGTCAGTTTAATGAACTTGTTAAATAATTCAATAATATCACATTTGCTTCATAAAAAAACTGAAAATCCATAACAAACCATCTCTCTGTACGGTTTTCTTTCCCATTCTAGAAATTTCTCGTTTTTATTTTATTTCAAAAGAGTCGGCTTTCTACCTTTTAATGTTTTCATGTGTTCATGGGGATAGGACATGATATTAGACAGATTCCAAGAATGAAAGAGCTATAAAAAACTCCATGTTATGGAGCTACTTTCTTTATATGTGTGAGTTTCTACAAAGGCCAGATGTCACCCAGGTAACATTTAAGACTCTTATGGGAGAAAGACACCTCCAAGAAAATTGTACATAAAAAAACTTTTCACATACAAAAACTCGGGAAACTTAATTCTGAATAAAACTGAGTTCATTCGCTATTACAAGACTTTCATGAAGGTTTTTCGATGAAAATAGGCACAGAAATTTTTGTAGAGAATATAAGTTGTCAGTTCTCTTTCGGAATGAAATAAAAATTAGATATTATCATACGTTTCATTCACAAACAAATACATTTTGAATGCAAATTCAGTAAGTTTGATTTTGAATGCATTATTTTGGAAACCTTTTTGTAACCTTAAATTATTGTACTTTTAAGAGAAAATCTCTTTTGCGCAAAAAAATGTTTATGCATACTTCTTCAAAACTGTATGCTTTCTTTCCAATTAACATTATAGTCTGGTGCTGTGTTTTTTTGACGAATAACTTTCCTACGACATCTATAAATAATTTTGTTTTGCATGTTTTTATAATAATTCATCCATTACTCCGTTTGTTTAATTAAAATCTCTCTCGTGCGGGCAATACGACCTCACACTCGAACCATGGAAACTGTATTTTTTGTCAATACATACTTTGTTTCAATTTCAGAATCCATGCTTTACACTTTATCTTATTAATATGAAAATTACTTTTGAGTCGATACATTTTTGAGTGATAAAAATGTGCTGTAGTTACATTGATACATAAAAATGTGCTGTAGTTGCATTGATACATAAAAAAAGTTGACTTAAGCTAAGAGAAAATATTCAAAATTAATTTCTATTTTATAATATATTATACTTTCATTATATACAGCACAACCACAAAGCGGCTTACTACAATCTCGTCATACCAATCAGAACGATGTTATAAAGACCTTCAGAGTAAACTACACAGAAAATAACTCCATTGAGGAGAATTTAGCTTCGAAACGGCGATACATAAATTGTCCTTTTATTATTACGAGTACAATATTTAAACAGTTTTTTTAAATCTGGGTTCCAACGAGAATCGAACTCGCAACCTCCGAGTTTGAAGACAGTAGTCTTACCAACTAGGTCGTCTATTTAAAAAAATATATGTCTTTGTACAAACAATGCGACATTATATTTATAAGTATAGAATATCTTCATTGAAGTATTTAGATTATATACCGAATTATTCAAGGACTTGAACAATTTTCCTTATATGTATAAATTAAGATATTAAAAAATGATCAGATAAATAATATCTAGATTTTATTTTACGTGTTTTTGCGCACGACATTTCCATTTTGTTTTGAATATAATCTACGTGTTCCCTTGCATGTACGAGTATCATAGAAATCTCCAAAATATTTTTTTCATTCCGTTGTCATCTTGCCAACAGCAGGCATGCGTGAACTTCCTATCTAACTCTTATAATATTCCACTGTATATAAAAAGTTTATCGTAAATTGAACATAAAAGTCAAGTACTTTATTTAGTTCCTTGATTCTAAAAAAACAAGGATCGATGAAGCACGGCGTGTTATTTTGTCATACTCCAGTATAGTGGAACATATATTAATCACGTGATGTCTGCATATTTAATGAAGACTAGGGTTTCATAGTAATCGTTCACAAAGTGGAGCAAGTTGGCCATTGTTACATTCAGTCCTCACAAATGACTTTCGTAATATTATTAGCTTGTTTTCCGTCTTGGGAATTTCCCGTTCGATTTTTCAATGGTATAAAGGATAAACTTAAAAAATATCTCAATATGGTTACGAGTGGCTTTACGAAATTATTGCTACATCTCGGTACGCAATAGTATTCAGTCTCTACAACTGATGACTTTCGTAATATTGTTAGCTTGTTTTGCATACTGAGAATTTCCCGTTTGACTATTAATGGTATTAATGATAAATTGAAAAGCTGGTCTCAATCTAGTTGAGAGTGGCTCTACAAGATTATGGTTACATCTCAGTACGCAATATTTCTTCCAATGTGTAACAAAATATTACAAAAAATTTCGGTGGTTTTGATGAACGATGTTCGATTAACGTGACGAAAGTAAAGTTTATATCCCAATATTGTCTCTCGGCTCAGCTCAATATTATGAATAAGTACATTATTAATATTGTATAGTAAAAGAAGGAAGATCATAAATATGAAGGCCCTAAATTTGGTTGGAATATAATCCTTGAAAAATGGGCCATAATATATTTTTTGTCACTTTTTTGAGCCGTGGTGATCCCGGACGGCCAGACTTCATCGAGTACCTTTTCGATAGAAGATCGCGGTACAAAACTAAATATTCATCTCTGGTGACAGTGAACTCGATTATTTCTTTTTTTAACTATCGCAGATCATTAAAAATTCATTGCAACATTCAACACGTTGTTGACTTTGGACAACATTCTATGTTAGAGTTTTAGCATCTATCTTGCGCTTACTTTATTAATGCCAAGATGATCGTGCAGAATTTGAAGCAATGTGGTTTTGGAAAGTCTATATCTTGGTACTATTTTTTTTAATTTGACTCTTCTTTCTTGCAACACTTATATGTTCATTAATGCAACTGTTTCTGGATTGAGTGCTCTTCCTTTGTTTCAAAAAAACTTGATAACCACGCGATATTTATTTTGATATAATGAGAGATTAACGTACTGGTTGTATCTTACAGATGTGAGACATAGAAAATCGTCCCAAGTTAAAAAAGCATACAGAGATGATGAACTGTAAGAGGAAAAAATAGATTTGCTCCTTAAGTTCAATGGTTTACTTAAAAATAGCGAAAAAAAATTAAGAATATTTATTTATACTTTAGTGCACATGATTATAACATACGTGGCATATCTGGCAGGCTCATTGTTTAATCGCAATTTATTTAATATGTAAAGTAGTTTGAATTAATGACTTATTTTACAAACTCAACATATTGAAATTCAAATAAAAGAATACTTATCTTTAAATAATAACGATATAACTTGAAAACAAAATTGGAATAAGAATAAGTAAAGGAAACAAAATGAAAGTAGGTTAAAATATTTTTTTCAATTAAGTCCAGAGCATTATTAAGAATAGTGTATATCTGATTACTCTTGGAAGTTCGTTACAGAGTCGCACTCCATGCCCCGCAAATTATGATGTAAACAACTAGTTGTGGTATATTGGTGTACAAAGAGCTCCCTCGTCACCCGATCGAAGAGAATAATTGGGTTCTGGAATAAAGTTGATTTTTTGCCCAAATATGAATGCGAATTGTAAAGTGTTGAATAAATCACTGTTTTGAAAGATCTCAAAACGCGGGTCACAAAAACTGGACAAAGAAAAAAATAACACAGCAGCAAACTGCAATGGATGTAAAATTTTTGGTAATTCGAAGTGTGCTGCTCATAGTGGAAAAAAATAGTATGTTCAGCAGTGAATGACTATATGATATATAGAGGATGCAAAGATAAAAAATGAGAATGGTTTAAATTTTTTTAGTAAATTAATATGTTAATCAAATTAATACTAAACAAAAAAAATGTGTACTTTTATAACTTGAACGTCCTTGTGTTAAAACAAGATGATCTCAATTTTTGGGAATTTTATGACTGTAAATGTTTCCTTGCTGAAATGTTCACGATAAATTCGAAGCTTTTTTGTCACAAGATTCAGCGAGATGTCAGCATTTTCTTTCCAGTAATAATTTTAGTTTTGATAATCTAAGTTTGAACTAGAAATACTACCCGCCCTATATCATTTCTCATTTGGCGTCGAGTTTTTTTAAAGATTTAATCTGTTTAAAATACTTTGCGAGTCTTTACATTTTGATAAGAATCGAAGATTCAGAAAATTTCCAATTGTTTTTTTAGTATTTCCTTCTGTTCAAAAACATGGATATATTTTACGTGATATTGATTTTTATCATATCAGTTAATTCTCGAATGTTTAACATCTGTAAGAAATACTCTAATTTACATGTATGACTACCATCAAGATGTTTACATACACCTTGTCATACAATTCACACACATATTACACCTTGTCATACAATTCCAAGGATTTCTCTCACTTTTAACATTCCCTTCTTTTTCTACTATATATAATTCACTTGATCCAACCATTCTTTATCTTTTAGTTAGTTCTTTTCTTATTTATTTTCTAAAATTTCTTTTAATTATTCATTCTACATACCTTAAGTATGTCAGAGTGCTCCCCTTTATTTTATTTGATCAGTCTTAAGTTCACATTTCTTTCTAATCCCTTTGATTCGAATTCTTTCATACTTTGTTATCCTACGTATTCTTTCCAGTGCATGCATTTCTACAGCATTTATATGGGTTCTTTCAGTCTTTTTTCAAGTCCACGTTTCACTATCAAACCTTGTTTTAATTCGAATTACATCAAAACTTGAAAAAAGTCTTTTTGAAAAATGTTCTTTGAAAAGCTTCTAAATATGTTTAATAAAGTGGACACGGGCTTTTTTCTGTAAGAAATTTGAAGAATAATTAGGTCTCTCGGAAAGAGAAAGGTAACTGAAGTGGGTAAAAAAGCTCTGACCTGCTCAAAGCTAATATGTTGAAGCTTTAAGTACTAAATAAGAAAGTACTTTGGTAGGTAATCGACGTATATAGATTGTGTAGAAATTGGGCGAATCACTACCCAATATTTAAAAACGGTGATTAAAAATTTGGCGAAAACTATAGTAGAAAAATATTGTTGAGTTAGTTAAAAAGAGTATATGTATCCATCTTAGAAACCCATTTTTGTCAGGACATCCGTTGTCTCGACGATAGATAACAATTGACGGTGGCCTAGGAATGATCTCCCACATTAGATCGTTCCTGCTGGGCGCAAGAAAGGCATTTCTAAATGTAACGCGCTTGGCGAGGCCCATGTAGTGCCCTCTTTTCCGTATGAGCAGGCTGCGATAATGCAGTATTTTTGAGCATTGTGTGCTATCAAGCCAGGTGATGAGCCTACAGAAGATGGCTCTCAGTTTCCAAAAGTATACTGATCGCCGGTCAACAGTGGGCGCTGTTAGATATCACCATGCCTTATAGGTCTTAACGGGCTCGTTCTGTTGAATTTGGAGCTCCAGCGCCACGCCGCGAGTATCCTTGTCGGTAAGGGTGAGCCAGTGAGTGTAGGTGTCGTTCACCTTCATCCCTTGCCAGGGTTGACGCAGCATACGATTCTTAAAGTCTGTCAACAGGCCCAATTCTCAATTTTGCAACAAGGATGATCATAATCCTCTGTGGGAAGAAAAACATTTTTTTTTGCATCAGGACCCGTCTTGGTTCCCCGTGGCTGTACCTAAACTATTGAACTATCCAATTTCATGCTAACCATGAGAGTTTTAACGGGAAAGTTTTAAGCTTCAGTGTTGTTCCTTCACCCTGTTGTAATTTTTGTGGCAGCATCTAGGTGAATCCGCGGATAACATGTTGTGGTATTGCGATAATAATGAATTCAATAATTTCCGAAGGGATCTCCACTCAGCCTTATATCGGTTTATCTTCGAACTAATTGGCTACTCCGATGTAGTGGTATAAAATTATCGTTTTACTGCGTTCGAATTGTCTGCGAGTAATTGTTCTCCCCTCGTGATGGCGGAGCTTAAGTCCATCGTCACTACTATTCTTGTCACACTCAGGTGTGTCGCCAGCGGAGAAGAAGTTCCTTTGGGTTCCTTCTTTGTCACTACGTGACGTTACAACACAGAAGATTTCTATGTTCTAGTGTATATCGTGCTGGGTGGGGATTTATTTTGTCCCCCATAATAGCGTGCAGTGGTGAGATTGAACTGAAATGTCGTTAGGCAATTGAAAGTAATCGAAGTCAGTTAACATAAAAAATCAATTCAGCTTTATTCAACACATCATTATAAATAATCTAGCTGGCTTATTGCCAGGTGTAAATCTCTTCCAGCCAACCAGACGAAAGTTAACAAACGAAGATACATATTTGCAAAAAATATTCAATTTTTTTTTATTTTGTACAAATTTCAAGAAAAACATTAATCACAACAATAAAGATGTTGCAGAGGAATTTGAAGCTTTTTTTCACCTCTGATATACGTAATTAATGGATCGATTCTGAGAAAAGTTGGTAACAGGTTCCAGAGTCTTACAGCAGGGACTGTAAAGACGACGTAAAAAAGGAAGAGCGCTGAACTGGGAAACTACGAGTATTATTGAGCGAAGCGTAGATTCATGATAAAAAAGACACTGAACATTTTCGGCTTGATAAGAGGGGGTGACGGGACAGTAAAAAATACACGATACTGACTATATGTAAATTTTGCGTCTCTTTCTTACATTCAATCAATTGATTTCTTTCTGATATGAAGTGATATGATCGTACTTTCTTAGGTAAATGATAGGATCTTAAAAAAAACATTTAGATCACGCTATGCTTATTCAACTGTTTCTTCGTAATATTCCAATAACATACGTCCAAATAGTTCAGAATTTGAAACAATAAAGATCGTGCAAACAAATTTTTAGTTTAAGAGATCAGGCATCTTTGCTTTCGAGTATGAAGAAACATTTCATTTCAACTTTTTAAAATATGTTATTGAAGCTGGACTTCTCAGAGCAATTTAGTATTTGTTCAAAGGTAAGCTATGTTTTAATCAACAGTTCACAATTCAAGTGTTTTATTAGTAGAATTATCGATATCAGTCAAATATGACTTCTTATAATAATTTCCTGTACCATATTTATTCATGACTTGCAGAAGTAGAAACATCTATGCAGTATTTGTTATAAGATAATTTTTTACACTTTCCAAATCGAATAACTTAGTACAATTTGGATGATCTCCAACAAGATGAGTTGATTTCTTCGAGCGAAAGTCCATTTGGGTAAGATAAAGTTAGAACTGCAAAAACGGAGGTCACCAAGTTATTGTACTACACTTTCGTAGTGTATAGTATAACCTGGCGAGCTTATTTCCATGTGGCAATATCTTCCAACCAACTAGAAAGAGGTTGAAGAGTTCTTAAGTGAAAACCTACATAAATTTAAAAAAAAATTGAGTTCCTATCGAAATTGGATTAGTAATCACCAAGTTGGACACAAGCATGTTACCAACTATGTTAGGCCACGGAAATTGTGTTACGAATTTTTCGATGTAAATAATTTATTAACTGTACTCAAATCGTAGTTTTTTTATATTTTCTTAATACGTTTTTTAAGTTTGTACACAATATCATAGTTTCTGAATTATACATACACGTACATACTTTTTATACCATTTTTGTGAGATTTTACAGAAATAATTTACTGTATGAATTATGAAAAAAACTGAATAATTGATAAAAACACTTAGGATTAATGTTGTCAAGAGAATAAGACCTTGGATCAGTAAAGATAAAGCGGTTCCTTGAATTATACAATACTAAGTGAAATTTTTTTTTTTTGTAATTAGTGAATGTGACTTTATTTATTGCGTCTTGAAACGGCGATAATTATATATCTCATAAGCTTCATTTTAATGTCTTTCTTCTGATTTATGTACAGTTGGAAGAGTTATCAGGGAAGACTTACGAGGATATAAAGTCACTTGGGTATTAAAATATATATACACGACACACAGTATACAGTTGGAAGAGTTATCAGGGAAGACTTGCGAGGATATAAAGTCACTTGGGTATTAAAATACATAAACACGACACACAGTATACAGCTGGAAGAGTTATCAGGGAAGACTTGCGAGGATATAAAGTCACTTGGGTATTAAAATACATATACACGACACACAGTATTAAAATCTGCTGAATATGCAAGTTAAAAAATTGGTTAAGAGAGGGAATAAGACGGACCGGAGCTACCAAGATTGGGTTTAAAGTAGATACAGTTTCCTTCTTTAAAAGCTTGCCTCGCTAATATAAACTAATGATATAATCTAACGAAATTCATACATATTAAATATGTATGTTTCTGTTCGCCAAAAAATCTGAATATTGTGAATTAAAACTTGGTATAATTATTTAAGTAATATTTCAAATCTCTTTTCTAAATTTTGCTTCAAGTAGGTGTGTTTATTTCACTGGTAGTAATATCTCACACAGCGAGTATAAACTTCAACAATCTTGCCGAACAATTCGCGGAACAATATTTCTTCAAATGACGAACTTCATATAGAGAACTAGGTACACCAATAGGAAATATGTAAGTGTATCAGTTATCATAAATATATGTTCACTTAAGATGATAAATAGGTGAAAGTTTTCTATTGTATGTCGGTTATACAGAGTTCATAATGATTTGTAGATTAACGAAATTAATTTAGGGATAGGGGAAACCATCCACTATGTTAATACATGAAAAAAATATTTGCTCGAGGATCGTGAATGAGACGCGCATTAAGATCAATACAGGAAACAAGAAAAGGTCTAAAGCTCAAACATGAATTATGTTAGCATTGTTTATTCTTTGTATTGGACAGTAATTAATTATTTATCATGTTCTCGTATATCAATATATATCGTCACCTGTGAGATAGGCAGAGAAAAAGATCTCTTCAATTTGGTTACGTTTTCGATCAGTTGAGCAAAAACGATACTGTATGGCAGTTTCGTTGTATACAGCACAACCTGGCGAGCTTTTAGCTAAAATAGTATATCGTCCAACGAATCATAAATATGTTAATGAAGGCTTAGTGAAAACCAACTTGGAGTCCTTTTTTTTTAAAAAAAGCTGGATTCTAACGGGAATCGAACCCACAACTTCCTAGGTTGGGAGACAGGTGTCTTACTAACTAGGCCAAGGAGGCCGTATTCTGTATTTTGAGTCAGATGAATTAGCTCCCCTGAAACCGAGAAATCTGTCTCATTCCGTCACCTACAAAGCTTTTCCTTGATGATGAGGCGCAGAATATTACATAATAAAATGTTTCTTAACTCGTAAGACGTAACTCAATATATACCTTAATACCTTACAAACTATGATACAAGAGAATAACTTCTTTAGAAATTCGGCTCCAATTAGGAAATTGGATTTTATTTATCCTCAGAATTTTTCCACTATTCATTTTATTTTTATCAATTTACTCACTTTCGTTTTTCTTTTTAAACCTCTTCCAGGCTCAATTATGAACATGTGGCTCGTATATTTGTTGATTCAATCTTTAGTCGCTGATCATCCCATCAAACCATTTTAAGGTTACTTTTTCATTTTGCTAATTAAATTCATCCGTCTTTTCAAAAATATTGAAACTTTTAAGTTTGCTGAGTAATACTACAGTTACCGATTACAATATTTTAACCAATATACTATCTTTGATTCACCGCACTGAAAAATTGTTTCAGCCACCGTATTTAAAATGCGAAGCAGAGAAAACGTTCGAGATTATTGCTTTGCTCGGCATGTTTTATTCACAACATGGGAGAGTTTTTTTCTTCGCCAATTTGCAAATAAACAGTACTAGCTCTACAACTGGACGAGTTTTGAGAATGTCGACAATTAACTGAAAATTTATTTATTGTGTACATATTATTCTCTAATATTTTATTTAAAATGAGTGGTATAATTAGGAGTATTGAAATATCCAACATCTGTTTTATGTAAGAAACAATCGATTAAACAAGCAACAAAATACATCGATTGCCAGGAGAAAGAAAGAGAGAATTATAGAAAACTACAAAAACATGCTGTAACAAAGGAAACATTTTGGTTTTAAAACAACTTTTTTATTTAATTTATATATATAGTTTATGTAATTTTTTTCACATAATGTTTAAATTTTATACATTTTTGACTGATTTTAAAATAGAATAAAACTGGGCTTTTCGTTTCAATATAAATAAAGATGTTTGGGCAAAATGTAATATTTTGTAACACTAATAGTGCTGTTTGTATGAATACATAATATTAAACTCAGTTTACTGCCTTTTTTAATTGTACGCTTAAGAAATAATTCCATCCTTAAATTGGTCTCAAGTTGTTCCGAATTGCTTAACAGAAAACAAAGACATTATATTCCAGCATCAATTTATTACATAAACGAGAGTTATTTTGTAATCTGATTTATTGCTACAAAGGACGACATCTGAACGCCTGCGATTCTGAATGGTTTGTTTTAATTTTCTTTCTTTCCACCCTTTATACTTCTAATGAACGCTTAAACGAATAATTCTATTCGAAAGTAAACATCATTTGGGAGCCAGAAATAAACAGTTTAAATTGTTTCGTTTATTAAGAAAAATATTCACTGACTTAATTCAATAATTCAGATTAAGTTATGGAATGAATTTTCGAGGATTATTTTTTTTCCTTATTTCCATTTTTGAACGATTTTTTTCTCTGAATTTCTCTGAATATCGCTGGGTTCAGAGAAAACCAAATTAAAATTTAATAAGATAGAGGATTTATTTTTCTATTACGGTATGATGTTTTCGAGCAATATTAAAGTTGGGAGAATATGATAATCACACTTGAGTTAATTTTATAATTATCATTTTATTTAATAAATAAACTTTGGAAATATGTTGTATTGTACAAAATTTTCATTGTATGTAGTACAATCACGTGATCTTGTTACCACATGAAAATCTCTTTCAACCAATCAGAAAAATTTCAAGGTGTTTTATTGGAAAATCAGACTGAAGTCATGGAAAAAATAATTTGGGCTTCAACGGAAATCGAACCCATTGCTTCCAGGGTTGAAGAAAGGCGTCTTACAAACTAGATCACGGGGTTGTGTTTCAGGTTTAACTTTACTTTGGAACTCTATAATGATGCTTCTGATAAAGTTTACTTTGTTTTTTTCCGTAATACTTTATTAACGGAATAAAAAAAAGTAAATATGGTAGAATCATAAGTTACAAACTTTTATTTGTATTATTTCGGTTTTCAACCATTCTTACCTTAGCTTTTAGCAAACAATCAAGGACAGCAATTTCGTGGAATATTTTAACTTATTAATTATTAAAAAGGTATACCGTAAAATTAAAATAATTATGTAAAGCGGTGCGAGAGTTATCGTGATGTTTTCCATTGATTCATTCTCCGGATATCACGATCCACGAATATGAGATTGTGTCATATACAAAATATATCGATGTTATGCATTACATATGAAATAAATGATAAGCTTAAATTGACGTAAATCAAGATTAAAATCACAAAATATCGGTCGAGGGAGGAAGATATATCAGTAAAATTACGTGTTATCCATAAAATTTATTATATTTTTGTTTCAATATTGATGACCGAGTGATATTGAGAAAAAAAAGAAACATCTTTACGGTTGTTTTATGTTTTGAATGAACTTTGATTTTGTTTGTTCTTCTCCACGAGGTGCCGTTAAATATTGAGGGTAGGGGAACTATTATGGCAATTTTAATCTTGTTTACTGCAGATTGGAACGACTCAGTAGAACTGCACCCAAACTATTCTCGCATGTTCTTATGCCAAGAGTCGTGGCGTCTTCCTCTGACTCATTTGTTATGTATTTTTCCATAGATGATCAGTTTTGTCATAATTTAAATTGTTCTTTACACACTGTGACCAAGATAATGCACAGAAATAAGTAGTTTTGGGTTCTTATTCATAAACACAAACATTTCCACATTTGTAAAATGATCCAACCAAGGAATTTTGAGAATACATCTGTAGATCTACATCTCGAAAGCCTTAATCCTGCGTGATGTTTCCTATTTCAGTGTCCATTCTTAATTAAGAGGTCAGTAGAGAAGATGTAGTAGGGAACCAAGCTGATTCTCAAGTCCAAGCTCCGGTCTCGGATTGTAAAAGCATGGTTCATTTTAATGAAAGCACTTCTCGCTATCTCTATCCTCGTCTTTATTCCCTGAGAGGGATCCCATTTTTTGTTTATCTGTGTTTCCAAATATTTATATTGATTTCCATATTATATGGTACATGTTCGCTGTTAATTATTAAAATATTAGATTAGCGCATGGTGAAGGGTTTCTTGATACTATTGTATTATATTAATTATTTAGTTTTTTGGATGCTCAATAAACATATTCAAGCAGGAATACGAGAAAAATATATCCAATTTTCAAATGTTGGACTATGTCAGTATTGTATTAGAATAAGAATGAGAGAGAGAACACACAGAGAGAAATAGAAAAGAAAAACACAAAGATAAAAAACGATAAAATTTATAGAAGATTAAAATTGATGTACGTGTTTACAAGTATCACTTTGAAAATGTTTTATTAACGCCAAAGTAATATTGATTATTTTAAATTAAAACACATTTTTTGAAAAAAGTAAATTTACGGATAGTTATGTTTGAAGTGTTTTTAAATTTTCACGGAAGGGTTACTAACTTGATAATTTATTGCAAAAAAAATGTAATTTCAGATTCCAATCATCATTTAAATTTTTCGAATATGATGTTTAACATATATTTGATTGATTGCTTAAATGATAATATTGTCTTCCGCGCCGTTTTCTCAGTTGTAGAGTGTAACGATACTAAAAGCGCATTTATGATTTGTTTAATACGAGTATGTATGAAAAACCGTTTAAATATTTTTCTGAAAGTTTTAATATCGTTTTAAGTGCGTACTTCCACAGCAAGACCGTTGCACTAAACAGTTCCAGTAACACAGGTGGTCCTCGAGGAAAACGTTGCCATATTAACCATGCTTGCTTCGATTACTCGTTTTATCGCTGAGGTGATGGATTTTTATGTCAACTTTGAAGTTCAGAAACGGGGAAATAAACACAAGGCACATACATATACACCACATAATACATTGACAACCTCCGTAGTATACTTGACTAAGATGCTTGACTCCCGACCCGGGGGTTGCGGGCTCGATTCCTGTTGGAACGAAGATTTTTGTTATAATATTATATATGTATATATCATTGTTAACCAGGGTCGATTCACTGCTGGATAAAGGTCTAACCAAGTTGACTCCAAATAGTTCGGTTTTTTGCTCAGTGGTGCCATGTGATGTTGCCATGCTTCTTGATCTCATCAATCCAGCGTACCTTCGGTTTCTTCTGGGATTCTTTATGCCTCTTGGGTACCATTGGATTATTTTGGATGTCTATCGTGACTCTGACATTCTGGCTACGTGTCGTACTCTTTGCTATTTCATTTTCTTTCACACTATACTACGTCTTCTATCATGGTTTTGTTGCAAATCCAGGTGTTTCGTTTACAGTCCCTTTTAGTATATCGCAACATGCATCTTTCCATGCTCTTTTGTGCGGTCTGGAGCTTTGTGTGTTCTTTGCTGAGAGCGTCCATGTCTCGTAGCCATACGTAAGTACTGGGAGAATACAATGGTATATATTTATTTCAAAAGTAATTCTGCTGTGTAGAATTGGAAAGTTAATTAAAAAGTACACAATGATCATTATCAGTGATATTGTAAGCGAGATAAGGACCTTGTGGTAGAACAATGCCCCAGAAAACTCTTTCATTTAAGTTGAATGCCCATTCATTGACCTTTTGACTAACTTCTAGATTAAAACTTACATTTAATTAATGTACGTGAGCGAGATTTCACATTGACTAAACAATGAATATTTCGATACATCAATTAATTAAAACACTTATAAGAAATAATTACTTTTCATAAATTAATTAAGATAGAAACTGATTACATGTCATTTAAAAACTTTATTCCTTAACCTGTCACCAATGTGTAATTAGTTATTGGTTGTATTTTTAGAAACTAATTGATTACAGAAGTACAAACATATTAATACTCACAATAAATATTTTTTTAATAGAGCGCTGTCAAAATAGTGATACGATTCTAAGTCTATTTAGTTGCCACCATCATTTTGAAATGCTACAACTCAAATATGAAAAGATTACATATTACCTATAGTTTGAACTTTTTGCAATATGTTTCCAAAATATATCTGATTAAAAATCGAGCGTAAAATTAATATTTTTTAACCTACGCGTGTCTGTTGTCGAGCAAAACATAATATTTTTTAACCTACACGTGTCTGTCGTCGAGCAAAAAATTTATATATTTTTAACCTACACGTGTCTGTCGTCGAGCATAAAATTAATATTTTTTAGCCTACACGTGTCTTACGTCAATCATAAGTTAGTAGCTAAAAGTAGGTCGTTTTCTTAAGCTTTCTTTTGTATTTGCAACATCTCACATATGATAAAATTACAAAAAGCTATTTATTGTTGCTTTTGCTTGACTAAAAAAACCTTAACATTAAAAAAATATATAAAAATTCTTTCTTTCTTCAGCAATAAAAAAAAACTTATTATTTCAGTGAGTATGTACTAAAAATGTGTGTTATAAAATATTTTTTTTTTATAAAAATTAAAAAAATCCAATATAAGAGAAGATTTTAAAAGAAAAGAAAATGTTTATCAAAAAATATTTGATGCCATAGTATAAGTAACGAAATCAGAACTAGCAAAATCGCATCCCAGAGATAATTAACTTCCATCGTTTTTTTACATAATTTATTCTAACAGGGATTGGTTGTTCTTCCATTTGCGCTGAAATTAGGCAAATTATTCTTCATTTAAAGTATAGTTAGAGCACTTATCATTGGCTTTTTATTTCAAATTTATCAGAATTAACAAAACGGGGAAAAAAAATGTTTTCATTTTTCCATTTATTAAGATTTTTTGTTTCAAATGCAATGTTATTTATAGCAGCTCTTTATGCCTTCTACCGCATAACAGACACATTGCTTTTGATATCTGATCGAATATCACAGGAAACATTGCCAGTGTCATAAATCTAATTGATGGCAATCCTTTTTCTCCCTCTTTCAAAGGTTAATTAACTGTTGTTCACTTAACGCGTCTTTATTATCGGTTACTTTGAAGAAATTGACATATGGAAATAAACTAGCCAAGTTTTACTATATACGAGTATATTGAAACTGTGTATAATACAGTTCAATACGTTTTTAGTTCTTAATCGGAATGAAACAACAAAATATCAGCTATAACTTTTAAAATTCAAAGAAAGGGTTAAATATTTGACGTACTCGCATATTATTATATGCTGTATTTATAGAGCAGCTAGGGATGTTGCCATTGTAATACTTGATTGTAATACTAATCCCAAACTAGTTTTTCTCCGTTACGGCAACTTTATAAGACATCATATTTAATTTGTGGCAACTATTAAAAAACATCGATATATTTATATGTATTTAGGAACATTAAAACCCTCTTAAATGAAAATATTTTTTCTGCCTTGAGATACAATTCTTTAACCTTTTTTATTTTAACCCCTTAAATGGGATATCGTAGATTAAATATTTCATGAAGGGAAAATTAATTTGAATCAAGATATAGGTAATCAACGTGAATCAAAGAATTCCTTATGTCGTAATATAAACTCCCGTAGGACGGTTCGAATAAGTTTTCTTTAATTATCATGCTTTAAAAATATCAACCTGTTTAAAATTTTAAATTTAATCACAAATAACAATTATCCTAATGCTTTACTATTCATGATAAGTAAAAAGGGTTTCTTAATTATAGTCGTGAGATAGTATACATACCGTTTTTTTTAAGTGTAGCCTTTTTCGTAAAACAACCATTCACATTAGTTATTTTGCCAGATTTAACTTCAAACGCCACTTAAAACATAGTTTTATCAAATATTACCAAAATCCAGAATTAAAGTTAAATCGTGTCTAGGGAGCAGATAGTAGATTTCATTACCAGATCATCAACGTACATAAAAAAACATTTAATTAAATTCAAAGTATCCAGCTTTTTGATCTACCTCCATTTATAATACGTGCTACCGATGTGTTAGTTATCGCCATGGGATAGGGACCATATTAATGGGTATATAGCATCCAGATTGGGCAAAAAGCCCGCTTGGCATCAATTTATAACCGGATTCAATTAATCCCACCATATTGCCGCGAACCCTACACAGCCTGCTGGCTGCTGGCTGGAACATTTCAGGTTAACTCTAACTACTTACATTTACATATCCTGGATTTATTCCGCTTAAACTGTTCTCTCCTAACAAAACTTATTTCCTAATGAGACTGTTTCAATATTTATTGCTTTCATTCAGCGCCTCCATAGGAGTGGGTATTTCTCAAGAAAGATTAATTACAAGTGTTTTGTTTCATTATGAAACCTTAAGAAAAGTGCGAAAACGAAGGAATAAAGGACAAACTAAAATATTTTCTTATTTACAGTACAAAACATTTCGAGTTGTAAAAAGAAATATTTACTTCTTGGAAACGCGCTGAAGAATTTAGGGTTCTAGCTTTTATTTACGTAGTGACACGATATGAAAGGGTTAATGTATTGTAAATATTTGATCAAATCGTTAATTTACGCAAAGCTAAATAATTTTTTTTTTGTTTTAGATTTTGTCCATCTCTGTAAATTTCCAGGTTTCCGATGCGTAAGGTTTCACACATCTTAGCAGTGTTATATAAGTGATTATTACAACCAATGAAACTATTTGAACCAATTTAGTCCATATAAATGTCCTTCTTATTAGTCGTAGATACACATACTATATGTACAATGATCCGATCCGCTAAGCAAATTTTATATATAATTTGAAAATTTGATTATGAATATATATATAATTTAACTATCCAAAAATATATCATCAACTCGTCAAAATATTGAATGAATATTACATATCTAATTGTTTTAAAAAGAGATTGAAAATGTCGAGTAGTCGTGGTTAGAATGACAGTATTATTTATTTAAATATAAATACCACACCAAAACTAAAAATTGCATTCGATGAAATATTCATAACGAACTGTTTTATTATTTTCAGGAAATCAACTCGGCAGTCAGCACCCGAGATGATATGGCCTCGGAGTGAAGTGCGGGTGTGCAGGAAGCGGCGCGCGGGCGGGTCCCCAGCGAGCCGCAGCCTCCGGGCTGCGTGCTAGGACGGCCCTGGCCGAGGGGGCCGCCATGCGCCCCCATCTCTCCCCAGCGTTCCCTCCGGCGAGTCACACCAGACGGAACCTTAGCAACCGGCTCGCTAAATTTCGCTCCGTTCGTTTTAAAAGAAAAAATTATCTCGGTTTTAAGGCTGAAAAGCAAAAGAAAAGAATCTATCGCGGTCATGTTGGGCAAAAGCAAGGTGCAAACCCCAAACTTAACATTCTTTACGAAAAGGAGGAAAAAACAACCAAAGAATCCGACGTATTATTCGTCCCGCATTCGGATGCTTTATCTAAAGGAAACTTTTATCGCTCAAAAGGTGTTAAACAATTTACTCGCAGACCAAACATAGTTCACGGACGAAACTCGCTTAACTTTTTAACAATCTTTTTGTTTCAAAGAATTTATAAAGCGGTATACAATTTTATCTTTCATAATTTTTGGTCAAATTCTTTTATTTATAATTTCTATGACGGGAAAAAATATTGTTTATTTTTTATGAGTGTTAGTTTTAATAAAGCAAAGTTATTTAATACCGTTGTCGCTCGACTTGGAACTCGTGTTTGTATCGGTTTGCTAAGTAACGATCACCAATGTAAAGAATTGAAGTCGGGAAAAAGTATTAAATATTCCCAGAAGACAAGTTCCGCTGCCAGCTACCCGAGCGCCCTTTGTTCGGTGCCATTCCGTGAGAATAATAATACGACCAATGCTAAAATTTTACGTGACCACCATAATTACAAAGCGTTTTCAGATAACAGTTGCCATAATGAAATAGAGAGAACCCCGTTTCTTTCTTTGGGTTTGTACTCCGCTCCGAAACAAAACGGAAATAAAAAGCACATGAGAAATTTCAGACACGAATACAAAAACAGCAATTTGAATTGTGAATACATTTGTTTAAGAACTAAATGTGTATCTTCATGTTCGCATTATAGCACTCCGGTGAAACGACACAACACAAAAAACATCGCAGACATATCGAAAATATATTCAAACAATAACCCAGTAATACTTGAAATTCGTTCTTCACAATCGAACTTTGATGCGAATCTTAGTGTGTGGCAAAAAGTAAATTTATTATTTCAACATTCTTTTAATTACATATGTAAATGCTTTAGGCTATATCTGTTTAGTAACTGTGTAAAAATAAAAATCGGAGAAATAAATGCTAGTATTGGCAATGGTGTTAAATTAAGTGACTTTAGTAGAAGTGAGTGCACACAAAAAGAACAAAAGGATGTTTCACGGTACAGAAGTGTTAAAAGAAATGATTATAGGAAAAGTGCGCGAAAGAAGTGGTGGTCAAAGCGTTGGTCGAGTTGGTGGCCAGTGTTATTGGCTTTGGCGATGACCGTAGCTGGAGGTCTAGGTTCATCTCTGCCAGTTCACAAATACTCCACGAGGGTAGTTCGCACCAAGTATGGACCTCTACGAGGGATTATCGTGCATGCACATCCTCCGGTCGAGGCTTTCCTTGGGGTACCCTACGCTACGCCACCGTTGGGAAGTCTCAGGTTTGTTACTTATAGCTTATGATATTGTACATAATTACTAACCCTTACAACGAATGAAGATGCTCAAAATATCCAGATCACAGGATATTTTTTTTGTTTATTTGAAATGTCTTACAAACTAGCCGCTTACCAGTGGAAGCAAATCTTAAAATACTGCCTAGGGAGTTATCTCAAATCAACCAAAATAATAAGATAAAATATTTAATATAATTAAATATCTTATGTCATTATTCCGTTGTAATTATCTTGCTATTTTTTTTATAGAAAACTGTCAGTACACATGGTCTGGAATATATTAGACTCATTCCACTCTTATATATTTAGTGGCGTTAATAGCTTCATTTTATAAATTAAAAAAATATAGAACAAAAGCTATAAAGGTATGATACAAAATTATTATGATAGGATTAGAATGTATCATTTATGTTAATGTCAATGTAAATTTTGAGGTTAAATTCGAAGATAAAAAAAACACTAAACCCGAAACCGATAATTGTGATGGTTTTGCATTTCCTCAAATTTATAAAAGAACAGCAAGAATACGAGCTTGATTTTTTGCGTAATATACTCGTATGCCTTAATAAGCTCTAAACAGTTATTAAATTTTCGATAATATCTATGTATGCTTATTTTGACAATATACATGCTTATTTCGACAATATACATGCTTATTTCGACAATATATGATACATGATTATTTCGATAATATACACGCTTATTTCATTAGTTTCTTCTACTTCAATATACGAAAGACTGGTTAACAAAACATATACTAGATTATTTAATGGGATTATTGTTTTTGTTGGTGAATAAAATACTTCATAGTGAAAGTTATGAAAAATATTTTACAACAAATGTTTTAAATTTTGATAAAATAACTTCAAAAGGTCACCAACTTCTAAAAATTATGTGTGTATCAACAAAATAAACGAGAAATATTTCTTTGAAATATGCTTTTGTTTCAAGTGAAAATTCAACAGCTTTATATTTTTAGTTGCAAATTAAATTCACACGGCCTTTTTGAAAGTTTGTTCAACAATCTTTTTTCAAGAAAAAAATCTTATGAGAAAAGTTCCTAAATTTAATATTTTTCTCATTATCAAAATGACTTTTTTACTTCATTAGAGTATTTTTTTTAAGTCGAAGTTCGTGATTTGAAAATAATAAAATTTATTTGTGTGCGAATATTATGTCTTTTTTTTTAAATCCATCTAGATTTATGTGTATCTTTGTTCATTAATTATAAAAAAAAATAGTACTTAAAATGATTAGAAAATAAATGTATGAATCTATAAAAAAATTAAAAAGTACTCCTGTTGGTGTGATAAAAGGTGTAATGCATAAAATTTGCAATGATCATCTAAAATGTGATCGAATGATTCGTAAAAAGTGCTGAATGACTGATGAAATTCTGGGATTGATGGAGCAAAGAAGAGCTGCAAATGATCCGAATGAATACAAAACTCTCCAAAGGTCAATCAAACTAAAAATTAGAAAAGAAAAAGAGGAGAGGGTTAAACAACAATGTGAAGAACTGGAAAAACTCAATGAAATGCGTGATGCATTCAGTCTACACAAGAAAGTGAAGCAGCTGTCTGGTCTGAATAAAAGGCGAGCACCTTCATGTCTAACGGATGAATTTAATAATTTAATTTTGAATGACTCTGATATTGTAAAGACCAGGGAGAATTATATAAGTGCGCTTTTTAATGACAACATACCTGACATTTGTTTGTCTACATTGGATTCTGGACCATCAATAATGAAATTATGAACAGATACTTAGTCCGTCACTCTGGTCCAATGCCTTGCATATTAATTTGTTTTATCTGTTGAAATTCATATACATAAACCTATCAAAACTCGATTTTAGAATACAGATACTATTATAAAATTGAACTTATGCATTGTTTGTATTTTTGTTAGTATTCCCCCTAACATTGTTAGACCCAGAATTTATTTGTCATGTGTAAACTAATTCAAGAAGAATACATATATAAACAAATATATCACGACGTCATTTCCCTGTTGGGGTTGGCAGAAGGGACAGAACGCCAGACCTTCCTTATTTGACGTACATCCTTCATCTGTTCTGCATCCATACACCTTCTAATACAATTCGTACGATTTTTCTGACTCTACATTTCTTTTTTTCGAAATATTATTCACTTTATCCAATCGTATATCTTGCATTTCACGATTTATTTGTTTGGTCTGGGAATTCATTCGTTCTACATAACAAAACCATCTCATAGTGTTCTTCTTCATTCAACTCAAAACGTCTCTACGTCCACATTCATCCCTTATCACTTCATATCGTATTCCGACATACATTTAAACCCGTGCATTCTTCTTTGTGGACGTATTTATTTTATTTCCTATCTCTACACGCCGTCCGATATATTTTGTAACTCTTTCACCATCTGTAAAATACTACCAAATATATCGCATTTCGTTTTCTGTTTAAACTTTTATCACCATAACTTTTGATTACGCAACATTCATTCTCAAATCTTTATTTTCGCATTTCTCATATAATTTACTTATCACACTATGCAATTTTATTTATACAAATACAATTTATCTTTGTTATCTGGGAACATTATCCTACCATCAATATGCAACAATCCGTATACATTTAAATTCAACATTTGAATACCATGTATGTTATATAATAGATCTCTGTTGTTTCTTCTCACATTAATCAATGTTAATATTAAGTGACCAGTGTGACGCTACAATGTATCTTTGCTGCACCACTTTTGAAATATTAAATCACTCAGTTAAGACATCGTTCACTCGTTATACTCGTACATGCCTTACTTTCAAAGTATTGTTTAATTTTCGTCATACATTTGTATATAAGCATACAAAAAGAAAAAATCTGATACACGCATCCCTACCACTAAAAAAACTAGCCCTGAGAATCGAACACCTTTTTTCAGCCTTTCTTCGCATTCTTTCTTGGTGAAACATGTATTTATTTTTCAGGCGCCTTTACTGATTTCATTCTAAAAGCGTATACATTTCAATGTAAAATCTCTCAAACCACTTTTGTTTTCGTTAAAAAATCATAACATTATTATTTACGTACGGAAAACATATCATAACTTTTTATATATATTTAATTTTTTTAATAAATGGTGATATTGGAAATTGCCATTGATTTTTAAACATAAAGTTTTTATATTTCAATGTTTATAACAACTGTATTTTAATTTCTCCATAAAATTAAACATTTTTTCCAGAATGCTTATCCAGGGTTTTCTTTTGTAATTCAGGATGTAATGTAATAATGATGTAATAATAAGGCAGGATGTAATAAGTATAGTATAACGGATTAAAATAAAGTATGAATTATTTTTATTATACTTTTTTTAGTGTCATTGTATTTTTAAAATACGTTTAAAAAATAAACATTCTTAACTCTTCTAAAAAACGTTGAATTTTTATGTGTAACTATTTTGCTCTTCGTAGGTTGGTGACTTAATATTTAGTCACCAGACATGAATAACATTGCTCTTATGTATAATGATAACATATGTAGAATATTTTGACGAAAACCATGTACAGTATTTGAAATACATAATTATCGTTATGAAATGACGAAAAAAAAAAAAAAAAGAATTAAATATAGCTAGGAATGGTTGTCCGTATTTGTAGGCACAAAATAATGAACTGTGTCAGTCTACATTAGTATATACTCGTATCATAATCTATCAAGAGTCAAATGGAAATAATGAACTGTATCAGTCTACATTAGTATATACTCGTATCATAATCTATCAAGAGTCAAATGGAAATAATGAACTGTATCAGTCTACATTAGTATATACTCGTATCATAATCTATCAAGAGTCAAATGGAAATAATGAACTGTATCAGTCTACATTAGTATATACTCGTATCATAATCTATCAAGAGTCAAATGGAAATAATGAACTGTATCAGTCTACATTAGTATATACTCGTATCATAATCTATCAAGAGTCAAATGGAAATAATGAACTGTATCAGTCTACATTAGTTTATACTCGTATCATAATCTATCAAGAGTCAAATGGAAATAATGAACTGTATCAGTCTACATTAGTATATACTCGTATCATAATCCATCAAGAGTCAAATGGAAATAATGAACTGTATCAGTCCTCGTACATTAGTATATACTCGTATCATAATCTATCAAGAGTCAAATGGAAATAAGAACATTTTGGATATTTTCCCCTTATAAGTGATATTATCTTCATTAGATTATGGACATAAAACGCTTATGATTTATAGCAAATACAAGTATAATAAAAAAATAAAAAGTTTTTGACGAAAATATTAATTTATTTATGCTCGAAGATTGAAACACAGAGAATAAAAAAATGTAAAAGAACTTATAAGAAGACGGCTTAACATTTTCCATCAGCTTTCTGTATGTAATTTAACACTTGCTCGCGTGGCAACCGGCTAAAAATTAATCATAGGAGAAAAGTGAAATATCCCCTTGCTAATTTTATTCCAGAAGGAATTTTCTTATAACTGCAGACAGAATGAAACTTTCAGTATAATTTATGACCCTCTTTACAAACGAGACCGTCATGGAAGTACACTGCTTTAAGTAAAATATTCAATAAGTGGTTTTTTGAGAATAAACGAAGACTTCGTTGCTTTTATACGTGTAAATATCTCGAATTGAATACCGTGGAGTTTAAAACTTTTTCAAGTAATTTAAATGTAATCGAAAATGAAGCGGATGATTATATTTTCAATTAAAAAAACTACTAGATATCAATTTTACCAAATCGTTCAATTGAGCTAATAATTGCAGTTTACACAGATCTGTTTATCTTGTTGGTGGTCTTCCTCGTACTCGAGTTCTTTATATCATTATTGAGGTCATCCGTATCGCAACCACATTTTCACCATTAGTAATATTGCCAAAGTATCTAAGGTTCCATAGATATAACGTATGCTTGAAGATAAGCTGGATTGTTTGATTTGTTTAAAAATGTATGTTAACACATGGTCACCAAATATTCATCGACATCTATCTTTTTGCATTATTTTACTGTTAGTGTCCATATTTCGGAAGCATTGAGAAAATCAACGCTCATAAAAATTTATCTTTCGTAGACTTACGAGTAGTAATAAATCTGTATCATCATATTTTATTCACCCTATCTATAGTTGTTCGTACGAAGATGAAAATTTTTCAATATTTTTTTCTCATCTTGTATTTTACATTTACACCCATGCGATTCAATAGTTCTTGACACGATTGTTTTTTTTTAAATTTTTTAAATTGTAGACCAGCTATGAGCTCTTGCTTATTGTTTTATATGATCTTGCACAATATGACTTAAGTATTGATATTTAACAAACGGCCATTCTGATTTTTATTTAGGACATATGAATTATGACAGTAACACGCGTTTTCTAGTTAAAGGACTAAGGGTAGTGATTTCACTATGGTATCACATATTTATTCTACGCTGATGTTTCAAAGGCCAATATAGCTATGATGATTGAAACCCTCCGAAGAGAATAAACACTTTAAAGGAGAAAAATTTAAACATTTGCTATTCGTATGCAAATCTATTTTTTTTTCTTCATAATATTCCCAAAGGTATGATATGCATTTGTGTTAAGAAATTATAATTTTCCCAAAGGTATGATATGCATTTGTGTTAATAAATTATAATATTCCCAAATGTATGATATGTATTTGTGTTAAGAAATTATATCGTAATATTCTCAAAGGTATGATATGCATTTGTGTTAAGAAATTATAATATTCCCAAAGGTATGATATGCATTTGTGTTAAGAAATTATATCGTAATATTCTCAAAGGTATGATATGCATTTGTGTTCAGAAATTATAATATTCCCAAAGGTATGATATGCATTTGTGTTAAGAAATTATAATATTCCCAAAGGTATGATATGCATTTGTGTTATGAAATTATAATATTCCCAAAGGTATGATATGCATTTGTGTTAATAAATTATAATATTCCCAAAGGTATGATATGAATTTGTGTTAAGAAATTTTCTGATAACAAATATAAGATAAATATTTGATCGTTTTTCACGATATCGTTTCCATTCTCCCAAAAGGGTTCGATATATTCTCCGTTTTCGAGATAAAAATTGGTTGCTTGTGTAATCTTAAGATCGGTTTGACTCATCGTCAATAAATACCTTCTCCGTGGAAATATTCCTTTATCATCGCATCATAAAATTGTGAAGGTATAGCTGTATTCTAAAAAAATATTTTGGTTTACTACAAAATATCACAAATATACAACAGAAGAAATTTGAACATATTCTAAAGAAAAGGTCTTCTGAAATATTAAAATTCTAGATATTTATTTTAGTATACGACTTCGTTTTACATTTTTTTAGTTAGTCCTTTGACTGGGAACGTGATTTCACATTCTTACCAAAAATATTCTTCAAGCGTTCTTTTTTGCATTTTTCAACTGTCAAACTTATATAAAAAGTTTTCAGAAAACTTGAAGTTAAAAATAACTGACATTCCACAAACACTTGATTTAAATAAAAATAAAAAATTGTATTATATATTTTAGATTACGTAGAATCTCATAGTTTTGCTATGTGCAGCATATGTTATATTACTTTTGCGGACAAACCAAAATCATGCTAAAAAAACTAATGGGTGTTTTCTAATCCAACTTCATAAAATGCGATTTTTTTTGGAAATGCTAGTATTTTTTTATTGACAATTATTTTGAACATCTAAAGTTTGTTGAAAGAACTTCAATTTCAAATTCCTATATTTTTGAAATTGTGTTTTTATAAAACAATATAAAATTACTTGTTGCTTTAAATTTCATACTTATAGGGAAAAGGAAGTACGGCGAATATTAAAGGTGTCTCTTTTCAACGTTACAAATTAATTGAAGTTATTATCCTTCAAGTTATTCATTCAATCTTTTTTCAATTCAAGTGTCACTGTTTGTCAGGTTGATGAGAGCGTGCAACGGGGTTTTTTGTGTTATCAAAAATCGGAAAGAAGTATCGATTTATTTTTTCATGCTAAATATCCTCAGTGAGATACAGGCAAAAGCCTAGTTTACTGGGGATACGACAAATGAAAGGCAACAAACCCAGATCCATTAAAATTATATGTCCAAATCAAATTACCTGTTGTTTTTTTCTCAAATTGTGTATATTTCTTGTCATGTGTAATAAAAAAAAAAAAAAAAAAAAAAAAAATCACGAAAAGTTAGGAGAGTAAAAAAATAGCATATTCAAAATCTTTCTTTAAGAAATTAGGTCTCCGTAAATAAAAATGATGACTAAACAATTAATTGACATAATTTTACTACACCATTTTGTTTTTGGAATTTCCCATTGATTGACAATTTCATGAAAATACGCCTTTAATATTAGATGAGCTTCTTTATATTTTAATACACATTTAAGTCTAAAATACGACAGCTTAAAAAACTTTTTCCTCTCAACAAATAAGAAACAGAACTTTTAGAATGACTTTTGATTAAATGAAGTCAATAAATATTGACATATAAAAGCGAGAAGACACAATCGTACGAAGGCAATAGTATATTTTTAAGGTTTACTGGTGTTCGACCGGGGCTCTTAAAATCACTGAGTCGAAACAAGACAAACAGTCCATGACGATTCCATAATAACAACAAAAAAGTAAAAATATATCCTAGGGAATTCCTTTCTGCTTAAATATCTCTTAAGAAATAAAGCATGTTGTTAAAATAAGACAAAGCAGTTCCTCTCTATTCAAAGCGTAAAAGATACAGTTCCTGAAAAATTATTCTCATTAAAACAGATTGAAAGCATAATAGTAATTGTTTAAAGTATAATGGAAATTAACATCTTAGTTAAAGGCAAATTATACAACTTAAATTGTTATCATATCTTTGATTCAACTTTAATAAAATTAAATTAAAGAAGATTTGTAAAGCACTTTTTGGCGAGTTAACTCATCTCAAGAGCAATGAATATTGATATAAACTAAAGCTCTTGTTCAAATGGAAATCGTGCGCCAATTTCAAAGGAAGAGACAAAATTTCTGATAAGGTTAATTTTTCAGTAAATTTTTCATTTGTGTTAAACGCACAGAATGCTCTGCGAGTAAACTATTAATACTCGTATACTAAAATATAACTCTGTCAATAAATTATCCCGTAAAATCGAAAATTTTACTCAATATATAAATCGTTATGATTCAACAATACCATCTAAATGTCCATATGTCAAAACGTATTCACTTTTAATCCCTGTTTATGGATGAGTATAACGCCACGAAACACAATTAAATGAAACTTTCATCATACAAAAACGTGACTTCTATAAATCTGCTTGACTGTGAAATGCCATTTTTTTAAATAACGATTTTACAGGAAAAAATAATTGCATAATACGCCTTTATTACAGAACCGTTGAGTTATTGTCAAAATCAACACTTGAATTAAATACATAATTCCAAACCAAACGAAAAATCCACAAATCAATGCGTTAACCGTAGAACTATTTTATTTAAAAAAAATCTATTGACGCTACTTATTCAATTATTTCTATCTTCTTTTTGACATTCATATTTCAAAAGTGGTATAAAATAAAATAGAAAATACTGTTACAATAAGAATTCATCAAATCATTTATCAAAAATGGTGTAAGTAATTTAAACAATATCATAGAAAACTTAAATAGTTTGCTAATCAATAAAGATTTTTCAAGTTGTGTTTAAGAAACTAAATGAAGGAGTTGTATCAAAAGATCCTCTCGTCCTACCCCGATACGGACATAGGCAGATGTTTTAAATGTTATTGAGAGTAAGCTTAAATATTTTATGTTTTTAAATTATTTAAATAAATATTTTTAATTGATTTAGTTTTAATGTATCCAGTAAAACAATCACGATTTTACGAGAATCTAGTTTTTCTATGCATATTTACATAATATCTCAAATATTTTCAACCGTTCAATAGTTAAGAAATGTTCTGTGAAATAAAATCAATTGATCTCACATATGACATGTTTTAAATGATCAGCATAAAATAAAATATTTGTACATAACTCATGTTCTCGTACATATAGAAATATGATATTCAACTTTAAATAAAGATATAAACATTTTCGTGGGTTAAAATAACAGGCAAACTATAATATTGCCTTTATCAGGTTTCAAAACTGATTAATATCTTAACATGCTTCATGAACTTCGGGATATGTTTTGTTTAGAGTTTTCGTGACTGGAAATCAAATTTAATATGAAATATTAACCCAAAAACAGCATTTATTATCCACCCAAGTTATTTATTCATAAGATAAAATACTTTGTACTTAAATATCCGAGCACTGAATTACACAGGTGAGTGAAATAAAGGTTAGCAATTTGAAATGGTAATAGCAAGAACGTAATTTTTTTAATTTTCTGAAAAACATATAATTTTGTCAAAGAAATAAAGGCTTGGCATATTAAACTAACATTTTCTTATAAAGTGCAATTAAAGCAATCTGCAAAGAAACAGAGAAATACAAGTGATCTGTAAAAGAATCAATAATATCGAAGGTTCTTAGAAATAAAAGATCCTTTTAAAGTTTCAAGAACTAAAATCTTCCTTTTAAAGTTTCAACTTTAATAAAATTAAATATTCAGTATGGACGTGTATTAAATATACCAGCAAATGTTTTTAAAAAACAGACTTGAAGTTTTCGATTGTATTTCCCGTTGAAGCTTATAAAATTGATTTAAGGTTAAATGTTGATTGTATTAAGGAACTCCATGACGCTTCTCTAAAATTTGGTTTAGAAATGAACATCAATAAAACAAAAAAATTGAGTCCATCCAACAGAAACCTCAAAGTAGATAATAAGACAATCGAAGCTGCTGACGAATACATATACCTCGGACATAAAATCAAATTGGGAAAAGAGAACCAAATAGTGGAAATATCCAGAAGAATTGTACTGGGCTGGGCAGCATTCGGAAAGCTCGACCATGTTCTCAAAAAACAAGGAAGTTCCCACCAATCTAAAAAGAAAAGTCTTCGATGCATGCGTCCTCCCTGTGCTAATGTATGACTTGGAAACGATGATATTAAATGCCGATACCATTCACAGACTAAAATGCGCACAACGGTCCAAGGAACGACAAATGTTGGGCATAAGTCTGATAGACAAAGTGAGAAATGAAGAAATCAGGCGACGGATTAGGGTTATCGACATGATGGATCGTGTTGCTGGCATGAAATGGAAATGGGTGGGTCACGTTGCAAGACAACGAAGTGAAAGATGGGCACCCAGAGTCCTGAAATGGAGGCCGTGGGATACGAGAAGACCGATGGGATGGCCCCAGAAGAGATGGGCTGACGACATTATCTCTGTCGCCGGTAGAAAATGAACGAGAAAAGCCCAAGACAGGGAAGCGTGGAAGATTTTAGAAGAGACCTTCATCCAGCAGTGGACAGACGGCTGAAGAAAAAGAAGAAGTTGATTGTATTAAAGTATGCATAGTTTTTTCTGCCTAGCTTGTAAAATATGCACTTAAGCCACTTGATATGAAATAACATAATTAAATAAATTAGTACTTATGGTGGTTGTTAAAGGTACATTTATATGGAATTGACTTACGTCTCATTTGAACTATAAAATATACTCGTACCTACTGCTCGTTTATTATGCATACTTCCGTTTTTGGATATACCATAAGCTGTGTTGTTCAAACAGTGCATTTCTATGGCTATTTAAAAAAAAGTAAAAACAAGTGTTTTTTGAACATTATAAGTACAAAATTATAAGATTGTATCCCATTTAATGTAAATAAGAAAAACCAATATGAATGCAATTTAAAACCCATTAAATAAGGGAATCAAATTAAATTGTTCACCTTATTTTTCAAACTAAAGAAAGAGAAACACGAAAAAAATAATTAAATAAAGGTTTACGTACGTTAAAGGACTATAGTATGTCTTAAATAAATTAGTAAAAAGAACATCTAAGTTAATCCAAAATGAATCAAACAACAATATTTTCCCTTAAAATAAAGTTTCGAGGACAAGCCTTTATTTTTTTTATAAATGTCAACCCTTAAATTTGTTTCCTGGGTTTTGTATACAATTTTCTACCAACAATTGGAATTCAAAAGCGAAAAGAGATGACAGATAACATCTTACATGTAAACTTTAAGCAGATAACAGTGTTCTCAAAGGCTTTATATCTCCTTTATTTTGTCATTGTTTTTACGCAGTCAAAATTCATAATGCTATCAGATGGACTAAACATGTCAGAAACGATATTGCCCTTTTCCTCATTTAAATAACACAAATCTTATTTCTTTGGGATAAAGAGATATATTTTTTAATAAAATACTTTTCGCATGAAATTATTTTTTCTTATTTCTTTGAAATATCGGATAAAAGTTCACAAATCCTGCGTGTGCAATCAAATGAAGACCTCCACGGCCCTGTTGGTAAGAAGCCTGACTTCAGCCCGGCAGTTTGGGCTTTGATGGTACACAATAAAGGGATGATAACGAGCTTCGGAAGGTCAAAGAGTCTTGAAATAAAAGGATAGACCCTACCTATTTTATAAGTATTTTTTACCCTTATACAAAAAATAAGATACAGAGTATGTGAGTTATGGTTATTTTAATAAATTGATTTTGGTTTTAATTCTTTGTTTAAAAAATATGAATTAATTGCTATTTTATTTTTTTATTTTACTCTCTCATGTGAGTTAGCACATCTGTCGGACTCATGTGTACATCAATTTCTTTTAATGTATAGGTTTATCTTAGATAGTTCAAGTTTTCTTAATCCCTTAGAGTAATCTTACATTTTTTTATTCTATCTTGAATGGTGATAGGGATGGTGCATATCTGATAACTCTTGAACCTACTGAAAGGATTTGAAAGAAAAATGTTTAAAATGGATAGTTGTGTAGAAGATCCTAAACGAAGATGTGTAAAATGAGGTGTTGTATGCTGGTATGCAAATGATTCTATCATCTGATCGAAGAGAATGTCTGCGCTCTGAAAATAAGTGTATATTGTTTTAATTCCAACCAGAGATTAATTGCTAGTGAAAAGGGTTAATACTGTTATCTGTGCTCAAAATAACACGAAGGGTTAAAAGGTTTGTTGATTTACAATTGCTGTAGACCGATATAAATAACTAATTTAATGCATATTTTTCTTTTTATCTTACTAACTTTTACTTATTGTCAACAAAAAATGAGATACGAAATAAAACATGAAAACAAATAATTTTAATGCATTGCGGGATAAAAAAATTACAGTAATTTCTCATTGAAATAAATACCTCTTTCTGTCAAATATATTGGGAGCACAACTTTTATGTTCGAGTTGCTCCTTAAGGGTTATTTTATCATTTGATGAAAGTCAAACAAGCTAAACGAGTTTCACAGAAATCAGAAAAGGTTAAGAAAAATAATAGAATCTCTATTTATAATTCTGCTCGTGTATGAAATCAATGTCTGATGAGGGCGCATTGGGGTCATGGACCTTGTTGTAGTTAAGGGATAATTTTGATATTGATAAATACACTTCTGACATACTCGATATATTTTAATATTTTGTACTTTGAGATGTGAAACTTTACAAAATAAAATTGTTCATATAGGTAAAAAATACAAGTTGTGGAGAACGACCAAGGTACGAGTACGAGTATATTATAGTGGTTTGTTTCAATAAACATTAAAATCCTTGTTTTTAATTTTTAGAGTATCTTTTATAAATAATATTGTGATAACGTTAATTAAAAAGAGATATGGCGCCATAAACAATAAACAGCGTTACTGGTGAATTATATGTTATAAAAAGTAATAGAGGTGGGACGCAATAAAAGCAAAAAAAATTAAGTGAAAATTGTATTAAATTACAATTATTATGAAGCTATAAAATAAAAAAATTAAATGTCTTTTTAACTAAATTCATATTTCTATGTCACATAAAATGACCACGCCCTACAGATTTCGGTACAAAAAGTACGTTCGTTATATCAGCTAAATTACTCGTTATTGGAAGTACTTAATCCCCCCCATTATTATTATTATTACTAGTATGTGAAGTTGTAGTTTTATGTAAGTGTATGTAGAAATGAAAGTTTTTTCAATATCTGTCTACTTTTTAATGTATGAAATTTAATACAATATATGTGTTTACTTAGGTGCTTGAATAAAACACCTTTATTAATTATGTTCAATTGATAAAAAACCCTTCTTTCACAATACTTTATATTATAGATTAAGATTAAGGATAATGCAGAGGAATATTTGAAATATGAATATATTCATCTAAAAACTCAATATTCATGTTGTTTTGATCACTCAAGCTGCTGAATCATCAGAAAGTTCTGCAAACATAATATTTGCTTCGCAATGTTATGATGCTAAGAAAAATAGATTTTATGTGAATATTTGCGACAATTTTACTATTAGCTTTTATTTTGATAAGTTGTATCTTCTTGAATAGTAAAGATACCAAAAGAAAATAGCAAAATGCTAACACAAATGAAGGTTTCAGGTCGCCCAGATAATCGATAACCTTATCCCATTTATATGAGAGTGCTCCTTCTCGGGTTATCCTCGTGTCAGGGCTCATTATTTCTGTTACGTCCTTTCCGGTGGACTCAAATAATTAAGATGGATGTGACCCTTGGCTTGATCTAGTATTCCACGATTAAATAATGATAACATCAGACTAAGTAGAAAACCTCTATCTATTTATTAACATTCCCTTCGTTTGCTCCTGAATATTCAATTACACAAAATATCAATATAATATTTTGAGAAGGAAATTTAAGCAAAACAATATTTTTGTGTTTACACAAAAGAGCAATTAAGTTTAAGTCATTTCTAGGAACTGTAAATTAAATATTGTAATTTTTTGAAATAATTAATGATGTTTAAGATTGATGTTAATAAACACGAGCCAAAATATTGTTTTAAAAAAATATTGTTATTTTATTAAGTAAATTATGGCATACAAAAGGAATATGTATATTATATCACTTTAAATATGATTTGTAAATACGATTTAAAAGTAATAAGACAAAAGTAATTAAGAATCGAAAATATTAAATTCTCAAGGCGAACTATGGTGCTGGCATTAGTTCTATTGAAGTTAATATATTATGATATTTTAAAATATTAAATTCTCAAGGCGAACTATGGTGCTGGCATTAGTTCTATTGAAGTTAATATATTATGATATTTTAAAATATTAAATTCTCAAGGCGAACTATGGTGCTGGCATTAGTTCTATTGAAGTTAATATATTATGATATTTTAAAATATTAAATTCTCAAGGCGAACTATGGTGCTGGCATTAGTTCTATTGAAGTTAATATATTATGATATTTTAAAATATTAAATTCTCAAGGCGAACTATGGTGCTGGCATTAGTTCTATTGAAGTTAATATATTATGATATTTTAAAATTCTTTAAATTTAAATCCTTAAGGAATTTTGAAAAATAGCAAAAAGTTGCTTTTGTACACATGTAGAGCTGTAACCTTTTTAGTGTAGGCGAAATTTTTGGACAAGCGTAGGCGTATAAAAAGACATTTTCGTATTATTGGATATAAATTATTTACATGATTTTTTATGCAATCCACTAAATATAGTTTCAATGAAAATAATATATCATAACATTCATGACTCAAAAATCAAAGCAAAATTAAAACCCTTCAGCGAAAGCCAACCTTGGAATATTTATCATTACTCAGAGCCCACCCAAAGCCCAAGAACACATTTTGACACACTCGATGTACTCATGCCCGCTGAATGGAAAGCATCAGGGATGTACGCTCGTCGGATTGTCTCAAGTAGCTACACACTTGTTCATCTCATTTTTGGTAAAAGTGGTGAGAACGACACAATTTTAGATTTCTAATTAAAAAATACTTTAAGGAAAGATTTTTTCATAAAGAACACATTATGTAAAAACGATAAAAACTGTTTTTCAACAAATATGCTTTATATTTAATAAGATAACCATAATTTTGGTAAGGGCTGTCCCATCTCTCTGTGGTATAATCATCGAGGAAGAAAAAATGATAAAATGTCCTCTCCATGGATTGGAGAATGTTAAGAAAACATATTTTAGCCGTCTTTGCAACATTATTAATTTAGACAAAGACATAAAAAATAGTTTATTAAATTTCTTTATGCCGAAGATGTTTGTGTTGTTATATATGAAAATATAATGAATCATGTAAAATTAATTTAAAAAGTTGTTATTGAAGCAATACATAAAATGTTTTATCAAAACTAAAACATTCGATTGAAATCTCATGTAAAGCTTGGCGTATAAATCCATAATATTTTATAACAAGTTGCAATCCGTGAAATATTCACGCAAGTAAAACAAATTATACATTTTTGAAATACCGAATGGAGCAAGATCAGCTTAAAGTTTTTTGGGTTCGTTTATGTTTAAAGTTTAAAATAAAAAAGGTACATCTTGATTGATGAATTATTTAATGCTCAAAAATCTCTTTATACACAATGTTTTGTGTATAAACATTACTGTTGTTCAATTTAAATCGTTGATAAAGTTTTCCTTGAAGACTTGCTTCAGATATATTAATTTTAATGTTTTCGCGTTTCCGACATCTTGAAAAAGCCACATATAATTGTCAGCATTAAAAAAAAGAGCATAAGATAAATAAACACAAGTAATTATAAGGGTCAATATAATAGGAAATAAATGAATTACAATTCAAAATAAATTAGCATCGTTCTCTTTTACACCGGTTCGTTCAGTATAGTTTCAATCTGTTTCGAAGTAGTAAACACAAGTAATTATAAGGTTCAATATAATAGGAAATAAATGAATTATTTAATGAATTACAATTCAAAATAAATTGGCATCGTCTTCTTTTACACTGGTTCGTTCAGTATAATTTTAATCTGTTTCGAAGTAGTAAACACAAGTAATTATAAGGTTCAATGTAATAGGAAATACATGAATTATTTAATGAATTACAATTCAAAATAAATTGGCATCGTCCCCTTTTACACCGGTTCGTTCAGTATAATTTCAATCTCTTTCGAAGTAGTAAACACAAGTAATTATAAGGTTCAATATAATAGGAAATACATGAATTATTTAATGAATTACAATTGAAAATAAATTGGCATCGTCCCCTTTTACACCGGTTCGTTCAGTATAATTTTAATCTGTTTCGAAGTATTCCTCTCTCGCTCTCGTGTATTCAAAATTCAATTCTCGTATTCTTTCTTTGGCGACAACCGTACGGGTTTTGGCCTGTTTATATTATGATGCTTAGTTTTGAGTCACTTCATTTCTTTCATATTTCTCTGTCATTTTTTGCGGCTTTAATTGTAAAATATAACTTTTAAAATGATCATACAAAAAATCCTTTGTAAAATGATCATACAAAAAAAACTCTACGGCTTATTGAGTTTATGCCATATGGCAATAACTTCCAAATATACATGAGGTTGTAGAGGCATGAAGTGAAAATTAGACTGAACTCTTATGAAAAGAATCCAAAG
This sequence comes from Odontocerum albicorne, assembly GCA_949825065.1. Taxonomy (NCBI): domain Eukaryota; kingdom Metazoa; phylum Arthropoda; class Insecta; order Trichoptera; family Odontoceridae; genus Odontocerum; species Odontocerum albicorne. The sequence goes on along the minus strand of OX463841.1, from coordinate 29,731,740 downwards.
TCAACGGGTTCTGGAGTCGCAACTTTCAATTATGGCATGATTGTTCATCAAGTTTTTGTTATCCAATTGGTTTGATACTTGTTGGTTGATAATAAAAATCTTTCTCAACTGATTTAATTGAAAGGTATAAAATTGGATCGTAAACCCGATGTATCATGAAATGTGTTGGCAGGTCTTTAGAAAGTAAATATTTTTTTATGGGAGCTCAAAGCAGAGAGTTGTGCATATCATTGACTGATGTTTTTTTTCATCAAAACTGAACAGAAAATGCTGATGAAGAAAAATAAGCAAATAACAATGTATAAGAGTGATAATAAGCTAAAAGTTAATGTTTTTAATGCTTTTCTTAAATAATAGTTTACTTTTTTCGATAATTGCATGTGGTTTTGTGGAAGCCTGGAACCGATTTGCGCGAGCGAACGTACGTTCGAAGTTGAAATCGTATGATGTTGGCTGAATAGTCGAAGTGGATTTATTCTCAAGCACACATATTTTGTGAACTATATATTGTATCGACAAAAATGAAAGAGGAAACGTATCATTTATTTGGATTTTTCGCGTGTTTCTGAATAGATCAAAACCAAGCATTGGTAAAATCTCCCTTACCTGGGACAGGAAGTGATGATAGTGATAACAAATTTTCCAATAAAATAATTCTATGGCGGACCAAGAGCAAAATATATTCGGAAGTATTGAGTATCTTATTCTCATCTCTGGATGAATTCAACCCAAATTATGCTTAGATCTTACTTGAATATAGGTAATAAATTGATGAATTTTAAACGTTTCATAAATTGCTCCTCAGTTGATTTGAGAAACAACGTTCCAAGAATGAATTTTCAATTATAATTCATATTTAAAATGTATTTCTTTCTTTACAAAAAATAGTGAAAAAATCAGGAAACGTCATGAATAACTTAAAGTATCAAGATTTTTATTTTGACTGAGCAAAATGACAATTATTTTCGGATAATTCTGGTAGTTTCTTATTGAAGTGAAAGATAAATTGACGACATACTCGTACATGTCCTAGTTGGCATGACACATGTCTTCCAGCTCGTGGTTATAAGTTTGATTCCCACTGGAACCAGATTTTTCCTATCTGGTTTTAACGTCTTGCTGGAAAAAGAAAATCTCGTTGGTTTGAAGAGATTGCCATATGGCAATATGATCCCCAAGTTGTATTACATGGAATAAAAGTGTGCAATGAATAATGCAAAGAATCAATTTTCTAGTCAGAATATTACAACGTACTGAATAGATGACATATGATAATTGTGCGTGAAACCCAATAAGGAAGCGTGGTAGGCTGAGGTTCTCTCTCTCTTTTTGGCAATTCAGACACAAATTTAGATTAGCATTATTTTGAAATAACTAAAACATCAGCGATGCCATTCCTTGAGACTGTCTAGATTTTAGAAAATAAACCACCGAGTAGAAACAAACTAATAGAATATCTCAGTATGTTGTTTGCGTTTTTGAAGTGGCTGGATTAGACTTTATTTGGAAGTTGGCTCGACTACGAACATTTTTACTTTCAGGAGACATCTAAAATAACACTTTTTGTCTATTTTGATATTGTTTCATTTAGAATAAGAGCTGCGATTGGTTACTAAACGGCGTTACTTAATAATTAAAAGTGTCCAAATAAATTGATAAAGTGAAAAATACCGATAGACTATCCATCGTTATTAAGTACGAGTGTCGGCTTTCCCGTGGATGGAAAACGCCTGTATGTATTTGTTTATGGTGTGTAGGTGTTGCACTTCAGCAATTATACACTCTTGACAAATCGATAGCAAGGAGATTAAACTTCCAAGACGATTTGTTAAAGTATTTTTGTTCAGAGTTTTATATAGCTATATTTTGGTGTTGCATTATAGCGCTAAAATAATTTACGGTAAGCAGCATATAAGCTACAGAAAAATATTAATTCAAATGAAAACTAGTCTAAGAGTAAAACTAGTCAAGAAGCAAAGCTGCCAGGAATCGAGACGGTTTGCATTTGTGGTTGCTTAGTGTAAATGCTAACCGTTAGACCACGACGACTGACATACAGTTCCAAATACAAAATAATAAAGTGCCAAAAATAGTTATAAAAGAAATGGGCGTGGAAAGAAAAAAAACAGGATTCGTAGGTTGGATCAATAGAACGATATTTTGTAAGAAAATAATATTATGAGTCAGAGACATCGGGAGATCCGTATGATAGATGTAAAATTGTTGAGGAGCCAAATATATGTGACGCTTTGTCCTCTCTATCTACTCCAACAAAGAAACGGCGTGATGGTATGTACGTAATAATTTCATGAACACTGCAATACATTGCACGACATACAGGCGTAGATTTTTCTTGTAAGAAAATTAGATTATATATTTTTTAAGAAATATATTTTAATGTCAATAGTTTGCAAAACTTAATTTAAAAATACTGGTTGTACCTTTTTTTCCGCCATAACATGGATACAAAATATTGTGAATACATAAACACATATTTATTATTTTCGTCAATAAACGGTGGCTTAGGAATTTACGTTATTTTATTTTTCAGAAAATGATATATCAGAATTTTTAACATTTCTATATCTTTTCTTGGAATAAGAATATGAAAATAATAAAATATGTGTATAAAAAAGAGAATAGGAGATTTTTTTACATTTATTTATCTTTTTTGAAACCTTTCTTCGAAGGTTTCTTTGACAAGAAAATGATTTTTTTGACAAGAAAAAAAATCATTTTCAATTCAACGAAAACTTGATTAATAGGTTAGTCAAAAAGTTTTGAAAGCGGTATCTATGGAGCAGTAGAAAAACCAAAATTTCTACGCCATTTTAATATTTCATCTTTCATAAGAACGTACTCAAAATTTCATTTCGATCTGTCAATTCATTCTTTGTTTACAAGGCATTTGAAGTTGACGTGTCAGTGTATTCTTTAACAATGGAAACATCCGAATATCGTGCAGTGATTAAATTCTTTGTTTTGGAAGGTTTATCGGCTACTGAGATCCATGCAAAGATGGTGAAAGTATTAAAGGAGTCTTCTCCTTCATTTCCAACCGTTCACCGATGGGTTTTGGAGTTTAAGCGTGGCCGTACAAGCGTTGAAGACGATCCACGCTCAGGACGTCCAAAAAGTGCATCAACACCAGAAATCATAGCGAAAATACAGGATATGGTTTTGGAAGATCATCGATCGACTGTGGATGTGATAGTTGACACCATAGGCATCTCACATGGAACAATATGGCATATTTTGGCTGAAGTTTTGGGTTTCAAAAAACTGTGTGCACAATGGGTGCCGCATTTGCTAACAATGCAACAAAAACACGTTCGAATGCGACTTTCTGAGCAACATTTGGAGCAATTTCGAAAGGATAAAAAGGATTTTCTGCGTCGATTCATCACTATGGATGAGATTTGGGTCTACCACCATGATCCTGAATCAAAACAAGAGGCTAAAGAGTGGTGTGAACCAGGCACTTTGGCTCCAAGCGAGTTCGTGTCCAGAAATCGGCCAAGAAGGTGTTAGCGTCAGTTTTTTGGGATGCAAAAGGAATTTTATTGATAGATTATCTCCAAATTGGTAAGACAATCAACTCTGATTACTATTGTGACCTTTTGGACCAGTTGGATGAAAAAAATTGTGAAAAAAGACCCGGTATGCAGAAGAAAAAAATCATTTTTCATCAAGACAATGCAACTACTCACACAGCTCAAAAAAGCATCCACCCTATTCGCCAGATTTAGCTCCCTCTGACTTCTGGCTGTTCTCACACCTCAAAAAATTCCTTCGTGGAAAGCATTTTTCATCAAACGAAGAGGTTATAGCCGTCGTAGAGGAGTATTTTGCAGGCCTTCCAGAAAGTCACTTCCGTGATGGGACAACAAAGTTGGAAGATCGTTGGACCAAGTGTATTGATCTTATGGGAGACTATACTGAGCAATAAAAGTGATTTCCCCCCAAAAAAAATGTATTTTCATTTCCGCTTTCAAAACTTAAAAAAATTAATGTCATAAAATATTTTCATTAAATTTATAAAAAAATCTAAATATTAAAGAATTAATTAAATTATAGGTCTTAAACTATTTACTTATAACTAGTTTTTAATTTATTTTTGTTAAATATATTGTTATTTAAATTGGCTATTGAAAGGTCAGTTATGGCGATAGGCAGTCAAGTTTATGATAGCCGCCACGCTCACGTTCTGATTATTGCTAAGTTTAATAAACTTTGAAGATATTAACATATGTTAGCTCGGATATATGATACATAAGGCAAATTTATTATTAATTATAACATAATATCCATTAATTGTACATAAAAGAACATTCGAGGATAGGCAGGTGTTTGTCGGCTAATATTAACTTAGCCGTTCCAGAAAAGACACATCAGCACTCTTAAAAGTAAAAAACATTTATAAATGAAAATAAAATAAAAAGTTACAATGAATAAACCAGATTTAAAAAAAAATGTAAATTTGTTTTGAAACAAAATTGTTTCGAATATTCAATATTTTAATCGGACTTCTTTGCACTCTAGTTAAAAGCTGCAAAAATTCAAAGTCGGAAAGGTAAAAGGATTCAAGACTTGATAATTATCATATATTTAATCTATTCCAGATACATGCCCCCGGTAACGCCGTCACAGTGGCGCACCACGCGTCTCGCAGATCGCTTTGCGCCGGCGTGTCCTCAGGTGCCGCCGCCTCTGCCCACACACCAGGAGGCGCTGCTGCAACACCCCCGTGCGCGCGTGCACCATCTTGAGAGGCTGTTGCCACTACTCAAGAACTTCTCCGAAGACTGTCTCTACCTTAATCTCTACGTTCCTAAAATTGGTGAGTCCTCTGTTTTATGTATATTTTTAGGTTAAAAAATAAAGCGTAGCCTGCTGTATTGAAATGATTACCTGAAACGATATTTTGAAGTGTCTGACTTTAATATACTTTGTTATATCTGCCAACTCACGTGTATGAGTAAATTTCTATCTACTACTGCCAAAATATTGTATATTATCATGTTTTGTAGTATTCATTAGTTTAATCCTTTCGTCTAAGGTCTTTGTATTGTCAAGATATTACTCCACTGCCTATGATCTCATCTCATCATACGACCAGTTCGACACAAATTCAGTTCAATCACATATTTAACCATGTCAATGATTTTGCTCTCTTCTCAGACTTTTTACTCTAATATTCGATGTGCGCGGGAAATTTTTAATATTACACTTCCTTTGTGCGATTCGAGGTTTATGGGATAACTGTTAGTGAGTGTCCAAGAATCACAACCGTATGTTATTAGCAGGGCTGTGGAGTCGGAGTCGGAGTTGGAGTCGGAGTCGCGGTGTTTGGGCCGGAGTCGGAGTCGGAGTAGGAGTCGTAAAAAACGAGCGACTCCGACTAATTTTTCGTTAAAATTTAAAATACTTTTTTTTTTAAATTATTATAATGAATGTGTATTGTGCACGAATATTAAACTTGCAGGCGCAAGTCGCGCCGATATGGTGAATCACCGAGATCCATTTAATGCATAAAGTCTACGAAAATGTGTTTGTCTCCTTCTTTCTCACGTCGAAAGAAAATTCTGTTGGCTGGGATCTATGTTAACCCCATGGTTCGATCCATATTGACGGAAGAACAAATAAATAGAGCGAAAAACGCTCTGTTTGAATTAACCGTTCGTATGAAAGGCCTTCGTCTAGAAAAAGAGACGACAGCAGGCAGCGTACACGAAGTATCATCATCTTAATCCGACACCGCTGAATCTGAAGACGATTTAGAAAAATATCTCAATGAACAAGATAAACTAAAACGTCCTCGTTTGAATCACAGTCCCAATATAGATGAAGGAGACTCTATTTCAAAATTTAAAATTGAATTTTATGATGCATTGAAAATAATGGAAAAAATTGACCGAACTTATAAGTTAAATGTTGAAATGGCAATACAGCGGTATCTAGAAATCGTAAAAGATTCAGCATTGATCGTTACAGCATTACTCCCAACCCAAGTATCCGTAGAGCGGTTATTTCCGCTCTTAAAATTCTCAATTCTGATTTGAGAGCCTCTACGAATACAGATTTAATAGAAGCAATGTTGTTTTTAAGAATAAATTCTAATAAATAATTATTAAAGTTTGATCTTGTTTAATTTTTATCCCTATAACATGAAAAAAATGGCTATATGCAAAGGTAGGAAACAACCTGATAAAATTGAGCTTTTTTGAGTCGGAGTTGTAGAGTCGGAGTTGTGGAGTCGGAGTCGTGGAGTCGGAGTTGTGGAGTCGGAGTCGTATTGTTGGTAAATATAGGAATCGGAGTCGGAGTCCTGTTTTTTTTTAGCGACTCCACAGCCCTGGTTATTCGGAACATAATACATTGTGCAAAATACTTATTTCGAGAAGATATTTATAAGCTCAAAAATAAACCAAACCGTATCTTACACCATCCACTTATTCCTTTAACAAATTTTACTTTATTCATTATTTGAACCACGTTAATTATATGAGATTCAATAATTTCAATTTTAATGTTTGCAACACTTTAGATTTGATAGGTCTCTATGTGTCATGGCTTTGGTCTTTTCCACATTAAAATTTAATCAAACCTTTGAAAAGTGTCGTTTAACTACATATATGACGATTGTCTACAGCGAGTTAGGAAATGTTGCAATATGACGATACGAGTATCATCAATGAAATACTATGCGTATCCAGAAAGTAAGTGTACTGAGGCTCTCACGACCGGATGGATTTTATTTTCGACATGTTGGCTACACTTCCGTGTAGTCTGACCCTTCCCCTCCGCAACGAGACCGGTTCGAGGTCAGTACGTTGAGAAGTGTCGACGCGACAACACGTTTCGTGAAAAATGTAAATCCAATCTCCCGCCAAGTGCGAAATACGCGGCGTCATCCGTTATCTCGTTTGGAAGGGAAAACCTCCGGTTGAGGTTTATAATGAGGTGAAAACTGCATATGGTGATAAAGCTATGAATCGTACGAGTGTGTACAAGTGGTGTCGCGAGTTTAAAAACGGTCACGTCACACCTCTTCACCCTCCACCAAAAAGTTCAAAACCACAATTTTAGCCAAGAAAATCATGGCATCGGTGTTTTGGGACTGTCAAGGCATAATTTTAATTGAATATATTTTATTAATTTTAATTGAGCACAAACAATACAATAGTAATGCCTTAGTTATAAATAATATATAAATAATTCCTTTATAATTAAAAAAATATTTTTTCAATCGTCAAACATCATCGTGATAGAAACTAGCTCCATACTCGTATTAACAATCCATAAATATTGTGTATTCGTATTCCTTTTTACTTATCTTGATATCAATAAAATATTTCGGGATAAAGCATTGTTCTCAAATATCCATTCTTCTCGGGAAAGTTGGGTGGCGTAAGAATTTGTTTTCGATGTTTTCATAAATTGAGTTACACTTGCAATGCTGTTTGTTCGCAAATAGTAAGAAAACCAGTTTGTTGCAAGTTTGTTCTAGAATATTTTTCCACCATAACTCGAGAAAGTCAATTTAATATCAATTTATTTCAAAATTGATACAACATGTGAGAAAAATATAGCATTTAGGAGTTATTTAGGTATTAAGTGAAGAACGACATCCGTGCCCTAGTTGGAAAGACGTTTGACTTCCACTCGGGGATTACCGGTTTGATTCCCGATCACACAAAAAAAAGACCCCCCCAGTCTGGTGTAAAACAGCTCGTCTGGTTACAATAATAATGAGCGATAGTATTGTTTCTTTTTATTTTGGTGTTGGCAGGAGGCAAATCTCCTGGCTCCGCAATATACGTGATTGGACTGGCATAAGGGGCGTTGGAGATCTTTTTCGGGCTGCCGGGGATAAAGATGTCTACTCACAAGTGATATTCAACGTTGGGGGGACCTGACATGATACTGAGAAGAAGAAGTATTGTTTTTTCACGTGCGAGGTAGTATTTGCTAACACGTATGATGTCAAACTGCGAGTTACGTACATATACAAGAGGTTCAAAGACCGGAATCTCAATGAATGGGGCTGAAGGTAATGCTATCTTTAGGCCATGCTCTTTAATACGTTCTAATCACCTATTCGAATATGCTGAAGTATACCACATGAAGAACTAAATATCTTAACAGTCAGAACTTATCCGATGAAGGAGTAAGGTGTCCTACCATCGGACCGAAACTCCGAACAAGCTATCCATCACTTGATGAAGAACTAAATAAATTTAAGAAAATATTGTTTGCCTTGAATGGTTAAATGTGCAACGCATAAGTATGATTAAATTATAGTTGACAAAATTCTTAAATTTCACCACTTGCTAAAATAATTTAGATCGAGCATTTTCTTTGGTAAAGTCTTTAATAAAAATGTTTAATTCATACTTTTGGATGTGACTAAAGTTTTTGCATGAGTATTCGATCACAAACCTTTAAATATTTTTGAACTGTTATTTTGAGTACAAAAATGATAGTTTTTCCATTGTGAAAACGATAAAAATATTCATGAAGACTTGACCTTTTCACGTACGAACGTTTACAAAACGATCGGTTTAAATTGAACGTAAATTTAGTTGGTACGGTGCATGCGTATCCCGGATACGGAAGTGTGCACCCCCGTTATGGATAAATATGGGTCTCTGGAAGAATTTATACAAAAAAATATCCAACCCATAATAAATATTTTTAAATCTCCCCTATTTTAACGTAATGGTAAATTACTCCACCCAGTGAGTTGGTAGTAAACCATCAAGTGATACAGTTTTAGTTGGTTAAAAATTAAATAATCAATAAACCATTAGTAGGTTGGTCCTGACGTGTGATGTTGCCCAGTTGGAGATCATTTTGACTATCCCTCCGATATACGAGGGTGGTCCAATAAGTACTTAGCCTACAAAAGAATAACAAAATTTTTGGAAAAGTGGCGATTTATTTCTCAACATAATCTCCTTTGAGTTCAATACACTTGACCCAGCGATGCTCTAACTTCTTTAACCCGTCTGAAAAATACGTTTTCTGGAGGTCTGCAAAGTATGCCTCCGTGGCGGCGATAACCTCCTCATTCGACTCAAATTTCTGCCCGGCGAGTGACTTTTTCAAATTTGGAAACAAAAAGAAGTCGCACGGGGCCAAATTCGGAGAATACGGTGGATGGGGCAGCAGTTCGTAGCCTAATTCTACCAATTTGGCCGTGGCTACGGCGGAGGTGTGAGCCGGTGCGTTGTCATGATTTTTCTTCGCCAAATGGGGCCGTTTTTTCTGCAATTCGGCGTCAAATCGGCCCAATAATTCGGCATAGTAGAGCCTTGTGACTATTTTGCCCTTCTCCAGGAAGTCGATGTAGATCACACCTTTTGAATCCCAGAAAACTGTGACCATCACCTTTCCGGCCGATAGGACAGTCTTCGCCTTCTTCGGAGCACGTTCGCCGGGTGAAGTCCACTGTTTCGACTGTTTCTTGGTCTCGGGTGTGTACCAGTGTATCCATGTTTCGTCGACGGTCACAAAACGACGCAGAAACTCCTTCGGATTGCGCTTAAACATCGTCAAACACTGCTCTGAAGTGGTCTCACGGTTGCGCTTGTTGTCCGGAATGAGCAAACGCGGCACCCATCGCGCCGACAGCTTTCTCATGCCCAATACTTCATGCAGGATATGATCCACGCGGTCTTTTGATATGCCTACTGTCTCAGCTATCTCGCGCACCTTCAATCGGCGGTCTGCCAATACGAGATCGTGGATTTTTGTCACGTTATCCTCCGTGGTAGCCGTTTTCGGGGCACCTGGGCGTGGCTCATCAAAAACCGACGTCCGACCACGTTGAAACTCGTTAAACCAATTTTTGACGGTCGCCATCGAAGGAGAAGAGTCACCGTACACAGCATCCAAGCGCTCTTTGATTTCGCTGCGCGACTTCCCTTTCAAAAACAACAATCGAATCACCGACCGATATTGCTCTTTTTCCATTTTTCTCGAATCCGTGGACACGCTCGCTTCCACACGCGGTCAAAACAAAACTACGCGTCCGATTCGGCTGAAATTTTGACAGTAGCTGTCAACGAGAATGTACTACGCGATAAAATCACCGCCCGATGGCACCACTATTGCTCTTGCGATAGTGGTGCCATCGGGCGGTGAGGCTAAGTACTTATCGGACCGCCCTCGTAATTGAATGTATCGGTTTATAATAAATACTGTTATCATTCTTCTTTGTAGCTATATGTTGTATTATATATCAGTCCAGGACTGAGATCGGTGGAGGTAAATTCAAGAGAAGGCCAAAATCCCGAAAGGTCTTAACTCCGAATATGATAAATAATAACCCCGTATGTGATGATCTCCATGCCCTAGTTGGTCAGACGATTGACTTTTGCCGAGGGTTTCAGGTTCAATTGCTGATGGTACCGAAAAAAGAATCCTAGATTGGCAAAAACGTTTGGCTGATAACAATACTTGCTCAGGCGCGAAGTATTTTTGCCTTTTCACATTCGGTAGTTTTACTATTTCGTGCAATGACAAATCGCAAGTTCCGTATCTATTCAATCGGTGTAAAACCTGACGCTCAATTACTGTGATCTTAGATAATGTTGTCTCATCCATATGTCCAAATTACCAATTCGGATATGTTGAAAGATACAATACGGAAAAACAAACACCTCGAATATGCAAAAACATCTATCACGGGACAAGTTTATTTTATATTGTTTCCAGTGTTTTAAAGATACTTAAAAAAAAAGCGCACTGTCATAGCTGCTTTTAAATCTAAAGTAGGATGTTACTCAAAAAGTCAAATAAAAGATGTAGCTGTGCTACTCGTACTTTACAGGTATTCTCAGGACAAAGCAGTTTCTTGGAACGCGTTTTTTTATCAACACTCATTATGTATTTCAGCTTTCTGCATGAGATTTACTAAGGTTTTTTACCTTTTCGTTTCTTTTATGATTTTTAGTTCTTCTCAAACTGATTGCCATGCCATTTGAGTCTTAATTATACACACATGTTTTTTAATACTCATTTAATGTTTTCTTCTTTTTTATATATAAGTGTTTCTTTGTTGTAATTATGTGTTTAAATTTTTGTGTTTTTTCAATGTAATGTTTTTCCATTTGAGTTATGAGTTAGGCTTTGACATTTTTTTAATGTTTTTACAAATTTAGTTTGATAGCTATTTTGATTTGAATTATATTGTTTTCAGTGGCCGTTAAGAATGAATAAATAAATAAGTGGAACATGTTTAACTTATTTACAGTTCATATTTGTATTTCGTCAATTATTTCAAAATAGGTGTAATGTGGGTTGGATCTTTATTGAATATATACGCTCATTTGTTCTTTATTGATGTGTCTGTCCAGAACATCTAAATGTGTTCAGGCATGATTTTAACACATTTAGATATTCGCCAGCCCTGTATTTAACGTTTAATGGATGTTAACCTGATGATGGATATATTTAAACGTAAAATGCCCGACATACTATTCTTAATCAAAATATTCTGGAAAAGAGCGTTTTTAGAAATATTTTGTTAATTTTGACATCACTGAGAACAAAACAATAAACAACATTAATAAAGTATGAAAACTCAATTTTATTTAACAGAAACTTCATTTAAAAAAAAACGTATTTACAATACAATTACGACTTTTCTATAAAATCATTTTGATTTTGAACGTTTGCCTTTAAATTTTGATTAAAATTGATAAAACAGTTATAGTAAATACGCGTGCTATTGGATAACTCTTAAATCGACTATATTTAAAACATTCGTTAAGTTTAAACATTTTTTTCTTGATATTTTGCTTGTTACTAACTATTCATCTAAAACTGAGGAAGTCAAAAAACTTCTTCCTAAAAAATCCAATAACTTGACTCCACTTATACGAGCATCAATTTTCTTAGATGATGTCCATTTCGTTTTTGTATAACATACATGCTATCACGTCGCAGCAAGCAGAGAGGATAGAGCGCATTTTTTTTCTGTCACAAGACACACTTTTCATCCCCTCCACATCCATACAACTTGTCTATACAACTCTTATGTCTATTCAATTTTTTTGTAATTCCTTTTCTTCAAAGTATCATTCACTTGGTCTATTCATACTGTCTTTGCTCTTCCTCTACTCACATTTATATTCTATATTGTTTATGCAATATATCGCAATTGATGTATTCTTTAGGTGTTGAGTTTAATGAAAATATTGTTCCAATTTTGGTTCAAGTTCAATATGAAAATATATTTCTAATTCCATGAATATACTGCAGTAGAAAATATTCTGTAGTGACATAGCAAATCGTTGAAATGACATTCTGGGAATTGTATCAGGCAATTCAATAAAATTTTACATAGGGGGCTTGACATGTTAAAGCGTCCCATTAGAAACAAAAGACACATATCGAGAGATATAAATATTTATATCTGTATATGGAATGAATATCATAAGCAGGGATACATGTACGCCCCATGAGCCTCCCGTTTCGGAAATGTGAGAATAGACTCTTCAATAAAGGACCCGATTGACCTGAATCCAGTTGTTTTGATAGCAATAAGTGAATCAACAAACGCCTCGGTTTTGATTTAATATCTTCTTATGTTATACCCTACTATATCTCGTATTATTTCGCAATGTAAAAAAATAAAAGTAAAAAGCGATATTTTAAAACACGTTAAGTTTAATTAAAATATACGAAATGTGACTTGTTTCTGACATAAGCTTCAAAACAAATGCTACTTTTAGAGCGCCTACACCATTACAAGTAGTATTAAATAAAAACAATATATGGGTGAGAAATTAAAAATAAATGCAAGTAAAAGAACCCTGCTATTATAAGATAGTTTGTTCTTAGATTATGGAATAATCACGAGGGAAGGGATATCGAACAGCGTGTAGCATGTAGAATGTAGCGATTGCTAATAAAGCCAATATGGTACTAAAACCGATTTACTCGAACTGAACTGAACAGCTAACATAAGATGAAAGTCTAGAACGGTATTCTAGTATCGAACTGAACAGCTAACATAATATGAAAGTCTAGAACGGTATTCTAGTATCAACTTTTATGTATGGGAGTGAAATGTGGCGATATAATTACTGCATGGAGCCAAATGAATGCTGTAAAAGTGCGTGCACTGAGAGGAAGAGACATCGGGTTACAATGTATGCCAGCATACGGAATAAAGTAATTAAGGGTGAATGTGAACTTAAACTGATGTTTTAACATGAAGAATAGTGCTCAGATATGGTTTGGGTACGTAGAACGAACGAATTAACAAATACTTATTACAAAAATAACAGTGTAAATGAGATTGCGGAGTGTTAAAGTAAGACAAAGGAAAGCATGGACGGGCCAAGTGGGAGCTATGAAGATAATCCCCTGTACCCCAAATTATGAACTGAAAATATAAAACATAAAAAAACAAATGCAGATTTGCTTCCCGAAAAAGTTCGACAAGGCGGATTGCGAGCTAAAAAGAACCATTGGACATATCAATAGAAAAAAAATAATTTAAAAAGTAAAGACTTGGTAGTACACATTTAAAAATAAAAAAATGTAAAATTATGGGATGCCGAATTCAATACAGACAAAACGGGGCAAAAAAATGGCAGTCGATCGGAGCATGGTTGTTATTGCGACATGAGTTTGAATACTTATACTTGCAGGAGGAATGACTTGTAGGTACATAGCAAAGGTTTGTGTGAACTCTTGCGTGTGGTGTGTTTTTGGTGATTATGTGCGGCACTTTATGGGGGGGAATTTTTGGTTTATCTGAGTGATGAAGTCTGAGGGGTTTGATTCGCGTGATATACACACATGTAATTGACTGTCAATGTTTATCGAGTTGATGAGAGTATGCAACGGGGTATTGTACAATAAAAAATTGGAAGAAAGTATCAATTTATATTTCTATGGTATATTTCCTTAGTAAGGTACAAGCAAAAGTTTACAGGGGATACGACAAATGTAAAGCCACAAACCCTGATCTATAAAAATGGTGTGTTCAAATTGAATAACTTGTTGTTTTTTCACAAATGATGTACATATTTATAAAATACATATATATATATATATATTCTTATCATATATAAATTAATAAAAATATGTAAATACATAATCAAAGACACGCGAGTTAAACATTTTGGCCCAGTCAAAAACATGATTAAAAAAATTTATGCACCATAACATGTACCTGTACCTATGATAAATACTATATACCACATTATTATATCTTGCTTGTAAAATAAATCGATATTAAATTTATAGAACGCTATTTTTTAAATCAAATTAAATAATTTTAATATTATCCAAATCGGATTTATTAAATGCAGTTTATAACAGGCCATTGTATGCTTAAACAGTTGTTCCTAATATTTCAATATAGGTAAAGAGCTATTAATAGTGTTGAATTTGACTTTCCTAAAGAACAAAACCTTTTAAAATATTGATTAGAAAAAACATAGTTAATAATTAATACTTACTGTACATTACTATTGCAAGTAAATAACTCCATGTTTCTTCAAAAATCATACGTTCTGTGTTCACACACAGATAATTGACTTAAGCGTAGATTACGTCTTTGGACTTGGTATCGTCTATGCTCAAGAACAATCTATTGATAGTCTCTGTCATGCGCGAACATGGAAAGTTTGACTTGTTTGTTTTAAAACACATAAGGAGTCAAGTTCATCACTTGACACTGGCGGATACTCCTTCACATATAAGAGTTCACGGCCAATATTCAAGAAGAAGAAGGAGTCAAGCTTGGTTTTGGTAGAAGAAGGATACAAGTAGGATTATGTTATACTATTTATAGTTACGCTAACACTGTTGAGGTTTAAAGACGTTGTGATTGATTTACTTAAAAACTGTTTTTCCACTTAAGATAATGGTATGCCCCTACCGGTTTCAAGGTTTTGACCAAATCATCAGGGGGTACAGAGAATACTTGTTTGTGCTCCCCTGATGATAATGGGAAAACCTGAAAACCACTATTTTAAGTGAAAAACATTGTTTTAATAAATCGATTGCAAAAGTTAGACTAACGCTGCAGATATGCGTGTACTTTGGAAAATTTGTGCAGTATCAATGTATAAAAGAAGACGGAATGAAGATATAAGAAAGAAAATTAATGAATGTAATGGACATTGTTAGTAAGATGAAAGATGTGTTAAGATGGTTTGGACATGATCAAAGAATCAATAAGCAAATAGTAACTAAGTGGGTATAAAACTCAGAAGTACAGCATGGAAGCGTACGTGGAAGATGTGGACTAATTTAACTGGATCAAGTTGACCCGATATTCAAAACTCATGTTTAAAACATGAATAATAGAAGATTGTATGAGCGTGAACAATATCAAATTGGTGTGTTTGAACAAAAAATGTGAAGATCTGTTCTCTCTGTCTACTTTGCGAAAAACACGGCGTGGTGATATGTATGTTTATCTAACAAGTATGAAAATAAAAAATCTCATTCAAACGGTATTATTCTAATTAAAGGGCTATCTATGTTTTAATATAAAAACAACAGAAAAAACGAAATTATAAAAATAATCCAAAGTAAAAAGTTTTTCAAACTTAAAATGAATAAGAATCATTTCGGAACAGATTTTTTTCCTTTTTATTTTTGTGATGAGGTAAACTCCAAGCAACCGAGATCAAAACTAATTTTAACGTTATGAGAGGGCTTTTTGAAAGGAACGCTTAAATATTGACATAAAAATAGACGAAAAATGAGATTTCGAAGTATTTTCTTTGATGTCAAGGTCTTTGAAATAAAATAAATATCAATGGTTCTTTTTGAGCTTAAGCTCCACAAACAAAAACGGAAAAGAAGAAACCAATCATTAACGCTGTGTTTGTAGCCTCAGTAAACATTCATATATAAACGAAAATGTTTTCTCTCATTTCTCATATAATAAAAGTAGTCAATATTGTCATTAAACCTTGGATCGTTGTTAGATTCTCAAAATGAAGAAATGCAAGAAGTAAAAATATTTTCTGTAATATTAAACCGTGAAGTAAATAATGGTAAAGATTAGTGTATTTTCTGAAAGTTAAACTTTTAAATCGTCCATATTTTCTTTTGTTCTTGCATTTCAAATGAACCGTAAAATATTTACCTATATTTATCAAATTAAACGAATATTGAAAAATCACATCAAATACATAACATATATATGAAATATGAGGTATGATATACTATATTCTTGTAGTAAATAAGAAAAATCAGAAACATTCAAAACTTACTCTGAGCAAACATATATAGTAGGACTCGTATATACCACTACGCCACGCTACGCTGTAATGAGGTCGATACTACCTTGATCAAAAAGTTTTAGGACTTGATTAATAAAATTGAAAATCCAAGTTTATTCATCAAAATCGATATGGTCCTCTTCAAAGTACTTCCCATCGACTGCAACGGACTTACGCCAGCGCTTGATTCAATCCTCGAAACACAGCTGGTACTCAATTTTCGGTATGTCCATTAGAGCCACCTTCGATTTTTTCATGACATCCTCTCGGGTGCTGTAACGCGTTCCGCGAAGCGGTTTTTTAAGTCGGTTGAACAGGAAAAAGTCGCAGGGAGTCAGATCAGGTGAATTCGAAGGCTGCTGGATAGTAGTCGTGTTGTTTTTGGTCAAAAACTCATGGAAATCATGTCTTTCGCGATTTCAACGCGGTCCTTTTTTGCATGAAATTGAGGTCTTTCGGCACCAGTTTTGCAGCGACACGTCTGAGGCCCAAATCACAAACCAAAATGTCTTGAGCGGATCCATAAGCGATGTTCAAGTTCAAGTCCAAAAGAATTCCAATCGGGTGACTGACAGCGCTACACGGTGGCCGGCCCTAAAACTTTTTGATCAAGGTAGTATATAGAACGGATTCCCACACTTTTATATCCATGCATACAGTTCTCGCATCGCTCACATCCATAAATCCATACATCTCGCCAAACATGTTCCTCTGTTTCCCATACTTCTTACCTTTTCATACGTTAAAAATTCTTCAACAATTTTCTTCCACTCTTTCCTTGGTCCTAATTCTTCGTTCTCTATTATTTTCGGTGTGTATATTATCCAATTAATCTAACAATTATTTTTAAACCAGACATTTTACACAAGTCACACATTTTTACCATATTCATTCTACTTTTTTACCTACTTTGCAAACTACTGTGCATAACCATTTTTGAAAATGTTGCGATTGATTTGTGGGAGTGGAGGAAAGAAAAAAACATAAAAAATTAAACCCCTCTTCACTTTTTTATTCAATCAAATTTTACATAACTTATTTAATAAAACAAAAAAATATATACAATTGCCTTTTTCATATTCACATTTGCATATAAATCAAACCTTTAAAATGGAGCATTATTATTTTGTGTGGTTGAAATAAAAAATCTTTCACAATTGGCTTTTTTTCGATAATGAATTTCAGTTAACATTCAATAGACGACTTTCTATTTTTAAAGAACCTCTTTTCAACCGGAAAGGGTAAATGGCGTAAGGATCGAGTGTGCAAACAGTTCTTCCAATTTGGATTCCTTGCTTAACTAGATTTTAATAAGAAACCCACGCACAAGGGTCGCTAAGAGTCCTTTCGTCCCGCGGCCTAGATGATTACACTCCTACACCGTCTCAATTCGCGAGTCAATGCCGTATTTCGAAGAGTTGAAAACTTGTTTTCAGTAAAGGGAACGAACAAAAACAAACAATTCTTATACTAACGAGAACAAAACACCGAAGGAACAATGGGGAGCTTTTTGACTCGTAGTTGGGTTTTGCTTTCAAGTTTGCGGGAGAAAGGAAAGTTTCTCGCGGACGCTGTGACCTACAACGATCCAACCGTTGTCTTAATGAAGCCTTGGGAAGTGCCAGTGCATTTTTGCTCCTTTTCAGCTCCTCGCTGATTAAAAATAGAGAAAATGTACATCGTATATTGCGAGCTTACTTACAGCAATGTCACGCTAGTCAACAAGGGGCCGTACTCATCTTTTCGCTGATGACGTGAACTTCGGGAGGGGGCTACTTTGCAAGTATCTCTCTGAGCAAACAGCGTGGTTAATTTATGTTTTATTTTGTTTACCTAAAAAAACACTTTTTAATTCGGTAAATATTTACGAAGCTAAAATTTTGGCTACCTCTAAGAAATAAGAAGACATTTTTTGAATACCCTTTTGTAATAACTTTATTAAGAAGTTATTTGAATCATCAGAATATTAAAATTAGTAAATATTGTTGTTAAAAATATTCATGAGATAAAAAACAGACGTCTTTTTTAAATACTCGTATAAAATAAATTATTTATCGTCAAAAATATTTTTGTCTATTGAACAAAAAAACGATTTATATTTTTACATATATATTTATTTTCTTTTTTTTTTTAAATAATAGATATGAACGAAGTCATACGTATCCTTATACCCCCGAATGGTGGAGGAAAATGCCTGTGTCATTCGAGGGGAGTAGCACAGCGCGGGTTCGAACTGACGACCTTCCGCATGGAAGTCCAGTGCGTTACCGCGCGGCCATGCACCTCAATTTTATTCACAAAATATGTTTAAAAGATAAAAAATACATTTTCATTAGATAAATGGAGTTTTGACAAAAAAATATATTATATACTAAGAAAAAAAAATTTGCCCCCGTAAATTCCGTTTTTTACTATAGACGTTTTGTTTTCAAATTCTAATTAGATCAAATAAAAGTTCAAACAGTTTATAGGTCAAATATTAAAAATGGTCAATTGTCAGTAAGCATGAGAAATGGTCAAGTGTCAGTAAAAAATATATTATATTCAAAGAAAAAAAATTTGCCCCCGTAAATTCCGTTTTTTACTATCGACGTTTTGTTTTCAAATTCTAATTAGATCAAATAAAAGTTCAAACAGTTTATAGGTCAAGTATTAAAAATGGTCAAGTGTCAGTAAGCATGGGAAATGGTCAAGTGTCAGTAAGCGTGAGGAATTATATAAAATAATTTAACTTAGACGTTGACAATAGTTGATTTTGATGCAACCCAAGAATTAAATAAAACTTCTTTATTTTCAAAAAACTTAATAACAATGTAAAGCATTAAATAATTCGATTTTACAGGGTCATTGAAAATCAATGTAATATAATATTATAAGAGAAGAACATTATAAGACGTGGTAGAGGAGTCCAACATAAGGATAAATAAACGTCAATTATCGCGAGCGGAAAATATTTGCTCGCAACTCCTCATTGGATTTTTTCAATTAATTGTTACATTTAGAAATTACAGTAGATATGTAAATATTAATTAATTTTAAATGAAGATAACAACCAGAAATATTGAAGCAAAATAATATATTATAAAACTATCAATGAATTTAAAATTTAATTGTTTTTGTTAAATATACAAGCAACTCATATGATTGATATTCTCAATAAAGTAATTAATATACATGTATGAACAGAAAAGTAATTTGAGGAGGTAACATTTAAAAACATCATGTCCATCGGCTACAAAAAATGAGTTGATAAAGCAGATTTTTT
>OX463841.1:29704713-29707213 GCA_949825065.1 Odontocerum albicorne | reverse complement strand
ATATATATATATATATATATATATATATATATATATATATATATATATATATATATATATATATATATATATATATATATATATATATATATATATATATATATATATATATATATATATATATATATATATATATATATATATATATATATATATATATATATATATATATATATATATATATATATATATATATATATATATATATATATATATATATATATATATATATATATATATATATATATATATATATATATATATATATATATATATATATATATATATATATATATATATATATATATATATATATATATATATATATATATATATATATATATATATATATATATATTTATATATATATATATATATATATATATATATATATATATATATATATATATATATATATATATATATATATATATATATATATATATATATATATATATATATATATATATATATATTATATATATATATATATATATATATATATATATATATATATATATATATATATATATATATATATATATATATATATATATATATATATATATATATATATATATATATATATATATATATATATATATATATATATATATATATATATATATATATATATATATATATATATATATATATATATAATATATATATATATATATATATATATATATATATATATATATATATATATATATATATATATATATATATATATATATATAATATATATATATATATATATATATATATATATATATATATATATATATATATATATATATATATATATATATATATATATATATATATATATATATATATATATATATATATATATATATATATATATATATATATATATATATATATATATATATATATATATATATATATATATATATATATATATATATATATATATATATATATATATATATATATATATATATATATATATATATATATATATATATATATATATATATATATATATATATATATATATAAATATATATATATATATATATATATATATATATATATATATATATATATATATATATATATATATATATATATATATATATATATATATATATATATATATATATATATATATATATATATATATATATATATATATATTATATATATATATATATATATATATATATATATATATATATATATATATATATATATATATATATATATATATATATATATATATATATATATATATATATATATATATATATATTATATATATATATTATATATATATATATATATATATATATATATATATATATATATATATATATATATATATATATATATATATATATATATATATATATATATATATATATATATATATATATATATATATATATAATATATATATATATATATATATATATATATATATATATATATATATATATATATATATATATATATATATATATATATATATATATATATATATATATATATATATATATATATATATATATATATATATATATATATATATATATATATATATATATATATATATATATATATATATATATATATATATATAAATATATATATATATATATATATATATATATATATATATATATATATATATATATATATATATATATATATATATATATATATATATATATATATATATATATATATATATATATATATATATATATATATATATATATATATATATATATATATATATATATATATATATATATATATATATATATATATATATATATGTTTATTTTAGGTTTTCAGTTACTTCGCGAACTGTAAATATTGGATTCTGACATCAGATCTACCTGGAGATCCCTCAGCAGCTTCCTTACAGCATTTTTTATTTTTTGGCCTGGATGACTCTTTAATAACATTGTTCTCTGTTTTGGATATACAGGAGACGGTATCTATTTTTAATTGGTATTTTGTGGGCTTATGACCACCTTTGAAGGCTGAGTTAAGTGCTCACTTTATGCCTAGGCAACATTCCTCATAATACCATAGATTCATCTCAATACATCATTTAAATGTTTTTATTCTTAGTGCAGAGAAGATGGTTTTTAGTCTTTATGCCATTTGTTGACGAACAATGGTAAGATTTTTTTAACAGATGTTGAGGAAACCTCTTTATTCTGTCAATACCTCATCATTGTTTGTTTTACAAGCCGGATATTTTTTAGCTTTTGACAAAGCCCATTACACTTCTGTAGAGGGTAATATGTGATTTTTTGTTTGGTTTTAGCGAAGGGTTATATATGTTTATTTTAGGTTTTCAGTTACTTCGCGAACTGTAAATATTGTATTCTGACATCAGATCTACCTGGAGATCCCTCAGCAGCTTCCTCACAGCATTTTTTACTTTTTGGCCTGGATGACTCTTTAGTAACATTGTTCTCTGTTTTGGATATACAGGAGACGGTATCTATATATA
>OX463841.1:29649233-29704513 GCA_949825065.1 Odontocerum albicorne | reverse complement strand
TTCACGAAACTATGTTATATTATATGTTCAATTTGAAAAGTTTTTATAAAAAAAAATACTGATTCGTATAGGATTTAAAATTTACTAAAATATGTGATAACAGAGATACAATAATAACTGTTATATATTATTTGATATCAACTGCATTGTAGTGAGATATGTGAACGAATGTTGCGAAATTCAAAGTCATGGTGATACAAAAGTGTGAAATGAAAAGTAAATGCCATATATTGGCGAAGAATGATAGATAAGAGCAGGTTGAGGAGTTCTGTTATTTTGATAGTATTTATAGATTACGGAAGAGTCACGAGGGATATAGAACAGCGTATAACGATGGGAAATAAAATCAATGATGCACAAAAACATATACATCGGAACATTTGAAATCTGCTAAGATTATATGGAAACGTGGACGCGGAAAAAGACAGAAATGAGCCGAAAAAATGCTCAAGAAATGCGTCCAATGAGAATAATTTATGAAAAGATAATGTTTGACAGAATACAAAAGAAGTGATAAGAGATGATTGTGAATTTTAGACTGATGTGTTGATTAAAGATGTAGAAAAGCACTTTGATGGATTGGGTACGTGGAACGGATGAATGAAGAAAGACGTTTGTTTATTGTATATTTATACAGTACGAATGTGAGTGACAGGCATGGTAGAGAAAGACGTTTGTTTATTGTATATTTATACAGTACAAGTGTGAGTGGCAGGCATGGTAGAGAAAGACGTTTGTTTATTGTATATTTATACAGTACGAATGTGAGTGGAAGGCATGGTACAGAAAGACCAAGAAAATTATGGGTGGATCGAGAAAGTTAGTTCCAGTAGATCAAGGATTTTGAAAATAAAACTATTATTTTAAAAAGAATTGATAAGACCAAAATTTAAGATTTATTTACGTCCAGGCAACCTTCGTGACTTTGTTGATAAGACAATTGTTTCCTATCCGGAGATTGCGGGTTCCATTCACGATATTTCCTGAAAAAAGGGTCCCATGATGGTTTGCGTTCACCTAGTATTGTCTTTCTCCGGGAAAACAAACTTGACCAATAAGTAAGTTACGTACCACTACGGCAAAGTAATCAACACGCCAATTTGGTTACACAATAAGTCAAACCTGAAAATCCGCACTCTCATTTTAAAAAATTAAAACCAATCTTGATTGCAATGTGTAAATATACAGAACTTATCCAGAGTTATACTCGTAGAATACATTAATCATCGATTAATGTTGAAAAAGTATACATGTCATATTGATAATATATTTTTTATTCATATGTTACCCTTCACCACAACCGAATTGGTAATACGGGCGTATGAAAGAGCTGACTGGAAGACAACTTCATCTTCGGCCCATTCATCTAGCCTTTGGGCTTAAATTACTCACGTGGGCACAAAACTCGCGGTTTGTTAGAATTGTTACCAGACTGGGGCCCTGTTTTTTGGGTACTCTCTGGAGTCGAGTCTGAAATTTCTGGAAGGAAGGCAAGCGTCTTACCAACTATGTAAAGAAGGGTATCTATCGTCGTTTATTATGTCGAGTGGTTGAATTATATTAAGATGTATGATGAATTACACTGTTAAACAAAGATTTTTTTGCAAAAACGAAAGTAACCCATTTTTATAGATTTGGAGGCGCTGAATACAAAAATGACATTTACTTTTAATGATTGGCTCTCATTTTCATGTTTATGAGAAATCGTAACTGAAACCATCCGTAAATAGTGTATTGCCTATATTTACCTTAAAACACACCAGCAAAGAATTTTACACCTTTCTGGTGCTCACCCATCAATTTATTTTTTCAAGACTACTATGCCTTTAGTGACAAACACGGAAAGGAATTATACCAGGACATTTCTGCTATGTTACAACGATACAAAGGCAGTTGGAAGGCTTCAATGTGAGTAGATTTCTGCCGGAGCTTGCAGATGGAGTTACCAAATATTTTGTACAAGTGGTAGACGAAGAGCGCATAAAAATGAGGTACTCGTAAGCTCTTTGCCTTTTTCTTTAAGTATTAAGACAATCATGTATGTAACACAGAAGTGTCAGATTTATTTCGTAAACCGGAGTTTCTGGATTTTGTTTTAATTCAGTTTCCCAAAATCTATAAAGTAAGCCTACTCTAGTTTTTGTAAAAAGTTAAATTTTGTAGATCTGCGACATTTTGTTATTTTAAAATATTGTTCTGAAAAATCGAAGTATATTTTTAAATATATAATTTGTAAGAAAACCCGTACAAACTAAATTTATTTCATTACGATCAATGAAATGCCACCTATCAAATTACGAGTACCTGATAAGAATATATTTCTTCTCAATATAGTATATGCCAATGACGCAAACCTATTATTTTTTTCGGCTTAAGCGTATTTTATATGAGATATATTTGGTCGCCTTAAATCGTCATGTCCATCGTAAGAGGTGTGAACCGAACAGTTTCAGAGTTTCTGTAAATCAAAGAAATGGCACCTTTCCACCCCATTCTACCGTATAAATGGCACCTTTCCACCCCATTTTACCGTATAAAACCCTTTGGCCTTTCTTTTTATTTGATAAATGATCAAACTTAAGTTCATCTTGACCTACTTCGTGAATTCGAACAAAAAATATGACAATATAACATACTCGTACTTGATTTGTGTAAGTTCATTTATTTTCATAACACGATATTTATAATTTTTAACTACGAGTATTTCAAAAAAGTGTTTTAATTTCTACTGTTTTTGTCATTCCATTTTATTTTGAATGAAAACTATTTTGATATTCTCGATCCAGACATTTAAAAATGATTCCAAAAATTACATAAACGTGTCATTATTAGCGAACAACTATAAATAAATCAAAGAAATACATGTTGAATTCTGAAATTTCAAAAAAAAGTAAAAATAAATGCAAATATTTTTAAATGGTATGAAAATTTGATTTGGTATAAAAACATATGATTTAAATAAAAGATAAGAATTTAAAATTTTCAAAAATTTTAGTGTTCGTTACAGAGAAATAATTTGATGGCAAAACAAAAAGGGAACATTTTAATATTTATTTTTCTAAATAAAACGTGATATACATATGAGTTTATTTTTAGATTTTGCCAACCTTTCGGAGCTCCTTTGTTAAAGCATCAATTTGTTTTCCTTATTAAATAATAAATAAATTCATGCGAATGATTTAACACGCGCCTATTGCAAACTGGAAATTCAGGTAAAATGATATGTAACGAGTTATTCCAGTCTGCGACTCGAGAGAGAAGGAGAGGAAAGGAAAGACTTAGTGGTGTAAAAAGGAGTGAGAACGAGTGGGAAGAATGCTGGTAATGAGTGGGAAGGGGGGTGGGAATGAGTTGGCGATGTGGTGGGAAAGAGGGTGAGGGGCGGAAATTCAGCGGAGCGGGTGATTTCCGCAACGGGAGTCTCGCTACCAAGTTCACGTGAAGATTGAACCAAATAATATTTTTACACAATCCTCGAATGAAAAATATCTCTCCATTTATTTTATTATATTTTTCTCTGTTTGCATATATCCAGCTTAGGTTACAGAAATTCATACAATTGTATATGTTCTATGTTTATATTCTTTAATTGCGTGTAAACATTATATTGGTGATTAATAAGAATTAAAAAAAAATTAAATGTGACAAAGAAGTGATAAAAATCAAGATAATTTGAACGCGTAAGAATGTGTAAACAAATCAAATATGTCAGAGTAAGGATTGAGAATATAATGAATGCAGATTTAAAGCAGATGCTGTGCAAAGAACTTTTAGATTATTCTGCCACGTAGAAAGAATTAACGATTAAAAATGTAACAAAAATAATTCAAACAAGTAACATAGAAATTACAAGTAGTTTGAAAATACATAGAAAAACGTGTTCTGACACGTCTTACACCCGTTTTGAACTACACATTGGAAGATCTACACCGATTTCTTTATATTAAAGTTAGTCTTCCTTGGTTAGTTTGCATCGGTTTTCTTAACAACTTTTTTTTTTAGCCAATGCAGATGTGAGGAAGTACCCAGTTAATGATCACAGGCACCATTTATCACACTCCTATAACATGCTTACGCTCAACTGAATATTTTTATTTTATCAAAAAAAATTGAATTTGAGTAGAGTCTGCTTTCTAAACGATGCTTTATAAAATATCATTTTATTATTATCAATATACATGATGAGGTATATGAACGTATACGGTAGAAGTGAATGATGTGTGCCAGCATAGATTGATGTGGAGATCTGTTTTCTCGGTATGTCCTAATAGGGATATGGCGTGGTGGTGATGTCGAAATGTCATTTGATTTTACATAAATACATATAATCTCACTGTTTCTATGTTAAGGTAGACCGAGATGAGACAGTACCAGACTTTCTTATCGTGACAAGCATCTTTCGTCTCTTCTATATACATACAGCTTTTCACACAACTCTTACAACTTCTCAGACTTTTATATTTCGTTCTTTCAAAATATAATTCACTCTATCCAGCCATACTTTCTTTGGTCTTCTTCCACCACGTATTTCACTGTATACTTGTTTTGTAAGTCTTTTTTAATTTATTTACTTCATTCTGTATTCTGTCATACTTTGTGACCTTCTGTATTCTGTCATATTATTCTCAGTACTCGCATTTCTACATAATTTATTTGGCACCTTTCAGTTGTTTTCCACATCCACGTTTCACTATAATAAAGTTTCACTATAATGAAGAGTTAATTTTTTTTATTAAATTAAGTGATCTGAAACACTAAGTTCTAATAATTAATAATGAGGTTTAAAATTTCACCGTGCAATATAAAATCATTATATTTCATTGTGCATATAGAAAAGCAATGCACGAATATTCTTGTGTATCCAATTCTCGGAAACTTTCTCGACTCTGAAGCTTTTCCCAAAAGTTTCAGGATTTATCTTACTTATTATATAGTGGCTAAGCTTTTGTATTTTCTTCAATGCATTCTGTACCCATTCATTGTCCTTTGTATTTTATTTTCATTATATACAGTACAACGTGGTAAACTTATTGCCATCTGGTAATCTCACCCAACCTCCCAGAAAATGGTAAAGAGGTTTAAGTGGAAATCAGATTGGATTCCTTTTTTAAAAAGTCTGACTTTCAAGGGGACTCGAAGACTGGGTTAGAAGACAGGCGTTTTATCATCCTTTTTATGTTATTTCAATTAAAAAAATAATAAAAAAATTTCATACCAATTACGATTTATTGCTTATCGAATAATAATGCAAACACTAGTGTTTATCTTATTTATAGTTAAGGCATTGACATTGTAGTGGTTTAAAGACATTGTAATTTGTTTAGTCCAACACTGTTCATTCCACTAATAACTATAATATGAAGTTGAAAAAACAGTGTTGGACTAAACAAATTACAAGCGTTTTTATCTTTTTTGATATAAAAAATGATTTTGAAAAAAAACTTGATATTACGTAGTTATAACTAAGCCGGAACATAAAACAGATGTAATCGCTTGTAACATTATACTTCAGCCATGGTCGCAGTTTCGATAACACAGATTTATTTCTATCCAACTCTTTCTCTACTTTTCCAGTCGTTCCAGTATTTCACACTATTACTTGACTTGTTTCATCCGACTACATATAGGCCAACCTACTGATTTTCTTCGTGAGCATTTCTTCAAAATATTATAAGTAATTCATTTTATATACATTATGCGTGACGGTATTAAAATAATAAACACCTAAATCTATTTGGAACGTTCTCAAGTTCGTCCTTGGTGAAAACAAATATAAAATCTAAGAGATGCCAATGGTACATTTTTTATTGTAAAATAATTATTTAGATAGTTCTGATTCGTTAAAACATATGTTCCACTATTGTCAATTTTGTCAGTAAATTGATTGACTTATTACAGCGCGCTGTAATAAGTCAATTATAAACGTTAAATAATTTATTTTCATCTTTATTATTATGTTGTGTTAAATAAATAATAATCACGCGGATTTTTTTTTATAGTTTTGACATACAGCTATCACAGTTGATGTGTTGGGGACGCATTATTGGGGTGTTTAATGCTATAATTTATTTTTAGACGTTGATATAAAATGTGCTTATATGAGTAATAAGTAGTTACCCCCACGAATATTTCGTCAGCAAGCACTGTTTTATAACAGTTCCGAAACATTTAAGAAATCTGATACAATGCATGCCACTAGTTAACAATCTAGTTAATTTATACTCGTAATTTTATTATAAATTTACTTTAGCTTCAGAATATGAAAATTTGTATGTTTTTTCCGGACTCATTTTGCAATGGTTTTTTTTAATATTCTTTATTTGCCACTTCTTTGAACAAATATATACTAGGCCAGTTTATTGGTTTACGGCAATATCTTCCAATTAACCAGACAGTAGTTACACCTAATGCAAAAAGCTGGTTGAAAGATCACCAAGTTTTTCGGTTCCACGCGAAAAGACCTCACTGAGGAAAGACCAGTACAAACAATTATAAATAAAAAAACAGAGAATAAACCATTTTTTTATCCCTACTGACTTAGAGAAAGGAGGTTTAAGGAAATATAAAGATGGGAAATAAAGAGTGACGCATAATGTCATTTAAGACAGATATAATAATTGACAAGTCGCTTTTTGAATCAAACAAACGAGGGTGCAAGTTGTACAGCAGCTGTTAGGGGATTTCAGAGTGTAACGGCATGGACAGTTAAGGGCAACGTGAAGAAGGAAAAAAACGGTGAATTAGAAATGCTAAGAAGCAATCTCTGCTTAAAATTGAGCTTCTATGAACGGAGGAGGCACGTTCAATATTTTCGGCGAGATATGTATGGTTCTTATTTAAGAAAAGGAAATATAATATATTGTATAAATATTTAACCTTTGTAGACCCTTTAATTAAAATACGACAACCGTGTAGTAACATAACATAAAAAAATAGATTATGTACGGAGAATGAAAAAAATGTTTTTATTAAAATACTATTATATTCAAGCTTTGGTGTTTTTGTCTTGTTTCATTATAATGCACGCCTTATCTCTAGCAACTTGGAAGTATTTTGAACAAAAAATTAGCTATCAAATTTTATAAGCAAAGTTACTAAGAACGAAAAATTTATAAGATATTTAGTTGGGGGATCCCTTTGATCGTCAAGTTCTTGTTGTTTTAGGATCCATTAACTTAGACCGGCTAAAGTTTGATCCGATAAATTTCTTCCGCTCCCCATATACTGAGAGTGGCAGAACAGCAGCTCGGTACAACGATTACAAAAAGCCACCAAAGAACCACAAGGAGGCAACCTCCGCATTTCAAAAGATTATGTTTTGTTTAAGCGATCATGGACAGGTAACTAAATAGAAAATATCATCTTAACAGAAAACTAGAAGATTAAATTTATGCTAACTACTCGTAAAAATTAAATTAAAACATAAAAATTATGGAAAACAAAAAAGGATTATCATTTTTATAAGTCAGTTTTATATGCATAATTTATTACATATAAATTCCTAATGGAACGTGTGACTTAATCTTCTTTTTGCGGTCTTTACATGCTATGTGTGCTCACCATTTAGGCCACAGCGTTTGGTGTTAGCTTGTTCAGCTCCTGGACGTCCCCAGAAAACGCAA
Source organism: Odontocerum albicorne (assembly GCA_949825065.1). Classification (NCBI taxonomy): domain Eukaryota; kingdom Metazoa; phylum Arthropoda; class Insecta; order Trichoptera; family Odontoceridae; genus Odontocerum; species Odontocerum albicorne. The sequence goes on along the minus strand of OX463841.1, from coordinate 29,696,891 downwards.
ACAGTGGGCTTACTATGTAGTCCAAGGTCTTGATCTTTCCACACTCACAGTAAGGCGGGTCTACTAAAACTAACTTGCGCGTTTGCAGTACGGTCCACTACGAATCTGATACTACGAGTATTCAGATTACGTTACGTCACTCCTATCGATGTAGGGAAAATCCAGACAAGTCCTCCGTCGGATCGCCCATATGATGGCTATTTATCAGGCCACACTCTATACAACGGGTTCGTCCTTTATCGTTATTTTCTCATTAAGTGCATTGTATTGGCATTACTTTTTCCTCTTGTTACCATAATTGTTCAACACATGCTATTTATCTTGACGAATTTTGATTTTTTTTTCTCTACGTTCAAAGGTTGATGGTCGTTGATTTTTTTAAAGAATATATATGGCTAAAGTCAAAGGTATCCTAATACTTCCGAATACTAGGCAGAAAAAAATGAAACACCAATCGACGAGCGCAGAATAGAGTAAGATTGAACCAGCAAGTTCAGTATATTATTGCGCGGCGTATAAACACAAAAATATATCAAAACACAAAACAAGTTCGCTTATATTTCGATATCAATATAAACGACTTCAGTAACCTAGTAGTTGAGACGTCTATCTTCAGACCCGGGACTTGAGGATTCAATTTGATTTGGTTCCCGTTAGAACCCAGATTTTTTAAAAGGGTTTCCATGTTGATTTTCACTAAGGCTTAAAAATATTTCTGGTTGGTTGCAAGAGATTGATACATAACAATAAACCAACCACAAGTATTATATACAACAAAAGTGCAATACAATTTACAGTTCAGTTCGACCCCACCACCTTTATCCATGCTGTAAGGGACCAAATAAGTCTTCGCCCAGTGCGATCTATCAGGTCTGTAAATATGAAACCGGAATTTTTTCACACTAGATGTTCGAAACCATGTTTATTTTTATAAGTGTGATGTCTTTTAATGACGAAGAAAGAACTGCGCAAAGGAATTCCTCCTCCGGCAGCAAAACACATGAGTGTGGAAAGAACAGCTGTGACGACGGACTTAAAATCCAAAGTCACGGAAAAGGGAAAGTGACTCGTAACGCAGTAAATATTTCCTGAAGTTCAAACAGCCCTGCAAGTGGCCAGTACTTTCATAGAAAACTTCGAATATACTAAAACTATCCTTTGCCGCCACGTCCGAATATATACCGTTGTAAACCGGAGTAGAGATTCCTTCGGAAATTACTAAATCAATTATCATCGCAGTATCACAAAATGTGAACAGAGGATTTATTCAAATGGCTGTAAAAGTACGACAGCGAAGGAAAAATGAAACGAAAACGTTTGCAATTCAATCTCTCATAGCCTGAGAGAAATTGGGTAGTTAAACATCTTGGATATACTCACAGGGAGTCGAGACGCGCCTTTATACAAGGAAAAAATACAATAGTTAACAACTAACTACGAAAAAACAACCGGAGGTTTTTTTTCAAAGTAACAAAATAATTTGTACCCACCAAAGATTATATTTATTTTCCCCTAGCCAGCTTAAGTGTTCAAAGTTGTATCGAAGGCTAAGGGAGAGCAAATAAAGTCATGTTTATTGGGATAGAGGTAAGCGATTGGATATTACGGAAAGCGGTCCCGTGTGGCTTTGTACCGCTCGCATTAGCGGCCCACGCGGGCTCATTGTGGCCCTTGTTTAGCTTATGGGCCCTAGTGTTTAGCTTACGGGCCCCTGTGTTTAGCTTACAGGGCCGTGTGGCGCGGGTAAACTAACAATAATCATCTTACAATAGCGCTGGTTGCAGCTGGGTGGGGTGGCATATAAATACTATGGGCGGATCGTGAAAAATGGCTCATCATTTTTTATCCTGCTTTATTTTAAAACCTCATCGGATTGGTTTCGGTGTAGAATGCATTTGATAGTCACTACAGGAGCGAATTTCCCAGGTTTAGATAAATGAAATATTATGTGTTTTTAAAGTACATTTTTAATAATATGTTTATCAAGTCGTGATTTTTTTTATTGAACGACGATCTTTTGACTTGACCATGTTTAGAAATAAAGACATCCTAGGCTTGAATCAGGTATATAGTAAGTATAACAAACTGATAAAAGTGAGTAGATGTAACATAATCTATGATACTCGTACTAACAAATATGTATAAAAACGTAGATACACCAAACATGAACAAGGTATCAAAATGTCATATAAAAATAAAATGACTGTTTATATAGCCCCTTTTAGAGAACAGACTCTTTAAGGGTCCTCAAATTCAGGTTTCGAACCCACTTTTATTGACAGATTATACATATTACATAAAAAGGTTGAGTGTAACGATAGGAAGGTGGTGGCTGTATACAAATTATAAAACAACTTTCAATTGCTGACAAATCACGGATAGTTATAGAATAAACAACTATGTGGAGAAGTTTCATCCGATCAAAACCTTATTATGATATTGTTGTATATGTTATCAATTGCACCATTGTATTATATTGCCCTTTTGTTGTATACAGTATAATCTGGCGGATTTTTAACAATGTGACAATTTCTTCCAACTAACCAAAAATATGTTAAAGAGGCCTTGAATGAAAACAAGAGTGGATTTTTTTAAAGAAATCAGGATTGCAACGGGAATCGAACCCTCAACATCCAAGTCGGGAGATAAGCATTTTACCAACTAGGCCACCAACATATTTTTTAGAATATATCACATTTTAATATATCTGCAAATTCTTTCCTACAATTTCCTTAATATTTGCATTATTTCACTTTTTGGTAACTTGTAAAATAAATTCGAATTTAAAGAATATTTGATTTTCATTTTACTCTTTGAATATACTCGTAAGTTACAAATAATAAAAATAAACGAAATTAGAATTCAAATGCAAACTTAAAAGCGTGTTTCATTAAATAACCGAAAAGATTGGAGGGGTGCATTGATTGTCCCGTTATATTACGATAAAGGTGCAAGAATGGAATGTAGAAGTTAGAGATTGCCTAATTAGTTTGCTGAATGTTGTAAGTAAACTCGAATGAAAAATTCTGATAGAAAGAGTGGGATGTTTAGGGTGCCTTTTTAAGTGGAAATTAATGCATGGATCAGATTTTCTGTTTTCGCATCCTTGTGGGAAAATGTATAGCAAAAACAAACAAAAAAATACTGCGCGTTTATAGACTTAAACTAAAATAAATACTGTGCGTTTGTGGAAAAGAATATGACTGCGTGATAAGAAACAAGCAATGGAAATATTGAATGAACATGGTGTTGAATGTAAATTAATTTGTGAATTGCGTCAATTTATCCCGAAAGTGGAGCAAATATTCTGAGTAAGACTCTTGGAGTAAATTATGCCTTAACTAAGTGGTCACAATTTTTACTTTCTAACCCCTCAGTTAAGGCATCAGATTTTTTTCGTACAGTTTACTTACTATGCTCAGTAAACTAATGACTCTAACTTCCACACTCCATTCTCACACCTTTACCTTTATATAATGGAACTATCACTGCACTCTTCCAGTCTTTCGGCGTATAGTCAGATTCCCAACATTTGTTGAAAATTTGTCCCAGCCACTAAATCATTCGTTCACCCTCATACGTCACCCATGAATAATATTCATTCTACTCACCACTAAATAATGGTCTGAACCAATATCTGCTCCTCTCAACACTTGTATCAAGAATGCTTTTTTGCAGTGATGTATCCATGCACAGATAGTCAATTAACGATCGTTAATTTCCTCTTTCCCGTTTTGCGCAGTCAAAAATATATTTGACACCAAAAGATCATTGTTCTAGCATATTTCTAGGATTCTATATCCATCATCTTTTTATCTTTTCGTCGTTTATCACTAAACTTACCTAATGCCGATTCCAAACCACTCCTTTTGACGCCAACCCATGAATTCAAGCCATCTGCCAATATAATCATGTAATTATTCTCCTTTTTTTCTAAAATATTTCTTTTACAGTTCCGAAAATATTTCTTTCTATCATCAGTCTCACTGTTGACCGCAGCATACCCTATCATAATTAAAACATGCGTTATGTTTATTTTAAATTTGATACACACCACTCTTGGGCTAAAAAAACTCGCATTCTTTTAAAGATTCCCGCGACCGCTCGAATAATAAATCGAAATCAGAATCCAGATTTTTTGAAATGTAATTCCAGTCTGGTTTTCACTTAGGGCCCATTTAAAACATCTTTCTGGTTACTTGGAAGACAATAAACTCGCCAGGTGAAATAAAAAAAAATATTATTGGTCTCATACTATGCTTTGCTTTCTCATTATCCCTGACACCAAACCACATACTTTCCTCGTACCTTTAAATTTAGTGAATTCATATGAATTATGTAATTTACCAAAATATTTTTTTGAAAGTTAGTTTTAAATGTAGGTGTTGAATTTTCCTTAGAACAAAACTATCGTTAAATTATGTTTCAAAAACATTTTTGTTACTGAAACTTAAAACTTAATTTGAATTTAGATTTGTTAAATTTTTGTATATGAATTGAAACAGATTATTTTTACTCACTTTTTAAATTTCAAATATTTATCAGAGCAAAAAAAACTATTGTAGACATTTTATGTCATATTTGTAAAAATTTCTTAGCAGAGTTGAATTAGGCAAAAAATAGTGAAAAATATTGCGAGGCACACAAAAGAGTTTTCACATGAAAAATAATAAGATATGTCAAAAACTTCTCGGCAAACTCATTTATCACCTTATCCGGTGACGTATCAAATTAAACGACTTCAGCGGCGAAGTCTCGCTTTGTCATAGCAATATTTAGTATCAACTATCCCAACATTCATAACCCATCACAGATACAGACAGATTGTACTTCACGCTATTGTGAAAGTGTCTCACTGCAGCGTTTGTCAATTGACTGTTTCTCCTCATGGCTATTAGATACCTAATTGCACGCGTTTTCGTAAATTTTGCAGGATCTCCAAATCAAATATTACACTGTGCAATCAATTAATAAAATTAAAGCTGTCAAAATGTATAATAAATTGAATGAGTATCATAATATCAAGCAGGGATGACGATGATCTTGCGTTATCCAAGTTTCTAGGTACAATTTCAATAATATCTTTAGAGCATCTCGTCGGATAAGTTTTTGTGACTTATAAACCTGTTGGAAATTTTTGAGAAAATTATTTATAATGTAAAAAGCAAAATATTTTTTTAGCAAACTTAGTTCAATAAACGATACCAAAATAAGTTTCATACCTCGTTCATTAGTTCTTGATTAGGAAACTTTATAGGTAAAAAAGTCGCCAGGTACGAGTATATTACAAATTCTCGTGCTACGTTGGTGAATGGAGTTGCCTTTCCACGTACTGAAGTATTTTCACTATTTGCCTATCCCAGGTATAATATTATAATAGTTCTAAAAACTCAATAAAAAATGTATTGCACAATTATCAATTATGGTCTCTTAAATTGATTCCCATTTTTTTCACCTAAACCTTGTTTTGCATTATATTACACTTTCGTTGTATACAATACAACCTGGTGGATTTATTACCATGTGGCAATCTCTTCCAACTAACCGAAAGGTGTTAAATAACCCTTAAGTGAAAAACAGGCTGTTACCTTTTCCAAAAATCTAAGTTTCAACGAGAATCAAACCCGTAACCTACGAGTTGAAAAACAGGCGTCCTACCAACATGCTCATGGTGGTCATCATGACCTTCATGATCTAACGGAAGTAAAATTTAATTAAAACTTTCCTCAGTACTTTAAGCTCAGAAAAGGTTAAATTATTTATATCTAATGAATAAAGAGGCAAGATTAGTTTTTCTTGAACTTTGTCATTTTAAAAATAAAGTTTGAGAATCTCAATTTTGGGGGAAATATACGTCTTATGTATGTGCACTTCACCATTGTGAAAATTCTACCGACTTTGTCCTATTATCCCTTTGGAGAAGGGAGCATCGCTGTGAAACATTATTTAGCGTTCGTATTGTTCGCCAGTCTTGTGTAAAATTTGATTTTTTTATAAATATAAAGATCTTACTCGACGCACAACTGAACGAGAAGAGGAAAACTTTATAATTTCACTCTCCTGTCTCCAATGTCGAATTCTATTTGTGTTCTGAATGAAGAATCCTGTATTTTTAAACATAAGTAATGCTTTTCTAATTTAAATTTCATGAATTGTGTGAAATATATCAATACAAATAAAGATAGGTAGAAATGAAGACCAACCGTAAAACAGAAATTATATTTTCTACGGTTCATCAATAGCTCTCTTAACAGATCTTGCTTTTATTTCGGTTAATCAGCGACTTAATTATATTTCTTCTTATTTAAAGCTCAATGAGATTATTCAATTTAATACGACCAAATTATTGTTTAATGGTTAGTATGAGGAAAATAAATACAACGTGCAAATTTTTTAGCTTTAATTGAATTGTTAAGCTATAAACTTGATTCAATAAAATGATACTCACAAAGAAGGCTAGTATTAAGAAGTAGCTGTTTGAGTATAGTTCCTCCTTATAGTTCCTCCTTATACGCGGGGTATAGTTCTGGTATAGTTCCTCCTTATACGCGGGGGATACTTACCAAGATCCCCAGTGGATGTCTGAAACAGTAGATAGTACCGTATCCTAAATATTTAGTTTTTTTCCTATATTAACATACTTATGACAAAGATTAGTGCATAAAAAGGCAAAGTTAAACAATAACTTGTAATAAAATAGAACAATTATAACAATATACTGTAATAAAAGTTATGTGAATATGGTATCCCTCTTAAAGTATATTATATCTCTCTCAAAGTATATTATATATTATACTGTTCTCCTTTTTCTTCTTATAGTATGATCGATCGATCATTGCTGGGATTCTCAGTCGAGGATCCCATCACCATTCCAACGCCAATTTAGTTGAAAAGCGAAGCTGTGCCGGGGAGTTTTTTTAAGTGAGTGACCCATTGCAGACCAGCCATTCCGCTAGTCACACCGCTGTACTGGATTCGATGGCACACCAAAGTGAAACGATCGGACTACATCGGTATATTTTTTTCTTTTTTTTTTGTAGAATAGATATGACCAATGTCATAGGTATCCTTATATCCACGAAAACTAGGCAGAAAAAAGTTTGTGTCAATTGAGGTGAGTAGCAACGCGCGGGGTTCGAACCGATGACTTTCCGCACTGAAGTCCAGTGCGTTACCACACGGTCATGCACTTTATGATATGGATGATTCGATAGATAAAGTGAGATCAAATGTGACACAGCGTTAAGCGATTCTTGAACTTTCGATGATACGTTTTAATTTCCCATTTAATATTTTCGAACCATGGTTGACCGCGGGTAACTACAACCGTGGAAAATGAAACTGTGGATAAGGAGGGACTGCTGTGTTACTTTATCTTGTATTTTAAAACCTAAAAGTTTTATTAGTATTCCTTCCTTCGTTTTGTTCGTACCTTGTCAGGTTCTATGACTTTTACAACATTACCGAAATAGCTTCTCAAGTACTCCTTTAATACTGGTAAAATCAAAGATGTTAATCAGGAACCAGCTTGTGAAGAAATTTATTTTAGGAAGTATGGAAATGTATTTTCTTCCTTCGTAAATACGTTTAATATCAATATTTCAATCAAACCATGATTTTTGTTGATGGAATAAATGTACTTCTTGTAATTAACCACAGAAACATTTTAAAAATATGTTCACTTTGATTGTGCTTTATATCCTAAAAGTTTTCATGAGCAGCGCTTGTTTTCTCGATTACTCGACAAATATCAACGATTATTTAAAACCAGAGTATTAAGCCTTTAAATATTCGAATAATTAATTTAGGTTGGCATATCTGTAAATTATCTTATAATTAAGAAAATTTATCAATTAAGGTTTAATTTTGAAGACACAAATTTGAAATAGCTATTTAAAGATTCCCACGATTTGGAGTTTCCCGGTAAGATTTTATTGAATCGTCTTGTCTTCTTTCACCCGTATGCTTGGCAAAGTAAGAAGAAGAAGATGGAAATAATTCTGGAATCAATTAATTCTCAGTATTCAGTGACACCGTCCGCATCATCTTTCGCCTGCGTGGTTATATGACCCAATTCTTCCACCCCACTCGGTTACGAAAGTCGAGGCGTATTCCTTGCGGGAGCTTTAACTAGTGGATTGCTCTGTGAATAAAATATTGGATTTTCTTTGATATTCTTTTTATTTATACGTTATATTTAATCAAATTTAGTATTCGTAAGTAAAAATGTTTTTTATTTCACTAAAACATTCGGTATTTCACCAAAAATTATTTTGTTACGAACATCTTTAGAGCCTTCGGGCATTTAAACTAGTTCGTTTGTTCGCTCAGAACCAAAGAGTTAACAATTTTTTGCTTTTACTTATATACGAGTATATTATATTTGTAAATACCATCTATGAGGGCTTAATATTATGGGGCTGAAAGAAAAGTAAGAATGAGATAGAATACGTTAATATTTTAGAAGAACGACGTATGGTGAACATGAAGGGGAAAAATAAACATTTTATCTTAAAAGTCTTCTTAATTCGTTTGTTCAATTTCAGAAATAGAATGAATATATGTATTGTGTAAATAAATAATTTTGAAAATAAATTATTTCTGCAAAAATTGGTCGGTGGAAGAAAAAATATTCTGTGATACCGCTTCAGAGCATCTTATTTTGGCGCAGGGTTAATAATAATAATGGAAGGAAAATATATATAGCGCCATTTAGCAAGCACGCTTTCCTCAAGGGCGCTCTACCTCGGGATTCAAATACTATTACTGAGAGATTAAAAATATTACAAAAAAAGAAATATAACAAGTAACGATTAAGGGAAGGAAGGTGGTGGATACAGGCATTAGATTAGACACTTCCAGTACAAAACATATTTGAAGATCTTTTGATACATTCGGCTTAAGATGGAATGTAGTTATCAAGGGTTATTCCTTGCGGTTAGATATTTTTATTCACATTGAACATTCATAATTTCTTTGGTCGTCTTTTAATCTTTCTTAACATATAGCCCAAGTATTGTTTGCTTTAAATAATCTCAAGTCTTCCGTGTGTAAATATGAGAACGATTCTCGAATATTTTATGATAAATGTTTGTTGTCTTTGTTGTGTCTCGTAGTTGAGGATCTCCTCGCCATTTCAATGTCAAGAGAACAACCCCACCTTAGATGCGAGCTAATCTAGTTGGTAAGGGAAACTGTGCCGTGGGGGTTGTTTAGAGTGGGTGAGCTGCTGCACACCAGCAAACTCATCCATCTCAAACTAAAACTCATTGAATTGGATGGCATATTGGGGGGAAATAATTGGAGCACACCGGCAATTAAACGCTATCATGTACAAGGATGGGGCAGTAAGCAAATTGAATCGCCACAAAGTTGTTGTTTACTGAAAATTTGGCAGTTTTTGATGTTTGAAGGATTAAGAATGGGGAATAAAGTTGAAGGAAAAAAGAAACATAGAAAAAGAGTCTCTCCTCCTTTATCCGGCTTTGGAATCGACTCAGTTGTTCAATTAAAAGCGTTCATCTAGGTACGGAGGCCAAGTTCTTTTTCTTGTGTTATATTTTTGTGTAATTCGTCATATAGATTTAAATTCCATGGTACTTACGTTGGTGGGCTTTGGTAAGCACTGAATATTCCGTATTTGACAGACCAATACTTTTCTTCGGTTGTAATATTCATTTTTATTGATATTTGTTCTTTGGATAATTATTGCTAATTCTGATTGTTACGGGGGAAGTTAGAAAATATTTGATTTCATTAAGTACAAATAAATGGTGACTGGAAGATTTCTTATCATTATCACTGATTACCTTTTTGGAATAGACTTGTCCACCTGGCTGAAATCTGGGTGGTTAAGTCTCTTTCAAAATCATTGTTCATTTATGTATGTCCAGTCAGGCTTCTCCAGCTAGGTGTTCCGATTTTACTTGCATTCTTAGTAATACCGCTTATCTGTCGAAGTATTGGCCTCCCAATAGAATACTTTTGGCTAGCATATTTGTCGCTTGATTTTCCATTTTTTAGATGAACTTACAAGGAAAAGCAATATAGTTACGGCTTTTTTGTAAAACGATATTATTCGTGGTGTATATTTACATGGAAGCGGATGGATGCGTTCTATTCACGTAATCTTCCTTCAAACTCTTTTTGTTTTGAAAAATATATTAAGGAACTAGTCTGTTTACTGCTCTTTTTCTCTAAATATATTAAGGAACTAGTCTGTTGACTGGTCTTTTTCTCTAAATAAAATTTGTTTGTTCTGTTCTGAATTGTTTTTATTCTAGGGGATGAAGTTTTTTTGTTTTTCAGTTTTTAACTCTGGATCATGCTATTTTTATTGTCCTGGTGTAATTTTGTTATATATACAACTTATTTCTCTGAATTGTTTAACATGAAAGAAAGTGAGATAAATTATAATTTAATTGCTAAAAGTCCTTAAAATATAATGCAGAGAGACACATAAATTCTGTAGAAAGCGAAACTATACGGGTGGCCACTTGTCCTTCTTTAAACATATTTAGTTTTTATTTTAAATAATTTAGAAATTTAAATCTAATACAAGTTTGCTTAAAGATTTGCTAGCCTATGTGAACCCGTACTTACGAGATCCAATGAAGTAGACACAACTCGACACTGGTGTTCACACTTTAAAAGAGCGCACGGTCAAATTCCAATAGATAAAGATAAATATCGAATAAAACAAATTCTTTTATCCCATAGGTACAGTATATTATGTACAATAAATCACAAAAAGGGAACGTTAAAAATAAATATTAAAGAAGTACAGAAACACGATTGTAGTTTGTATAAAAACTGTTTATCTTTGAGGAGATTAAATAATTTTCTTAGGAGGTAATTTATTACAGCAGTAAATCCTTATTTCGCTTAGTAATTTTGGAAGCATCCTTAGATACTATGAATTTTTCGCTTGGTACGCGATAATAAAACGTAAGAAAAAAACATTTAACACCGATTATTCCATAACGTTAAGGGTATTTTTATACGAGGGCTAAGTGCCTATAAATTTGATTATTTTTTATTGACCTTGTCGTAATTGAAATTGGACGGTGCCACGGAGTACTGTTGAAATTGAATGCGTGTTGAAATTAAATGGTTTAAATTGTTATTCGGAAAATCGAGATAAGTGGTAACAATAGTGATATATCGATATGGTTAAGTCAAAGTTGTTATTTATTTGATTTTCTAATAACAAAATTACTCATTTGTACATGATTCAATCATAAACATTAAGGATTATTTTTACCTTGACCATTAGTAATTAAGGTAGGGTCTAATCTTCTTAGAGCCTAATAAAGTAGGTTTTTTAATATATAGTTGTAGACAGGTGTTTACTTCTATTTGTTTAATACTAGTTTTTCTTTAAGATTTATTTTTTTCATTCTTATTTTAAATATATCTCCACTTGAGTTTTAGTAAGAGAGAAAAGATTTTTAGCGATTTATTTTCAGCATTTATTAAATAATACAATTTTTTTAGTATGATCAGTGCCGATTTGTAACAAAGCTACCCAAAAGATTTTATTTTAATGATGTTTCTCATTTATTGTCGAAAAATTGTCTCGTTAAAAGTTCATAAAAAAGCATTAACAAAGCGTATTTTAAAAAATAGTTCATTTCGTGAACTTAATTCAAATTATTGAGGTATTCTAATATTTAAAAAATAATACTTTTTAATCATAAGCCAGCCGGCGTATTTCCATGTGGCAATCTCTTCCAATTAAAAAAATATATGTTAAAAAGGCCGTGATTGAAAATCAAATTGAAATGCTTTTTAACAGAATCTGGGTTTCAACGGAAAATTAACCCGCAACCTCCGGGTTGAGAGACATGCATCTAACCAACTAGGCTACGGAAGTCGTCCGTAGGCTAGTTGTTAAGACACACCCATCAGGAAAATTAACCAGCAACCACCGGGTTGAGAGACATGCGTCTAACCAACTAGGCCACGGAAGTCGTCCATAGGCTAGTTGTTAAGACACACCCATCAGGAAAATTAACCAGCAACCACCGGGTTGAGAGACATGCGTCTAACCAACTAGGCCACGGAAGTCGTCCGTAGGCTAGTTGTTAAGACACACCCATCAGGAAAATTAACCCGCAACCTCCGGGTTGAGAGATATGCGTCTAGCCAACTAGGCCACGGAAGGCGTCCGTAGGCTAGTTGTCAAGATACACCCATCAGCGAAAAAATCAGATGGATTAAAAAATACGACCAATTTACTTTTTCGAGTTTATAGAAGATTAAAAGGTTTTTTTTTCATTCCTGCAACGATCTCCGTGACCTAGTTAGTAAGACACTTTTCTTCCACCCGGATGCTAACGGTTCGATAACTGATCGGATTCAAAAAGGGACCCTATCTTGTATTTTCGCCTTTTATCAATTTTCTAGTGGACGGAAACAAATTGCGTTGAAGCAATTTGCAGCATTTAACGGAATGGTAACATAATACTAATGTGTGTTAAAAAAAGGCAAAAAATAACTCAGAATTAAAACAGTTGGTTAATTTAAAAAAAAGCATGCCAACGTAGTATTGTTTTGCATGATTTAGAATTAAAGTAAAACGTGTGAATACTTAAAATATAAAATATTATTCAATAAAATTTTAACTCGTTACCTTATGAAATATCTGTATCGAAAATTCCAAACTGCCTTATTAGGAAGTTTTACATTGGCAGTACTATGTTTAATAAAAAAAATTAACCTGATTTCTTAGAAAGTTTAACATTTCTTGTACTATGTCTAATTAAAAAAATCAACCTGACTTCTTAGAAAGTTTAACATCGCTCGTACTATGTTTAATTTAAAAAATCAACCTAACTTCTTTAATCAAGTTTAACATTGCTTGTACTATGTCTAATTCACAAAATCAACCTGACTTCTTAGAAAGTTTAACATTGCTTGTACTATGTCTAATTAAAAAAATCAACCTGACTTCTTAGAAAGTTTAACATTGCTTGTACTATGTCTTATTAAAAAAATCAACCTGACTTCTTAGAAAGTTTAATATCGCTTGTACTATGTCTAATTAAAACAATCAACCTGACTTCTTAGAAAGTTTAACATTGCTTGTACTATGTCTAATTAAAAAAATCAACCTGACTTCTTAGAAAGTTTAACATTGCTTGTACTATGTCTAATTAAAAAATCAACCTGACTTCTTAGAAAGTTTAACATCGCTTGTACTATATTTAATTCAAAAAATCAACCTGACTTCTTAGAAAGTTTAACATCGCTTGTACTATGTCTAATTAAAAAAAATCAACCTGACTTCTTAGAAAGTTTAACATTGCTTGTACTATGTCTAATTAAAAAATCAACCTGACTTCTTAGAAAGTTTAACATCGCTTGTACTATATTTAATTCAAAAAATCAACCTGACTTCTTAGAAAGTTTAACATCGCTTGTACTATGTCTAATTAAAAAAAATCAACCTGACTTCTTAGAAAGTTTAACATTGCTTGTACTATGTCTAATTAAAAAAATCAACCTAACTTCTTAGAAAGTTTAACATCGCTTGTACTATATTTAATTAAAAAAATCAACCTGACTTCTTAGAAAGTTTAACATCGCTTGTACTATGTTTAATTAACAAAATCAACCTAATTTCTTAGAAAGTTTTATATTACAAGTACTACTTATAGCCTAGGTTTACTTTACTTTAAGAAATATCTTGATAAATTCGAGGAAGAACATAAACTGAAACTTTAATCTTTGTATTACTTATTTTTTTTAGTTATCCTGATTTTCATGAAAACTGCTGGATAAAAGAGTAGAAGTAAAACACGTCTGATCCTTGATTGATCGTAAGGAAATTAATTCGTTTATTTAAATGTTAAATAAAAAGTTCTTCTTTATGAAATCAATATTTATTTCGGATTTTTTTAAAGGAAAATCAAACATATCAGAAGAAAACTAACATCTTATTCACCATAATTGATCCAAGAATTCGCTATAAAGTTAAAAGCCGTTAAAGTTTTGAAAAATATTAAAACGAAAAACAAAGGATTCACATTTTATGTAGAAATAACTGGTTTTTATATCGATATAAGCGTTTTGGGTTTTGAGCTAATGTATTATATTATTTAGGAAAGTAAACATTAAAAACTTTTATTCGCACACAAACTAATGTGCGCGTAAAAATAAAATATTTGATAAGTTAAATATATACCATTTGTTATTCTTTTGAATTTCGTATACTAAATAAGTCTAAAACAATAAACACATTTTTATTTACGCATACACATATATGATATAACATAACTGTATAGCATGATCTCCCTAGCGTCAAAGATTTTAAATTTTTCTAGCTTCTGACTATTGGATAAAATGAAGAAGTTTATTGAAAATAAAATGAGATATTTGAATAATGTACTCTTTGACAATTCATAACATTTGCAGATTATTGTGACACCGAAATATGGGACTCAATAAATAATATAAATTTTGTTAAACAAAATGTACCTGATAAATATTTTTTTCTGAAATACGTTCTTACATTCAGTGTAAGTTTATTTAAAAAATATTTCAATCAAGTATTTTAAACAACATACTGTTTCTAATTAAGAAAATAAAATAGTGATTTAAAGCTGCTTAATGAAGTCTCCTGCACATTTCTTATAACTTGCTTTTCCATTTTTACAAGCAAACTGAAAATTTATTTATTCTATATAATTCAATGGCCAAACATTTTATCAGTTTTTATTAATTAGTTAATTGAAATAGTGGCAGTGAAATGTGAGTTTCGCAGTGTAAATGTTGTTGAACAATCATGTCCCTGGCAAATTTGTATTTCTTCTCGCCTGCGGCTCACCGCACGAGAGTCCTCGGTAAAAGCACTCCTAGCCGGTTGACATGTGTAGTGTTTAACCTTGTCGCCCCAAAGGAAAAGGGGTGTGTGTTTTGTTGATGTATTTTCTGTAGCGCAGCCGGAATAGTTTCCTCCATTTTTTACATTCAGGCAAAGAAATCACTCCTTTTCACTGGATTAAAGGATAACCGGGAATTCAATTTACATAATGTTATCGGTTCGTTTCGTTTTTTTCGTCCCCAATCATTACGATTTATTAAAAGATTTTATTTTTTTTGGAAATGTAAAATGTAGGGATGTTTTAAATAATATATGGACATGTGAAAAAATATTTTCAGAAAGCAGGTATCATGATTTCTCACGTTACTAATAAGTCATAAATTATGTCATTTTAATAAATTAAACACATTTTTCAGATTTATTCAAGAAACAAAACAATTTTTGGTTATTGAATCGAACATTATGAAAAATTTAAATATATTTGAGAAGTTTCATATCAGCGAACTTTCATTAGAAAACAATAAGATAAAATAAATGTTAAGAGAGGGAAGTCATTTCTAAATTCTTCATTTTTTCAAAATTTAGGAAAACGAGAGTAAACAAAATTGATTCAATCTATATAATCAAAATACATTAATATTGATGAAGCGCAATTCAAAGTTACTTACTTGCCTCTTTCGAGTTATTTAATAGTGTAGTTTAACCCTTATGTGAGAAGTCTTGATCAATATTTCGTGCAACTTACAAATAAAAATATACGCTGAAACGGTTGTCTCAAAAAGAAATTGAATATTTATTTTAATACTTTTTTAAGAACATTAAATCTTAATAAAGCTATACAGTTAATGTAAAGGAAGTGTTTTTTAATCTCAACAATATTGAGATGCGATAGTTTTAACCCCAAAGGTGATTCATCGTATATTAAATTTATCATAAATGAGAAATTAATTGGCTCTTTGGACAATTATTTGTACGACTTCATTAAATGTAGATTGTACCTCATACTACCTTGATAAAAAAGTTTTAGGACCCGCCACCGTGTGGCGCTGTCAGTCACCCGATTGGAATTCTTTTTTTTTGTTAGGTTACCACATCTATCATTGACACTTCCCTTCGAATTTCAGTGTCATAGCTTGACATTTGTAAAAGTTACGCTGTACTGAGTACATCTAACTTTGTGCGTGTTTTTAATTTTTTACAAGTTTGAAAATGGCATCAACTGTGCATCAACGAGTTTGCATTAAATTTTGTGTGAAAAACGGATTTAACGGTCCGCATACCTTGGAAATGTTGGAGAAGTGTTTTTTGGTGGCACGAACGTTTCAGAAGTGGTCGTGAGTCGGTCGAAGATGACGAACGCAGTGGTAGTCGAAAACTGATGAAAACATCGAGAAAATCAAAGAAATGTTGCCCGAAAACCGCAAATTGACCATTAGAGAGCTGGCAGAGGACTTGAACATCGCTTATAGATCCGCTCAAGATATTTTGGATAGTGATTTGACACTCAGACGTGTTGCTGCAAAACTGGTGCCGAAAGACCTCAATTTCATGCAAAAAAAGGACCGCGTTGAAATCGCGAAAGACATGATTCCCACGAGTTTTTGATAAAAAACAACACGAATACTATCCAGCAGCCTTTGAATTCACCTGATCTGGCTCCCTGCGACTTTTTCCTGTTCAATCGACTTAAAAAACCGCTTCGCGGAATGCGTTACAGCACCCGAGAGGATGTCATGAAAAAATCGAAGACGGCTCTGATGGACATACCGAAAATTGAGTACCAGCGGTGTTTCGAGGATTGGATCAAGCGCTGGCGTAAATGCGTTGCAGTCGATGGGGAGTACTTTGAAGGGGACCATATCGATTTTGATTAATAAACTTGTATTTTCGATTTTATGAATAAAGTCCTAAAACTTTTTGATCAAGGTAGTATTACACAAACTAAAAAAAACATTCCGCCTGAAAGAGTCTCGAGATAGGAGGTAGAAACGTGTGTAGATGATAATTAGTAGAATACTAAAATAATTTATTGTTAAATATTTAAGTTTAAGTTTACCTTAAAAACAGTAAAAAAATTAACATTTAAACAATAATGAATATCTTTCTTCTTAACCCTTAGAACTTGGGGCACAGGTGACATGTACGTGTATACTTTAGCCAAGTTGTCGGCTGATTGATGACGTGTATACTATTGCTTGAAATGCGCTATTTCGTGCGTAACACATGCACTTACTTTTCGTTCATACATTTATATAATTTTAAGAACATTAAAAAAGTATTATTTTAAACGAAACTTTAATACTCTCATTTTTATCGCGTGTGTGTAATATCGTGAGAAGATTTCAAATTTATTTGCATCCAAATAATTTTTATACACTAAAGTTCTATTTGAATACTGAAGCGAAATAATTTCGGATTCTTTCAGAAGTTAGAAGCCAAATTTGTTTTTAAAAAACTTACTGGATACGCCTAGTAATACTAAGAGCCTGGTTATTTGGTTAGTTGTTTTACAATTAAATTGAATTGGTTCGAAGTCAATGATGAGATGAAAATAACTATTTCTTTAATAGGATTCCTTTATTTTCGATTATTTGATATGATTTCTTGAAGCTATGAGATTAAAAAAAATACTTTAATTAGTACCTACGTTTTATTGTGTACCGGGTATGATTTGCCGCTCTTCAAATTAAACAACCTCGTGAATTTATGTTATAGAAGCTTTTATTGCTTCCCAGGCAGCATTACCAAAGTCAATGGTTTAGTAAACTATGCAAATAAAAATATTTAATTATTAAAACAAGATGAATTGATTACGGGTCAAGTAAAATTGAATATTTACCATAAATCAGATTTCAAATAGTTTTTTCTTACATAAATACATACATACAATCATGCCACCTGCCTGTCGGAGGATAAAGATATGACAGGTCACCAGACTTACCTATCTCGACACACATCCTTCGTCACTTCTACATCCATACATCTCCTCATACAACATCTACGACATCTCTGACTTTATACGTTTCTTTCTTTCATAATATGACTTATTTGATCCAATCATATTTTTTTTGGTCTTCCTCTCACACGTATTCACATTTGCACTATATTTTTATTTTGTTAATATTTGCTCCACATGTCCGAACCATCTAACCGCACTCTTCTTCATCTTACTCAACACATCAGCTTTAAGTTCATATTCATCCCTTATCACTTTATCCCGTATTCTATATGCTTCTCAATGCACGCATTTTTACAGCATTTATTCGGCACACATCAGTATTTTTCCACGTTTCACTCCTATACATCAAGTTGGCACCAAAATACTATTGTGGACTATCATCTTAGCAGATTTTGATACTGTTCTATTCGAGTATATAACGAAACTATTACTGTACCTCTCCAATTTCTCGGTATGTAGTCAGATTCCCAACGTTTTGTTGTAGTCAGATTCCCACGGAAAAGCTGCCTCAGCTACAAGATCACTTGCTTACCTCAATACACTATTAATAATGTGCTCACTCCATTGCAACCGGACATTTGCTTTCTCTATGTCTTTTACAGCCGTCCATATTTTTTGTAAACTGATCACATTCAGATTTTCCAAACGCTCGCCATTTTCAGCTATATCAGACTCACCGTCGTTTTGTGTAGTTTCGCCACTCTCGTGGAGTTCTTGAAAATATTCTTTCCATCTCGAACAAACCCTTCCATCTTTTGACAAAACCCTTCCATTTCTATCTTTAATCCAACTCATACCTCCCGTATAGTTTTTCCTTGTATTTTCCAAAACATTTTCATATTTCCCTCAGCATTCATACTCAACTTTCTTCCTCCATCATCTCGAAGTTTATTTTTCTTTTCCTAATCCAGTCTTTTTTTTTTACCATCCATTTTTTACACCATCTCATTATTTCTATTGCTTCATCACTATTTCTTATTCTAGTTTCGACAAATATTCTCTATGCTCTAATTTTCCCTTTCACGCATTCTTTAACTTCCTTGTTCCACTATGCATCCCCTTTTATACATCCAACTTTTTCTTGATATAACAAATATGATATTTATAAAAAAAAATCTCAATGAAAATGAGAAAATTCACAACTAACAAATTTTTGTTAACTAGAGTTAAAATATATTTAAAAAGGCATATATTTTTGCATGTTTCGTTGAACGAAAAAAACATTCATTGCTATTTTATTTGTTATTCACTTTATTGGCTTGATACTGGGAATAAAAATATACAAAAAACTAAATCCAATATGACGCCACAACTTTATTTAATTTTCAGTAAAACATACTTTTTTTCTAATAATTCAGTAGTCACTGCATGTTGATCCAGTAATAAGAGGGGATGAGAAAGAATTTAATTGATTTCAGTAATTTAGTCAAACTGATATGCTAAAAATATAGTGGAAGAAAACAAACTCAAGTGTTTTATTTTTATAACAGAAATTATAAAATAGTATTTTTCAACTCTGATTTTGTTACACTTCTGCTGTTAATAAAATCAAGTGGCTAGTAATTTTTATTCAGATGTTTATTCTTTGACAATCCAAATTGCAATGAATGACCAGATAGGCTGACAGATCAGTAATCACAAAGCTCCATAGATGGCACTATAAGCAACGTTTTAGACATTTGAAATGAGCACAATAAACAAGATATTTATTCTTTAGATCACTCAAATAATAAGACAAAGCGATGAAACAGTCTTTCTCACTCTTGAATCTGTTGACTAACCAGTGCGCAATCTTGGACTTAACGGTTCATTTATTCCACTTTGAAGGAAATTGTTTTACATATTTTTGTTCGCGAAAAATTAAGTTTTACGGAAAACCCATGCATGTTAAAGTTACGTTAGTCATATGAATAAATGGATGTTAAAGGATGAAATAGAAACACAAATAAATAATAAATAAGTCAAGAGATACTTTAAAAACCAAAAAATCACAAGGTACCGTACGTACCAAGATGTTACACGATATAATTTTCCTCAAAGCTCACAATCTCATAACGTGGTTTCCATCCGACTTTAAAGATACTTATAAACCTTTGAATAAATATCAACTTCAAAGGAAAAGGGGTTACGGAATAAAGCGGCCTCAAAACGAATAGTCCCTTTTGATATAAACCTAATTATTGTAAGTCTACACTTTAACTACGAATATACAAATATTTTTACCTCTCTTGTATGTACTCGTATATGTATGGTAAAGATGAAAGTTGAAAAGCTTGTTATTTTTAATGTAAAATTAGAAGTTGAATATTAATTAGAATTTAAGCACTTGTTTTGTTTAAAAACAGATACAAGAGATAATTAAATTTCAAATAAGGTTTATCACAAAAATACGATAATGAATAAAAAAAACAAGATTAAGTATAACAATTGTAAAAAAAATGGTTTATTTTTTGAGCGAGTTCATCATGTAAAAATGAAAGGTTTAAACTCAAATAAGATTCATAAAAATTAACTCTCTAAACACTTTCATTAGCATGAGTATTTTATCTTCACGTTTAATCACCTTTACCTCACTCTAAGGGCGCTTGTGTAGAATGACTCGGAAAACTTTTCAGAAACTTCTCGAATTCACCAGTAAGAGGACACAGATGTCTTGAGTAAAATTCAGAGTGGAATCTTCATTAAAGAACTCGGATACTAACGAGAATCCAACTCGCAACCCCCGAGTTGGAAGGCAGACAGGCGTCTTAGCAACTAGACTACGAAGTTTATTTATGAAATCACGGAGGAGATCTATGAAATTATTGATGTATTAACTATCAAATTTTTAAGATTTTTTTCTAGGTTAATACGATACTTCGTGCTGATCATCAAACTAGGATTTATCACAATAATAAGCTAAATCACACATTTTGAAATGTTTATACTTACCATAAAATATTTTAAAGTGCGAAGGGACGTTTTATTCACACATTTACCGTGTAGAAGGACATAACATATGTTGATATATTTTTACTGTCACAATTATGAAATAATAAATTTAAGTTATTAAAATACGTATTCGAACTCTATTTATTTATTTATCTTTTACACAAAACAACAAAAAAAAAAACAGAAAAACATGTGTAAAACACTCATATCATCACGTCATCTCCCTGTCAGGATAGGCAGAGAGAACGGGGTTAGCCTGGTCCATCTCGATATAACTTCTATAGTATATAAAAAACGTCTATTTGATGACACGCATGGTTAAAAAATGTGATTGCTCTACCTACTAGAATTTCCAAAGGCAGGTTGGTTCGACTTATTAGTTGATAGAACAATCTATGGATCTTTTGTCTCAGATAATTACCCGGAAAACAAACCAGGACTGTTTAGGACGGATAGGTTAATAAGATTACCCCTATGCAAACGAAATAAGTGGACACACAACTAAAAAGTTCTTCCCTCTGTAATGTTCTATAATTAAGTATCCCCAGTAAGAAGACACTTGGATAAAGCCAGGGATAATATATGTATTCTCTCGTATAGAGACAACTGAACAATCTTTTCCTAAACTCTTCCTAGCATGAGTGAATACGTGATACCTCATGGTGTTTTTATTAGTGTGATATTCCAAATGACTTGTAACCAAATATTAAATAACATTCTGAAAACGTTGGTATCTGTGAATAACTAGTTTTGTGATAGGAATTGGAAACCCAAACATCTTATTTGTTTTATTGTAGACTGATTTGGTTCGCAAATCAAATGAAAGGGCACTTTCAAATAAAACACTCTAGTTCTTTGTTTTATTCGTTCTTGACAGTTGTGGACCATTCATAAGATAACAAAAATAAGTAGATTTTCGTGCTTTTCCGAATGAAATAACAAACCATTTTGATATGTTAAAGAAAAGTGTGTTTCGAATGCTCCATTCATGTATATAATTGATATCATCCTAGATTTTTCTATAGTCATCAACGCTCGATACTTTTAGGAACAATTAAAGATCATCGGCAAATAATAAAACATTGTAGTGAGTCATACAATTTTTTTCCATCGTTTATGAAAACAAAAAAAGCATTGCGCCTTAATTTTATCATTGAGAAACATCTGAGTAAACATGAAACTGATTAGATGTAAATATATTATCCTGATTAGATATACTCGTAAATGTAAATATGAAACAAATTATTTTCGATTTTGAAAATAGTCAGCAAGTAACTTTAAAAGTTGTAAATCACAGTCAAAATTGCTTAATTTAAGATGGAGTATGTCATGATTAACGAAATTAACTTTCTTTGCAAAGTCACTATATGCACAGCCTATTAGCGTTTTTAAATCCAGTGCGTTAGCTATTTAGTTAGTGAATGCAACCTAGTTTGTCTCTGTGTATGTTTTATGTGATCACTTTAATACTGGTCTACCTAATAAATCAAGCGCAGTTTGTTTGAAATGAACACACGAATAAAACTCATCAATTGTGATTACTTGCAATGATGTTTTTTGTTTTTAGAAAAAACATAAATTTTATTTTTTCTTCATTTGTATATAACCTAAGTTGTATGCTTCTTTCAAATAACGATGAATCAAAAAATCTTTATTCTCGTATTGTTTGGTGTATTGCTTCAGAATGGCGTCTTGTATAAACTCATATATCTTGACAGAAAGCTTTAAGTGATCTCCGGATCTGTCGGGATATTTGATACGTATTTGTAAAGCGACGATAATTCAAAGGATAGTACTCTAAATTGAGCTGATATCCTTTCTTCTCGCTTTAGAATTTCGCAACAATCAAGTCAATACATTTTCTGCCCTACCTCTTGAAATAATGCTGCTCTATTCGGCTTTTCTATCACACGGAGTGGAAATTTTGTACCAATTGTGTGATCCAAAATGGTTATTCCAATTAAAGGAAAAACAAAAAAGAAGCCCGTTGAATAAATAAGCGTATCCCTCAGTGGACGAAAATCTTTTGTTCCTAATAAAGTGCTATTGGATGGAAATAACTCTTTGACAAAAGGCATTCCTTTTTGTAAATAAAACATTGAAAATATATCATATATTTTTTCCATTTTAATTAATATAAAACAGGTACTTGTAGATTGGACAAATTAATTCATTTGAGTAAATGGTGTAAAAATAATTAGAATCTTTCGTGGAATGCATAAATCTAACACTACATTACACTTCAAGTAGTATGTGTTTCTATCACATATCGGAAGATCTTCAAAGATTTCCTTGTAATTTGTATTTCCTTGGAATATTTTTTACGAGTTTCTTACTAATCTAAACATATGATATTTTATTTTTTTCTTTAGCACACCGTGCTTTTGGTAATATATGATGTATTAAAAGAATAATAATAAACAGATAAAGGATTATTAAAAAAACATGAAAATAATAGTATAGGGAGGGAATCGAACCCTCCTCTTTCTGTTTTTATGACAGCAGCTTTACCTTTAAGCTACCAATACCTGTACCGTTGGTGTCGTGTTTTCTGAATAATAACCCTACCTCGTTTCCTACTTCATTTTATGTTTTAATATTTCAATTAATCATTATTATTATTTTTAGTTGCAAACACATCCGCAAGTTGGATAGCACCAGCTTTTACAAAATCAAATAAACACTGCCTGGAGATATCATTGTTAACAACCACTTTTCTTGGTTAAGCATTCAACTATGTATTTATTTATGAAAAAAATATACGACGCGTACGTATAATTTTTTTTGACAAATCATTACAACATTTACAAAACAAAATATAAAAGGTCAAAAACTTCCAAAAAATCTACACCATTCAGAATATATATGTTGCATGGAATTAACAATGCATAGTTTAAAAAAACTGGAGGAGTAAAATATATAAATTCAATAAATGAAATATGATAGATAAGAATAAATACAATTGTTTAACATCTTTAAATACTGACTTAAAACAAAGGTCACAAAATATGTCGGTTATGGTCTAAAGAGACTGGAAAAGTCCAGCGACGAGTATCTCTTTGCTATTCCGAGACCATCGATCTGGAGCTCTTCCTCCGGATTCGGTTCTATATTATCATTCTGTAAGATCACAGTTTATTCCTAAATATGCACTTCCTTCCGCAGATATCACAGACACTTCGAACCCGCAGAGTTGTTAAACAATACATAGATTGCGCACCAACGTCTCTGTCATCCAAGAATTTGAGATTTTCGAAAGACTTTCTACAACATACAGAAAAAGAATCCTAACATACTTTCAGCATGTTGCTAGAAAGAATGATGAAATCAGGAGAAACGGGTGATAACGGGGAAGGTTGAGTGAATGCATGATATAGATGTATCAAAAGAGTTGCATTAGATCAGCAGGGATAAAGATAGGTGATGCGCGACTTCAAGACAGCAGAAGGGCAAGACACTCAGGATTAAGTACACAATTAAGAAAAAAAAAACTTGATAACCTAAGGAACTACCTCAGATAACCATACAACTCATGGAGAACTTTCAACTTCCAAACGATTATATCCTAGTTTGATTTGTTTGATTCTCTCTGGTAAATTTGGTTTTTCTTCCAAAATACTACGATAACAAGATTTTATAATATTTTATAAATTTAATGTGTCACAAACTCATACGTTATATTCATAAATGCACATGATAATTGAGCATTAGCAAGCACAAGTTTTAAATGAACAATTAGTGCCGGAATTAACAGTACAGGGATTTTGGCCAAGACAGTCTACACGGGGGTGCATGGAGGTGGTGCGAGCCACAGTTGATTGCTGCAGGCTGCAGGCTGTAGACAGCCCTCCTAATTGGGAGCGGTTGCGGGAAGCCGAAGACAAATTGCGACAATTAATTATATAATGCACGCGTCTTGTCGGAAATGTGCAACAAACGCCTGTAAATCTGTGAAGTCTGAACACTAAGCTTATAGAATAAATACAATTAACTTAACGTTTAATTGTTTTCCAAAACATTCAATAAGAATACTTGTGTAACGCTGTTTCTGGTTATAATATCACCTCACAAATGCTTCATTTTTAATAATACACATATCAATAACATTCAAGTCGACTGATACATCATATTACAAATTAGTATATTTAGATCCAATTTGAAAATATTGAACAGCAAATCTTCTTTTCTCCAGACAATTGATATGGTTATTCTGACTGATGTTTAGACAGATTTTTAAAGAATTGGTTAGATTAGGTTAGGTTCGGTTAGGTTAGGTTAGGTTATTGGTTAGGTTAGGTTATTGGCTAGTTAAAAAACTCCGAGACAATTTTTAAGACTGATAGCTGCCTCTAATTGCGTGAAATACAAAATGTTTGTCATTTACATGTTTATGTTGCAGTTATGTTGATTACTAAAAATGAAGCTGTTTGTTATGAATATTTTATTTTAAACTAGCTGTACCCGGCCACGCGTTGCTTTGGCTCAGTCTGGTTAAATGGAAAAGAAAGAAAAGAGAAAGCACACGTTTCTAATATGTTTAATTTCCCAATGCTTGTGGGTATACAATATATTTTATGTCTTTCAGTCACTCTCAGTCTGTCGCGTTCATTCTCTTGAGAACTAAGCAGATCTGAAGCTGTAAAACGCGATCGCCGTGCTCGCAACCGTGCATCCTCAAGTCTGGCTGCACGTTGCTCTGCTGTTTCCTCGACATTTTGATGACCTAAAGCAGATCGATTGCACTGAAAAAGAAGAAACTGAATAATATTGTTAAGTTCGTAGACGTCTTTGTTCTCGGCGGCAAGAATAGCTCGTTCACTCAGCCAATCGTGATTCTTATAATTGATTTGAATATAGGGAAATACTTTTTCAACCATTTCTTCTTTTGACGTCACCAAATTGCACAAGTTATGAGGGAATGAAATTCGTCCTGAGGTCATATCAACCGGCCCCTTTTCGTTCCCAATTTCCAGCAATTTATGTGAGAATATCTCAGCTGATCGATCGTTTTGCAGCTGGACACGCATTTGTCAAATATTTGTCAAATAGGAGTATTGTTAAGGAAATATTTGTCAAATATGAGTATTGTTAAGGAAATACAGAGATAATTGGAACTAATTAAATGTTAAGGAAAGACATTGCAAGCCAAGCACGAATTTGATTTGGATGTGACATGTTGCACGCGTCATTAATGAACACGTGAAACTTTTAATAATTCAAGTGTATAAAACATACACAGATACATACCATGAATTCAAATGAAAATCAATCAATTTAGGTTAAATTCACTGCCAATTGTACTGAAAAATAATAAAAAACAGTTTTAAAACACCGGATTAAAAGCACACAGCTATTACGACGCGAAAGTACAAAATGGCAGATAAAAATTTTGTACATTTTTACGTCTTTGCAGATGGCGCTATTTTTCAATAAACGTATTTGAAAATTAAATATTTATTATTTAAATATTTAATATTTATTATTAAATATTTAATATTTAATTATTTAATATTTATTATTTAATATATAATATTCAAAATCAAAATTTTTACAGCATTTATTCGGCTCCTTTCAGTTTTTTTCCACGTCCACATTTCACTTGTTTACATGAAAGTAGGTATTAGAATACTGTTCATCTCTCTTGTTTTCTGTCTTATATTTATGTGATGCTTATCCATTAAATGAATATATAATTATTACATTATCTCTTCATAGATCATAACAAAAACTGCATCATATTTATCTTTCATTTTAATAAATTATTGTATCTTAGATTGTATAAAAAAACAATACCTATCTGCATTAATTGTAATTTCTTCAATCACTATAATTTAAAATATATATTTAAAAAGCAAAAAATGTAAACATTGTTCAATATCTTCATGATTAAGACTGTCTTAATGGATGGAGAAATACTCTTCTATAGCTATATCCCATGCTAGAACCATCCTATAGCTTCCAGGTTGAGTGTTAAGTAATCATAAACACATCTTTAGATGGTTATCCTATAGTTAATTGGACGGATTGATCACCCACTATGAAACATTGTGGACATTTTAAATATTTTTTTCCAATACCTTCCAACTTGGTAAAATACTCGTATATGAAACTTTGCTCATTTAAAATATTTTTGTTTGTACTCGTAACATATCTCCTGTCTTGTTTCATTTCTTTCTTAATAATTTATTTCACATGCAATTTTTAATACATTTATATGAATTGAAAATATACGAGTTCATTGAAGTTATGAATTTGTGAAATTTGCAATCCAACAGGAAAACCAGCTGTTTAAGAAAACCGATTCAATAAGATACATTTATTTTGAGAGAGTTAAAATACCTTACGCTTAATAGGTTACATTTACTTCGGTTTTGCAAAAAACAATTTTAAAAAATAATTTCCTAGACTAAGTTAGAAGGACTTAAGTGTCCCCAAAATTCTAAATTTATTTAAATAATATGCGTTTAATGAAAACGTTCAGTAAAAACCATATTTTTTAAGTAGATCTTTATGAAATACTATTTAACAGCTACTTTGGTCGAAAAGTTAAATCAATCGATTAAATATTTTATAAATTTCTGAATCTTTTCTTAAAAAATATGATTTTTTTCGTATTTAATTAGAATAAAAATCAAAATTAACTTAGATAAAATACGTTGTTTAACAGAAAAAATGCGTTGTTTAACACATTGTCCTATTTTTTAAATTGTTTGTTCTTTGACGAATTTCGTGGCTTTTTATAAAACGCTCGATTTTCATACAATATTTTGAATTGGATTTGATACCATATGATTCAAAATAACTTCTACTGCACCTTTTAGTAATTAATGTTACAGCAAAACTACTCTTAAAATTGAAATTAACTAATTGAAGCCGGTATAACAATTAGTTGACATGAGAAAGATTTTAAAGTGAAACTAGTCTTGTAGCTATCAGAAATTTGACTGGTGACGCCATAAATTTAGTCAACTCGTAAATTATTATTATTACACCACCGACTTACACCGATAAGTATAAACTGAGCAATGGTAATGGTTTTCGATAAAAAAAATATCTTTCCCACAAGAGAATCGTGGTTTTTTAATCTTAAAGACAAACATATGCTTCGAAATGTGTAAGCATTATTTTATACATTTTTACAACTATCTCTCCTCAGTCGAGATACCAAATCCATCAAAAAATTATATGTTTGTTGAATTCAGACTCATAATTGATAACAATTTTCCTTACAAAGAAGATTGTGAAATCCCTAAGGGAATCCCCAAGCTTTTACGCAAAAAAATACAAGACGCCTTATTCTTAGCTGCGAGTCCTATTGGCTCTTGCCGACAGCAAAGCTTGTGATAAATATTTCTCCCAGAAAAGCTCGTTTCATTCCATCAACTGTCGTTTTATGTGATTTATTATAGGTAATTAAGTTGCCTTACTCTGGCTGGAACGCGTTTACCACCATCCTGCCAAAGTTCCGTTATGTGCATAAAAGCTTAGATATATATTTTTTTTCTAGAAATTTTATTGAATGATTTACACCCCTTTTTCCAACTGAAGGTTCTTTCAATATATCTTTGGATATATAAATAATATGTTTAGCTCACGGTGTAACTTTTTTATGGTGGGATGTTTATTTGAGCTCTACCGCATTGTGTATTTGGACTATAAATCATTTGATATTTTGATTCATATTTTTACCTCGTTGATAATGTATATCCTCCTATTTACTGAATGTCATTCACCAAATCCCCATGAATCGTTTCCTTGTCATTGCTTTTTCCATATATTTATCATTTTTTTAATATAATACATTTATTTAGTGTTGACTGTGTTACGAAACCTGTAAGAATTTATTTTGAGATTTTGCTGTGAAGTCTGTTTTGTTTACGGCAAATCAACCTAAAAAATGAACTGACAGACTAGTACGAGTATGTTATCTTTGCCTCTCTGCCTCTCTGCCTCTCTGCCGTCTCTCTTTGATCCATTTATTACCTGAGCGAAGAATGTAGCTGCGCTGCGCTAATGTTACAGACGCGGTAGGGAACGGAATCTCGAGAAAGGCCTCTTCCTAAGCTACGTCTTGCTTAACTCAATTTGCGAAGTCAAATAAGCTTCCGCCAGCCAATTATAAAGTTAAATCGTAGTAAGTTGCCCGTTGAAAATATTGGAGAGCGCAGTGGTGTAAAAAGTCGAGTCAACTAACACCCTGACCACTTATTTCTTCTGGATGTTAAAACCTTAAGTTAAGATAACCATTCGTTTAGACGGATGTTGGCTAATTAATGACTAAGGTTTATGATTATTTATTATTTTAAATATTATTTAAACGAATCTTACAGACTTACTTAAAATTTAATGTGGAATTTTACAAATGAAAATTTATGGTGTGTTTATATAAAAAATCCTTGGCCAATCTTTTTTTTTGTTGATTTTGTTTAAGTTTTTAAATGAACACTGAAGATTTATTTTTTTCATTCATTAAAATAATTGCTTAACACTTAAACCACTTATTTTTTAATAAACTTGTTTTTAATTTTTGTTTGACATAAACTTTGTGCAAACACTATTTTGTGCATTCACTAGATAGAATATAAATTCATATACTCGTAAATTAACTTTTTACTTTATAAACACGATTGTGAACACAGTAGAAACTTTATCAGATATTATAAATCATAACTGATATCTTATAGTTTAAAGGTGGGTATGCACCAGACCAATCGACAAAGCCATGGGTCATTAACTGTGCATACCGCACGTTAAGCTACCGGCATAGATCTCACTCAATGGATATGTGAACCGCGTGGGCATACAACTTAAAATATTTAGTTTTCTTTTGACATTTTTTTATGAGTGGCTTATCCGATTTGTGGTGATCGGCCTTGTTGGGACGTCCGATCATATTTTAGCAAAAGATAATTGTCTTTACCGCGCAGTTTGACGATCTGTGCCGATTGACCAAGTGTAGACGTACCTTACAAAAATATAAATAACTTTGGGTAAATAACGTAATTGCTTTGTTAACGGTGTTCTGTTTTTATTTTTATGAACTGAATATTTATAAAAAAGGTGCAATTCAAACAAATTCCAAATAAACGCAAGCCTGACAAAATAAATCTCTGCAATGCAGCAAAATATAATAGTAGATACTCCATACAGGTGGTGACATGGCTGGGCAAATAAAAATTTACTACCCATGGCAATTGACATTATCCATTCGAAGGCTCTCGTTTAAAGTGCATTCAAAAGCTCGCATACTCACATATATTGAAATATTGAATTCACCACGTTTCCAAACTACCGGCCCGTCCCCTGTGCACAGTGACATCTGCATAAGGGTGGTTTAATAGGAATGGTTTGGTGTCAGTGATTTCATCTGGGTAAAGGATGCTCCAGTTTAAAAAGAAACAAATACATGAAAATACTTGCCAGCACAAAAATCAATGTACAATATTCTCCGTGAAACAGATTTCGATAAAATACTTTGTTTTTATTTACAATGAAACAATTTATGTTTTATAAAAAATGTAGTAGTCAAATATCAATTAAATATTTTACTTCACAAAGCTAAGGAATCTTGAGATGGTTTGGCTACATCGAGTGAACGAGTTACTGATTAAAAAAATATATGGATATGTCAGAAATTAATAGAGAATATGGAAGTAAGACCAAAGAAAGAATGAATGAAGATAGTTGGAGAAGTTTTGACTTATAGAAATGTTGAGCATGAGAAATAGAAGAGCATGTATGATGAGATATATGGATTTTATTCACGCAAATGGTGTGTTAATGGACATAAATGAGTTTAAAAAATTATCTGATGAGACGATATTTTATATGTGTTAAGTTAATATATGATCCATAAATATTTTACTATATTTTTTTGTTTCTTATTCGTATTTTTTTATTTGGTACTGAGGTAGAATCGGAAGGTTGAATGCTCTTCGGCAAATCTGTTTATTTGGTACTGAGGTAGAATCGGAAGGTTGAATGCTCTTCGGCAATTTTTTTTATTTGGTACTGAGGTAGAATCGGAAGGTTGAATGCTCTTCGGCAAATCTTTTTATTTGGTACTGAGGTAGAATCGGAAGGTTGAATGCTCTTCGGCAAATCTTTTTATTTGGTACTGAGGTAGAATCGGAAGGTTGAATACTCTTCGGCAAATCTTTTTATTTGGTACTGAGTTAGAATCGGAAGGTTGAATGCTCTTCGGCAAATCTTTTTAAATTTTTTTGATATTATGCAAAAAAATCAATGAAAATTATTCTTAATACAGTAAAACCTTTTATTATTAAATTTATGAATTTGAAATTTTGGTCTATAAAAATTAAATTCTAACAAATTGTTGAAACAGGTTTTAAAACAAATCTTAATTCCTTTGATGTAAACAAAAACACGTCGGACATTCGATAGAACTTCATAAATATAATTAAAATGTATAACACTTGATGACTCATGCTTAACAACGTCTTCATTTGTAAGATATTGTGTTATTTATATACATCACATATATTCTCGTATATCTCGCATATTGTGTTATTTATATACATCACTTATATATTCGTTATATTCTCACAAAACTCGAATGATCTTCAGCACCAACTGCAGGAATTGGCCGAGGTCAGTAAAAAAGTTGGTTTAAAAATGACTATACCAAAAACCAAATGTACGATGAACAGCTTTGCTACCCCAAAACCCATAATTGTAGATGGAAAGCCGCTGGAACTTGTCCAGGAATATGTGTATTTGGGCCAACTTATTTCCTTTGAAGGTGGCATATCGGAGGAAATAGCAGGAAGAAAATTGCCCAAAACTAGCATGTAGCTCATTCGGACGTTTAAACGACATCTTTAAGGGTGATCTTCCAATATCTTTGAATCGAAACATCTACAACCAGTGTATTCTCCCAGTACTTACGTATCGCTGTGAGACATGGACGCTCCCAGTAAAGAACACATAAAAGTTCCAGCCCGCACAAAGGAGCATGGAAAGATGCATGTTGGGATATAGGTACTAAAAAAGGCCGTAAACGAAACACCTGGATTTGCAGCAAAACAAATGTAGAAGACGTAATAAAGGTGGGCAAGAAAATGAAGTGGCAATGGGCAGGACAGTA
Source organism: Odontocerum albicorne (assembly GCA_949825065.1). Lineage (NCBI taxonomy): Eukaryota > Metazoa > Arthropoda > Insecta > Trichoptera > Odontoceridae > Odontocerum > Odontocerum albicorne. The sequence goes on along the minus strand of OX463841.1, from coordinate 29,665,067 downwards.
GCCAGGATGTCAGATTCCCGACGGACGTCCGAAATAATCCAATGACACCCAAGCGGCATGAAGAGACTTAGAAGAAGACCGAAGGTACGCTGGATAGATGAAATTAGGAAACATGGCAGCATCACATGGCACCAACGAGCAAAGAGCCGACATATTTGGAGTCAACTTGGGGAGACCTTCATTCAGTAGTGGATCAACCCTAGTTGACAATGATGATGATATGCATTACACATTCAATAAGGTTATACAAATGAAAATACATAAAAGTGTTCCCATATTGAAGCATAGAAGTGAAGCTTCGACTTGACAGAAGAGAGACTAAGTAAGACTTATAACAGTGAAGATGTATTAGAAAAATAATGTGTAGTGTAAATGTATAAAAGAAGATGGAATGAAGACATCAGATATTAATGTCTGAATAAAAGTAAGATGGACAAGGAGCGTTAAGATGGTTTGGGAATGGAAAGGGACTGAAAGATAAAATAATGATAAAGCAGCTATACAAATCAGAAATGCAAGTTGTTTGGAAGACGTAGGTCGAGGAAAACGTGGCAAAATTAAGTAAACCAGGTTTTGAAAGAATGTAAAGAGCGAAATATGAATAATAATATATTGTGTATTACGAAATATATGAATTTGAAGAAGGCGAAAGATGTGTGTTTCGTTACAAAAGTATTAAGATTGGTTCTCTCTGTCTACCCAGTAGAAAACATATGTTTGTGTACTCGATAACTTGAATCGTAGATTCTGGTTTTGAGACGAATATCACGTCCATTAACAAAAAGCTTACAATCAGAAGCTCCTAACCAAAAGTGATTTATGTATTGTAACTCATAGACGGATACATCTTCATCATGTTCAAGGCTGCCAGCTATTTGCTAATCAAAATCGCATGTGCTCTAAAACATGCCCAACTTACGGTGGCAAAACTTAATTCGAATACATACAGATTACCGATATTTCAAGAAACTTGATGGAGATTCTACCCCTTACATAAATACCATAGAGCATATTAATTTTGATTCAATGATGTATTCGCACATCAATCTCAAAGCATATCAGACGTTATTCCATCGTCAAATGATGCGTCATTTTGTATTCAATTCAATGTAAGAGTATACGAGAGTGTATAATAATGTATGAACTTTGCTTGATATTCCACTCAACAACATTAATTTGGTACATATCATTCCTTTACAGATTCATATCTCTCTTCAGAATGTCTGTAAGGAGAACGTTAGAAAAGTAAGGGCCGTTGATTGACATAAAGTAGTTGATCATTCGAAAAAATATAATAAAGCCTATCCACAAGAAAAATATAAGAAAATAATAATCTTAAAAATGCCTGAAGCAATTAAACTTGGTGTTTAAAACATTGAATAATTTTTAGTTATATCCATAAGAATTTAAAAAATGTTGTTTATTAATTATCAAATAAAATGTGATATTTAAATTCGTTTTTTTTTCAACCAGTAGCTATCATCATTGAAATTAAAATTGTAAGCAAAAGCTGTTTTCGATTAGAAAATTTAGAGATCTTATTTTTTTTAAATGTCTAACGAGAAATACATGAAAATATATATTTAATGAAATTAATAATATATGCCCCTACATACCATACTACATATTGAAGGCGAGCTCTCATTGTCAAGCTCGATACCTTTACTACTACACACTATTTGTATTAATTCGTGTCAATAAATATAAAATAAATATTTCGAACCCATTAGAATATAACGAGTAAAATGAATAATTTAACATTTTTATGGTGGGCAGAAAGCCAAATCAGAGACTGTTACAATTTTCCACCACTACATTGATTTTATGTCAATTGAAACTGTTTCCAAAGCATTAATTGGTTTTAAAAATACAGCGGTTCTAATATAAACTACTGTTTAAATAACATTTTTAAATATGTATGAACCGAAGAAATGCCTTGTGGGCAAAGCAAAATATATATATTATTTTAATTACTATAATATTTTGAAAGGCTGTCATTTAACTGGAACGCGGATGATTTGAACAATAAGGAATTGTTAAGTCAGGAAATGAAGCATTCCTGTTAAAACTTTGAATGGTTTTCTTGATTTTTGCTTTAATGTCGAAGAGATTTTTTTATATTATTTATATTGTATTTAAAATGAAAATATATTATTTTAAGGTTTTAATAAATAACAAGAACATTTCTTGTCTATCAGTACCCAAAAATTGTCAAGATATCACCCATATTTTGACACTTCTAACTAAATTATTTATTATCACGAGATATATAAACAAATTTAATATGTTTGTGGCCCCAATATAAGTCATCGGTTTACATGTACTCTTTGACCAAGAAAATGTTGTCTCAAGAATAATGTTGTCTTCAATATACATATGTGTATATCAGGCAGTTTATAAATTTCTTCTAAAACTTGTTTTCATATCAGTAATATTTCAATATTATCTCAAAAGTAATTTGACATGTTCGACCAACAAACACACTTGGGATAAATTTACCAAATTAAAAAGTAAAAATTTCCACATTTTAACTTTGTGATTACATATAAAAAATTGAGGAAAAGTACAACCCCAAGAACAAAGCTCTTAACATATTATATTTTTCATATATAGGCGTTAAAAGTTTGTTTTGCAAAAATAGAAAGTCAAAAAACTCAATTAATATAAATATTATTGTAGAGATATGTGAAGAAAAAAATATAGTTAAAAAAGATGTTTTGAATCACTACACCCAAAGTTCATAGATTTTTATCATTCGATATAAAAATTCGCTGAAAGCATTAGTGTGTTTATGGCACATTTTTTTTTTCTTCCGCTTGATAAGCTTTTGCAGAATGGTGATAAAATTTAATGAAAACGTTCATTACCTTTCCATTACACTCTCATAAAACTGTTATTTTGCTCCCTTTTATGTCACCTGTATTTGGGTTTTCCATTTCATTCCAATTCAAAAGGTTTTCGTAATAATATTGAAGACTAAAGTAATCGAAACAATATGGCGTTTTTTTTCTTTTGTTGCTTTAAATATAACTGATTTTTTTATTTCATATTTTTCTTGGTACCAGATTCATATTTATTTTTACAGCTTTTTTGCTACAGAAGTATCTGACAGTTAAAATTTTAAATTGTTTTATTTTGTATTGTAAAACATTTATCTTACAGGTTTACAACGTACTTTAAATACTTCGAAAACCAGTATAATTCCGTTTATTTTGGAAAGATTTTTTAAAGAAATATGGACAAAAACACATAATGATACTTAAATGTTTAGCGACAGTTTTTTTGGCTTAACGATGTAAGTTAAATTAATTGACGCTTTTCTTCGTTTAATCACAATTATTTTTTTAATTAAGAGAAAATAGCAAAGCTTACATCGATGATTTTTCAGCAATAGTAAGAGTACTTCGTTACTGTTTTCTTATGATGAAATGATTACTATTTTATACATTAGAAATGCCTGTTAGACCTGCCGCATAGTGATTACAGTATCGCATGGAAAGATTAAAATTTAAGAAGATTATATTCAATCTAGAGTCAGAAATTAAATAAAGATTTTTTTTTACTCTTCGTGTGCTTGTTTATTCATTATTTTGGTTTTTCGATCTTGACAAATGATACTTAATTGAAATAAATGGAATTACGAATAAATAACAGAGAAATGCGACTTTTTGTTTGGCACAAAATTCTAAAAGATAATTTCAATGTTGAAATAATTAAGGGCGGCGCAGTTAGATCACATGAACCGCCAGCTACATTTAAATGGTTGAATTATATACATACCAAAGCTTTTCCAATAGTTTTTCTCATGTGGGAGGTTAGTATTCATCATGACTATCTTAATTTTGAGGGAGCAGCTCTGAGCAAATATATAATACTTTAACTACGCTTGAAGTTACTTAAGCAAGTGACGCGTCTCTTTCCTATAATGAATTGTTCTCTATTATATTAGTTTTATAATCGCACACTTTTTCCTCTTTATAAGTAAATATCTCAAATACGGCACTATTTATATCTTGATAATGGGTATACCCTTTTTTATCTTAATCGTTTGTTTCAAGATATCATCTTTAAGCACATTCTTTTCACAATAAATTGTATGCTATCTGGAGTATTGCATTTCAAATGCATGGTGACTTGATTTATTGATTATACTCAAATTCAATTGGGATGACCTTTGTGGCTTAAAACGCCTGTCTTTCAGAATGAGGGAAGATTTCGATTTTCGTTGGTATAATTTTTTTTAAGTATTCCAGTCTTGCTTCCAAACCAGTTAAACATATTTTAATTAGTTAAACGAATAACTCCGTCGGGTTGTTATATGTTCATCAAAATTAATTAGTTAAACGAATAACTCCGTCGGGTTGTTATATGTTCATCAAAATTAATATTCAAAATATATTATAAAATATAAAAAAAATCTTTCTGTTCTTCCTATTCATGTGAAATTTATTTTTAGGCACAGTTTTAAGAAAAAATCGATTTTAACTATTATCTTGATACGTATTTTCATATGGGTGTGTTTTTTTCTTTCTAAATTTAGTTTGTGTGGGCTTGATAGTGAAACTATCAACCATATTTTGTTTGGATGTTCATTGCGGTATTATTATGACTTGATAAATAATGTTGTGGTTCCCCGTCTTACGAACTTTGCTGGTCTTCTTACAATGGAATGAATGATTTTTTTAAACTTAATCCGCTAAAACTTTCATCCATCAAAAAGCATCCATATTATTTTATTTTAGATATTGACACAAATCATCATATTTGTGGGTAGATTAGATTCCCTTAGATGATCACAACACTTTATGAAATAGCACAGTGGCCAAAAAATAATCTGATGAATGCAATGTTTTAAAAAATGGTTACTGACAACAAGCAACCACTTTTTAATAGATTGCTTTCTATTTTTTCGAATTGATTTGTAAGTCAAAATCTTAGTAATATGCTTCTATGTTTGAGAAATGTGTGCTCTGAGAAGAAGTATAATTTTTTCTCCCAATACAGGCTTATAATTAATTTGTAATTTCCAATATATCCAAATTATATTGGAAAATACAATTTGATTTTTGGAGTAAGTATATTATGGCTGTAGAAGAGGCGAAAGTTGTGTTTCGCGATAGGAAAGTCTGGCGCTCTATCTTCTCTGCCTGCCTCGGCAGGGAAACGGCGTGATGATATGTGTTTATCTAAAATATTTGTATCGCGTTTCCGTATAATCATATAATTTTGTTTTGAAAATATCTCATAAAACGTCAAATTGAAGGCAAACGAACTCAAAATAATTTAATTAGAAATAACGACTGTTAAATAGCAGCAAATTCATCATTACGGGTATTTAATAACTGTCAGACGGTTGATTTTCCTAATGTAGGCTCCGCTTCAATTTGAAAATTTGTTGATGCCTGTGTCCCATTAACGCTGGCATTCCTCTAATCTTAAGTCTCCATCTCCACCCGTTTCGGTGATTAACTTCTTGTGTTTGCAGCAAATCGATCGGCTCAGTCATCTTTATTGGCAATCATAGAAAGGAAAAGGGTCGTTTGGAGGCGTAACTTTCGTTTATTATCCGCAATTTATGGTTTCATGGGACACTTGATATTGAACGTATTTTATATACCAGAGTATTGATGAATAAACAAAAAGTAGGACGCTACTCTTGAGACCACCCAATCCTTATGAATTATGATGCCCTCTCTTGTTTGACCTCTCTGACTCAGAGATACATAGTGATACTTGGATATTTTCTAGAACGCGAAACTCTTTTATAAAGAACCAGTAGCAAAAAATCGGTCATATTAGTGATTTGTGGTTATATTGCTCTTCCAATCGATGTTATCGCTACGCTACGCCTGCGGCAGCCAATTCACTAAAATCGAGGAAATCGAACATGTTTGCGCCAAAATAAATTTGTAAACGTATTTTGATAAACACAAAATCTATATCTTAATATGCAAACTATTGCTTTAGAAATAAAATGAAAAAAGTACATTTTTATAATTCAATTATCGGATAGCAAAATCATTTATTTAAATATTAAATACTCGTAATTTAATTTGATTTCCTAGGTTATTCAAATAATTGTAATAATGCGCAAAGTTTTTTGTCAACATTCTGTATTTTATTGACATTACTTCATTTAAATAATACTCCTCAACTTATTCGAATTGTTAATGTAAACATGTTGAAGAGCGTGGCCAGGATAAAAAATTGGCTTAGTCTGCAGATATTGAGCCTTTGGGTTAGGAACTAATAGAGCAAACAAGTAACTCCCAGTTCGCCGTCGTACAAGTTGGAAATATGTACTTTCGCATGTGGACAGGAAACAAACTCGCACGCGTCTCAATGAGTATTGCTACCAGCTGTTATTTTACCCTGTTTTTTTGCTCTTTTTACTAGCATGGACTTTCGTTACCATTTCAAATGGTTCAATAAATTAACTATTTGTAAATGAAGTAAATCATAAGCGTAGTTATTATAATATACGACATATTTTTCGGGTTAAAGAAATATTTTATTTACACAACAACTAAGCAAATAAAATAAATTAATCAAGCTATCGATCAAAAACCATATAAAAAATATTGTATACATATGCAGAGGAGAAAATATGTCACCTGAAGTTATCTTGAATACCTTTTGCTTAGTTACATTTAGTTGGACCTTCTTTCTCAATCTCTTTCTATCTCGATAATCACTCGGGGATAGTCCGAATCTCGTTATATCATCCTCCACTTTCTTATGCAAGCTCTTCTTAGGTCTCCCTCTGGTTCTATTTGGACTACCCAATTCGTGGCTTCATCTCACCGTTGCACGCGTCCATACCAGCTTAGTCGTGCTTCTCGGAATTTCTCTTTTATTGACGCTACTTTGATTGCTCTGTGAATTCGTTCATTTGGACCTTGTTCAATCTAATTAAGCCCAGTGACCACCGTAGCATGCGCATCTCCGCAACATGAAGCAGTTGTTCTTTTTTTTTAGAGGCCAACACTCGGCTCCGTGTAGTATAGAGGGCCTCACTGACTTGTAGATCTTGCATTTAAATTTTATTGGTGACCTTCTGTCGCACATAACTTCTATTGTTTCTCCCTTTTTGTTCCAACCTATATTTATTCTGATTTTTAAGTTCCGGAGCAACTCCCCATCTGTTGTAATGGTTAAGTCAAGATATTTCAATGAAATTGTCCTTAGTAGGTTTTCGGATCAAAGTTTGATAACTCCAATGCCCGTATCTAGTGTACATGAGTTCAGTTATGGATTTGGTTATTTTCAAACCACTTTCATTCAATGTTTGTCTCCATTTTTCAGATGGTCCTGTATTATCCCAATATAAGCGTTACATAGGTTTCAGCTTAAATTTGCTTTATGAATATTTCTAACTAAAAAAGATGCAGGGGGTTTAAACCATCTTATTAATTATTTCCATTGATATTTTGACCTCTTCTGTTATAAATAAATCAATAATATTATGTTTAAAATTTTATGTTTTGATTTCTTAATTTATTTGTAATTTTCATATTGATTTATATACCAATGAAAAATAAAACAAGAAACTTCATCATAATCATCAAGATAAAGGTTTTACTCATCATCAAGATCAAGGTTTCTTCATCATCAAGATCACACCATGCCCCCCTATTGGGTTACGCAAACAAAACAGATTTCTAATTCCGGAAGTTTGAGAATCTTTCCTCTCCACTTAGCCTTAAAAGCATAGATTTTTTAAGGAATATATATGACCGAAGTCATAGGTATCCTTAATACCCTCGAACACTAGGTGGAAAAAGTGCCTGTGTCGTTCGAGGCGAGTAGCACAGCGCAGGGTTCGAACTGACGCCCTTCCGCACAGAAGTCCAGCGCGTTACCGCGCGGCCATGCACCTCAAATTTGATTGTACATGTTTGTAAATGTACTAGCATTTGAGTTATATCAAAACTCTTTTTTCAGTTCATTTTCAGTTTTGGTAAATAATATAAAAATTGGAATACCAAAATTTAATTAAATGTTGTTTAAGGTCAACATATTTTGGTTATCAACTTGCTAAAAAGAACAATTCAATTTGTAATTCAAAACTCAACTTTCTGTGAAAACCTTTGAAGTATTGAAGAGTCCGTAAACATTTGCAAGGCGGGCGCCAATTTCAGTGAAAGTCGTTTGCAACAACGTCCTTATTTGTATTCTCCGGAGACTTTTGTATTTTCTAAGAACCCTTTAGTTGAAAACTTTTTTCGGTTATGGGAAAAAAAATTATGTGTTTATATAATTTTTGACCTTTAACCAAGAGCTGTTTCAAAGCTACACAAAGCCTGAAATTTTGCACGTCTCGAATATTTTTTTGTTGCGGAAATACTGCTAGATTAACGCTTTATGAAAAAATAACACATATACCATATAATTGATAAAACTGAACACATATAAAACTGATAAAACACTATTATTGACATTTAAAGATAGAAACAGAAAATGTAATGTTTTATTAATTGATAAGCGTCTATTTGTTCCTCGCATGGCAGTCAAGTCAACCTCTATATATTGCTTTAAACAGCAACTTAAAAAACGTACATCTCTTTTTAATGACGTATAAATAATCTTTTCCCAGTCTAATTCTTGACATTTGCAAAAATCAGTTTTACTGTTTTTTCGTGTATTTTTTAATGCTTTACATATATATATTTTTTTTTAACAATAAAATTGTAACTTTTATCTGGTTGGCTGGAAGAGATTACCGTTTGGTAATAAACTCGTCATTTGTATATTTTATAAGATTCTAAATTCAACAACAAAATATGAAGCATACCACGGGTTCACTCGTGTAATATGAACATTTTGAAGTTTGTTCAATATTTTGTTATATTAAATTTATTTTCCGATCATGAAAGCTTAATAAGAAATATCGATGTTTCCGGTTAACGTTGTGTAACCCGTTTGTTATTGAATTCATGCTTCTAGATAATCTCGAAATTTTACCTCTTGACTTATATTATTATTTGATGTTCTGGTAACGTGTTATTTAAGCACCCTACATTACAGCGAGACCGAACTGAACTATTTAGAAATACTTCGTTTATAAAATGATTTTCTTATTTTATTTTTTTATCACAATCATCCGACTAACAAGGTTATAAATCTTTTTGTTTTTGTCAATTACTCAAGCAACAAATTAAAGCGTTCGCAGTCTTGAGGGACAAGGAGGTATTAAGTAAATTAATCTCACGTCTAGAGATTGATAACGCAGAAAGGAGAAACGTATGGGGCAATGATTCACTGCAGAGCCAGGAGGGAAAACATCTTCAACTTATACAATACCAAAATCCAATCTACTTATATCTTACATCTATAACTAACTCTAATATTTGTTTAATAAAATAAATTACAAAATGGTGAACAAATCATTTACATCAATCGTGAAAGGTTAATCATTCTATTTGAGAAATTAAGCATACTCTAGGTCGTCTTGAAATAAAACAAACAACCAATAATACCTCGGTCACAAACTCTCATCAACTTTGTGAGACTTAATTATCTGTATTAACTACACGAGTGAACCCGTGGTATCCTTCATAATTTCAGATAAATAAAAAAACGGTATTTCACAATGTCCCGTATACAATACTCGTAATTTGCCGTTGGTGTCAAAAAGGTGGTGAAAATTTGATCAATAGCCGCACGTGTCATATGTCTTTGCTGAGATTGAATTTTATTTTTTTCTTGATGATAGTGCAAGATATCCCGATACTTCCTCAAAAAATTCAGTGTAGGATACTCAGGTGAGAACACACGTTTAATAGAATTGTTTGTTACATACTTGGTTGCATAAGCTTAAACAAACAGTACATCGAATAAGCTCGTACTGGCAGGAGTTTTATTTATGATTTTTATCATTGATTTTTGGGAAATCTTAAGAATGTTATAAAGTGCAACCCCCCCAAACCGATATACCGTAGAAAAGTGCAGACTGCCATCAAGCGAAATGCAAACCTTTGAAATTATTTTTACAGGTCACATTTCGAATCATACGGAAACATACCCAAGTTTTCTGCTTTCCACTACCCATGAAAAGAACTTATGTCGTAGATATTTTATACTATCAACCTTTTCCAAAGAAACACAACCACAGCTAGCCAAAGGTGAACAAGTGTGCAGTTTGATGAACTTATTTATAGGTGTTAGAGGCTTTGTAGATATGCTCGGTGTGATGTATTTAGTTTTTTTGGAAATTCAGAGTCAATAAATTTGAGTCCGTCCATTTTTTAAATTGGCACTATTCTTTGTTTGAATTTGAAAACACATCAACCCATGTTCTGTCCTCGAACAAAAAAACCGTATCATCCGCAAAAATAACAATCTTACCCCTGACAGAAAAATTACAGACCTGATTAACATATATTTAGAATAATATGGTTTCCAGAACACTACCTTGAGGTACACTAAACACAGAAAGAGGCTCACTAAATATATCATTATCCAAATTAACTATCTGAGTTCTGTCAGATAAGTACAAAGAGAACCAACTTAAAGAGCATCTACATATGCCCACTTCCATTATTCTGGAGAAAAACATTTGGTTAAAGTATCAAATGTCTTTGTGAAGTCCAAAAAAATGCCAAAAATGCTGTATTGTTATCGTAAACGATAGGAACACTATTGGTGTGACTAAATAGAGAAAAGTTTTTGTTCGAACATATTTGAAACCCCAATTGACTACGAGAGATAATGTTATGTACATTTTAAAATCTCGTCAATCGGTTCTTCGCTGTCTTCTCAATAATATTAGGTCCTTACATATGAAATTGGCGTTTTGTTTGGGAGGAACATAAAGTTGATTTTTTTTTAATATAATATATTTATTTACTCAAAGTATGTACCATTGCTATCTATGCACTTTTGCCATCTCATAGGTAGTTCATCGATCCCTTTACTAAAAAAACCATTCGGACGGGAATCAATAAAATCTTTGAAGTCGGTTTGGACTGCCCCATCGGAGTTGAATTTTTTCCCTTGCAAGAAGTTATCCAAATTTCGAAAAAAATAGTAATCTGTTGGGGCAAAGTCCGGAGAGTACGGTGGATGTCTTAGACATTCCAATTGAAGCTCTTCTAATTTGGTAGCCGTCTGTTGTGCAGTGTGTGGTCTAGCGTTATCATGAAGCAGCAGTGGCCTAGAGCGATTAACCAGCCTCGGTTGTTTAGCAGCTAGCTTTTCCATCATGGTTTGCAGTTGCTGACAATAGACATCTGCCGTAATCGTCTGGCCAGATTTAAGAAAGCTGTAGTGAACGACACCAGCACTAGTCCACCAAACGCTCACAAGTAACTTTTTTGGAGTCAATTTTCGCTTGGGGCATGGTTTGGCTGGTTCGGCAAGGTTCAGCCATTGCGATGAGCGCTTCCGATTATCATACAGGATCCACTTTTCATCACAGGTAATGATTCGATTCAAAATCCCTTCATTATTGTGCCGGTTGAGTAATGCAACGCAGCAGTCAACGCGCGTTTGTTGATTTGCTTCACTCAATTCGTGAGGTACCCACCTTTCAAGCTTTTTCACCTTCCCAATTTGCTTCAAGTGGATTAAAACAGTTTTATCACTAACACCGCAGCCTGCAGCTAACTCGGACGTGGTTTGCGATGGATCCGCTTCCACAATAGCCTTCAATTCTTCATTATCAACTTTGGTCTCCGGCCGTCCACGGGGCTTTTTCTGCAGGTCGAAATTTCCAGAACGAAAACGTTGGAACCAAAAACGCACTGTGTTTTCTTTTGCGGCACCGTCGCCATACACATCATTAATCCTTCGAGCCGTTTCTGCAGCACTGGTGCCACGGTGGAACTCGTACTCGTAAATAACGCGATATTTCAAGTTTTCCATTTTGTAAACTGAGTGACGCAAAGAAAAAAAACAATTGAGGAAAAAACAAATGAATTATAATTTTCGAAACACAAATACTTGAGTAAATAGCTGTATAAATTTTAATGTGGAATTCCTAACCAATGAGAAGATATTTGAGATCAAAGTTGCCAGTACGGCAAAACGCCAATTTCATATGTAAGGACCTAATATTAGAGACGTTTAGTAGAGATATACGTCTATAATTTTTAACATCATATGCTGATCCTCCGTTGTGTATATGTATATACCATATATACAATACATGAATGTTTCAAATCAGTTGGGAAAGTATAATTTATAAAGCCTTAATCAATTATATATTTTTTCAATAGCTTGAAACAGTGTACGGCCGAATTTAATTAATTTTTCACATACTCCCCTCCCCCATTCAAATAGATGTTGCTAAGGCCGCTTTAAGTTAATTAAAATATGTACCATGAATATAACAGTTTAATCACGCCTTTTAATATAATTATTCATCATAAACTATTGTATTTCCAGTGAATCGATTTATTATTTATTAATATTATATAATTTTAGCTCCAGCTCTAAGTTGGACTTAACTTGCAATCAATCTAAGTGTATTTTATAGCTCATAAGATCTTTATTACTTATTTGTAACACATCGATCAATAATTCCCTGGACTAACTACTAAAACAACATTTGTTTGTCAAAATTCTTCTTTATTTATCAACATAGTCTCCTTCAAGAGCGACACATTCATTCCAATGCTTTCCTATCTTTTCTATGCCAGCCGTGTAGAACGATTTATCTTTGGTTTCAAAATAGGCGTTAGTTTCGGCAATCACTTCTTCATTGGAGCCAAATCTCTTTCCCTGGAGCCTCTTTTTGATGTCTGCAAACAGCCAATAGTCGCGGGGGGGGGGGGTAAATCTAGAGAATACGGTGGGTGCGGAAGCAATTTGTAGTTCAACTCATGCAATTTGGCTATCGTTACCATCGACTTGTGAAAGAGAACTATTTTCTTCTTCATATGTGGCCGTTTTTTGCAATTTCTACCTTCGAACGCTCCAATAACGCTATATAATATTCGTTATTGATGGTTTTTTCCTTTTCAAGGTGATCAATGAATATTATACCACGCGCATCCCAAAATACGGAGGCCATAACATTCCCGGCCGACGGTTGAGTTTTTGGTCGCTTCGGACGACTTTCACCGGCTGCTCTCCACTCAGCTGACTGCCGATTTGATTCCGGAGTATAGTGGTGGATCCACGTTTTATCCATTGTCACATACTAATGCAAAAACTCCTGTTTATTTCGCGTCAACAGTGCCAAACAGCGTTCTGAATCATCGATGCGTTGTTGTTTCTGTGAGCAAACGCGGCACCCATTTCAAAAAAAGCTTTTTCATGACCTTTCAAATGTTCATGAAAAATAGTGTAAACACTACCAAATGATATCGTCAGGAAATCAGCTATCTCACGCAACTTTACTTTGCGATTTTCCATCACGATTTTGAGGGTTTTTTATGTTTTCTGGTGTAACAGCCTCATTTGGACGACCAGAGCGTTCAGCATCATTTGTGTCTGTACGACCGCGTTTGAAATCAGCATACCACCGACAAATTGTTGTTTTCGACGGAGCAGAGCCCGGATAACACTTTTCAAGCCATCGCTGAGTTTGAACGGTATTTTTTCCCATTCAAAAGCAATGTTTTATCAACACACGAAATTCGGGTTTTTCCATTGTTTTGAAAATAGCAAAAGTAGCGTCACTAAAACCACTGTCCCTCAATGACACAATATCGGAATGTCATGAAAGTTTGACACGTAACTTTTAAAGGTTGGTACTAACTGAGAATGGTATGGATTTATTATTAGAGGCGCCATCTGTTGGTTAGTCCCGGGAATTGTTGATTGATACGTTAATACACTATTTTTAACCATGCATACTAAATGTTACGTCCGACAAGTTTTCAGATTGCGCTTATTATTTAAACAATTATGTTTTAAAAGCCTTGTAACCATTGTGAAATAACACAGCATTTCTATCGAAAAAAAATAAAGATGGTTGTTTATTTAAAAATTTAACCAAATAAAACACTTATAATATTACTATAATGTACACTAACTGCATGGAGGATGCAGAAACTACAAAGAATCTTCATCCAACCCAATCGGCAGCCTTTTTTAACCTCATTGGGGATAAGGTTAAAAAAGCAAAAGGCTTGCACCTCCAAGTCCTAAAAAATGTCAAAAAGCCTTTATGGGAATAGAGTAAAAACGATTCTGTGGTTTATTTATTTATATGGAACGCTTTAATATATGTAAATACAAATTTGTGACATATTAAAGAGCGTGTCTACAGTGTTCTTGGAGCCATCAATCGGGATATCGGGCTTAAAATCATCGAAATAGGCACGTAACTGAAAGTTCGTTTTTATATTTACTAGAAATCATACAAGAATAAGCAATAACACTCATGAGCGCAGATAAACCTTATAGTAAAGTGGGATATTTTTGGGATACCATTGGGAATATTTAAGAAAAAATATGTCATCAGACTGCTAACACTCTCGAGGTTCTCAAGATAATTTCAATAGAACCTCGCAGGTTAATAAAAAAAATAGAAGAAAATTGCAAGAATTTAAACTAATTAACTTTAGACATTCTTAAATAATCACAAGTGCAATTACATTTCTTAATTTTTTTTAACGTGGCCATCTGACTTCTAAAGATTAAACAACTAAATCAAATAAACCCTCATTCAACTTTTAGCGTAAATAATAAATAAGAATTGTGATTTCGTTGCTTATCTACTTCACATCTTGATGATTTTACGAAACCGAGAAAATTGTTTTCACCTTGCAAACAAAGTGTAAAAGGCGAAACATCTTTCACAGTGTAAAAGTAAACTAAATTCTATACGTAGAAGCAAACCCGAAGCATAAATGTTTGCCTTGCACTCGGGCCTAGCAATCTTCCGGTCGGACGTGCAATAAATATGTCAGAGAGCGTGTATACCAGGAGATACGTTTCTAGTCGAGTCGAAATGCTATGTCTACAAATCTCTCTCTCGGGAACACTGCCTTTTGATTGAAAACACTTTTTATGTGATTTTAAAGAACTGTTCGTTAATTGACATAAATTAAAACAATATCACCTCATCATTATCACGCTAGTCCCTATAATGTAGAATATTCATTATTATCGGAATATATTAGCAATTAAACCGCTGATAAGTATTGTATCGAGTAGACATATAAAACTTGTGGAAGGTGAATCTGAATGATCACTTTATAACTTCTTATTTTATTATTTTAGAAGTTGTAAAACATCTCAACCATTATTATCAGGCCATGCCCCATTCGGGGTAGGCAGGGAGAAGAGATCTCTACTCCGTTCTATCCTGGTACATATATTTTACGTTCAAATACCTCGTCGTGCATAATCTCCTATTAAAAATATCAAACAATTTTTTATGTTCATATACCATCGGTAAGGATACGCACAAAAACTAAGTTTACTAAGGACACGACAAATGACAAGCAATAAAACCCGATACATATGATTTGAGAGTGTATACTCGAAAAAATAGTATGTCTTGTTATTTCATATACCATGTATACATATTAGAGATACTGTTTTTTTTTATTAAGAGTTTCCCCCCTTTTTTTTTTGCAGAATTTGACTAATTTAGTCGTGCTATGTTTTCCTGGGTCACCCAATACTTGTCATACCTTTTGTAATATCTTTATTAAACTGTAAATAATAGGCACAGTATAAGTCTCTTCACCTTCATCAAAGTTAAAACTCGATAATTTTATTTGATTACTAAAATATTTTCGTGAAACAAATTTACCTGAGACCTTGTATGACAAAAGATGCAGTACTTATAGGCTACAAAGAGTTTTATTTCCCTCGCATTAACATTTTTTTATTTGATTCAACACGTTTTTATTGAATAATGATTTATTACATGGA
>OX463841.1:29608083-29649033 GCA_949825065.1 Odontocerum albicorne | reverse complement strand
ATATATATATATATATATATATATATATGAAAAAAATACATTTTTTAAGTGTTCTTTCCATTTGTAAATTTATTTAAGTCTTCTTTCAGTGGTACTTATTCAGAATGTTGTATTACGATATATTTTATCAGTTTCATATACACATATCTATTATCAAAACACTGAAATAAAATTGTTCTGCGCAATTTTGACAATATATCAAGAAATAATATATTATTCGTATTTTTAATTTCTGTTTTACTTTTAAAACAGTTATTTTATGTATTACTTTCAAAACGGTTATCTTTTTGAATTACAGTCAATAATTCAAAAATATTTGAATGACAAGAAATTTTCAAACCGGTTATTTTTCGCTTTTTGGTTGAATGTTGCTTAGACTTCCTAAGATAAAATTCAAAAGAGATATACTTAATTCGCCTGCCTTGCCTGCAGTTTTTTTAATTTTCTTACTTACTTAATTAAATTTTAAAGTACTCGTATTTAAGTCATTAAAAACATTTGTTGGAAATTTTAAGAACTTCATTATAGTGATAAATGTCATTATCCCTTATAAATTTTCTCTCATTATACACGTACTCGTATATACCGTTTAAAACATTTTGAACTTTTCCATTAGACGATTAATATTTATAAATTATTTCTGCACATAAAGCATTTAAATTGGTCCAGTTATACTGAATAATTCATTTCTCAGCAAGTCAACCATACAAGGCTTATATCAATTATTCACACGGTTTCAGACCGACATTTCTATTTAGATTTGAAATAGGTCTTAATTGTGGGGATTGATTTGTTCATTGTACACGTCACACCCTTTAAAGGCGGGATTCCACCACCATTTTAGAGAAATGAACTTCTCTTTCCCTTTACCCATACGTATAAGGAAAAGTCAATAATTATTCTCACTATAGTTCTTTAGGAACAATACTTTTTTGAGTATCTTATTCAGTAATTTAGGGGAAAATTCACATCAAGACCAGTTAATGTAAAATAAATAAAAGATGGTTGATAGTTATAGCTAAAATAATTAATGGGAGCCAAAAATGAAACATTGAAAATCGATTTAGTGTAGCATTTTTAATTGCAAATCCCCCCCAAATTCAATTAGTTCATTTACACTAAAATTACAATAATATTTTTGTTTATCTCACGTATAAAACGCTTTTAAGAAACATTTTTATTTTTTTGGTTGTATTCATCCCCATAATTAAGAAGCATTCAAACATTTATTTCCTTACGGTCAAATATTTGTTTAATTTATTCACTTTTAAACTTTTTATTTTAGCTCATTTGCATACTTGTTCAGAAATGTGTTTCACAGGATAATGCAAGAAAGAAAAAAAGATGGAACGAGTACTTTCAGAGTTTATAATAAAAAGTTAGTAGTAACATGTTTTTTTAATATTATTCTTAGACAATATTCAATTTGATGCAAGAGTATATTTGACTTTCCCCCGTACATGCTCCAGAATGTTGTCACCCTGAACGACAACTATGAAGTCTAACCATTTTGCTTTTGGTAATCATGATCCAGAACATTTTCAAAGGGAGGTTTTTTCCCCTAAAAGGTGGCAATTACCAGAAAAAAATGTATGGCCGTTATGTTTAGTACTGTCAATACTAACGTTGAATGTTTCACTGTGAATTGCGCAATTTAAGACAGATACAGTGATTTATTTAAAAGTGAAAGACATATTTTTTACAGTAATTAGTTTAAAAAATGTTTTACTATAGGTAAATCATTTAAAAAGTATCCAAAATATATCTTACTAGATTGAAGTAATTGGAGACAAAGACAAACTAAAAATAAATTGTTTTTTCAACTACGTATATATAAGTGCTTAACTTAATTTTGTTCACATTCACAAGAAAATCAACTTTGACTTTTTAAATGATTACTGTAGAATTTTTTTTTTGTTAAAGACATGAAACTCGAATTATGATTATAATAAAATAATTATGAATAACTCAGAAAACTTAGTATATAACAAAAATATTTTTACGATACTCGCATCAAAATAAAGTTCAGGAAAGATTGATTCGTTCGAAAAAATTGAATAACAATTGATTTTTTTTTATTAAATTCCAATATTTTTGTTTCAGGGTGTTACTTTTGAATTAATATATCGAAATATCTCTTCGAACTTGTTATTCAGAGCTGAAAAAATACACCACCATTAACATGGAATTTTGTGATTTTTTATTACAAATTTCCACTTAAAGAAACAGTACCCGAGAATAAAATGGAGAAGTAATGATATCTTTTCCTAAAAGATATTAATGAGCTACTAATGATGTGCGGATGTTGGGTCGATATTAAAGAGAAACTTCGTTTTATTGATAAAGCTTGTCATGTTTTTTTCCACCATCGAGTTTTTTCCAGCACAGTGATTAAATTCAAAATTATTAAAATTTATGATTTTTTAATTGATTTTAATATTTATTAACGAAACTCAACAAAACTACTTTTTATCATATACCATTTCTCAGCCCGCGGGAAGGCGGGGGTTCAATTCCCGTTTGTTATCCATGTTTCTGTTTTAAAAAGTTATTTTACTTCCCAGTTCATAGGTTATTTCTGACATTTTTTTTTCCATTTGTTAATTCACTTAAATTTCTTGTAATACTCATTCGTTCGATTAATTCCAAAACTCGAGGAATAGGTTAAATTAATAAAAAGTACTTGACTGTTAAATAAATATCTAAATATTTATCGTGACGCTTTCTTTCTGTGCAATACAATTTAAGGGCATTATTGCCTTAAGCATTTTATTTTAACTAACCAGAAAGATGTTTAATGTCCTGAATGGGATATAAACTAAGATGAGATATCTCTGTTTGGTCACCTTAGGGAATGGAACTTGTAACTCCTACCATATATACTCGTATAAGCAAGTGTAAGATTCGTTCTCTTTTTACGTAAAATTATCATAAAAATTTATGCAAAATATATTGTTTTTTTTTTCGCAAATTACACAATGTGTTAATGTATTCATGGGAGAGTATGGATTTATATCCACTACATTTGTATTTGACCATTATAACCAAACACGTTTTTGTTTAAGAGATACCAGATTTTACGATCAAGTTTGTATAAGATAAATGTTTTCTCCAATCCGTTCAACATGGCGCATTCTCAATAACCTATTAATCTTTTTGGCATGTTGATCTTTCTTTCTGGAAAGATTGTATTTCACATGTTCTCATTCCTGCAACCGATTGCTTTTATCGTGGCAGATATTTGTGTCGTTTTTTATCCGTTTTCCCCTCAAGCTTCATTGGTGTACCATGATTATTAAGTAACTGAAAATTCTACATCTATTTATCCTGTAGTGTTAAAAAAGATTTTTACAGCTCGATTTTTATCTACTTTTTTTTAAGAAGAATAAATACGACCAAATCTATAAGTATTATAACATCCCCGATTACTATGCATTTTTTTTAATATTCGTATGTCAAGACTCCCATTATACTTGAAATAAAATATGAAGCATTGTTTGAAAGAAAAATATGCACGTATATTGAGTGTAGACAATTTTTAGAGAACAAGATTATAGAAATTCAGGTTATGGCGAATTTAAAATAAATTGGTACATGTTTATCATTATAACACCGTTTGAAATTTAACAAACGTTTATTTTATGATTTCACTATGTTAAAACTTCCCTAATATTTGTGGTGAATCAATTAAAGTAATAATTTATTTTATGAATACAATAATGATCGTTAGTTTATTATTTATTTTAAAAAGTCAAACTGTTAAAAACAAATAGGTGGTTATAAGCAGTAAAATATCTTTGCCCATTTTATTTTTAGAGACGTTTATTTTTTTATATTTAGTGCTGTTTTATTCCTACTTTTCTGCAAAATTATTTTACACTTATCGAAAATTTTGAATATATAGTTTAGTAGCTCTTTTTTTGTATCAATTGCTTAACATTGTTATGTCGTAAGCACATCACATTAAAATGCGTCAGTCATTTAAAAATATGTTATATTCCATATCATAGCAATTAAAATGACAGGAAAGCATTATCATTGAAACAATAGTCAAAAACATTTATTTCAAACGACTTTCGGGAACTTTACAGTATACTCTTTGTTAGTTTCTTAGTTTTTCTAAAAAAATAAAAAATGAAGTGTTCTTAAGAATGTTAAGCTGTAAAAAATCAAGTGTACTGATACAAAATTAAGAGGTTGGATAATACTTTTTAGATTTTCTCCCCTCTTTGATCTCCATCAAGTGTTGTTTTACCGATCGTCTATTATTATCCCTGCAGGATGAAATTTAGGGGATTTGAACATGGGATTTTAAATTCCAGAATATATAAATGTGGGTTGGATAACTAACGTATGTAAATGAAAGTAACTGGAAAGTTTTCTTCTTTCTTCTCTTTATATTGAGCATTGGTGTGTCATCAGACATATTTTGATTTACCGCATCATTCCTCACATTTCCTCCCACTTGATTAGTGGACTTTTTCCGTGCCGTTTTCTCGCTTGTTGTGTTTTGATTAATAATAATACTGATATTTTAATTTCTTTTTGCCCACAGGGGAAAATGCCTCCCTTCCATGTGTGGTGTACGTGCATGGAGAATCCTACGAATGGAATTCTGGAAACCCTTACGACGGAACTGTTCTGGCCTCCCAAGGTCATCTCATTGTGGTCACCATCAACTTCAGGCTGGGCATACTGGGTAAGACTTTGATATTTCATATTTTTTCAAGGAAAAAAATAATTCAAGAGTTTCTTCCTATTATAAAATGAATAGTTGTTCCTCTGTAAAATAAATTGAATTTCCCTTAGTATCCATTTTTAGAATGACTAGAGAATCTTTGATTTTGAAAGAAACCCCTCTTGAAGTTTTATAATTTTACGTATTTCTTTATTTTAATTTTCAAATATACAAAGTGTTTCGAAGATTTCAAAAAAAGAATCTCAAAATTCCAGTTACATCAATCTTAATTCTTATCGAAGCATTATCATCATCATCACACCATATGCTTATTAGGGTAGACAGCGAAAACAGAGCTTCACTTCATTATATCCTGGCCCATCTTTTACTTCTGCCACATCTATACAACTCACCATGCATAGTTTCCTTATATAAAGGCTTTTCGCTCTCCCTCTTTCAGAATTTAGCTCATTTGGTCATGGTTTTTTTGAGACTTTTTTAGAATATGAAATATTTCAAATGCAATTATTTATTTAAAATATGTGTTTATGTAACAAACAATAAATAAAATGTTGTAATTTGTTTTATTAAACACTGTTTATTACACTTTATGCTTTAACAGTGTTTGATGAAACAAATTGCAATGTCTTTAAACCTCCACAATATCAATGTCTTAACTATAAATAATATAATATAATTTTATTGCACCGCTTAAAAATATGATTACTTTAAAGTCAATAAATTCGAAAAAAATCGCTTTCTTTAGGGTTGAGGTAAAATGTTGAAAAATTTTCCTTACTATTTTTTTATTCCATGCGAGCTAAAATGTTATAATATCATTTAAAAAAAAATTAAACATTGTGAGGTGAAACAGAATATAAAAGACTGACATTAGTTTTTGGGAAAGAAAATAAAATAAATATCTATACGCTATTAACATACAGTGCGTTGGAAGACAGTATTTCGTTATACAAGTACGCTGTTTGTTGTACAATTCAAAGAGAGAAGTTTATAGTAACAAGTGGCAGATTCCCGACTTGTATTGTACCCATATATAAATATATATATAATAATATATAATATAATATATATGGTCGAGTATGGAAGTTTGAACTTATTACTGGAAAAATCTAAAGATATCTTTCATTGAAATGTTGAAATATGTTTTGACGAATGATGTGCGGAATAAAATAAAAAAGTAAGTATAATTCGGATGAATTATTTACAGAAAAAATATTATTTGCAATGGGTATTTTTAGAATTTAAAAAGGAAACCTCACATTCATATTTTTGGGAGAGCTTGCAGACGTTTCATTTCAGATTCAGAAAATAATATGGTAATATTACAAAAAAAATTACAATATGTCCTTAAAATAAAAAGTATAATTTTACTCGTAGTAGTGTGAAGTGGACAATGTATGCATGTCTTTTATGTCTTCTGTTCGTTTGAAAGCAAATTGAATTGAATAATCATTGAAAATTGTTACGACTGTTTTTAATTTTTCTATATTTATTCTTCTTTTTCAAATATTTCAATTATTAGAATTACATCTCAATGGACTAGCTCAGCGGCGTATAAGGAACACAGATCTCTTTGGGCTCAGGAGTTCAATAAGTCACAATCAACTTCTCACAGCACAACAGAGGAAGGAAACATAAATGAAAATACAGTATTATTTTGATTAAGAGGTATTTAATATCACTACCGGATCAATGATCCAGGTATGGTTAATTTAAGTTTTAATAATTATTTAGACTCTGTCAGGTATACTTGAAGAGTTTTAAGAAATAATTAAGATCCTTAGCAAGGGAGATGATCTCTAGAGATCGCTCTGAATACGTCCTAGAAATCAAAATTTCTGAATTGAACTTGAAATCACCAAAATATTAACATAAATAAGATTCACAGCACCTTTAGAGTCCTCCCTTGATTTATAAGTAAATCGGCGAACTATTTATCGTCCATGAGTGCACACCAGCATTCGCGTTGTCTGCAGTCGCTTCAATTAGGGTTCAGGATGTCTGACGCCTTCCCGAAGGGAACTCCTCTCCAAGCCGTCGGCCAATGGCGATATGGAGCTCCTCGATGATTTTGAAGAGTAGCGACGTAATATCACAGTACGGCGCAATCTAGGCGCTCTGCCCTCAGAAGAGAAAGAATTCTGCCCGAAAGGCGAGATGGACGTTGTCTGGATTAAGTAATTAAGCAGAGATAGAAGCTCTGCACTCTCGCTGGTCGGATGCCGGAATGAATCGCGTCCGCTTGCTTGTCTGCGGCTCTAGCTTGAGTTGCGGGGCGAGGGGAAGTACGTTGCAAAATGAACACGTGCGTCTTGTCGCATTGGTCAAACGAGACAAGTCTTTTGTCGGCTAATCTGCCGCCCTTTTGATTTCCAGCGGCGAAAGACTCGTGACGTACTAGTAAAAATTCTATCACGCGATACTGATGTGACTTTATAACGGCCATACTTGATCATGCTAAATAGAGGTGACCAGTTAACGGCTAACTTGGACTTACATCTATTGCCAAGAATATTGTACGGTTATGCAAAATGGATTCTCCAATGATTCGCCATTTTTCAAAATCCATTTTGCTTTAATAAATAATATACTCCTAACAAAATAAATAAACTTTTCAAGTGTTCATAAAATATTTTTTTGGTATACACTATTTTTTCCCCTTTCGCTTCAAAGATATTGGGAGATTACTTTTGAAGATGTTGTTCAAACGTCCAAATGAGCTCTATGCTAGTTTTGCCCTTCGTGCTATTATTTCCTTCGATATGCCACCTACAAAGGAAATAAGTGGACCCAAATGTACATATTCCTGGATAAGTTCCAGCGGCTTTCCATCTACAATTATTGGTTTTGGGGTGGCAAAGCTGTTCATCATATATGTTATTTGGTTTTTTATATATTCATTTTTAAACCAGCTTCTTTACTGATTTCTGCCAATTCCTGCAGTTGGTGCTGAAGATAATTCGGGGTTTGTGAGAATATAACGATATCGTCTGCAAATCTCAAATGACTCAGATATTTTGCATCAATCGTCAGATCTATATTAACCCATTTCAGTTCACTAAAGACATGTTCAAGTGTAGCTGTGAATAATTTTGGGGAAACAGTATCTCCTTGACGAACTCCCTTGCCAATTTAGAAGGTTTCTGAGGATTTGGGGATATGTATTTTTTTTTGTTGCATCCTTATAGACGTTATTGAACAACTGAATGTATGCTCTATCCATGCCTTGTGTCTTTAGAGCTTCTTTTATGGCAATTTTCTTGACTGAGTCAAAGGCCTTTTCGTAGTCCACAAAGGCTAGGTATAGAGGAAGTTCGTATTCCTCACATCATTCTATTATTTCCCGCAGCACTTGAATATGATCCATGGTACTAAAACATCTGTCATCTGGTTTATATTTTTTACCAGTATTGTGTCAGTATTGTGTAAAAATGCTATTTTTGTATCTTATTTAGAGCAACAGTAAAATTCAAAATAAGCTTTAATTTCTCTTTCAAAAATATGTTGTCGTTATATAAAAAATATTGACTTACGACGTTCTTAAATAAAAGGTGATATTTAAAGTAGATACTATAAGTATCCACTGTATATATTTTGACCAATATTTCACATCGTGGAAGTATTTTACGCGGTTAAGGAAGGCTTTATGGATTTCATTACGTATTTCGTCACGTTCTCCACGATTTAGCTAGCAACCCTTTTCACAGTTTTCTTAACAACCCTTTTCACAACGTTTAAATATAGCTGCTTGATATCCAGATCACGTTTATTGACCCGAAGCTGATAAGTATTTTCCTTTTCAAACTTTTAGCAATTAAGGTCACCGTTTTCCTCGTCACCCACTTCGCTCTTTGGTGTTTTATTTTCATGGTTTGATTCGATTTTATTGGTGAATCTAATAACTTTATATCGTAAAAATAATGAACATTCGTGGTTAACTAAAAAGACTGAAATTACAGTTGAAAGATAATTCATACATGTTTATAATTTATTTTGCTTAAAATTGTTCATTTCACTATATCCAGTGAATAGATGTATGTATTGTAAAAATATGCAAGCTACTCGTATGAACATTTTCATACATAGGACTTATTGATTTAAAAACGGAAGAGTGGGCATGTTTAATTTGTTATATGTTACTTGTAAGATGGCTAGGACAACTTTTTCAAAATGTTGCATACGAATATGTATTGTTTTATGATAAAATTAATGATTAAATGGTTTTAAAATAATGATAAACTTCGTAAACAAAACTATTAAAAAAATTCAAAATAGAATGATATTTTGAAAAAAGAAAATGTAAAATTAAAAAAAATCGTAGGAGCTGTATAAGAAGGGGTGGGGTGGGGTATAGATGTGGAATAAGCGAAATTCGTATGTTGTGATAGGAAAGTCTGGCATTCGGTCCTCTATGCCTATTCCAGTAAGGAAACGACGTAATGATATGTAGTATTTTCACAAACAAAATCTTTAGATCTAAAACAAGTTTTTAGAATTTATGACATTCTTTTCAATGCAAGAATTTTTTTCAAAATAAATTCGAAAAAACTCGCTGTATCCCTAATGTAAAACAATTTCAATAATTTTATTTTCGATCGAACTACAGTAAAATTTCGAAGATTCGAACTACAGTAAAATTTTAATGAATTCTATTAGAAAAAAAAATGTAATATGAATAATTTGACGTAAAAACCATTTTTATGTTTATCAGTTATTTAGAAAACATCTTTAATGAAAAAAATTATAACTTAGTTGTATTTCTGTGGCAAAGAGGGAGATTCATTTATGGTTCTGTGGAAAAATATCAACATTGCTAAAAACGAACCAGAAAACGACAGAATTCCGGATTGAAGGAAATATTTCTATTTTCATTTCTTCTTTACCTTCTTCGCTCCGTACATTGTTTTATTGTAATTAAAATATTCAAATTACTTTCATTCATTCACAAAATGTTTTTTCAAATAACGTCATGAGATCCAAAAGAAAATTTGTTTCAAAATTGGTAATATTCGTTTCAAAATGATTCACACAATGAATTAAAAAATACTTAAAGTTAAAAAATAAGACTGAATTTTGCTTTCAAATAAAGAAATGGATTTTCTTATCCCAATCAAAATGATGAAATGTTTTTAAGCCTACACCTACGAAAAATAGTTAAAAATAAATCATTTCAATATTTGTGAGCTTTCACGCAATACACAATATTTGTCAGCTTTCACGCAATGAACAATTGTTTTGATTATGGATTTAAAATAAATTCTGTATAAAAATTTCAACATGAAAATTACAATATAATACAAACATGAAATTAAACAGGGAAATATCATTTATTACGTTTCTGAGGAAAAAATAAGTCCAAATTTAAACGGTGTTTTACAATATTTAAGTACTAGGTAAGTCCAGAAAGTAAGTGTACTGAATTTTTGTAGGTTACAATTTTTTTTATTTAAACAAAAAAATTACGTGGTTACCGTAGTACATATGTAAGCTATTTTTCGACATAGTCGCCATTCCTCTCAATGCAGGTGGTGAAGCGGGGTATCAACTTTTTGATGCCTTCCTCGAAGTAGTTTCCCACCAACCCCTCCGTCCACTTCTCCACCTCCTCAGTTACCTCCTCGTCGGTTGAATACCTTTTTCCACCCATGTGCAGCTTCAGGGAGGTAAAGAGATAGTAATCTGAAGGTGCTAGGTCAGGGGAATGCGCGGGATGGTTCAGGACATCCCATTTAAACGAGGCGAGCAGTTCCTTCGTGGCGTTGGCCGTGTGTGGTCTGGCATTGTCGTGCAGCAGGCAGACTCCCTTTGTCAGCATGCCTCTCCTCTTGTTCTGAATCACCCTCCGCAATTTTTTTAGGGTCTCACAGTATCTTGCAGAGTTGATGGTCTCCCCTTGAGGCATATATTTAATTAAAATTATGCCTTGACAGTCCCAAAACAATTTCGTCAATTTCGTCAGTCACAATTGAAGGTCTTTCGCTCCTCTGATCATCATGCACAGACGTACGACCGTTTTTAAACTCGCGACACCACTTGTACACACTCGTACGATTCATAGCTTTATCACCATATGCAGTTTTCACCTCATTATAAACCTCAACCGGAGGTTTTCCCTTCCAAACGAGATAACTGATGACGCCCCGTATTCCGCACTTGGCGGGAGATTGGATTTACATTTTTCACGAAACGTGTTGCTGCGTCGACACTTCTCAACGTACTGACCTCGAACCGGTCTCGTTGCGGAGGGGAAGGGTCAGGCTACACGGAAGTGTAGCCAACATGTCGAAAAATAAAATCCATCCGGTCGTGAGAGCCTCAGTACACTTACTTTCTGGATACGCCTCGTATAATCAATAGGAACCTAAGTAAAGATAACTTTACAATCATCTTAAAAAAAATTAAATCGCTAAATTAAAAAAAAAAAGTAATTTTGTATTAAAACCGTGACAAACGACCGAGACGAGTGTCAGTGTTTTCATAATTTTTTTCGAAATTGTCAGCTTGACATTTCCTTCCTTTGGTTAATTGAAATGAAATACTTTTTTTCAATTGTGTAGAAGTAATGTTTTACTTATTTTAGTCTCTAAAAACGGGTCAAAGGAAATAAAATGCTCCAAAGATGAAAAGGAAAAACCAACAAAGGCAATGCCTTTTTTTAACAATCCTTATTTTTCATATGATTGTAAATGTATTTTTTGTACTTTCGATTCATTTTGTATAATAGATATTATATTTTATTATAGTATTGAACCCTTTTAAACAGCACTTTAAAAAATCGAGAGTTTAGAATTTATATAGTAAAATTGCATCAAACATTAATAAATATTTTACATAACAGTATATAAATAAAAAAAACGCTAGCTGTGTTCTAATACTTTATACTTTGTCTTTCGTGTAATCTTCTATATCTTAAGTATTGTATTGTTTTTCGATGAAGCTTCTATATCTTAAGTATTCTACTGTTTCGACTGGATGTACTTTTTATGTATATGGGTAAATAAATCATCGATCTTAGTAAACTGAAGTATGAACCAGTAAATATAACCGTCAATCATAATTTACCAATTTTATAAATAATTTTAGACCATATCAAGAAAAACTAGGATCAAATCATCCTTTATTTCCGTATGTGAAGATATTATGTACTTTTTTTTAGTCATGTCGATGTGCATTAAAACTTTGTTTATTGAATAGCCAACATAATATATTTTAAACGATGGTCAAAAAATGCCATTCGGTTTGGGACTGATGTTGGCAAAACAATAAAAAGTTTTTTTTTATACTGCAGAGATGCGCATACTCCGGTTCTCAGAAAGCGTTACTAATATGAATACAATCCGAAAGGAATATTAAATAAAGTCCAAGAAGTGGGACTCCACTAGTATGGATATGAGCAATGGCGAGTGGCAGACTATAACATATGTTGAAGATAAACACGAATAAGAAACTCCCTAACAGACACATATGTTAGGACCACCTAAGAAGACCCTTACAATGAACGTAAAGGATGATCCGATCTAAGTAGGCCTATCTCCAAATGTCTACATGAAAAAGGAATATTCGAGCAGCAGATTCTTAATGCATATTAAATGTAACTTCTGTGGCCTAGTTGATTAGACGTTTGACATTCACCTGGGGATTTGGGTTCGATTCCCGATGATACCCGTAAAAATGAAAAATTGTCAACCGTCTAACCAATTAGACTACGGAAGCAAAGGTGACTTCCGTGGCCTAGTTGGTTAGACGTTTGATGTATTTTCGGGGTTTTGGATTCGATTTTCGATGGTACCCGGAAAAATCAAAAATGTTTCCAGTCTGGTAAGAATATTCACAAACACTGAACGTTTGTTAATATTGTTGCATATGCATATTCACTTGCAGTAGTGCCTATTGCCGACAAATTTGATGACGAATTGAGAATTTCGTTCCTGCTCATGGTTTTCAATAGGTAGACCAGAATATTGGGGCCGAAGACAATGTTGTCTCTAGGCTACGCCACTACCAATTTGGTTGTATTGAGGGCATACGAATAGAAGAATGGCAAAGGTTAAAAAGATAAAGAGAATTTGGATTATATGTATCATAATTCATATGAAAAAAAAAATTCATGTAACTCATGAATCATTTTTGTCCTTATAATGTGTCTTTCAGAAGCCAGTTGCATTTTGGGGTCATTCAAAAGTTTCAAAATCATTTATTGTAAAATTTTAGGATTTTCTGTTTAAATAACATTTTATAATATATTTTTTTAATTAATCGTGGTAAATCATTCAAGATCACCGAAAGCGTCGACAGAAACAATTTTTGTCTGAAGTGTTGACAAGTTTCCCTTTCCGCAGATGTCTCGCAACAGCTTTGACGAAATGAATAAAAGATTCTTATAACGGTATCGTTTTTGTGCCATGAAATAATTTCGGCTGGGAAATATAATATTTTTATTTATCCTGTCCTGAGAGGCTGCTGTGTGATGAAATGTAATTTTGTACTATTATCTAATTTCGCTCTCGTACGCCAAATACCCGGGGCTCTCAAGCGCTCGAGCATCCTGACAATTTTCTCGGCCCTACTGGTACCTGTTGGAATTCCTGAATTCATTATCATATTTTTTAATATCGCACCTTTAATGCAAAACTGTCACATGTAAAAAATCCCTTTATTTTGAAATTGATTAACTAAAAAATAAATCTTATGTTGAAGTACAATAATATTGAGTAAAACTAAATATTATATTATTGTACAATAAATCAAAATGTTATCTTCTTTTTCATAGTTTTGCGCAGCATATTTACGTTAACTAGGGTGAACATGTACGAGTACGTGTCTATTTAGTTTTTGGGTGTCTCGTGTTCGATCGCCGGCGAACTCTTCTCCGTACTAGTAGTACTTTTCATTTCTTGTTATTTTTTTAATAATTTATTATTCTATTCAAACTTAATAGATCCATAACATTAGTTTTATTAGAGTGATTAAAGCTACGAAATAGTACTACATAAAAACAAGATTTTTTTTTTTAAATTTGGCATCAAATTATAACAACTCATCAAAAGAAAAAAATGTTATCTGTATGCTGTTTTCATTTTCTTCATCTTGAAGTGCCGCCTTCCATCAGAGGGCAGAGCAACCATCATTGATACCAGGGACAATTTAGTAGAACTGCACTCAAACCAATCTCGCTAGTAATTAAGCTAAGAAATACAGTGTCGTTATTGTTTGCCATTTATTTTTGCATGGGTGATCAGCTGTATAATAATGTATCTTGTGTTCCTTATTATATGACCGAGATATCGCTACCCTACTTTGTAAATTTGCTAACTCCATAAATTCAAACTTTACAGGGCGGCAATAAAACTGCATAACTATTCTAAATTAAGTCTTATTAGTATTTTTTTGTACTTAAATATCAAAACGACCAAGAGATACACTCCGAGTAAAAAAAAGTTAAATATCATTATGGCATCTTGATTTTATCGATAATTATTGGAGTTAGCAATTTTGCGATGGTGAATATATAAAAATTGTAGTAATTATTGTAGAAATTAGCAAACTTGTATATTAATATTAGTTTTTACTGTGGAGGTCTCCTAATAATGAAAAACAAGTAACTTGAAGTATTTTATTTGGATATAAACAATACAAGAGTAATGATAAAATGCACAAATCAAACAATATAAAACAAGTTGAATAAAATAAAAATTACAACTAGAAAATGATTACCCATAGAGTAAAAAAATAAAGTTTAGTGATTGATGTAGCTATTTCAGTTTTCATTGTTTGAATAATTTTACATGAAAATGCTAATTTAGATCACATGATGTTTGTGAAATGAAGTAGACGAGAAAGGTGTTGTACGAGTAATATCTCTTGTTGTAAACCATTCGGTTTTATAAAAATTATAAAGTTCTGATTTTGACCTCCATTCGGGCAACAAGTAATTTTTGGAAGTTTTTTTTCGGCAGAAATGGGACTCCATTTTTGAAACTCATCAAAAAAGTTTGTATGATTTTCATTAGCTTCCGCAAATCAATTCCTGTTGCTTTTTTTTAACTGTAATTGCATTTTCAAATTCTAAACTACCGCTTTTCTTCTTCCAGTTTAATACTGTCATCCTATTTAAATCGATTGTTTGCAAACACATCGTTTTGCATACCCGTATGTCAGAATCATTCTTTCTTCGAAAATATGTTGTAGACGACACTCTAATGAATTTTCCGGATCTGTTCTACCCTTTGGTATTTTTACCGGTAAAACTTTCACTAGCCCATCTACATAAATTCGTTTTTCTTTCCAATTCAAGTTCCAAAATTGGTTAAAAATATTTATTCTATCCCTATCCGATATAGAATAATACTTCAAGACACCTTTTTCAGAAACTTGACATTTACACCTTTTTTTAAGATTTTTATCATTCTTCGGTATTTTATTATTCCATGATCCATTGTTTTCCTGTTTTCTGCCTAAATATCATTTTTCTTGCTCTCTGTTTGCCTTGTTCTTACTAGAGAACCAAGAAGAACTATCTATGTTAAACCTTTTCTTTCTTACTTTTTAGTAGGTTGAAGTGGTCCATTAGAATTATTTGAATCTGAATACGGCACTAATGAAATTTTGACTCCTTGGCTTTCATAATCACTTATAATGTCATCAATGGTTAAATACTATCTCGGATTGTGTTATCAGTTCAGTCGAATTTTGTATAATACAATATCCATATTATCAGCACTTTCCATAATTATAATATTATTGTGAACCGTGTCAGGTTGTATTTCTATAATTCCTTTTGATAAATCTTCTAACTGAGTAGTATCCGTATTTACATAATATTTTGTGATTTCTGCATTATCACTATCAACATCTAAAATTGGCAATTCCATGAATAAATTTAGACTTTCTTGAAAACCATCATTCATACGATTTTCTTGGTTACTCCTACGATTTTCTGTCACTAATCCAACCATAAATATTTCTCTGCTATTCATTTATAAAAATATACAATACGAGTACTTATTAAAGTACTTTAATGCTTCAAATATTCATACTACTTTAAACACAATTTTTTTAACTCCACCCAGTAATAATTAAAATGCAAAGTTGATTTTACACGTGTTGAAAAATTTCTAACAACCTTAGATGAATAAAATGAGATATTGAGTCATAAATAAGGGGAAAAAACTTGTAGATATCTTAACAAAATAGTGTTTATACTTATATTCATAGGAAATAATGCATTTTTTTCAAAATATTGTAACCGAACTCACCTTTTAAATTAAATATTTTGACAGCTATCACAATGCCACTTGATTCACATACAAAGTGGTAGAGTTACACCTTTTGCAGTGTTGAAATTGGTAGCATAGGATTTATTAATTTTTCTTGTGGCGTTTTCCAAGGCACTTCCAATATTTTTGGACATGTCAAATTTTTATAGCATGTGTATTTGAATGTCGAGAACAAAATGCAATTATTAAGTCATTTTTCGACAAAAGTGGAGTTAGCAAATTTACAAATTAGGGTAATGTAAGTGGCCAATATTCGCAGTTTTCTTTTTTAAGACTCTTTCAAATTGAAATGAGATATGCAAATAAGTTATCTTCATTTTATCTGAAAAAAAAACACATTTAGAATGATAACACTGTAGCAATAAAACTGTTAAAAAACTTATACCAATTTAATTTTAGCCAATAGCTCAAGTAAACAAGGTAGTAATGGTAAATGAAAAGAATCATTAATAATTTGTTTGAAGGTACAAGGAATTTTAACCTAAAAGTGAACTTATTTTAGTCTTGCATTGAATGTGCGATATCCGAGTATATTTTAAAGCCATGAATTTTTTTAAATTCCACCAAAAGAAAGACATTTGGATATTATACGAAAGGAAATTATAGATTATCATAAATTTATGACTCTTTAAATATATTTAATAGAAATATAATTGCGAGATTTTTTGTTTTGGTTATGCCTCTAATTTAAAGAAATTTAGCGAATAAATCTTTCCACCAAATTTTGATTTCAATGCTTATTTTCATCGTTACAATAAAACTAGAATTTGGGACCAATACCCTACCTGCCTAAGGAAAAAAGGTTCTTGTCCCGAATCCCTATTTAATTGCGGCGATTTCAATATTGCCGTAATTATAAACTACACTTTTGATGAAAAATAGATAAGATTTAATATAAAAAACCTCACTGTTTTTTTACCCAACTAATAAGTTTTATTTTTTTTGCTGCCATCTATTGTAAGAATTTATAGTAATCGTTTGATTTCTATGATATTGTTCGTTCAGTAAAAAATCAAGATAAGCGATAGATGTCACTTGGTGCTCCAATGTAGACAATGGCAAAATTTACCATACATCTGAATGAAATGAGATGCAGAGCCAGATCTTCAAAATAAAATTAGTAAAAATAATTCCATTACGCCAATTATGAAAAACACTTAAACCGTCCTTATTTGGGATGTATTGTCTCAATTGTATACTATATCGGTTATCATTCATCTTTATAAAGTTTAACTTAGTATCATTACTTTGGTCAAGTAATAAACCGCCGTCAAAATAATATTTCAAAAGTATCTTTCGATTGAATGGTACGAGTAATACGAGTACGCACAAAGAACCCAATCGACGTTTAACCTGGTCTGAGATAATTGAGAAAATATCTAGCCGCATTGCATGGGCTTATATTAAACAATTTTGTAAAGACAGAATTGAACTATGAAATATTCATTTTAACTGACTAGATATTTTTGCACGTACAAAGTTGAGATGTGAGCTTCGATGTTTCAAATAAATGTGTATTAAATTGTATGACATTTTTTTGTAACCAATACAGCCCTGAATCGTTGATGTCTTGTGAAGATCTCTTCCATATGTGAATAGTGAAACTATGTTGAAACCCATCACAAAATATTAGGTTCCTACAGAATTCAACTTGCAACTCCTTGAATTGGAATATACGTGTCTTACCGCCTAGGTAGAATGGTTCCTTTTAGCGTATAAACACCTTATTTACCTTATGCAAGCATTAATTAATGTTCTTTCAAATACAATAAAATAAAAGAGTTAAACCAGCTTTAAATAATGAATTTGAACGCTCTTTATCATCTTTATTTTATACAAATACCCAAAATATTGATAATACAAACTCAAATATAAATGGAAATAAACTTTAAAATATTGATTTGTTTAACTGACACTGCTCAGCTGAGACTCAAAGCGATATGCCTTCAAAATGTTCTTTTATTTTATGAAAAAAAAAAAAATGATGGATTGCTTCATAAGAATTTGGATTGATATATTAATTTTATATGAAATATTCATTGGTCCGTCCCGGAACCGTTATTGATTTCATAATCAATTATTAATTCTGACAACGCTCAGAGGCTCAAACAATCTCTTTGTTTACAAGTAAATATGAGATACTTTATATTATCCTTAGTAATTTTCCTTATTTATAAAGTTATTTGAAGTATCCCAGGATATGTATGGTGATATTTCAAATAACTACTTCCTTAATAAACGTCTGGTTACAAAATAAAAGAAAAAAATATTTTTATCTGTAATAATAGTAATACAACCATTCTATCTATCCATGCTACCATCCTATATATCAAGTTAATACTTGGTATTCGTCATCATAAGCCGATAGTAGAGAATCTATTTAAAGCGAACAGTGATATATGACTGAGTGGTTAAATATTTCTCAAGGGGTAAAGCAAGGATGTGTTGTTACTCTGGTTGTTCAATATTTGTATAAAATAATGTATGAAGGAACTACAGATATCAACGGGGGGCATACAAATGTCGAATGGGAATATTTGTATGCAGTATACTTATGAGATGGTAATATTAGCGGATAATGAGGAAAAATTACAAAGTTTTATAAGTTAACTGTATGAAAGACGTGAAGAGAACGGTCTGGGAATGAATTTGCAACATTCAAAGGAAAAGTAAATGCCATACAAGAAAGAGGTTCAAGGAATATAGAACTTTGACTAGTGATAGTGATAGGAAACAAAGTCACTAAAACATATATACTCAAACCGGACAGCATCAAAATCTCGAAGATAGTCCACAACGGTATTTTAGTACCTACTTCAATGTTTGTGAGTGAAACGTGAATGTGAGAAAAAAACTGAATGCAGTCAAATAAATACTATTAAAATACGTGCATTGAGAATAATATATGGGGGGACAATATGTGATGTGAATAGGGATGAATATGAACTTAAGGCTGGTGTGATAGGTAGGATAATGAAGATCACTCTGAGATGGTTTGGGCATGCTGACTGAATGAATACGGCTATCAAAACAATATACAGAGTAAATAGGAGTGTAATACATGGAAGAGAAAGACCAAGAAAAATATGGTTGGTTAAAATGAATAATTTTTAGATAGAAGAAAAGTTAAAAAGTCAGAGTAATCGTAGGAGTTATATATTATGAGCAGGTGTGTGGATGTTAAAAAGTCAGAGTAATCGTAGGCGTTATATGTTATGAGCAGGTGTGTGGATGTCAAAAAAGTCAGAGTAATCGTAGGAGTTATATGTTATGAGCAGGTGTGTGGATGTTAAAAAGTCAGAGTAATCGTAGGAGTTATATGTTATGAGCAGGTGTGTGGATGTTAAAAAAGCGAAAGATGTATGTCGCAAATGCCACCTTTTCCTCTTTGTCTTTCCCGACAGAAAATCGGTGTGATAGTTTGTATGTATCATCCTTGTCATTCCTTATTTTTTAGGGTCGTGATCTATAAGATGTTAGAGTTACACGTTGCGACGACATGTTTCCACTCATCTTGGTCACTAGACGGTTGAATGACAGAGCATTTTCCCCAAGCAAGGTTTTCCCTGATCACTTCTTCACCGGATAACACTATCGCTGGAAATGTGCCTGAAAACTCGTAGGTTATGCTGGAAGCATATTGAGGATAGTCGTCCCGTTACGTTAAACTCCTGTTATACAGATAAATTATTTCTACTGGTGATCCACGGGACGCTCAGTATCTGATGCCTATCTTAAAGTAATCAACTTTTGTACGTATACGGCTCCGGCTTCAGATATATGTACGAAAGCTCTAAACGACTTTGGGCTTCTTTAACTCGTCTTTAATTTTCTTAATCTCGTCACGGTCTAACACATTTTCCGTAACGAAAACCATGTCTTAGTCCGGGTTTCCTGAATGTCTTAGCAATTAACTACAAATTATGTTTTCTGGAATTTCGAACCAATATCATTATACGAAATATTAGTTGGTTAATAATATGTCCAGTTTCCTTTTGACATTTTTTATATATATTAATTACACTTTCCAGAATTTTCGACCCTTTGTGATATTTTTCATCTACGATATAAAATAACGAAAAATCTTTTTTTTTTACAATTTTGAAAATTCTTGACCCTTTCGGACACATTTAACATATTTTAGATAATATCGATAAGTTTATGAGGCATTTTACATTAAAATGGGTGTAATCTCAAATTTTCTCACATTTTCGATATATCTATAGTATATGAAAACATCCTTGATCTATATATTAAGATGGTTATCTTCTAATCTGGGGGTTCGGGGGTCAATTCTCGTTATTATCTTTTTTTTAAAAAGGGGTTCGGCCCGTTTTTTACCTTGTTTCGGTTGAACAACTTTTTAGTTGATTGGGAGAGATTTTCATATGCCAATCAACTCGTTAGGTTGTACTGGGTACATCGAAAGAGATATACAATTATAAGACTTTTGTGGTTTTAAATTTCTTGTGGTTTTGAAATTATTTTATGTTTTCTAGTATTTCTGCTGCGTTTTGGAAGTATTTTACACTGTGAGATTTATTTATACTTTTCTATTAATTTTATGTAAATTTTGCATATCAAAGTTTTTTATTTCATTTTGCACAGAGATATTACATTTTTTTAAACATTAACATTGTTAATTTATTGGTCGTTGTCTAATTTTAAAGGCATTTTGTAGAAGATAAATGTTTGTTATTTGAATTTAACTTTATTATTCTCAAATTAATATTTTTTTGATTCATGTGACCTTGCTTTAAATTTGATTAAGTACAGTTTGTCATCATTTGTGTTATTTTTATGATAATGTGTTAAAAGTATTTTTTTAAATTAGTATTAAAAAAACTGAGAATGTGTATAACACTATTTCCCCAAAAGCTCTTCATTTGTTGATGTGAGGAAATTACTTCATTTTCAGAAAATATTAAATTCAATAAAATGTTTAAAAGAATGACATATTCTAGAAAAACCAGTCAGAAGAGTCGAACCTGCCATGTTTGGATTCCAAGCAAGCACGAAAACAACGGGACCACGGCGCCGAATGTAATTTAATATGTTGATTATTTTTATGTTAAAGAATTCACTATTTTCATATTTAACTTTTATTTTATATGCCAAGTATCATCAAAATGTTTGAAAAGTTAATAATTTAATTTCTGCAGGGTTTCTGAAGACAGGAGCCAAAGGATCAGCCCAGGGCAACTTCGGTCTGATGGACCTGGTGGCAGGCCTGCACTGGCTACGCGAGAATCTCCCGGCGTTCGGTGGAGATCCGGACAGGGTGACACTCATGGGTCACGGCACAGGGGCGGCACTCACTAATTTTATCGCAGTTTCTCCTGTTGCCAAAGGTAATTATGCAAATTATTTCAGTAAATTACGGCGGAGTTTCCGTTAAAATATATGATTTTTTTTCTTTTCTCGTGCAGTTTGTCTCCCGGGAGAAATATAACTATATGAGACAACTGTTCTTATTTTGAAGCATAGTCTGTGACATTCACAGACATGATGAATGTTTTGGTTTATGTTTAACCCATGACGAAAGAAGAATTGTGAGATGATAATGACATACTTTCTTTTGATTTCAATGGCATTATTAATAAATATAAAAGCTATTTTTATGCAATTGCTATAAAACAAAGCTTTATTATTAACTTTAATGGTTTGTTTTGTTAATAATTCTTCTTAGTTAAATCACGTAACCTAGTTGATACAACGTTTCTCTTCCAACATGAAGATTGCAATTAAATTCCATTTTGGTACCCATTTTTTAAAGGTTTCATTTTGCTTTCACTCAAATACTTTTATATTTTTTGATTGGTTTAAAAGGATTGCGATTTGGCAAAAAATCAGGCAAGTTTTACTGAAAAGGTGTAAGAATGTGTGTCGAGTTAAGAAAGTATGGCACTCTGTTTTCTCTGCCTACCCGACAGGGAAATGGCTTGATGGTATGTACATACTTTTTAATTTATTTTGAATACTTTCACTTTTCTTGTAATACATTATATAACATTAAAATATTATTTATTTTTAATTACATGTTATTTATTATTAAGTGTTATTTATATTTATTTCACGTTATACTTTGTAGGATGTATGGTGAATAAAAAAAAATATTATACTTTCAATAGGTTAGTAAATACTCGTATTATGATTAAACAGTTAACGATTCGCCTAAGACAAATTGAATAGATAACAATCTGTCAGCCCTCATATGTTCATTGTATTCACTCGTATACTTTAACCATGACAATATTTTGGCCGTTGAATGTGCATGAGAATTTTCTCGGGAAAAAATCGGGTAAAAGTACCCTTCCACTGACATAAACAATTGGTTTATTATTCTTGTACGTGTACATCATGCAGATTCCAGGAATTATACATGACAAATACATGTCATAGGTTTTTGTCAAGCCTTAAGCGATAACCTTTAAAATAATAGATTCAAATAGGAAACGGATCCTCAACCTCCGGGTAGGAAGACTTACCAACTAGTCCTCAGAATATGTATTCTTTTTTATGTTAATACTTTTATGGATATTGTCGTACTAATCAACACCTATATTCAATTTGAACGATTTGACAGAGAATCGTTTTTAAGATTATGTATACCATACATTAAAATGACAAATTTGTTGACATCAAAAACCTCATAACAAAGTTATTTATGAAATGTTTTCTTAGACTAATATTCAAAATATCATCTTATGGCAACATTTTTTTATTAAATCCCTTTTTCCTCTTTTCTAAAACTGTGAACATATTTCTTAATTTTGTAGATGATCTTCTAAACTCCTTTATTTATATCCCTTCAGTATAGCTTTTATTTGTAAAATATCTTTAACACTCTTTTATTTTTAATCCATTCAATTAGAAATATAGCTCTTATTCATTACAAATAGATAAATAATATGATTAATTAAATTCTATAACAGTGCTTTCAAAAATAATAATTCCTCATTTGCACCTAGTCTTCGAATATACCTAAATTCGTAACTATCATTTTACTTGACGATATACGTGCATTATATAGGTGTCCCACTAAGAGCGCCGGATTTAAATTTCTCGCCATTTTTTTATGGTTAGCAACTCTAAAAATTTCATATGTGCCATTTGTTAATCTTACGATTAGTAAATATGGAACGCTACACGAAAGAACAACGCGTTATTATTATTCAAACTCATTATAAAAAAGAGGAAACTTTTGCTGAAACAGTTCGTAAACTTTGTGGAATTTTCTGTTGAAATAATTGTCCAAATGAGTCATCAATTCAAGATTAACTATAAAATTTTATGAAACTTGTTTGATTCTGGACAATAAGTCATCCATGCGTCCTCGTAGCGGGCGTTCACTCGAAAACATAGCCGCAGTGAGAGAAAGTGTTACTGAAACCCCAGGGATATCAATTCGTCATCGTTCACAAGAATTAGACGTTTCAAGAAGCACCTTACGGCAATTTTTTGCAAAAAATCTGGATCTGTACGCCTATAAGATAAAAGCGCACAGCTATTACGACGCGACAGTATAAAATGGCAGATAAAAATTTAGTATTCTTCTACGTCCAAGCAGATGGCGCTATTTTTCAATAAAAGTATTTGAAAATTAATTATTTAAATATTTATTATTAAATATTTAATATTTAATTATTTAATATTTAATATTCAAAATCAAAATGGAACTGTCAAAATTTCAAAGCAATCCGTGAATATTTTTCGGAGATTAGAGATTTTTAATTAACGAACATTTACATTTTTATTTATATAGATATTTAATATTTATTATTTAATATTTAATTATTTAATATTTAATATTAATTCCGAAACGTTGAAAATGCAATGTGACATAACTGTCAATGAGAATTGTTTAGTTTGCGTGTGTCGCTGCAGGAGGCGCTCCCGTTATTTCGTCTGATTTATAAACTTTTTTATATACACCTGTATATAAAAAAAATATACAAACATTTTCGTGTACGAATGCAACCTTTTGTCAAAATTTCAAAGCAATCGTTGAAGAACTTTCGGAGATTAGAGGTTTTAATATACGAACATTTACATTTTTAATTATATAGATTTAAATGTATTGGAGTATTGAAGCCAATTGTTTATATTTGTAAGTGATAAATATATTTTTGTAAATATGAAGCATAAATTACAATGTGGAACATTTTCAAAAGTTATGTCTTATTTAAATTTATCTTACCATTTATTTTCCACTAAATAAAGTACCATAAAAAATGTTCACATTTTCTACATGCCCTGTGCTCATGGCAATGGTTCAAGGAAAAAAATTAATCACCAAAATATTACAAAGAATACATTTTAATATTCATTCCTGTGAACTTGTATGAAAAAACCGGAAAATAAGCCTCTTGAGTATAAAAAAATACTTTCTTTTTCCGTGGGAAATATGGAACTTAGTAATTGCACCTGAAATGTATAAAACGAGCTCCGTGGCTCTAACATATATTTTGAAAGTTGTAAAATGTTAGAATGTTTGATGTGAGTATGTTATTTTGGATAATCCTAAACCATAAAATGGAGCTTGAATAATCTATCAAAATTAACCCAAAAAAAGGTCAATTATTTTAGTGACGTATCAAGTCTACTAAATAAGTTATTAATAATGTATAGTACGAACACCTGGTTTTTATATTCAGTAAATATGTCAAACGATTGGTCTTAAATTTCCCGCCCATCAGTTATAATAAAGCTAGTTTGTATACTCGTATCAATAGAAGTGTAAAATGTTTGACATGAGGGTTAAGAACTTGGATAACAATGTAGGGCTGAAAATATTTAGTGCGAAACATTAACCAATGCTTAGAGCTGAAAACGGAAATAACATACAGTCTCACATAAGTTAAGAAACGTATCTATGGATGTTAAAAATCATAAAAATATCAAATCATTAGGAACTGATACTCGACCAACTAACATTGAAAGACATGAGGATAGATTAGAAGTGAAACATCACAATAAAGAAGGTTATCGGGATTTCTGAATTGATACCCCTGTTACTATACTATATTTGGCCTCTTTGTTAGCTTCTAATCAATATGGACAACCGGATACTCGTACATTCAAAGGCCTAGAATCTGAGCAAAGATTTAAGGTCTTATATCAATTAAACGATATACAAAATACGTACTAGTTAAATCGAGATTTTCCATCACCCAATGCGCTTTCTGATGAAATTAACTAGTTTGAGTGTCTATAGGTCTAAATAGTATGGTTTCTTGTCACAGTGCAAAATAATACGGATGAAAAAAAAACCACAGTAAAAAAAGTCCAAACAGTGTTTATAACCGAGACGACAACTTAAGAATGCTTAAAATATACCAAATTATTCTTTCATATTGCTAATTAATAATATTAAGGTAATTCCAAAAATCAGATATTCCGAATACACATATTGTGCATTACGAGAAAATCAGATATTCCGAATACACATATTGTGCATTACGAGAAAATCAGATATTCCGAATACACATATTGTGCATTACGAGAAAAAAAATATAACAAGGCTACGCCTTGTCAGGGCCTTACTTTTTATGAGATTTTTATTGTGTTTATTAAAAATGCTGAAAAGAAAAGATTTTTCTATCGAAATGCGTTCTTTGATAGTTGTTTGTTATCAAATTGCAAAAGTAATCGCCAAATTTTGAATAGTAATTACCAGCAAACGTTATAAACGCATTACCGCAGTAGAAATAGCAGCCTAAGTGAATCCGGAGGCAGTTGTACCTGATAGTATTTGAACCGTTTAATAAAACCATGAAGATGCAGATTTTCATGGCCGAGTAGCTGGGGGACACTGATTTCAAAAACAGTAATAACTTGACGATTCCAAAAAAACAATAAGATTTTAACGTCAATGTGTATTGAAATAAATATTTTTGAACTAAGTAACCTTTATATATCTCCTAATCCATATTTAATCAAACTCAAATAAATCTTGACAAACCCTGACAAAGCAATGATTTATTTCGAGCGCTAATGTAAGGCAAGGCTGAGATTTTGTAATCCTTTCCGGGGTTGAAAATATAATATTTCCCATAATAATATATTCACGCGAAAAATCGACATGAAATATAGCAATTCATATTCTCATACCCTTTGCTTTTTATTAATTTCTTTATGATATTAAATTTAAAAAAACGGTGGATAAAAGGTACAGTTGCCTAATAAATATTTCAAGACGATCAAAAAATTGGTTACATTAGAAAACGTGAATATTAATGTAAATTGTAAAAAAAAAATATTCAGTCAAATCATTTTACAGTCTTTTTTCCTTTATACAAACTAGCTGTTATAACTGGAAGAAAATAAGAGTATTTGAATGCCTTTACTCACTTAATTTTTCCGTGATATATATCGGTTGGTATACATTTTCAGTCTGGTTCCAAAACAAAACACAAGAAATCAGTAAAAGAATGGGATAGGTCAGAATTATCCATATTAGTTTTTCTTTAGTAATGAAAGCCATTAAAGTGTATCAAAAACAGTTGCGATTGTAACTTTAAAGTAAATTATAGTAAAAATATATCTTCTCACCATCTCTCAAAAACCAGTGGACGATTAATATGTGTCGTACATGGTTTCAGATTTTTTTATGACGTTAATGTGCTGATATAAAACATTTATTATTATACGATGTTCGTATATAAATATTCACGGAGTTAACCACTGACTCCTCGTTTAAACAATGTTCATACCAACCCCTAAATAAAATACCAAATTAAATACAAAACTTCCACCCCGACACATCAACTGACAGTTAAATATCAAAACAATAAAATCTTCACTTGCAACTATTGTTTATTCAACTATACACAAGAGCTTGTATAAAAGTAAATTGTCATTTTTACATCGCACGCCATATTTGATTATTTTACGACAGCTATTATTACAAATTCGAACTATCTAAATTATTATCAATTATAAAGTGCAATATTGGGGCGACAACTGATTTTATGTTATATATATTTTTTCACATCAGCCGAACTTCAGAGGGTTTTGGATAGATCTGGGTAGTAATTATTACAATGACCAGATTTTTTTGACAACAATCAAAATATATTGGATATTGACTTTGCAGGACAAAGAATTAAGTTGTTTACGAATACAATGCGAAAAAACTGTAAGTGATATAAATGATATCCCTGATACTGTTTGTGTAGAAATTGAAATTCAACACTTTTTCTGAAAACAATCAAGAGTCACCCGAAAATGATGGTGGTAATGAATTAAGTAATGTAGTATACCAACAGACTGTCAAGAATAACATTTTTACTAAGGAAAAACAACTTGGATATATCAGATAAAAAAAATTGCGAAACACTGTTCGATAACTCGAACAAAAAGGTGGAGCA
Source organism: Odontocerum albicorne (assembly GCA_949825065.1). Taxonomy (NCBI): domain Eukaryota; kingdom Metazoa; phylum Arthropoda; class Insecta; order Trichoptera; family Odontoceridae; genus Odontocerum; species Odontocerum albicorne. The sequence continues at coordinate 29,621,686 of OX463841.1, read as the reverse complement.
TATTTTACAAAACTGTGAACATGGTAAGGATAAATTCTTTGATTTTGTATCATTCATATAGGGCTCGTCAGAATTTTTTTTTAAATTTATTCAGTACCTTGCCGGTCAGTTAGTATACTCTTAGTACTCGTACCTAGTGCAAAATGACCAATTATAATGTTCCCAGTAACTTTGTGAACATTGTGCGCCAAGTCATATTTAATGCGTCCTTTTTATTATTTTCTATCTTTCTGTCTTAACTTTTTGCTTTTAATTAAGTATAAAAAAATATTCATTTTGTGTTGCAAATGGTAGTTAATGGGGAAGTATTTAAAATTTATGTTTTTTTTTCGTGTAAATTTAAATAAATTAAAGATACCAAATAAATTTAATATTTTTTGAATTATCTTTATACGAGTATATAGCAACATACAAAAATTAAAAAGGGTGAACTGATATCTTATAAGAAATAAAGAACAAGTGATTATATTTTGAGTCTCACAGACAATTTAATTGTGACATGGGTAGTATAATAAATATAAATATAATAAAATAGTCTGTGAGACTCAAAATATAATACTGGTACTTGTAAATATTTCTCGTCACTCTTCACTCTTCTAGGGTAAAGAAATCATTAGTAAGCGTAGAATATAGTCAAATTTAGAGTTCAAAATATTTAATGAAGGATTGAACTGTTAATGTATCCTGAAGTATTACGTAGTTAATTGAATGACTCGAAACTTTAGCTGAAATGTTAAAAAATTCTAAAAGCATAATTTTATTTTAATAGGATTTATAAAGGATGGCTAACCTTTTTTGGGACGTGTACCAAAACCCATATTGGGTAAAGGCCGCAAATATATTTTTTTAATTAATAGGCATATCAAAATTTGAATGCCTAAAACGCGATTATGTGTTCCAAACGATGCTCCAAGGTCTAGTGGTTTACTACCAATGCTACCATACACTCTTGATAATTATTATAAAAAATATTTTATTTAAGTGTTTTGAATAATTTGCATAAATTTAAATCAAATATTTGTTATTAAAAGCTATATAATATGTACATATAACACAACGCCTACCAATATGATAACGCTTATTCCAAACACGTCTTCCGCCGTTTGAAGGTGTTTCAAGTTTTAAATGAAATAAAGATACATAACTAGTTTTCTAACTTGATAAACGCGGTATTATTTCCTATTTTGATATTGAAAGCTTACTAAGATTTTGGTTCTAGTACATATTCTGTATTCACGATTAACGTAATTATTGTTACCGACTGCGAATACCCAAAAAAAAAATTATGAAATATCTGAACAATTATTATATTCAATAAATTGATTTAATAAGTATCATTGATGTTATGAGTTTTAAGGAAACACAAATCCAAAGTTGAAAGAAGTTTGAAAAAAAAAGTGGGAATTTTGACCAAAATTGAAGGTGGACTAATAATAACAAAACATCAAAGCAAGCAAAGCTTTTGTGATCTTTTTGGAATATCAGGAAAATATTACACACATATAATAAGGTTTTGGGTATTTAAGTATCACAAATGAGGGTTAGGTATATTTCTTCGAAATTATTTTTTAATATAAGCAAAACGCTATCAAAAATATTACCTGGAAGGTTTCTATTACTATATTTCTAAGTTATGAGGTCACAATCGATTACGTAAATAAATATATATTCATAAATATACACAATCGATTACATATATAAAGTTATATTTTAATTTCGATATAAAGAAACGAATAATAAAAGGAAAATTAGAAAAATAATTATCTCGGTGAAAATAAATATCTCGGTGAAAATAAATATCTCGGTGAAAATAAATATCTCGGTGAAAATAAATATGGAATGTCAATATTCAATCCATACATATTGAAGGAATATTTTTATCATTGCGTATTTGTTTTGTTCAACTTTTTCCCCCAATTAAGAGGCGTAGTTAACATTTATTAGCTATCTTATTGTATAAAATTGTCAAATTATTTTTAGATAAGTATTTATATTTTACGATTTTGTTTGATTATATTTACGTTATTTACATTCATTTGTATTGTGTTTCGTAATATTCTGTTACATAAAAAATAATCGTAAACCATACCGTTATATGACTTATCTGCCATGCAACATGTCTTCCCGACTAACGATAGATATTTGTTGCCTTATATAAAACCCAGTCCCAAAATTGAATGAATCGCGGAGTAAATCACACATTTTTAAATATGAAAATAAAAGGTTTAAAATATTTTTCTGAGTTATTATGGCATCCAGTTGGCTTAAATATCAGGGTTCTCTCTAGTTATAAGGTAGAATATTTAAAATCACCCTGAAGAGGCAGGCTTCCATTGATTCGAAACGTCGGCCGTTCAAGTCAACTCAATACGATAACAATTTCAAAAACATTTTAAACTAGAAGAAAACGGTTGTGAAAATCTTCTAACATATATTGGGTCCTTACATGTGAAATTGGCGTTTTGTTTGGGAGGAACATAAAGTTGATTTTTTTTTAATATAATATATTTATTTAATCAAAGTATGTACCATTGCTATCTATGCACTTTTGCCATCTCATAGGTAGTTCATCGATCCCTTTACTAAAAAAACCATTCGGACGGGAATCAATAAAATCTTTGAAGTCGGTTTGGACTGCCCCATCGGAGTTGAATTTTTTCCCTTGCAAGAAGTTATCCAAATTTCGAAAAAAATAGTAATCTGTTGGGGCAAGGTCCGGAGAGTACGGTGGATGTCTTAGACATTCCAATTGAAGCTCTTCTAATTTGGTAGCCGTCTGTTGTGCAGTGTGTGGTCTAGCGTTATCATGAAGCAGCAGTGGCCTAGAGCGATTAACCAGCCTCGGTTGTTTAGCAGCTAGCTTTTCCATCATGGTTTGCAGTTGCTGACAATAGACATCTGCCGTAATCGTCTGGCCAGATTTAAGAAAGCTGTAGTGAACGACACCAGCACTAGTCCACCAAACGCTCACAAGTAACTTTTTTGGAGTCAATTTTCGCTTGGGGCATGGTTTGGCTGGTTCGGCAGGGTTCAGCCATTGCGATGAGCGCTTCCGATTATCATACAGGATCCACTTTTCATCACAGGTAATGATTCGATTCAAAATCCCTTCATTATTGTGCCGGTTGAGTAATGCAACGCAGCAGTCAACGCGCGTTTGTTGATTTGCTTCACTCAATTCGTGAGGTACCCACCTTTCAAGCTTTTTCACCTTCCCAATTTGCTTCAAGTGGATTAAAACAGTTTTATCACTAACACCGCAGCCTGCAGCTAACTCGGACGTGGTTTGCGATGGATCCGCTTCCACAATAGCCTTCAATTCTTCATTATCAACTTTCTCCACGGGGCTTGTTCTGCAGGTCGAAATTTTCAGAACGAAAACGTTGGAACCAAAAACGCACTGTGTTTTCTTTTGCGGCACCGTCGCCATACACATCATTAATCCTTCGAGCCGTTTCTGCAGCACTGGTGCCACGGTGGAACTCGTACTCGTAAATAACACGATATTTCAAGTTTTCCATTTTGTAAACTGAGTGACGCAAAGAAAAAAAACAATTGAGGAAAAAACAAATGAATTATAATTTTCGAAACACAAATACTTGAGTAAATAGCTGTATAAATTTGAATTTGAAATTCCTAACCAAAGAGAAGATATTTGAGATCAAAGTTGCCAGTACGGCAAAACGCCGGTTTCGTATGTGGGGACCTAATATATAGTATATGAAAACAAAAAGTTGGTCGAATTGATAAATTATTGGATTTCATAAAAGAAACAATTCAAATTTAAATTCCGAAAAATATAATATTTCGTCGTTAAAATCATATTTGAGGTCGTTGCACAAGATATAAAGTTGATCATTATATTTACTATGGAAAGAAAAAAATATATTATTTCACTATAAGGAAATGGTTATGTGGAATTTAATACAAGAAAATCTTTCTCAATTAAATTAAATAAATATAATTTTTTTTATAATAAATTATAATAATAAATAACAATTTTAATAATAATATAATACAATTAATAATGTTAAATTTATATTTTTTAATATTAAATGTATTAATATTTTATGTTATTATTAAATTAGTTATTTTTAAATATTTATTTAAAATTATATTATTTTTATTAATAATATTATTATATAACATTATTAATTAATTATATTATAATAATATAATCATTAATATTATAATAAAATATATGTATATATTATTATAATTATACATTAAATAGTAATTATATATTATATTAAAATAAATATTAAAAAAATAATTGAATATAAAATAAAATTAATAATTATTAAATATATTAATATAAATATAACATATAAATTTTTTTTTTTTTTTAATATTTAATAATAATTTTCTTCATCTTATTTTAGGCCTGTTGGCCCTGTTATGGTCCTGGATCATTGTTTGCCTCTTGTGACGTCGACTGCCAGCTGTCTTTCCATCTTTTGGGAGGTCGTCCTGGAGGTCTGCTCGCTTGGGGGATACTGTTCCTGGCCATTCTTGCAGCTCATGGTTCCACCATTCTGGATACGTGCTCGTTCCAGAACCTTCTTCTCTGTCGTCCCCATCTGATAATATCTTCAACTTCGCACGTCCTTCGGATTTCTGTGTTTCGTACTCTATCACGAAGGGTTTTGCCAGCGATACTCCTGAGTACCTTCATTTCTTTGGTTCGAAGTAGATTGTTGGATCTGACAGTGTCGGCTCTGGACTCTATGCTGTATGTCATTATGGGGCGGACTCAGGTCTTGTATAATTTTAATAATAAATAATAATTTTAAATTATAATAATTTTAATAATAAACAATAATTTTAATAATAATTCAATACACTTAATAAAATTAAAATAATATTAATAATAAATAATTATTAATATTTAAATAAATAATAATAATTCATCACCTAATAAATAAAATATTGAATAATAATAAATAATCATTTAATAATAACAAAATAAAAATATAATACGGCGTTTCACTTTTCGTGACGTTCAGGCCAATTTGCCCTACCGCGCCCTTAGTTTCACTTCAAAAATATGAAAAAACATTAAAACGAAATGTATATTATTCGTATTGGTTCTACATGCTTGTTTTGATCTAGGCGTAGATCTGACCATTGGGATGTATTTTCGTCGAGTATTTCAGAGGTTAGGAAACTAATTAATATTAGTGACATTTTAAATCATTAAATTTAGTATATACGAGTATTTCGATAATCCACGTTATAGAGACTAAAGCATAAATACATGGAGGTCCACTTCTTGATACGTTTATATCAACTCGATTGTAATAAAAAATATCCTTGCGTCTTTTACTCTTTCCTGTTTTTTTTTTACTTTTTGATTGGTTGCGAGAAAGAGTGAATTTGCATTAATCCTGTCCGACTCTAATGCTTTCACAGTTAGGGCACAAACACAACAATACTGTGCCTTTGTTGTATTTTAAATATATAATTAAATGATTTCTCGACTGATATTAAACGCTTTCATTTTATGTATTGACCTCCTCATAAAGTGAAGAATGATTGGTGAAAGTGAAGCTTCAAAAGGTAATTTGGCAATGGAATGTTAATATTTAAAAAAGCATCGTATTTGGTGATTTACCATTCTGACAATTATTATGCCTTGAGTGAGGCTGTATATGTGTTCAGTATCTTTTTACATTTTCAAAATAAAAGTCACACAATAGTTTAAAATACAAGTAATATCCAGAAAGTAAGTGTACTGAATTTTTGTAGGTTACAATTTTTTTTATTTAAACAAAAAAATTACGTGGTTACCGTAGTACATATGTAAGCTATTTTTCGACATAGTCGCCATTCCTCTCAATGCAGGTGGTGAAGCGGGGTATCAACTTTTTGATGCCTTCCTCGAAGTAGTTTCCCGCCAACCCCTCCGTCCACTTCACCTCCTCCTTTACCTCCTCGTCGGTTGAAAACCTTTTTCCACCCATGTGCAGCTTCAGGGAGATATAGAGATAGTAATCTGAAGAGGCTAGGTCAGGGGAATGCGCGGGATGGTTCAGGACATCCCATTTAAACGAGGTGAGCAGTTCCTTCGTGGCGTTGGCCGTATGTGGTCTGGCATTGTCGTGCAGCAGACAGACTCCCTTTGTCAGCATGCCTCTCCTCTTGTTCTGAATCGCCCTCCGCAATTTTTTTAGGGTCTCACAGTATCATTATAAACCTCAACCGGAGGTTTTCCCTTCCAAACAAGATAACGGATGACGCCGCGTATTTCGCACTTGGCGGGAGATTGGATTGACATTTTTCACGAAACGTGTTGTCGCGTCGACACTTCTCAACGTACTGACCTCGAACCGGTCTCGTTGCGGAGGGGAAGGGTCAGGCTACACGGAAGTGTAGCCAACATGTCGAAAATAAAATCCATCCGGTCGTGAGAGCCTCAGTACACTTACTTTCTGGATACGCATAGTACATAGGAAAAATAAATCTTATTTTGTACTTTATAATGTCTCAAGTCCAATATTTTGTTTAAAATAATAAATACTTCATTATTCAAATATTTTAACTGTTCCATTAAAATTTCCCGCTTCTATTATTCAATTTACTGGGTCAAAGTTGGTGTCTATTTTAATTTTTTGTATTATTTTTAAACGACTTTTTCGTATGTATCTTAAATATTTTTTTGACACTTGACGAAGGTGACTCGATAAAATGTTGAAGGGATAATAGCAAATTCAAATTTTTTTTTAAATCAGAAATCAAATTTTTACTTGAATTTGAGATATGGTTTTTAATTGTATTTTTATTTAAAAAGACGTTGATTTAAGAATATTTTTTTCCAATTGACTGACAGCTTTGTGGAAGTTTTTAACTGTATTGTTGTAGATTTCTACTTAAAACATTCTTTTTAAATGTATTGTAAAAATGTATTGCTAGCAAATTTTTTTCGAAACAGGATATTAATTTGAAGTAAATAATTTGATTCGTAAATTATGTATTATAGAAACAAAAATCAATTTTAAGAATTTAGGTATTTCATTTTGATGTAAGCAGTACATCACAAATATCCTACCTGACCAATAAGGTCTGAAAAGGTTTTACTACAAATATGCCGATAATTTTCCTACTTTCATTTCACAAGTTTATGTTGTAATTGAAGTATTAAGTAAAAATTAGCATACTCCTTTTTATCATCTAATCTGGAAAAAGGTAAATAAATATTAATTCAACTCAACCACGAGGCCGTTTTTATAGCTGCTACTGATAACTGGGCAAATAAAAAAGTTGGTTTTAGTACAATTTGCAATCAAAATGTAGAATAGTCACTGCATGATTTCTCTCGAGATTTCATTAATGTCCCCAAAGTCAACGCACCCTTTCAATAAAAATTAATGAACTGGCAAAATGTTAAAAGGTGCCCAGAAAGTGACCGATAAACCCCAAATGAAAAACATTTAATTAGTTGAATGCATATCAAGATATTCCTGCGGGTCTAGAGGGACTATCTAAGTACAAACATACCTCTTACCAGATATTCACCATAATAATGCTGAAAGACTGTGATATAGTTTATATCTTTCGTTCGTTCAATTGTTATATTTTTTAAAGGAAATTTTCAGTCCTTTTATTTATTTAAAACGAATAAGCTATTAAGTCTTTGTAAAAAAATGTGGTTATTTTAACCCACTTCTCCCACAAGCATTCGACCACTCTCGAGTGTGTGGGAGAGAATATGTTACATCAATCAAAACCAATTTCGATAAGAAATTATCATTGTCAATAAAGATAATTATACAATTTTAGGAAATGTTATTGATAACTTAAGACCGCTAAGATTCTTGAGAAAAATATTTCCTAAAATGTAGGTTCATACAAGTACTCGTATTTATCATCAGTATTGATATTTATTTTTATACCAATAAACATATGAAGTATAGTAGATGTTGGTAAGGTACGAGGAACTGTACGAGTAACTAAGAAGAATTATAAACAAATGATCGTGCATCTCAAAGCTTTGGTTTTATGCAATGAATGTTCCAAAAAGCGCTTGAAATTGGACAGAATTACCATAAAAAACACTTTATTTTAAATAATACTCATGTATACTCACTAAAACATATATTTATGTGAAAAAAAAAACGAAAAAACAAAATACTTCTGATATATTAGCGACTTGAACAAAAATCACTTTATTAAACAATTATTACAGTTAGCACTAATTAAGTTTTTTTTCAACATTTATTTCTTCACTTGTCTGAAAAACACATTACTTGTATTTCCGTATACATTTGTCTATTTATTGACATATTTGCACAATAGAACTGTGTTGTACATCTTGTTTGATATTGATCACAGAGTGATTCACGTCTTGTACAATACTTTCTGTCCCATAAATTTTAGGGATGTTTTTATATACTGCCAGTATTGAAAAATTGTAAAAAGAATTGCCTCAACAGAATCGGGAAAATAATACAAGGTTTGTTGAAAAGAAACCAATACAGGTAGCCCAGCCGCGCTTACCATGGGGTGGAATTTAATTTGTTTAGGCGTTGATAAATTTGAAGCGTGCAGTGAATAAATAACCAACAAATAAAACCGACTGATTTTTGTTTCCTAAGAGATCTTCTCTGACGAGAAAATATATTCGCTCGTGGTGAAATATATGTACATGTTTATAAACAGCGTTTGTTAAACGTAGGTTTCGTGTATTCATATTTTTAAAAAAATACTGTTTTTTTTAAATTAACGAACAACGCGTTTACTAGAAATGCTTTTGTGAAATCTGGATTTGTAATTAATATGAGGGGTGTTAAAAATAAATTTGGTTTAAAATTTTTTTATTTTTTTAAATTATAATTAGATTATTGCTACCAAAAATAACTCACCAAATAATACAAATTATTTCGTCAAGATTTTACCAAAAACAGGAGAAATTAAACATGCTCAATATTCTCTGTTTTAACAAATACCAAATGTCATGATTATAGACAAAATTACAGGTGAATATTAAGTGTATGTAAAAATATAATTATTGATACAGATTACCTAAAGAAGTAAAATAACCATGATATTGCTGTATATGATTTAAATAGCACCTTTTTTAAATTTAGAAGTTAAATTCTTAATCGAAACTAGTCCGAAATCCACTATTGACTGAATCTAGGGCATCAGATTACAAAGCAAGCACGCTTACTGTTGAAACGGTGATGTTAAATTTTTAAGAAAAATCAATACGAGTACAAAGTGTTCATGTCTGGACTTATTAAATACGACAAATCGATAAACTCAGCGGGCATCCAGCGAGTTGTTGATGACTCATAACTTGAACGATAAAAAAGTTGATCAACTCTTTTAAAACAACGGTTCTCACTACAAATTTCATTCAACTTTTGTTGATCAACTTTAATCGGTCAACTAAACTTGAACCGTGAGAACGCGCCATTAGGCTCAAAACTCTATGTACAAAATCAAGGATATTTATAGGTTGTGTGCTTTGCCATATCTTTCAAGAAGTAAAAACAAAACACATTTAGTTCTTTTTTATTAAAAAATATTGATTCAAAACTTTTACAATACTACTGAATACTTTTTATAAAATAAACTTTCTTAGGACAAAATGTGTTTGCCGACAACTGTGAAATATCTAGAGGGGAAGTGATTTAATTTTGTTTTGTTCAATCATCTGTTAGAAATTTAGTATATACCGAACAATGAAGCGATTTTGCCGAAAGAAAACAAGAGACATTTATTTTTATAGAGATAAGTGCGTGTTTCCTAATACCCTTTCACCTTCGAAGCAAGGTCTCACGTGCGGAAATAATAATCGGCTTTACCCAAATCACCTCATATTCTCCCCAATCTCCATAGTGCTCGGGAAGCGCCGTAAACCGTAAGAGTTTCACCATAAGAAAAGGAAAAAGAAAGAAAAAACAAGAGTGAAACAAGTTCTTTAAGTGAAATGCTAATACGCCCGCCTTTTTTACATAACCAGCCACAATGCCGGCCGCTCCTACTTGCCCTTCCAAGGAAAACAGGACTCGGTTTTTCATTATAATGGTGGCCCCTAAAAGAAAGATCGAATGAAGGACTACATGCAGAATTCGATGAATTTACAGCATTTTTTGTCTCTTTTCATCTATTTTAAACAGAACATAACGCAGTTAAACGAGATACGAGAATATTCGCTGTGGATTTTACACTGGCCAGCTAGTTCATTGTTTATTTTTTTTTATTACTTGTACACAATCAGAGTTTTTGGCAATTTTAAATGTAACATAAACTTAAGCATTTTAATTTTCAAATTATTTATTTGTTGTATTCTCATATTTGGCAGTACAATGCACTGAATGTTTCAGATTTATTTATTATTTGCCTTTACAAACCATTGCTAAGGTATATTATATATGAGTATAAATGTTCTCTTATTAAAATTACATCGAACTCTTAAAGAAATATAATTTTTTTGAAATTTTCGATCTGTCAATTCTGTAGCGTATTTAAAGCTAACTTTAAAGCTTTATATCAAGCATGCCCAACCCGCGGCTCACCAGTATGGTTAGTGCGGCACTCAAGCTATTTTTATAAATCATAAAAGAAATAACAATAAAACAATTTCTGACACGAAGAAGATTTATTGAAAAACATGAAAATTTTTGAAAATATGAAAAATATCAAAGTGGTAGCGTTAGTAGCAAAAATATTTTTTTAAAGTATAATACGTTACCTCGTTTTCAGACATTCAAATGTTGGTATACCTATTCATTAAAAAAATACATGTGCGACTCGCGAGCCTTTATCCAATACCGGTTTTAGCACAAGCCTCAAAAATGTTAGCTATCCCTGCTATATGATAGGGCTTACTCTTTCATTTATTATATACAGGTAAATTATCCAGTAATCTAAGTGTTCCGAGATATTGGTTTCAGGTTTGAAATAAATAAATATTTCAAGTTTTGAATGAATAAAAATGGTATTTTTCAAGATTTTTTTATACACGCGTACATACTATCACTCTTTTTCCTTCTCGACATACATCTTTTGCCTCTTCTACGTTCTTACACTTTCTCATACAATCCCTACGGTTTTTCTGACATAAAAATGTTCCCCCCTTTTATAAAGTCATTCACTTGATCAATCTATACTTTCTTTGTTCTTTCTCTATCATGCCTTCCACTCACATTTGCACTTTATATTTATTTTGTTAGTTCGTTTTCAATCATTGGTTCTAAACGCCCCAAACCATCTCTTCGTCATCTAACTCAACAAATCAATCTTTAGTTCACATTCATTCCGTATTATGTCATACATTGTCACCCCATGTATTCTTCTTAGTGCATGGACTTTTACAGGATTTGATCTTCTTCTTTCAGTATTTTTCCATGTCTATGTTTCAATCCCATACATCAAAGTTAGTACTAAAATACTGTTGTGGACAATCATCATATGTTCGAGAATATATATTTTAGTGTCAAACTGACTTTGTTTCCCATCACTACACTCCTTTCGGTATCTGTTTTTTACTCTTTCATCATCTCAGAAAATACTACTCAAAAAGCAACATTTTTCAACTTCCTCCAATCTTTCATAGTTCACCCATATGTTGCATTTACTATTCCTTTCACAGTTTTCTATCACCATGACATTGGATTTCCCAAAATTGATTCTCAGATCTTTCTATTCGAATCTTTCACATAATTAATTTATTAAACTCTATAATTCATCTTCATTATCCGCTAACACTACAATGTCATCAGTATACAGTATCCGCATACATTCCCATTCGACATTTGTTTGCCACCCATTGACCTATGTAGCTCAAAGGTAAGTTTTAAAACGACGCGATATAACGCATCCTTGCTTTACCTCTTTTGAAATATTAAACCATTCAGACAGGACACCAATCACTCTAACACATGCCTTTTTTTGTTGTTTTTTATAAATCATTTAGTAAAACGTTACCATTTATTTTGTTTCAGAATTGTTACAACGAGTGATACTGTTCAGCGGATCTGGACTCAGCTCCTGGGCCCTTCAGAGAGAGCCATTAACAGTGAAAAGAAAAGTAAGTTTTAGAATCAAACGTTTTTTTTAATATCTCTGACCAATTTTTTCGACTATATGTAGACCAATCCCATCATCTGGTTAAACAATCGCTTTAACCATGTTTCTCTAACTCTTTTGAGAGCAATTTACTGGTCTTCTTTCTTCTGGACCACACTTAAAAATTAAGAAATTCTTGTTTTAAGTAATCGTTTGGTATGCCCTTGCAGCTAACTTCTCCCAATTTTTATATGAAATAGTTATATGTCCTGTTTAAATTCATGGCCTGGTCTTTATAATGTAAAAATAATTAAAACAAAATATGTAAAAACACTTTTTTTACGTATAAAAACGCTTTTTTTTAAACCGAATATATATATTATCTGAAATCTAAACCAGATATTAAAAAATAAACAATTTTTCCACTATTGGTATCAGTTGGGTCAATCCACTATGGGTATCCGTTGGGGCAATCTTTATTTGACTATAGTATTTGTTTAGTTAATCAAACAGGGGTTTTTGTTTTAATATTGAAGATCTTCATAAAATTACCTAGTTAAAATCATTCTAAACTGGTTAGATATATTTTTTTAAAAAAGGCAATCCACCTATACTAGGATGATTTGTGCCACCAAATTAAAATCACTTTGTAATTATATGAGTCAATATAATAAAACTAAAATAAAAATATAAATTCTAGATAATTTAAAGTTTCAACTTATTAATCTTCAAAAATTTGACAATTGATCTTTAAGTACGAGTATGTTAGAAAAGTTCCACGAAGATAGAGAAAATGCAATATTCATTGGACGTGGTAAAGATATGGCTTTTAGTAAATCAAATCATTGGACGTAGTAAAGATATGGCTTTCAGTAAATCAAATCATTGGACGTGGTCAAGATATGGTTTTTAGTAAATCAAATCATTTTGTAGATAAATATTGATGAGAAGATAATTTTGATCAAAATTAATCAATAATTTCTTTCAATGTTTATCATATGAGTTGCATATTTTAGTTTAATCAGTGTCAATATTGTGTTTGATGACAATTATTTTGATTGTATCTAATTGAATCGATTGTTTAATGCGTTCGAATCAGTTTTGACGTATTAAAATTTATTGCAAAATCAAGTTTTCAAAAGGATTATGTTGTGATTTAAATGTCATTTAATTTTCTATATAAAATACATTTTTGAGATTTCCTCTTTAAATCTGAAACAATTCTAAGGTTTTACAAAAATCTTCTTGCTCTCGAGTGTATAGTATTTATCCTAAATTCAACTTTATATCATATTTGTTTAGATAAATATCGCCCAAAACGTTCAAAATCGATAATACAATATCCTACACTTCATTTGTTATAAAAAAACCATATATACGAGTATATATATATATATATATATATATATATATATATATATATATATATATATATATATATATATATATATATATATATATATATATATATATATATATATATATATATATATAATATATATATATATATATATATATATATATATATATATATATATATATATATATATATATATATATATATATATATATATATATATATATATAT
>OX463841.1:29502126-29607883 GCA_949825065.1 Odontocerum albicorne | reverse complement strand
ATATATATATATATATATATATATATATATATATATATATATATATATATATATATAATATATATATATATATATATATATATATATATATATATACTATATATATATATATATATATATATATATATATATATATATATATATATATATATATATAATATATATATATAAATATATATATATATATATATATATATATATATATATATATTTATATATTTATATATATATATATATATATATTATATATATATATATATATATATATATATATATATATATATATATATATATATATATAGATATATATATATATATATATATATATATATATATATATATATATATATATATATATATATATATATATATATATATATATATATATATATATATATATATATATATATATATATATATATATATATATATATATATATATATATATATATATATATATATATATATATATATATATATATATATATATATATATATATATATATATATATATATATATATATAATATATATATATATATATATATATATATATATATATATATATATATATATATATATATATTATATATATATATATATATATATATATATATATATATATATATATATATATATATATATATATATATATATATATATATATATATATATATATAATATATATATATATATATATAATATATATATATATATATATATATATATATATATATATATATATATATATATATATATATATATATATATATATATATATATATATATATATATATATATATATATATATCTTTAGTAACAGATATTAATGTTTTAAAATTATTTTTAAAGAAGTAGTAGATATGTATTGCATCATTTTGAAATCCTGAATAAACAGGCCAACTTTTGATGTAACTTGCCAGGTTAGCGTAGTACATTATTTTTACAGTATGGTGAGTTAAAGTTGGCTGATAAAAAAATATTATTTTTTATGATCGGACAAAAAACAATTTTTTTTCAACCTTGCATATTTTTATTGGTTTTATATCTGACTTCGACTAATAGCAGGGCTATCTAGGATTGCGATACAACCATTAAAATCATAAAATATACCAATTTGTAGTCACAGTATACAAAACATTCGGCTCAGGGTAGCTACTTTCACAATTTTCTAAGAAATGCCTATAACTCGAAAAGTATAAGGCTTTTTCAAGAATTTTTTTTAAATTCTGAACCGTCATAAGCTGGCCTCTTCCTCGATACCGGCTTGACGTTGCCCTTTGGGACACCCTGTATATATATATATATATATATATATATATATATATAAATATATATATATATATATATATATATATATTATATATATATATATATTATATATATATATATATATATATATATATATATATATATATATATATATATATATATATATATATATATATATATATATATATATATATATATATATATATATATATATATATATATATATATATATATATATATATATATATATATATATATATATATATATATATATATATATATATATATATATATATATATATATATTATATATATATATATATATATATATATATATATATATATATATATATATATATGTTTATTCGTAAGTTTTCGCGAATCGAAGTATATGTTGAATTCTTTTTTCGGGTATTTCGCGTATATATTCCAGAACTGGTGGACATACCGTCCTCGTCCTGACGTTTCGTTTGCATATCAGCAAACATTTTCAAAGGGTTTGAGCTGCGTTCGGCTATAGACCTGGCGACATACTGAAGTTAGTATCGGCCATTTTTGACATCTGTGTGGAGTCGGCCATCTTGTAACTGTACGGGTGCGTTCCGTTGAAAGCTGCTGATGCATTCAGTTCGGTAGGTACCATTATGTTGTCTAATTTAAGAATTGTTTTCCAGGCTGATGGTAGTCTTCGTGAATCATCTCTGGTGTTCATAGAGTGCGTTCTTTTTAAAACCAAAACAATAGCTAAAATCAATAGAGAAAAATCACGAATATACAGGGAATCAATCGAAATAGCAAAAAGAACGCACTCTATGAACACCAGAGATGATTCACGAAGACTACCATCAGCCTGGAAAACAATTCTTAAATTAGACAACATAATGGTACCTACCGAACTGAATGCATCAGCAGCTTTCAACGGAACGCACCCGTACAGTTACAAGATGGCCGACTCCACACAGATGTCAAAAACGGCCGATACTAACTTCAGTATGTCGCCAGGTCTATAGCCGAACGCAGCTCAAACCCTTTGAAAATGTTTGCTGATATGCAAACGAAACGTCAGGACGAGGACGGTATGTCCACCAGTTCTGGAATATATACACGAAATACCCGAAAAAAGAATTCAACATATATATATATATATATATATATATATATATATATATATATATATATATATATATATATATATATATATATATATATATATATATATATATATATATATATATATATATATATATATACAGTGGAACCTCTATCTATCGTTCCTCGAATAATCGTTTTCCCGTATGTATCGTTGTTTCTTCAGGTCCCAATTTATTTCATACAAAACACTAAAAAATAGATCGCATCGATCGTTTACCTATGCATCATTTTACCGCATTTATCGTTTAAATTACGCGGCAAATTTCGTTTGTAAATGGTCAAAAACATTCAAGAGCGAGAGAGAGAAACGAACGGTTTGTCGCTTCTGTCGGCTGCCGCGCCGCCCACGCCGGTATGTCGACGGCAGTTGGCTTTAAGCATTCAAGCACAGCAGTCGGTGCAGTTGTATTTTTACTCCCTTGTTTTTGAGCCCTTTAACCATAAAAATGAACCGACCCGTGAAAAAAGTGCGCACTCTTCAAGAAAGATTGAACATTATCGAGGAAGTGGAAAAAAATCCTGCTGAAAAACGCGTTGATGTAGCAAAGCGTTTAGGAATCGCGGCATCCACGTTGAATTCGATTTACTCAACGAAAAATGAAATTCGTGAACAGATACGAAAATGTGGAAAATCATCGAAAACTAGAAAAACCAGTAAAGAATCGAAGTTTAGCGAGCTGGAGAAAATTCTCTTTTCCTGGTACCAACAATCACGTGCCGTAAACATTCCGATTGATGGAAGCATTATTCGAGAGAAAGCCAAACAAATTGCGGAAAGACTTGGCATTAACGATTTTGCAGCATCAAATGGATGGATAAGTCGATTCAAAGATCGACACGGTCTTGTATACAAGAAGCTAGCAGGAGAGAGTGGATCCGTAGATCTAACAAGGACATCATTGTGGATAAATGAGCTTCCAAAACATTTGGAGCAATACGAGCCTCGGGATATCTACAATGCCGATGAAACTGGCTTGTTTTATAATTGTCTGCCTAACGGCACATTGACGTTAAAGGGCGAGTCCTGCCACGGCGGTAAAGGGTCGAAAGAGAGGATTTCTGTGTTGTTTTGCGTCAACAGTGATGGATCCGACATGCGAGAGCCACTCGTCATTGGCAAATCACTGAAGCCTAGGTGTTTTAAGAACACAAAAACATTACCCGTAAAATATTATGCAAACAAAAAGGCATGGATGACAACCAACATTTTTAATTTGTTTTTAAAGGACCTTGACACAGAAATGCGCGTAAAACGACGAAAAATTTTAATGTTTGTTGACAACTGTGCAGCTCACTCGACTGATACGACATTTTTAAAGAATGTGAAAATTGTGTTTTATCCTGCCAATTGTACAAGCGTTTTGCAACCCTTAGATATGGGCATCATCAAGAGTTTCAAGGGATATTACCGGAAACAACTTGTACGGAAGGCTATCTGTCTAATGGATCTAGGCACTACTGTCAATAAAACACAGTTAAAGATTGACGTTCTCCAGGCACTACACTTTACATTGACTGCTTGGCGTCAGGTGAAACAGTCTACAGTTGTTAACTGCTTTAAGAAGTGTGGGTATGGCATTGTAGCATCAGAAGTGCATAGAGCTGCAGTAGATAATTGCAGTTAATGTTTTTGACTTCATACATGTCATTTTTACCTTATAAAACATTTCTCACGTGTTCTACTAAATACTTTTAAAAAACTAATAAAATAACCCATGATCCTAGCAAGTCGAAATAATGCTCATCCAAGTAGGGGAAATAAATAAATAGAATTAAAGATCAGATTTCTTAAAATTTATTTATTAAAAAAAGGACGTTTTCTAGTCTTAACGCCATTTCTTGAAATATAATTAAAATATTCAACTCATTTTCATGCTTCATTTTTTATTTTTCAGGTCGCTGAACAAACTGGATGTCACGGTGATCTCCTGGAAGAAGACATAGCTCCATGCCTTAGGACGAAATCCCTAAGTGAACTTCTTGCAGTAAGGATTGACCCACCTCGATTTTTGCCAGGATTTGCACCATTTGTTGACGGAACTGTGCTTTTAAATCCATCTCAGGCTAGTAAAGAACTTTAAAAATTCAATTATACGGATAAAATTAAATTTCATAACTTACAGCCAGCGTAATAGTATGATTAAAAAAATGCATCTGTAGGTGAGGAGCTATTTGCCGTTGTTTGTCGAGTGTTTTTTAAGCCGAGGGCTTTGGGTTGAATTTTTGATAAATTTTAAAGAAAGAAAAAGGAACAAAGTCTGACTAAACGAGTTCGCTACTAATCGTTGACGTAGTTCAACGCATGATACTAGGTTTGCATTCGCACGTGGTTTCATTTCACATGTATACCGAACATATTAATCACGAGTGATATGTGTACTGTCGTTATTCTAAACTTAAATGCTTCCTTTAAATACAATATTACCTGCTGGCCACACTCGCTCTATCGTGCCCTCTCGATATGTGCACTGTAGTTATTCTAAACTTAAATGCTCCTTTTAAACACAATATTATCTGCTGGTCACACTTGCTTTATCGTGCCCTCTCGATATGTGTGCTGTAGTTATTCTAAACTTAAATGCTCCCTTTAAATACAATATTATCTGCTGGCTACACTTGCTCTATTGTTCCCTCTCGATTTGATGTCATTATATTTTTATTTAGTCTGTGGTAAAAAAAAATAACTGAAATTCTCTTTTATTAACTTGTTCAGGTCCAGCCCCCGAGTTTCAATATGGCTCAGAATCCCTCCAGCGCTAGTACAGTGGCCACTGCTGCAGGATACGAACTGGCAGATTTTCCTGAAAGAACTCTTCTTTTTGGTTTAACATCTACAGGTAACATTTTGTAAACAGTTTGTTTGGTACTTTACACATTTCTTTAAATACTGTCTTGATTTTTACAACTTGGTTTGGATTTTAATTCCTTTTCGTTACAAAGATGCACCAACGTGTAAATTCCGGGAGGATTTGACATAAGTAAAATATCACTTTAATTTATCACAGGTTTTAGGCTTTGGAATCCTTTTAATATATCGTACTAAATACAATCTTGGAATAGGAGGTAGAAACACGTGTAGCAGGGACTAATGTAATTAGTGGAATAACAAAGTAGTTTATTGTTAAATGTTAAAATATCACTTCTTCAAACGTCTTTAGGGTTGGTTGGGCAAATATCAGTTAGTTCACCTGGTTGTACTGTAGATACTCGTATATAGTACGAGTAAAAGTGTAATACAACGTTGTCCAACGTGTCTTATGGCCTTAAATTTTTTACTTTTAGCTATATCAAATAAAACATTGTTGCGCTCAGAAATATTTCAGAAACAATTGAATAAAAATATTTAAAAAAAATGTTATTTGCTTTCCATACATTAATAGATAAAATTGATTAAAGTAGAATAATAATTACTTAATATTTATTTATATTTCCCTTTTTACTGGCACCAAACAGTTAATTAAACGTCATAAAACTCATCTTGTAACAACTGTCGAAAAACCTATTTGCAATTCGTAATATTAGATTTTAATCTGAAAATTGTTATTCGATAGTAAAAACAATTTATTTCCTTTTAATATATCAAATTGGATTGTTGGAATAATGCCAAATTCATCTCATTTTTTGAGGGCATGGATTACAAAATGAAAACTTTTTGCAAGAAAAATATAATGGATACTATTAATATTTTGATACAACATACTTCATTTGGCACTTTCCTAACTTGTAACATAATATATTTTTTTAAACTGAAATTGCAATGTATTAAATTGTTTATTACCTTATTTTACTAAATGATAATACTTTTGCTTAAATGGCAAGTACTAAGCATATCGATTTAATAAACTTGTCGTATGTTACAAATATTTCTAGTACTTACACATACGAGTATATGTTTAACTTTAATAAAATTCATCTTTCTTAACCTGTTCACCGCGTTAAAAATCAAATTCCACGAATCCTGTGCGCGGCACAATTTCAGCGTTTTTTAATTTCTAAGTTTAAACACATATTTTGTTTAGAACCACTGATATTTTATTACAACACCAAGTAAACATGACACTTAAGTAATTTTCTGATAATAAATAATAGTCATTACTCTTAAGGAGACTCATTAAATAAAGGAGATAAACTTAACATTACGTAAAATAAACAAAGGAATGCTACGATCAAATCAATGCTTCATGACACTCACCCAATCAAATGCATATAGCACTAGTAATGTTTATTTACGTAAGAGAGACTTAGTAATGTTTATTTACGTAAGAGAGACTCATCGCAGGACTCGATCCGCGCGACAGGTCGTTAATGCTGGAAATATTGAGAAACCAAAAAAATTCGGCGCTGTGTTTATTCAATAATATCTCATAAACTAATACATTATTTGACAAGGTTTTCAGAGATATCGCTAGAATAAAGATTATTTTAAATTTTAGTTCAATTTTTATTCCGGTTTTGTGTCATTTATTAAGTATTTGTGATTTGAAACTAGGATTGTCGTCAGATCACAGGCGTTTGTGCTCCCCGCGGGGAACACGTTAATAAAGCTATTTTTTCTTAACAATTAGAACGCGATTGCAATATATGATACACACTTCATGATGGACCCTGATGAGGGACCCTATATAAAAACATATAAATAAACGATTCGTGACTATTTGGTTACCGACACCACATAATACGAGTACAATGTGCCACCTACACATATCTCAACTTCCCGCGTCATAGGCGTAGTTCATATTAATATAATACGCGGCTGTATGATATGAATTTCAATAATTTGAATTTAATTTTAAGCACGCGTTTGCATTTCCATCACAAAACCGTATTAATATTTAGCATCATATCCCGAATAAAATGGACTTCAATAGCCGGCAGTAATGCAACTAAAATTCAAACTCACTCGATTGAGGTTACGTAATTATGTTTAATATTCAATATTCAACTGAGTTTAATAACTGGCGGTATTCATCCACTTGAGTTTATAAATATAAGCTTAATTGAAGTAATATTTGTAAATAATTTTAAAATTGATTTTACAATTAGAATGAGTTTTTTTCTAAAAGATTTTTTTTCCTTAAGACTATTTGAAGTGATTATATTCGTGTTTGGTGGCGTTTTAATGAAGAATGAATTTAAATGGTATTCAAGTGCATCATTTTAGTGAATGGTCAAAACAATTCATGTTTCGGGTGTAAGGTATCAATATTAAATTTATTTACAATGCTTTGAATTGATCAACATTAAATTTACCTTATTTTTAAAGTTAAATGCTTTATTACGTTTAAAAATAATGTATATATGTGACTGTTTATACTTAATCGTATGCGATTTAAGTCAAAACTTACATACCAAATTAAAAGCAGAACAATACAGTACTAAAAAGCAATATAAAACATACGTTTGCCAGCTAAATATTAATATTATCAAATAATATACTTTTTATTGAAGAACACACGCCAACACAATAAAAATATATTTGGAACATACAAAACAATCTGAAACTCTCTGCATGCTGTTTCACATCTTTTAGTTGCAGAAAACCGTACAAAGTATTCAACATTCAAATAAAGATTCAAAATATTATACCATTATTTCAAAGGAAAAAAACTATGCATATGGATCAATGAACCAAGTTTTAATTTTAGACACACGAATCATTCAAATGTTTACTGTTACTTTGCTTGTAGTAAATATTCTGTATTCTCAATTAACGTAATCTACTCATCATTGCTGACTGGCTAAGAACACCCAAATTTGGGTGAATAGCCAGTCATATATGAATATGTTCGAATCATAATTGTATCCATAACTAGAAATGATGACGAGTGAATTTTTAGTTTATCTTAAACTACATAATACAATCCTCGATTGCCTCTAATTGGGAAAGTTCATAAGCATTATTTCTTGCCTTAAAAACCGAAGTGAATTGTTTAAGTGCGCTTCACCTGAGTTCTTGAAGGCTACAGTCAACAAAGTTAAGATTGCTATGGAAATGACCAAACTTCGTTAAGAAATCTCAAGAAATAAAGATTCAAATAAGTGCATTTTTACCGTTACTTTTTGTACCATAATATGTAATAAATTTTTTCCCCTAGGTTTAGAGCGTCAATTATGAATTCAATTGCCAATATTTATGAGCTGCATGGTGTATGCAAATAAGTTTAAAAAAAACATCACGGATGTATTTTAAAGCAGCATTTAAATATACTCATATGAGATGTAAAACGTGAGTCAGTGATGGATGAAGCAATATTGCGAAGTAAAATCCGTCGAATGAAAAATTGTCGGGATACCTGAAAGATTTTCTGTGAAATCTTTTTTCCAATAGAAGAACAAAATTCCTTCGTCATAATGGAATATACCACTTCAAGAAGGATATATTCGGCATCGTTATGGTGCATTTAAGATCTTTATCTGGTGTAATATCGATTTCAACATTCATTTTGTACGCTAAATAATTCACAAATGAGCTTCAAGACGCGCTGTAGTTAAATTTCGTCGAAAATGAATTTTACATATTTTTTCAACTGTGAATTGTTGAAACTAGACTCTGTTTTATTTCCATTTAATTAAAAAAAAACATTTAATATTTTAACTTTATATTTACATATAATAACAACTGGATTCACAAATATAACCAAGAGAGATTTCTTGAAAGAATATTCAATAAAAATAATTATTTGTTATTCCATCATTTACATTAATAACTGCGACACAAATATATAAAATCACAATTAAAAAAATAAACAACTCTCGCGTGGTAGAGGTGTAACTTCTTAGCTCCTAGGAAAAGTTGATTTTATGCATTGCTTTTTTCCATTTGTTAAAGTTTTTTTTTTAGTATTATGAAATGGTTATGTGGAATTGAATTCAAGAAAATCTCTCTTAATTAAATAAAAAATCATGTGGAATTTAATTAAAGAAAATCTCTCTTGATTAAATAAAAAAAATTATAATAAATAATAATAATTTTAACAATAAATAATAATTTGAAGAATTATATAATACGAATACACTTAATAATATTAAATTTATATTTTTTAATATAAAATATATTAATATTTTTATGTTATTATTAATTATTAAATTAATAACTTTTAAATAATTATTTATTTATTATTATATTATTTTTATTATATTATTAATAACATATTAATAATAATATTATAGAATTAATTAATTATATTTTAATTATTTGTAATATAATAATAATATAATTATTAACATACTTGTATTATTATGATTATTGTATATATTAAATATAAATTATATATTTAATAAATATTAAAATAAAGATTAAAGAAAATAAAATAATTTAATATAAAGTAAAATTAAAAATTATTAAATATATTAATATAAAAATAATATTCATTAAAAATATTTTTATTTTTTATTTTTAGTAATAAATAATAATTTTAATAATAAATACTAATTTTAATAATAATATATAATATGTAATACAATAATATTAAAATAATATTAATTATTATTAATAATAAATAATTATTAATATTAAAATAATGAATAATAATTTATTAATAAATAAAATATAATATTTAATAATAATAAATAATAATTTAATAAAAATAATTTAAAAATAATAGTATAATACGCCGTTTCACTTTTCGTGACGTTCCGGCCAATTTGCTCTACCGCGCCTATAGAAGTTTCACTTCAATAAAACGTACATTTTTTTACCCTTCATTATTTTTTTGTCTTTTGGTCAATATACTGCACACACTACCGATGATATACCGCCATTTGGACCTTAACATTGTTCTCGTTACAAATTGAAATCATTTCGCCAGAAGTGAACCTCGAGATAGGAGGCAAAAACACGTGTTGCAGAGATTAATGTTATTAGTAGGATGATAAAGTTAATTATCTAATAATATTACTTAATTTGCCTTATTGGATATTTGAATCCGTAAATGAAGAATATAGGCCAATGCATTATTAAACATAATATAGAAGTGATCTGGAAATTATACTTTAGGCCTCCATTCTTTGGATATTATTTTTCCACTTCTTAAAAACCTGTATTAACATACTCGTACTTCAAGATCTAAAACAGAATCCATTTTCAAATACGCGTATTTAGAGACTAATGGAATTGGCTGCTTTGTGTATTTCAGACTTATGTCTGCCGATATATTATTTCTTACAGGCGGAGTACGTTGAGATCACTTTCATATTCATTCAATAAATTTAATATTTTCAATCGGTTCAATTATAAGTTCATTCATATAACAGAAAGAAAATGTACATTTTATTTGTGATGATTATTTGACTACAAAAAAATATTAGAGCACAGGAAACATATTAGAAAAATCATTAATGAATTTTTGTATCCGGACGATGGATTGTTCACATTTTTCTAGTAGGAATTAACATGTAACTTTTTAATAAAATATGTTTTTCCTTATAAGTAAGTATTCAATTCCTTTTAAAAGTAACGTTCTAGTTTATTCGTACTAAGCGACTTTGTACTGTCATTTAATTTTTTTCATTATTGAATTTAGTGTTTTTTCCACGTGACTTACTAATTTTTAAGTGTATTTTTAATTCGAACGTAAAATAAGATTTTATAATCAATTCCGTTACTGCGGTCGAGACAGCAAACATAAAACTAGAAAGTAAACTACACGACCGATTGCGAGTACATACTCGTATTGGGGTAAATAAGTATTTCCTAAATGGGAAAACCGAGACGATTTTCAAATGTTCACGGTAAAGAGCAAATAGTGGGAAATATTTAATTAAGTAATTTAGGGATGTTAGCATTCAAGGTTTTAGAAATATCGTGTAATTTGTTTACTTTTACGAAGTTGTAAAATATGGAAATAATGAAGATATTTTTACTTGGTTAAGTAACAAAATATTTCCTCAAAAAACAATATCTTTTCTTACCACACTGAATGTATTGTATTACACTTTCGCTGTATAAATTATAACCTGTCGGGTTTATAACAATGTGATCCCTTCCATCTCTCTTCCAACCATCCAGAAAAGTTTTTTTAAAGTGGGGTTTAAACCAGTGTTACGTAAAAACAGTCTGGAACCCTTGTTAAAAATATCGGATACTAGTGGGAACCGAACCCGTTATCCCATTAAAAGACAGATGTACTTTACCAACTAGTTCGTCATTGCCATAAATTAATTATTTCTTTTATTTCAAATTTATCATCAGAGTGGAACTGAGGAACGTACAAAAATGGAATAGTTTTTGTATTGTGGACGAGTGTTGTAGATGGATTGTACCATACACTTTTAAAAAAAAAGTATAATAACTTCCTACGTACAGTTTGTTGCTCATTTCATTCGTCGTCTTCGTTTGTAAATACTTTCTTTTTACTCCTTCAATATTAAGCAAGTACCAGTTATCTTACATCGAATCAAATAAAATGTTCAAAAATAGCAGGTTTACCGGACCCATAATGATAATGATCTTCCGTAAAAAATATATATTATCTTAAAAGTGTCCTGATTTAAATTGATGATATGCTTTACAGTGTATTTGATACATTTTTCAATAAATATCTTACGACAAAAGTAAATATTAACTATTGAAAATATGTCATTTGCAATGACTTTTACACTTTTTTGCATTATCTAGAGAATGTTTGTTGGCCTCTACAATAACTATCAAAATACAGGCATAATGCAAAAGTTCGGTGAGAGATCCGGTAACAGTAAGAGAGTAAAAGAAATATACATTATTCGATATTATACTCGTAGAACTCATTAACATAACTTATCTCTAAGAATCGACACATAAATTGTAAAGAATACTTAAATATTTGCTCTTAATATTTAACCTCAAAAATAAGTTCATGTTTAAAAAAAATTTTGCTGAATTTGTGAATTTAATATATGGAAATATATAATATAAAACGTCATATGCAAATGTTTGGCTCGTGTTATTCATTTCCTGCTGGCCGTTCACGGCGAAACCTCGTTCATTAAAAGTCTGCTCGCAAACGGAATGACAAATAAATTTTTTCGTCGTCATTTCATCCGTTTTTTTAATATATGAGTTTCCCCAGGGCTCGTGTACGTTCGGACAGGCAAGAATGTTTATTACTTGGCGAGGGTTGAATTTAATGCGCTCGACTCGAAAATGCCACGCTAATGTATTGAAATTCAGGAAAACGTGAATTTTCGACGCGTTTCCTGATTTTTTAAGGAGAAAATTTTGAATATCTTCCTTTTCTCTACCACATTTCAAGTATCATGCTTCAATGTATTTCAGCTACTTGAAATTTAAGAGAGTAAAATTAAGCCTTAAATTTGAACATTCAATGAAAGAAGAAAATATTTTTTATATTTTCTTAAGGTGTACGAGTATAAATAAAATATCTACCGTAAATGTTAAAAATATTTTCTTGAATAATAACCATGTTTCCTTGTTAACGAGATAAGTTACGTGTATCACGATTTGACCTTATTATTTATTTGCAGTCTGAGAATATTCATTTTCTTACATACTCGTACATAAAATAAAATTTGACTATTTCTGATTCAACAACTTTATTAAGAAAATTTCATTTATTTTATTGTTCGAATAAACACGAAACTGTCGTTTGTCTTATTTCTTATGTTGCCTTTATGCATCAGATTTTCTCTTTACGCATGCTTGTACAAACATGAATGGCAAAAAATCAAAAACCGGATTATACGTTTGTGGACTTGAATAAAAGTATATAACCGCGTGATAAGAGGCTAGTTTTCGTAAATATTTAATAAATGTGGTGTTGAATGTAAATTAAACCGTGGTGTTATATCATCATATGTCGAAAATAAAGTATGTATTAGAGCGAATAGTGCCTTAACTAAGTAGTTTCATATTTCAAAAAGGGTAACGCAAGGATATATTATGTCTCCTTGGTTGTTAAATATTTATATTCATGCATGACGGCACTAGCACTATCAATGGGTGGCATACAAATGTCACATGATAATGTGTGGGAAAAGCTGTATGTTGAAGACATGGTAATATTAGCGGAGAATGGGGATGATAAACAGAGTCTGATTATTAAATTTTATGAGAGGTGTGAGGAGAAAGATCCGAGAATGATTGTTGCTAAATCCAAATACATGATGGTAGAAAAATGTGAAAGGCAGAGTAAATGCGATACAGAGATGAGGAATGAAAGATTGAAGGAAGTTAAGGAAATCTGCTATTTATGTAGTATTTTCTCAGATGATGGAAGAGTTACGAGGAATATTTAAAGTCAATAAGGCACTAAAACATATACACTTGAACCGGACAGTGTCAAATCTTCTACGATCCACAACAGTATTTGAGTACCAAATTTGATGTATTGGAGTGAAACACGAACGTGAAAAAAAACTACGATTTGAATAAATTGTGTAAAAATGCGTGCTCTGAACAAAACATGGGATGACAATGCATGACAGAATATAAAATCAATACATCAGGTATGAATGTGACTTAAGGCTGATGCGCTGTGTAAGATGAAGAAGGGTACTTTGGGATAGTTTGGACCCGTGGAACAAACGTACAAAGAAATACTATTCAAGTATTAAATAAACAATGTTAATATGAGTAGAAGATGTGATAAAGGAACCCAAAAGAAGCATGGTTGATTCAAGTGAATATTTTGAGACAGGGAAACGTGAGAAAATAAATGAGAGATATCGTAGAGAGTTGTATGGATGTAGGGGAAATATGTGTGCTGATATAGGAAATTATGACACTTGATCCTCTTTGCCTATTCTAACAAGGAAATACGGTGGAGATATAAATTTTTTTCCAGGTTTTATTTTTTTCTACTAATTATGACAAAATGTTCTACAATACTAAGTAAAAATGGAAAAGATTTGTTTTTCACAGTCAAATCATCAATTATAATTGATCCTTTAATAATTATCAAAGGAGATACGTGTATACCATATAATTCAGAAGTTTGATGAAGTAGTTGTAAAGGGGATAAGGTGTTATACCGACTTCAACTCTGAATAAGCTTTATGAAAAAAATCAAAATCATTTTTTTATAGTTATTTGGACATATTCTTTCATATGGGTACGTTTAGCAAATTTATCGATTTGTTGCAATTTCTTACAATCAACCTGCATTTTTTATTCTAAATCATGTTTGGTATATTTAATATAAAAAAAAATTATATACGGATGGAAGTGGAGTATTAAAACAAATAAGAACAAAGCACATGAACCAGGAAATCAGGAACAAAAATCATTCCGAATTCCTGTCCTTTCTATGAACTACACATTCAAAAACCCTTTGAAGTGAAAGCTTGATTGATAAAAATGTGTGAACTTCTGTTCTTTAAAGGTAATTTTTGTGCAGAAACAAAGACGCTAATTTATTTATTTGATTGAATTACAGCACAACAGTGTATTTCACTTAACATTATAAACAATAGACAAGTGAATTAAAATAGTTAAAATTATTGACATTGTTAAAAAAAAAATTTAAGAAGAAGAAGATACCATGAAAACTTAAGTTGGAATATTGGTTTAAGAATTTAGTGAAAATAAAATAAGAGCTGTGAGATATACAACCAACTTTGTCTTTAAATAAGAATATGAAATTATACAAAAATTGTTTACAGGAACAGCAATACCAATTATTTTTTATAAAATATTTTATTTAGTTTTGTAACATACGTGTATAACAAAATATGATTTAAGACATCAAAATTTAGCCAAGCTGACTTATGAAACTCTGGGAAAATTATATTTTTATTTAAAGCAAAATAACGTTTGCTTTCTTTAATTTTTGTGTTAATTGAAGCATATTTATAAGAAGACAGGTATCATTCTAACGAGTATTACTATTTATCAAAATATAATTTGTAAAAAAAAACAAATTTGAATATTAATTATGAAGAAAATGCTAATATTTATTTGTGTTATAAATGATTCAATACTTAGAAGAATTAGAACAGACTTATCAAGAATTTAAATGGATAATAATCTTTCAACTTAAACGAAAATGTTAACTTGAAGTAGTAAATGCAAGTTGTCTTGTAACATCATAAGGTTGCACGTATTAATGCAGGGCTACTCAACTTCAAACGTGTTGTCCTTAGATGTTATACAAGTTTTAAGTTATTTATCTTGATATAATAGATTATTCATGCGCCACCGTTAGACCACTAACGTTTTCAACTAATACTATATACTGTATACTAGATACTTAATATGGGAATATCAATTATATAATGTCTTAATAACAGTTTTTTACGTTAATTTAATGATATGTTCGTAAGAAAATGAAATAAGGTTGTGGTTTATTGAATAAAATCAAATAAACAAGATTGTAAATGTCATAATTTATTTCTCACACTTAAGTTAAAGGCTACATACCATAAGTAAAATGTCAGATAACACAATCTCAAACTCAGCGTGACTCATTCACAATAGTTCTCCTGTCGGCACGCGCTATCTTAAGTGGAGTTATTGTGTGATTGACAATGACAGTGTAATTTTCCCAGTCAGCTGATAAATTTATCTATAAAATTAATATTAAAATTATCCAAGAATGTTTACCACCAAAACTATTTGTGGCTTAGAATATATTACCAACTCCAGAAACCATTAACGAAGAATGTTTAATATTTGGCCTCAAAGAATGCCTATAACAAAACTGAAATTATTCTATCAACAGAATTCCTCATATATGAACATAATGTATAATGTGCTCTGAAAATATCTGAGTTTTAAACTTAAGCTGTTCAATTTTAATAATATGTTTACTTTTTAAATTTTGCGTGATACACGTCTTGTCAACCAGTTGTTATATTTGTTTTAGTTTAAATATAATATATACTGTGGATCAATTATCTATAAACACAACTGTTTTGCGTGACACACGTCTTGTCAACCAGTTGTTATATTTGTTTTAGTTTAAATATAATATATACTGTGGATCAATTATCTATAAACACCACTGTTTTGCGTGATACACGTCTTGTCAACCAGTTGTTATATTTGTTTTAGTTTAAATATAATATATACTGTGGATCAATTATCTATAAACACAACTGTTTTGCGTGATACACGTCTTGTCAACCAGTTGTTATATTTGTTTTAGTTTAAATATAATATATACTGTGGATCAATTATCTATAAACACAACTGTTTTGCGTGATACACGTCTTGTCAACCAGTTGTTATATTTGTTTTAGTTTAAATATAATATATACTGTGGATCAATTATCTATAAACACAACTGTTTTGCGTGATACACGTCTTGTCAACCAGTTGTTATATTTGTTTTAGTTTAAATATAATATATACTGTGGATCAATTATCTATAAACACAACTGTTTTGCGTGATACACGTCTTGTCAACCAGTTGTTATATTTGTTTTAGTTTAAATATAATATATACTGTGGATCAATTATCTATAAACACCACTGTTTTGCGTGATACACGTCTTGTCAACCAGTTGTTATATTTGTTTTAGTTTAAATATAATATATACTGTGGATCAATTATCTATAAACACCACTGTTTTGCGTGATACACGTCTTGTCAACCAGTTGTTATATTTGTTTTAGTTTAAATATAATATATACTGTGGATCAATTATCTATAAACACCACTGTTTTGCGTGATACACGTCTTGTCAACCAGTTGTTATATTTGTTTTAGTTTAAATATAATATATACTGTGGATCAATTATCTATAAACACCACTGTTTTGCGTGATACACGTCTTGTCAACCAGTTGTTATATTTGTTTTAGTTTAAATATAATATATACTGTGGATCAATTATCTATAAACACCACTGTTTTGCGTGATACACGTCTTGTCAACCAGTTGTTATATTTGTTTTAGTTTAAATATAATATATACTGTGGATCAATTATCTATAAACACCACTGTTTTGCGTGATACACGTCTTGTCAACCAGTTGTTATATTTGTTTTAGTTTAAATATAATATATACTGTGGATCAATTATCTATAAACACCACTGTTTTGCGTGATACACGTCTTGTCAACAAGTTGTTATATTTGTTTTAGTTTAAATATAATATATACTGTGGATCAATTATCTATAAACACCACTGTTTTGCGTGATACACGTCTTGTCAACCAGTTGTTATATTTGTTTTAGTTTAAATATAATATATACTGTGGATCAATTATCTATAAACACCACTGTTTTGCGTGATACACGTCTTGTCAACCAACTGTTATGCGTGATACACGTCTTGTCAACCAGTTGTTATATTTGTTTTAGTTTAAATATAATATATACTGTGGATCAATTATCTATAAACACCACTGTTTTGCGTGATACACGTCTTGTCAACCAGTTGTTATATTTGTTTTAGTTTAAATATAATATATACTGTGGATCAATTATCTATAAACACCACTGTTTTGCGTGATACACGTCTTGTCAACCAGTTGTTATATTTGTTTTAGTTTAAATATAATATATACTGTGGATCAATTATCTATAAACACCACTGTTTTGCGTGATACACGTCTTGTCAACCAGTTGTTATATTTGTTTTAGTTTAAATATAATATATACTGTGGATCAATTATCTATAAACACCACTGTTTTGCGTGATACACGTCTTGTCAACCAGTTGTTATATTTGTTTTAGTTTAAATATAATATATACTGTGGATCAATTATCTATAAACACCACTGTTTTGCGTGATACACGTCTTGTCAACCAGTTGTTATATTTGTTTTAGTTTAAATATAATATATACTGTGGATCAATTATCTATAAACACCACTGTTTTGCGTGATACACGTCTTGTCAACCAGTTGTTATATTTGTTTTAGTTTAAATATAATATATACTGTGGATCAATTATCTATAAACACCACTATTTTGATAACTTGAGGCAGATTGTTAGCTTATAAAGTACGTTTTACTTTTGTGGTAAGGGATTTTTGTATCAAATGATATACGGCCTAAACAATAGGTACAAAATCTAAGTGCGCTAATGAAGCATGTGATAGGAGGACAGTTTTGTAAGAGATTTTAATCAGTAACTATTGATTTCGATTCATATTTTACCTGAGAAAGGTGACCACGTGTCACAGTTTTAGAACAGTCTTCAATGGTTTTGAATTAGACAATGAAAAACTTTCAAATATTATTTTGTATGCTTAACGATCCCAATGTTCCTTAATATCTTTGCGAAAAAATCATCTTTCTTTCAAAACACGGACGTTCTTTTCGATCAAACGATGAGATACGAGTACCTCTTTGCATACCAACCCGCTACGTTTCATTTAACATATCTCAATTTGCGGTTCACTCGGCGCGACTGTGGAAGGAACTTTCAGACGTTATAAGATGTGCACTATCCTTAATTACGTTTAACAGAGAATTGAAAAAAAATAGTGCAATACTCAGAATATCATTTCATCCTTATTTTCGTGTGTTTCCCTTCCTTATCCTTGAACGAATTCTTTTCCTCTACTTCCGTCATTATTGTTGAGAGATTGGTAATTTATTTATTTTTTGCCTTGAATTTAAACGAATATTTTTTTGGAAAAATTATCATTGATTAAAACATATACCATGGATGTCATGGATTAAAACATGTCATGGATCAAAATATAAACATGTATCCAAGATGAGGTGGTTAGTTGGAATAAATTGTTGTATAGAAATTAGCCCGCCAGGTATATCATAACCATGTACACAAAATAATGAAAATAAATATCATTATAATATATTCCTCACACCAAAGAAATTACTATTGTATTCCATAGGCTTATGAACGACTACGCAGTCAAGTTGCAATATAATTTATGATTATACAATACTATAGATAACAATAAATTTTTCTAGAAAAACAAATAATTTCTTTCGCAAACTTCACTGTGATTCTTCATTTCTTTTGGAAGTTTAATTTTAAATAAATATTATATTTGAAATTTTGTAATAACAAGAAATTTTCAGGTTTAGAAATAAAAAAATCAACGTTGTTGATAAATTTAAATTAAACATATCAAGAGGCATTATTCCACTCCAAGATGAGAATATGTGATAAGTAACAAAAGTTTGGAAACTTATATCATATGAAAAACCGATGAAGAAAACTTTTAATTTTGATTATAATTGTTGATGTGTGACGAAATGAGTTAATTCGTCATCTAGAGCTAGTGAAATACTACATGTTGTTTATTTTATTTTAAAACGTCAAATTTTCAGTTGATTGAACCTGTAAAATGATAAGATTTTTTTCTTCTACAGAATCCTATTTGGATCTTAGCGCCCAAGACCTGGAGTTCGGCTTCAACGAGACCAGAAGAGACCGAATACTACGCACTTATGTCCGAAACGCGTACTACTTTCACCTCAACGAGATATTTTCAACCCTCAAGAATGAATACACGGATTGGGACAGACCTGTACAGAATCCACTTAACGTCAGGGATGCAACACTGGAAGTATGTTTAATTTAATTGTTTATTTTTTTAAATAAATTATCCCTGGAGCCCCGTTTGATAGTAATAACATTAAAATTTAATTTTCTTTTAATTATAAATACTATTAAAAAAAATTTACTTAATTTATGGATACAATTGACTTTCTTAAAGAAAATAATTTCTCTGTATTTCTTGTTGTTTAAAAGGAATCAAATATTTATTTTATCAAAGGGAATAAAATTATTTTTCATTCATTCGTCTTATTTTGATGGAGCTAAAACAAAAGGTGTTTTTAATGACGATAAATATTTCAATTCTATAAAGCCAGATAAATTATAGAAATGTTTAAAATGGCTGTGACAAAAAATGGGTTTTTAATAATATTTTCATGAATGAGTTGACCAGTTCATATTTAATTGCGATAAAGTTTTAACATTTTGTTTGATTTAAGATATTTTATTTCTTACTAACAATTACATGAATTTCTTGAAAAAGTATTAATAATTAACTTAGGGAAACAAATAATTTGTAAAGACTTATTTTTTTCATTTTACCTTTTCTAGACTTATTGAAATTGAAAGTAATTTTTTTATATTATAACAAAAAATGTCTTGACCTCATTTAACGCAAGATGATAATATTAACAAAGAAAAAGACTTTGTCAATACGTTTTTATTATACTGTGTATTTTTTTACATTTAAATGTTGTCTTTATATTTTGTTTGAATGAAATAACAGTTTAATTAAAACTGTTTATTATCAAATAAGGTCTACAAATATGGTATAAAACATTTTACGACCTCATTCATTTTTCCAAAAGGACATTTCAAAGATGTAAAAGTCTATCAAATTCTTTATTGTGTGCTGTAAGAACTCTTAATCAAACATATTTTTTTGTAAAAAAAAGGAAATTGTATTTATTGGTGTAAAAATATAGATTTAAAGTAAAAATTTGATTAAAATTTCGTTATGAATATCAATCAGCACCAAGAAGTCTCAAAAGTTGTAGGAAAAAAAGTAATTAATAAAATATGTGACTCAAAAAAATATTGATTCCATTTTTATTCAAAATTGCATACATAAAGTTGAATAATAATAAAAAAAATATAGACGACTTATGTGGCGTTGATTCGTTATATCATAACACCTCAGTGATGTTTTTTAAAAAGGTTTTGATTACGCTAAGTAAATATATGAATATAAATTTTTAAATTAAAATGAACATAATTCGTTTTCATTTCCCACATAAATAAATCAAATCCCTTTCGAAGAAGAATAAGTTATTTCGTTACTAAAATTAGACAAATATTGTCCTTATGCAAATTGTATTTGCAACCGCAAAAATAAGTCAATATTTTTGGATCTTAATGTGAGAATAAATTTAAAGCGGAAAACACTTGAATAATTTCGAATTCAAATTATATTTGTTTTAAAAAACAAAAATATTAAACAAATCAAAAGGCATATTCATGATGCTGATACTCCATGGTACGATGAGTTTTGACTTGAATAACGGTTGTCCACCGGCTCTTTTCCGCCTCCTCCACTTTCCAGCCCTGTACGTCCAGCAGCCCTCCTCAACTCCATTTGTCCTCTTTTCCTTTACCTCTTTGTCTGCTTAGCCATAGTGTTAATTGTATGTTAATACATTTGTACCACCATTTTCTCTCTCTTTATATTCACGGTTTGACGATTTGGATATAACACGATGTATTTTTCTAAGGATTTCATTTTTAACTATGTGAAATAAAGCAAGGGAAATATTTGTTCGGCAGGTACTCAGTGATGGTCACACAGCAGCCCCATTGATTAGATTAGGCTACCTACATGCCATGAGAGGAGGGAAAACATTTTTTGCACATTTCCAGCATCTTTCTAGTGACAGGGATTATCCACAGGTAAACATATTGGTTTATTGCAAGACAATATTATGTTTTTAGCTTTTTTATTTCAAATAAGAAGTATAAGATCATAAGAATATTCTTAGATTTTTTTAATAAACACCTAATTTTTAGTAAAGAAATAATATTTTAAACAATCATTATCATTCAAACAACATAAAATCAGTGGGTTACGCCCGTGTGTGGTCATAAATACGGTTTAAAAGGTATTTTTTAATGAAATGTCATAGTTATCCTTGAATAATGACCGTGAACTCCTTTATATAAAATTTGATAGTAAAAATATTATTTGACAGCTGTCACTTCTTGACATGATTTTTTGACATAAAGTAACAGCGGAAAATGATATCATATATTTATTAAAAATAGATGACTTTACTATTTAATCGTAAAATATAAATATTAAAACGAGAAAGCAGTTTAAAATTAGTAAAAATGCTTGACTCTTCTATGATGTATGATAATAAAACCGTATTATTATATTCACATATCAGGCTTACTCACTTTATACTGTTGCTATGTAAATAAATTAATTTGGTTGTTTAAATATATACTGTAGTATATATAAAGTGTTTTGTCAATAAGAAATACGAGTACACTCTGTTTTGAGTTTCATTTCACTACATTATTAAACATTTACAATTTCTTTCTGGAAATAGATTGAACTCAATTTTTTGTTAAAAATAGCCTAAATGTTAGTTTTTAATTGTTTCTGCATGACAAACTTTCAATTTGAAGTATTACGGATCAAAATGATAAGATTGCTGCAAATCGAGCCGCAGACACTGACAGGACGAGTCGATCGCGTCAATCACAACGAGCAAGCCCTAGAGAAGCAGCAACACAATAATATGAATCAATCAAAGCGTCATCACAAATCAATCAAAGCGTCATCGCGTCATATTAAAACCAAACTTATTTACTTCCGTTATTATTGACGGGTTATTAATTTCTAGTAACGATATAAACATGCAGAGATTTTCAAAATACTGATAAAATTAAGGAACTTGAACGATAATTTATGTAAAATATATTTTTAACAATTTATTTATTCCAGATTATTTTTTTTATGTAAACAGAGGATGTTAATAATAATAATAATAATAATAACAATAATAATAATAATAATAATATTAATAATAATAATAACAGAGGATGTTAATAATTAATAAAGGATGTTAATACAGTTTTATAAAAAAAATATTAAGTTGTCAATAAAATTTTCACAAACAAATAAATTCAAAATCTTCTTTAAATTAAATTCTCACAGGTGTTTAGTTTCTCATTTAATTATATAAAAACAGCTTTGAAATATTACGACTAAAATATTTTTCAGAAAAAAATATTATTTCACTCTATTTTTTCCCCCGCCTCTACTCTTCAGACCAATTCCAGTTCTGACGTCGTGTTTTTTATTTGGTTTGTATATTTTTGGTTTTACACATAATTGAACACGCCGCGCCGGTGCTACAATTATTGTCCCGGCAATGGAAGTGCGGTACTTATCAGCAACAAAACAATTCACTTATTTATACCCTGTATTTTTAAAGAATTAATGCAAGTGTTTTTAATGCTTTGAAAATGAAAAGTTTAATTTATGACAGTGGTCATATTTGTTACAAAATACTTTAAGTTATTTAAGTGGAAACTAATATAGTATTGAAAAAATATTTTTAACTTAAATGTATTTCGCGGTAATTTCCATATAAAATTCGTAGCTCGCGTTGTGTTATATTGACAATCATGTTATTTGGTTACAATACTAATTTGACCTTTGTAGATTCATTCATTATCATTGAAAATGTACTGAATATAGAAAACCAAAGAATTTTGCAGTCCTTGGTTCATAAATACCGTATACATCAGAAAATATTTATATTCAAAACTGAAATTAATGAATTTACTAATAATTTCTTCACATTTACAAGTATATTTTTTGCCTTTCCAATATTGAATCAAAATCATTCTTAAAGTCATTGAACGTAAACACATAGGAATTATAAATCATTAATTTGCCAAATATCAATACCAAAAAACATTCCTGTCGAGCACAAACAATTTTGTAGAATTTGAAATGAATAAGCTAAATTCATTTGTATATTTAATTTTCACAATTGAAATAACTCAATTAATAATTAATAACTTTTAATTAGTATTTGAGTAAGCCTTGGTTCTGATTTTTAATCCAAAATATATACGAGTATAGATATATATAAATAAATATTATTTTCGTTCTCCCGAATAATTAGTATAAGAGTAGATCTTTCGTAAAATGGGAACAACATGAATTTATTTCTCATTTTGATTTCAATACAGCAATTTCGTTGTTACGATGAAAAGTGATTAATTTCATTTTGACATAAAATTCAAAAAGTAATTTAGTTTTGTTAATGTAG
Organism: Odontocerum albicorne; assembly: GCA_949825065.1. NCBI lineage: Eukaryota > Metazoa > Arthropoda > Insecta > Trichoptera > Odontoceridae > Odontocerum > Odontocerum albicorne. The sequence continues at coordinate 29,583,756 of OX463841.1, read as the reverse complement.
GTAAGGAGTGTTTGGAGCTTAACCAGGAATATTATAAACTTATCACTATCGTATTAAACCGGGTGGAAATCAGGAGTGAAAATAAGTTCATGAATTAATTTCAAAAATATATTTTTTATCGTAAAAATCGTTTTTCTCAATCCAACCTTGTACTTGTTTTGTGTTTCAAAAGAGTTATCAAAACTAAATATTTTAAAATTAACGACGAACACCTTGATTAAGTTTAACGAAATAAACCAAAAACAATGCGGTAAAAGCGAAAGTCTTTGTGGTTGTTCATAGTATGACTATTTAAAACAATGCGGTAAAAGCGAAAGTCTTTGTGGTTGTTCATAGTATGACTATTTAAAAATAAAAATTAAACAAATGACTACTTCAGATATAATCCCATTAGTTTTTTAAATGATGTAGAAAGATTTGACGAGGACAAGTAAACGTTCTGTTAGTTATTCGTTAAAAATCCTTCTTTGGGTTCCTTTTAACTAGACTGCTAAGTTTTTAAATGCATATTTATAATGTTTACTTATTTGTATACCTCAAGTATTCCGTAAACAATAAATCATTTACTTTGCTTTGTAAACAAACATTTAAAATAATTATTTGATTAAATTGATATCAAATAAAAAAAATTGATTTGTAGTATTCCAATGTATTTTATGTATTTCAATGATGAGTTCTTTTTTTAAAGTTTTACTTCGATAAAAAAACCGATCATTTTATATGTTTAATATTATATCGACCTACATTATTATCTTATAACATATCTTATACAGACAACAAAACACAAAATGTAAATTCAAATTATTGCTTCTAAAAAACTTGAGTACCCATATATGAGCTATTTCGCCGAAAAGCCTGACATTTAAGTTTTATTATCATGACATAAAACTTTTATTTTTTAAAAGCCTTCTTTACTTAACGTTTATATTTATACTTATTTTGATATGTTTTCATGTACACTACAGTGTTTGTTTGATAAGAATATTGCATTATCAATAAAAAAATGGGGAAGAAAAAGAAGAATATTAACTAAATTTGTTAAAAAAAATAAAGGACCTAAATCAATTGTAATAAAACTCTTAGACCACACTTAATTTACATCAGATATCGTGTAAAACTCTTAGACCACACTTAATTTACATCAGATATCGTGTAGAACTCTTAGACCACACTTAGTTTACATCAGATATCGTGTAAAACTCTTAGACCACACTTAATTTACATCAGATATCGTGTAAAACTCTTAGACCACACATAGTTTACATCAGATATCGTGTAAAACTCTTAGACCACACTTAATTTACATCAGATATCGTGTAAAACTCTTAGACCACACTTAGTTTACATCAGATATCGTGTAAAACTCTTAGACCACACTTAATTTACATCAGATATCGTGTAGTTTGTTTGGATGCTATTATATGTTAATTAAAATTTTGAAATGAAAAGAATAATTGTTAATGAAAAAATATATTTATTACAAAATTTTAATTACGTTCAATACAATCGGATTGACTAATAACCATTTTTAATCTTTTTGAAAATAGTTATAAATCAATCCGATAAAAATCGGTTGGAAGAAAAAACTTATTTGGTTTACATTATGAGTTCAACTAGACATTTCCGATTGGAATTTAAACGATCCACGTTAGGGTACATACTCGTAAGTCGTCACTGGACATTTAACATTACTAAAACAAGTTAGAAAATATATATGTATGTTCAAAAATATAAAAAAATTCTTTATTTTATACATACATATTGTATTATATATACCATCAATTCATATTCCATTTTGGGGTAGGCAGAGACATACAAACACTTCTTTTTATTCATGCGCACAGCTCTCATCCCATCAACATCCATATCTCATCATAGATGCTCTCCCGTTTCTCATACTTCTTACCTTTCTCTAATTTAAAATTTAATTATTTTTCTTGTTCTTCCCCTTCCTTGCTCTGTATTCATTTCAGACAAATATATTTGTTTAATAAAGTCATTCGAAACTCACTCTCTAAATATGGCCAAACCATCTCAAGATTTCTTTCTTAAGTGTACCTATAACATTCGTTCGTAACAAACAATTACACTTTATCCGATTATTTCTTACTCTATTAAACATTGAAATAGCAGAAATTCAACGTAAGGTACACATTTGAACAGCATTTATTCTGCTCTTATAAATTCCTCTCAATGCCCAGACTTCGTTTACGTACACCAAGTTGGCACTCGCATACCACTGTAAACAATCATTTTTGAACATTTTGTCAAAATCTTCACTTTGTGTTTACATTATTATACCAATTAATAAAAATGTACGCATATTTTTAATTAAAAATGTTACTTTCGATATTTGGTTTTTCAAAATTAGTATCCTGCAGCCCTTTCAAGTGACGGGGCATCGTAGCCGAAACGACGGCGGGCGCCGCGACGCTCCGACCGACTCGTAGCAGGGGCCTTTACAGAGTGCCGTATTATTGTAATGGCCGTGGAGAACTTATCCAATCTTAATTTATTGTGCCATTTGGCTTTAATAGGAAATTACAAAAGAATTCTCTAAGAAAATCGGGATATTTTTCTTTGCCGGCGTGTCTCTATCAGGAAGACACACTATCTTCGATCTTGAACGGTACTAAATGAGGCATAGCCGTTATCTTGGCATGTCAATATACAATAGTTTCTTCTTTAACCATTTAAAAAGACATTTCCAGTTAAAGAAGTTAAGGTGCTTTTAGTTTTTATTGTTTGAAGAAGTATGGACTTTCCGTTCTTTTATCAAATTAGTAATCGATTGAGAAATAAGAACATTTGTCATTATAGAAAAAAAATCTTATAAACCTGTTTTTATTTAAGCTCTGTGGTCTGATTTGTTTCACAACGGGATTCAGATTTGTAGTAAAAAAGGGCCAAAATCGCTTAAGAATTTGTCGAAGAGGTTTTTATTACCAGTCCACATACAAGGTAAACCACAAACTACGTACCTACTTTGGAAATTCTCATCACCCTAGTGAATACGAGTATATTAAAGAGTACGATAAAAATGAATTTAAACTTAAAATAAGAATTATAGTGATTGATGAACTATCGTGGCTTTTTTAATCGAAGAGATTCATTTTATTCATCCATTAGCGATCATTTTCATTGATATGAACAAATTTTGTAACGATATTATCGGATGCTTAGGTCATTTTTAATTTTAACGAGAATATTAAGTGAAACGTATTTTTTTCTTCTTCTTCTTCAGCCGTTCTGGATCCATCCCTGGATATAGGCCTCCCCTTTGGTCTTCCACAACTCCCTATCTCGGGCACACTGCATCCACTTCACCCCCGCGGCATGTCTAATATCGTCCGACCATCTAGCCTGTGGTCTCCCCACACCTCTCCTGTCCGTTCTAGGCTGCCATTACAGGACCTTTTTCGTCCATCGAGAGTCGGAGCATCTGGCAATATGTCCTGCCCAGCTCCATTTTAAGGCAGCTGCTCTCTCAACTACGTCCGTGACTTTGGTTCTCTCTCTTATCCATTTGTTAGTCTTTCTATCTCGCAGTGAAACTCCCAACATCCTCGTCTCCATGGCTCTCTGTGTCACTAATAGTTTTTGCGTTATTCGCTTTGTTAGGACAGAGGTTGAATCGGTTCTTCCTCTGTAGTAGAAGTAACATTATATTCACATATGTTTTTTTAAATTCATTCTCATGAAATCTTGTTCATAAATTTGAAGAACAAACGGTCTAACCTGTGTTTGCTCCAGTCATCATGCTTAAAGATTTTGTTTGCATTATATTGTATTGTGTAATACTTGCGTTGTATACAATACAGTTTAGAGGGTTTAATGTCAGATTAAAATATCTTCCAACCGACCAGAAATAGGTAAAAGGTTAGAGGTTCGGGTGAATTTCTTTAAGAGTTCCTTTCCCTATTTTTTTTATTTTGGTGTTGGGGAAATTGAAAAATGCACTGGGAATAGAATGGTTTACTACTTCAAGGTATTAATAATTGTAATAAAACATTCGATATTTCCAATATGAGTATTACAATAAACTTTATATACAGCTATTTATGACGCAGTTTGACAGGGTACAAAGCACCTTTAACGCACCGACACGCTGAAATTTACATGTTTGTAAATTCAGCCATAAATGATTTCACTTTTGTTACACAACTTCACAAGTTGAAGTGTCTGAAAGAAGTATGTTTAGATTGTGTCATATGGTGTGCAAATCTTTGAATGGTCTGGAAAAGTAGTACACGACAGGGAAACGTGCTACACTTCAATTGTCTTACTCTCTAAGTATTACATTCCATTTGAGGTAAATCGAGTGAACCGATTGGTATATGTCGATCGGACTTTAAGATTTGCTGACTTTAAAGTTTAAGCAAATTGATGGTAAAGATGTGTTTTTGAAATTCATAATTTTCGAGAAATGTTAAATATTAACGTATGCATGCTACATTCATTTGCTTGAGAAATAATCTAAAAATATTAAATATTAGACTTCTTTGTAATTATACGGAAGCTTTAAAGAACCATGGGTAGACTACATTAAATATTTAACCATTCAGAAATTGTTAAACAACATTAAAGGGAATATTTTGGGCACATGACACGCTACCGAAATAGATATTTCTTCAAACATTTATGAAAGGACGAACGGACTTTCCCGGCTGACAAATAATCGAAAGTGTACGGACCTTGAAGTTCAAGAGTTATATCATATAGTATAACACTTTTAACACATACAGGATAACCTGACTAGTTTGTTTCCATGTAGGGGTCTCTTCCAACTAATGAAAAAAAAGTAAAGAAGTCGTTAAATAAAAACTAGGCTGGAGCTTTGAAAGACTAGACTGGAAATTTCAGGGTCTGCAGTTTCAATTATCTGCGACACATTGTTCGAGATGTTTTCCCCTGAAGCTTAGTTGGTTGAACATTTATCTTCCACTCAAAATTCTAAGGCTCGATTTCAGATGGTACCTAAACGAAATGAAGATTTATAGACATTTGGATAGTTTTGTGGTATAAAATAGGAATACTTTTTTACCATTTTGAGTCAAAACCGAAGCTCTTACGTAAAAGACAAGTCTTACGAACAAGGTCAAGCGGTTTTAAAAAAACACGATATTTGGGATTTATTACTAGCTATAATATCAAATGATCTCGTTCTTTTGAAACAATTTCTTATTAGATAAAAATCAACCATATGACAAGTTCTCAAATTAGATCTTAATATTTTTGTTCCTGTATTGTTTTGCCCATTTCCAGGTATCACTCAACGAACACCTTCAGAATGGTTACTTCCATTGTCAAGATGTTCGTTGAAAAAAACGGTAAAGGGGCAAAAAAAACAAAAACATTTTTATTAAATCTGGATATTGTAGACTTTCACTAAGAATTGTCTGTCGAGAAGGTTTTTATGATAGAGTACTTTACCACTTTTATAAAGGCATTTATGCTCTCAGAAGGAACAAAGGTAAGGTGGTTTGAAATAAAATATTTTTTTAAGCATGGCTTGGGATTAAAATAATAATGATTGTTTTATACAGCGTTCAGGATCAGTACACGGTGAAGACATCCCATACTGCTTTGGGTTACCCCTCGTGAGTGGACTGCCTTTTTTAAGCATGGCTTGGGATTAAAATAATAATGATTGTTTTATACAGCGTTCAGGATCAGTACACGGTGAAGACATCCCATACTGCTTTGGGTTACCCCTCGTGAGTGGACTGCCCTTTTTCCCTCACAACTACACAGCTACGGACCAGGCCATCTCCAAGACTCTCATGCAGTACGTGACCAATTTTGCTAAAACTGGGTAAGTAATCACTCAATAATACAATATAAAAAATGAATATCTATTTATTTTATAAAACTTCAAATTGCAGATGAAAACGTCAAAATAAAACAGGAAAATATAAGTACTAAAAATAATATCAGTTTATATGTGTACCTGAATCTTAAATTATGAATTTTACTTGTATTTAGATTTTCGTACAACTTTTTGTCCTTCTTATCAAATTTACACGGTGAGGGTTACACACTTCCTTGAAGACTACGAGTATATCGATATAGTAGAAACCATCCAGCTTAATATGGCTAATAAGTTAAAGTTTTCCGACATGGCCTTCGTTGTTGCTGAACCTTTTTAGTGAAACAATATGCTTGTGAAGCTACGCACGTAATAGGATCTAGGGATTTCAGAAGGTGATTGAATGAGATTCTTTATACGAGAAGTCTTCAAACCACTCTTAAGTAAGGTTTACTGATCTTGATCATCACCTAGTTACATTATGCTGATAACGATGATACTTAACCATCATCATTATTATAATCTAACTTGGTGCTGGTTTCTTCCTTATTTTTGATAGTTAAGTTTTTCGTTCATCATATTTCAGCACTGGTTTTCTCAAGTAACTATAGTCATCTTCTTCGATTTATTTCCTGTTTATAACCTCCAGTTCGTCATCCAACACAGCCACCATTACTTTGGTCTCTCAACATTCTGTCTTCCATATAGTTTTGCCATTAAACCTGTTTTTTTAATATATAACCACTTCCATAAATTAAACTTGCCCTCTACAGATGTGACTTAGATGACGTTAAGTTCATCATATTAATGTGGTTGCAACGGATGTGCCTAATTCCATTTTCCTTTACCTCCAATCTTTCTTCGAACTGTTATCGCAAAGATAATAAACGCAATAGCAGAAATGTTTCTTTAAACCTAATTTTGTTGTCAATTTAATAATTGAATGTTTTCTTTTTTATAAATAAATATATTTATAGTTGATAAGACGTCTGTATTTTAACCCGGGGGTTATGGGTTCGATTCGTATTGTAACAGATTTTTTTGAATGAATTTCATTGGTTTTCACTTCAGGCCTCTTTAGAATATTTATTTTCCCATTTCAATTCAAAAGATAACGGGGTAAAAGGTGCTCTCACTTGGGACTCGAACCCACTTACACTAAACAAATCACGTCTAGCAGCGCTCGAACGATTCATGTTTAACTATTTTTGTATACATTACAACCTTATAGGGTTATTGGTGATCTCCTCCAACCAACCAGAAATATGTTAATGGGGTCTTAAATGAAAACCAGATTGATAACCTTTTTTGAACTGGATTCCAGTGGGAATCGAACCCGCAACATCCGAGTCGGAGGACAGGCGTCTTACCAACTAGGCGATGGTGGTCGTCTTTCTGGTTGGGTGTAAGATATTTCCAAATGGCAAAACGCCCTCCTGGTACAACCTAAGTGTAATACAATAAAAGTGATATTTGCATCTGATCCAAAGCAGAGTACACCACTCCTTCCGAGGTGGGAAAAAAACCAGGAAACTCCACCGTCGGATCGCCCACAAGATGTTTCTTTTACGTCATACTCCGTCCTACGCGACCACTCTTTATCGGCGATCAGTCTGTTGTCGATTTGTTTCAGAGTTTTCTAGATTGGTCGATAAGATGGGAGATGGAGTAGCGGTAGTTATTTTATTTCCGTAATAACAAGCAGTTTGTCAATTTTCCACATCACTTTTCACTCTTTAATGAGATTTATTTTACGACTGCAATCAAGAGGAGAAATATTTGCTAATACAGGAAACCGCATTGTAGGCGTAAGATTGTTAAAGTCAAAGTAATCCTTTTCGATTGGTTCGTTGTTAAAGTAAGCCTTTTCATTAATTCATTCCATTAAAGGGGGGAGGAAGGGGGGTTGTTTACACGAGACAAGTATTCAAAGTTCGGAATATGTTTGCTGTTGTTCAGATAAAGCTTACACATTGTATTCAAAGCTTTTCACGCGTTCCATGTCATGTCGCCGTATAAATGTCGGTCATAACACGTGGGTGCGCAATAAACTAAACAGAGATTTATTGCCGTTGGAGAGCTAGTTTATTAAAGAAGGATGCCAAACTAAATTACTAAACATTCATAACGCACTGCGTACACCAAATGTAGGTCCGCAAATTGGGGATCGGGGATGATTTTTTGTCATTCCTGTGGAGATGAGGAGATTTTGAATGTATTAGTATATTATGGACAAGCCAGTACATGTCAGAAAACCTGCAGTTTTGACAGATTAAATAAGAAATTTTGAACGACAGAAAATCGAAATAACATGACAATTAGCTGCTATTTGCCGATCAAATTAAACATTGTCAAACCAAACCAAGGTAAGAGTGAGAGAAAGCGGATCTCTAGTTCTATGGACGATATCTGAAAGGCGCTAAAATCAGTTTGATATTGATATTGCACTTCCGATATTTCTGTTAATGCCTCCGATATTTCTGTTAATCTATAGCATCCTATGAAAAACGTTTACGTTAATTAAAAATAATCAAAACATATTTGAAATCTAGATTTAATGAATAATATTGCCAGATTATCTCAATGTAATGTTTGATGTCGTACCAAATAAGTCTCAAGTTATTGATGAAATTACCACCAAAGCTCTAAAAGTAAAGTTACGAATGTTTGATGGATTAATTTTCATACGTCGATTAACATTGTGTAGGAAAGTTAACACTCACCTCCAAATTTCCCTTTTTTGATGGCTGGGATGAGGATGATGATTCTTTAGAAAGTAAAAAAACTAACCATTTTAAAATAGGGAAAATATTACTGCAATTTGACTAGTTACAAAAAGTGTTTAAAATTGTCTTCTTATTATTAGAGCGCGTTTTGAAATGTCTGTCTCAGGTACTAAAATATCTTATCCCAGCTCTGAAAATAAGGCATATTGAGATTTTGTCACGACAACAGAATCATTAAAATTTATGTAAATCGGTTAATTGGCGAGAAAGAAATTTTAATTCAGGAGCAATTATTTTTTACAGCAAAAATATCTAGAATAAGAATCGAATCAAAAATCGAAAAATTCATTGAATATCGAGAAAATTACGTATATTTTCAGTGCAACTGATCCTGGAAACCAGAGTCAATACTAGTTCATTATATGGACTATTTCGGCTCTCAATGTGAATTGAGAGGCAAAATAGCCTTCTTTGTAATTTTATTTGTCTACGTGTATAAGTTTTTTGCAATACCATATTGGGGTATTGATTGATTTGACGAGATGGATCGTCTAAGACATTGATAGATTTGAGAGTGAACCGAAACTTATTATCAAGATAATCTTAAAAAGCTTTATAAGACATCCAAATGAGTAACTTTTTAAAGAGTTTGGCGTTTCGAATAAAGGCAAATGTATACCATATATTGAAAAAGTTCTCACGGTTAAGCTCATAGGATTGAAATCAAACTTGAACCGGTAGTAGAAGAAATATACTGTACTATAAGTGTTAAAGGATATTAATTCTTTTAGGCCCAATGCATAATAAAAGTTCCTAGGATATATTACGTATTGTCAACTGAGTAGAAGTCATTGACTGTTTCAAAGCTCAGAAATACTGAAGGAATGGTTTCATTCTCTGGGCATTGCTAAATCTAAGAAAGTGTTGTTGCACATTTAGAAATACTGGTGAAAATCTAATTCTATATGTCTGTATATAATTGACACAGGTGGTAAGTTGGTAGACTTAAAATGACAATTCCAAGTTAGTCGGCCAACAAGTCTAGAGTACGTGAGTATTAAAATAATGAAGTGTGATGGAATAAGGGGAATATATTTTTTATTATTATTGAAATGTTGCTCTTTACACTGTTGATTTGTTATTCTATTATATTTCCTTGTAATTTTATGTAAAAAAAATCTTGGATACAAGCTTGCTTAGTTGATATTATTTCCATACGACAAAAGTATGAAAATAACTACCAAAAAGGCAACAGTGGTCATACGATATTAGTCACATCAGTAACCATGATATTAATATATATTCAAAGAAACATTTTATTCTGAGTGCTAATGTACTCAGACTAGGAGTTAAACGAGAGAGAAAAGTAAAACTAGTTTAAATAACAAAATATATAATAAAAAAGTTAAAGAACCTTTGCCTACGTCCTATTCTAGCACAACGGACTTGATAATTTTGCCACGGTTATGTAAACTGTTGAACTTTGTGTACGTACAAAATTATCTTATTACATACCTGTCGTCGAGTTGGATGAGAAAACATTTACGGAGTTAAAAGTGATAGCCAGGTGACAACGCGTTAGACCTAGACAGTAAATCAAGCCATCAGTCGTGCTCTATCTCAACATGGAAGATCTACGAGTATGTATGCCACTCAGCTATCCCTGGCTGACTTTAGTGCTGAAAGTTCGACACTTAAACAGACAGCTCGGAGTTTTTCATCTAATTTCGTTTTGGTAACAGGTTATTATTATTAACTTCTATGTTTTTTAAATATAAATTTTTAAATGAGATAACTGGTACAAAACAGCATTATCTGTGTAATTAAGCTACAAATATAATAAAAAGTGAACTAAAATTATACTACCAAGAAACAAATACAAATGATATTATAGATTCTCATAGAGTTTGTTCATGCTTGTTTTCAAATTTTCAATTAGTTCGAGAGGAATAATCTATGAAATTCAAAAAATACTTTAAGTTTGCTTTTGTTTTTATTTCAATAACTTGCAACATTGCAATACAAAACGGAGAAATGTTGTTGTGAAAACTGATCTTAGGTTTTCTGTAAATAAACTATCTTCATCTTTATAATCTCCTTTCGGGCTGCAATTGCGGTATGCTCATTCGTGTATTGAAAACTTCTCGTCAATTTTTCTTACCATTTGTCCGCTCTTTTGCTATCCACATATTGAATAAATCTGTCATATGATTAATATTTGTTAGTTGTGTCAACAAAATTTGGTACGCGTATAAGACTATTTGACACATTTGACATTAATAAAGGATGTCGTCATAACAGCGCCGGATTTAAATTCCGCGCCATATTTTTTTATTTGATTGGTAGCTCTAAAAATTTCATATCTGCCATATATCAATCTTGTGATTAGTAAATATGGAACGCTACACAAAAGAACAACGCGTTATTATTGTAAAAACTCATTTTAAAAATGGGAAAGTTTTGCTGAAAAAAATCGTAAACTTCGTGGAATTTTTGTTCGAAGTAATGCTCCAAATGAGTCATCAATTCGAAAATTAATAAAAACAAAGGAGAAAACTGATTCGATTCTGGACAATAACATAAGTCACCGATGCACCCTCATCGCGGCCGTTCACTCAAAAACTTAGCTGCAATGAGAGAAAGTGTTACTGAAACCCCAGGGGCACCAATTCGTCATCGTTCACAAGAATTAGACGTTTCAAGAAGCACCTTACAGCGAGTTCTCGCAAAAGATCTGGATCTGCATGTCTTTAAGATCTAACTGACCCAAGAACTCAAACCAACATACCATTTTAACTAAATCTGGCGCTCTTATTGGGACAGCCTGTTTAATGGGTTGTCCGGACGAAAATGTCGTTTTTAAATGAAAGTTAGATCGATTTTTTTTCTTATAACATCGATACAATATATTCTCCTTCGATAGACACAACCTTCTTCCATATATAATATTTAAGAAATGTTTAATACCGTCAGAGTAAAATTTTGTATGTTTGAATGTAAAATATTTCTGGAAGCCTTTTTCACGATGCCTTTTTGCGAAGAAAAAAAATCAGATAAATAGTGCTGCATAGATCTAAATAAATGATAATATGAAGAAGCCAGCGGGACTTTATGGTGGGTGAAGAATGATTTTCCATCTGAGAATAGTTTATTTCCTTTTCAATCATCTTTTTTCAGTCATTTCAGCAATGAAATTGAATGTCAATTGAAAAATCCAGGTCTCTTTAGCCTTATTACTGCATTAATTTTTTTGAGTTGGGCACTGTTAATGGTTTTACCGTAAGGAAAGACTTCGTAATAAATTATGCCTTTTGCATCCCACCATACACTCAAAAGCACTTTCTTTACAGTTAGACCCGGTCGAGGGGTCGGTTTTGCTATCTGCCCCTTTAAAGCCATTGGCGTTTACGTCATTGGTTCGAATATAGCACCCACTTTTCGTCTCCGGTCACTGAATGGTGTAAGAACGAAGTGTTTGTCTCTTTTTCGATTAAATCTTTATATATGCACTTGCGTACCGCTTTGGTCTCATCCGTTAGATGATGCGGTATCTTTACGTCCTGCTTGACAATCTTGCCATTTTTTCAGATGCTCTTGCATACTAGATTTTAAGTATCCAAGCTTGTCAGCTAATTGTCGTAAAGTCAGTGTTGGATTTGATTCAAAAATTTTTGTACGCTATACGTCATCATCCACTTTCACAACTTTTTCACTTCAAGGATTGTTTTTTAGATTAAAATCACCACTTTTAAATTGTTTAAACCACCTTTGGCATTGCCGAAAAGTTAAAAATTCTCAAAATGTGTAGCAAATGTTTTGAGTTGCAGTTGTTTTATTATTTTTCGGCAGTATTCGTACAACATACAATTTCGTATTAATTGTTTGTCAGGCATATAACTCTCCATCTTAACCAACGTTTAAAAAAAAATCACTAAAATAACGTTCTCCAGATGTCAACTGATAAATAGAACACAAAACACGTCTTGTAGAACCAAAGACTGGAACACAACTGATGGTCAAAAATGATCATGCGAAATACGTCATTTTCGTCCGGACAACCAACCTAAAGTAAACAAATGAGCATAGAAAATAATGTACGAGTATTCTTATTAAAGAGGACACTAACTGGGATGGTAGGCTAGTTGACTCTTATGTACGATATGTTCATTTTGTCTTTCAATTTTACTATCGATACAGAACATTTAATTGTATTATTTGATTGTTGTGTTATATTAAAATGATAACATATAAATTAAAGTATGAATGAGAATACATAAAAAGTTTCAAAGAAAAAAGACACGATTAAATTATACTTTGTATCAACTTTTCATAATTAAAATAATAATGAAAGAATTATAACACCATTTAGAGAGCCGACTCTCCTAAGTAGAGATCTTCTAACTCGAGATTTGAACCACTTTTACTAACAAAAATATTGCCAAAAAAACAAGTTATGCGTGTTAAGATACGAGGGTGGTGGCTGCAACCATTCGATTAGAAACTTACCCGCAGTTGTAAGAAAGCTTATTTAGTAAGAAAACTGCAGAAAACTTAATATAGGTTCTAAAGAAGATAAACTACCAAGGAAACTTTGTAGATCTTCCGACATGTCAAACTAACACATTTGGATATACGAGTACCTATAGATAATGTATATTCTCGTACATATGCAGTGTTCATATAAAAGCATAACTTTTAATTAGACTTACGATTATATGATCTTTGAAATGGTTGCCTTCAAGAGCTTCCTCAAGCTGCACATGTCACTCATTTATCTAATCTCTAACATTTAGAGGCGAACAAAATATTAACTGAAAAACTTTCACGAATTCTCTTTTTTATTAATAAAAATTTGAATTCTCTGGTTTTGCTTATATTTGACATTTTAAAACAATGAAAAGATTGATTCAATTGAAATATTACTAAAAAATATGAACACAAAATAATTCCCTCTTTGTTTTTTACAAATAAGCAATTCTTCACAAATAAGCAAAAGTCATAAGGATGTCCCAAAAAATGTATACACATTTTTACACCGCGCCGTTTACTTGAAGCTATAGCAAGAATTTGTCATACTACTTGTGAGGGGTTTAATAATGAGGAAGACTTTTATTTCTAGCATTATGGCGCACTTCCCTATTACCATCATGATGTGAGGGCCTATCTTGATGAAAATTTGTCGAATAGATAGATTGATTGGATGTAGAGGTATCATTGAATGCCCCTTGCGCACCCCAGACCGATGAACTTTTTTTATAGGGACTTGTCAAAAATAAAATTGATTGAACGAAATTGGCAACAACTAATGAATTAAGAGCAGTCATTGAACCAGAATGAGCCCAAATACCAAAGAAAGTATTCGGTATGTTTGCGATTACACATTATCAGCAGTGCGTGAATCAGAACGGCCATCGATTAAAGTACTGGGGAAAATTAAAAAAATCGGTTTGTTTTCTTTCATTCGAAGTTTTAATCTTACGAGTACATATAACATACATTTGTAGTTTTGATTTTACCTTAATATAGTATACATTTCTACATTTCTACCAAGGCCATGAATCCGCCAAATTGTACTGTATAGAAAGCAAGTACGAGTATAATACAATACAATACTCGAACAAAAAAACATTTGTTTTGTTTTAAGATAGAAACTTAAAAATTACTTATTATTTGATAAGTCAATATAAAGACCATATTACGCAACTTGTGCCTGTCATAAGCATTAACAATTGTTATATCTCATATTACGCAACTTGTGCCTGTCATAAGCATTAACAATTGTTATATCTCAAAATCATTTTCAATGTTGTATACAGCAGCATTTTGATATTGTACAAGTTTCTAAAAAGTTTTTAAATTAAAATTAATTGGATTTTTGACTGCTCGTGATCCAAATAATATTAAGAAGTCTTTTTATGAAAATACTCACCCAGTTATTTTTAATTCATTTTCATCATTTGAATTTTTGCTCAAGAATGGGAAAGAAAAATAAAAAGGAGAAAATATTAATTCGCATCATAATATTATCTCACCCGGCCGATTCGTTTAATTATTTCTTTCTCTCTTGAGGAAGATAATTCTTCAGTAATTTGGAGAAATGTTAATTGTTATTGTGGCACGGCTCTAAAAGAAAATGTTTTTATTGAAAATAAAAACAACACGATTTTTTATTGAAGAAGAATGTTCATGAGGTGATTTTATGTTTCTTTATTTTCAAGTATTTACACTTTATTTTGAAGTATACGAATTGCCAGTTTATTGCCCGAAGGTGATCTCTTTCAATCAGCCAAACAAGAGTAACGCCGGTTTGTGCCGATTGTTAAGTGTACGGTTACAACGTTATTTCCAAAACAAAATATTTATTAAATGTCACTGAATACTGGGATAGGTAAATGATTTATGGGAAAAAATAATGAGAGAGATGTAATATTTTTTATTTCGATATTTTTATATTGATGATGAGGTAGATATATTTAAATAACATATTTCATCCGACATGTACCCAACCATTCTAATACTCTGACAACGTCAAAAAGACAAATTTCCTTAGTAAAAACTTTTTACACTTAATCGAAACGTTTTATACTAATTAAAATGTACGAGTATTATACATTGTCTTTAAAAAATGTTAATTTAAATATTTAAATTTTACTAGTGAAGAAAAACGATATATATTGTAATGTGATTGTAAAAAAACAACACAGAACTTAGTGTTAAGAAACAAGCGAGTGTTAAGAAAGAAATATATTGATCTTTCTTTATTTGCATATTTAATAATTAAAACCACAAAATGTGAACCGGTATTCATTTATTTAGAATCAGTCAAAACATGTTGCAGTGTTTATTTATTTAGAATCAATCGTGTTCGATGAACTTTCGTATAAAAATTATTTTTGCTGTTTGTAATAATTAGTAATAGAAGAAATTTTATACTCCAAATGTGTTGAAGATTATCATTATTATTCTTAACTTACTCGTATGTGACAGCTGTAACATTTTCATATGATTATAAACCAGCTTTTTATTTACTTTCGTCATTATTGACAGGTTATTGCTTGTATTTTTATAAAAAAATATTATGCAGATCGACCGAAATCGAAAACAAGTTCTGAGGGTGGATTACAATCTCAAAATTAGCGTTTGAGGCAATGCAAGTATATAATGCAGTTTTACTGTCAGAGGACATTAGGCTGAGACGATTTGCCATACTTTCAAAACGTCATGGGATTTTCTTTACTCGGTGGTTGTTTTCATAATTTTGATATATGGGAACGCGATTTCATTGATTATATTTTTTTCCAGCGATCCCAACACTCAGTCGCCACCTGGTGCTCCAGTGGCCCCACCTGGCCCACCTCCCAACGGGGCGCAGGACCCGGATGAACCACCACCCCCGCCCTTGCCTTTTTGGGATACTTACGACACTATAAACCAACTGTATCTCGAAATAGGTAAGTTGTGAGACTATTAAACAAATTAATCAAGATTAAAATTTTCGAAATAAACATAAAATATTGATAACAGAACAGGGGCTGGAGGAGTGCATCCCAGGATAGGGGGGAATGGCAACGACTGCTGGAGGAGGCCGGGGCCCACAATGGGCTGTAGTGCCATTGATGATGATGATGATGATGATTGATAACAGATATATACGAGGACGTACATACCATCACGCCATGCACCTATTAGAATATACAGAGAGAACAGATCTCCACGCATTATATTAATACAATGAAAACATTTAACAAGCACAGTATTTAAATTTGATCCTCATAAGTAATAAGCGAGGGATATGGCCGCGACGTAACATCCATGAGGAAGGTTTTATGTTCGAATCCCGCACTCTGCTTCTCCCCTCGAATGACAAAGGCTTTTTCCGCCTAGCGTTGGAGGGTATAAGAATTCATACGACTTCGGTCATATATATTCTATCAAGTAAAAAATAGAAGAAATCAAACACAGAAAATAGTTTAGTTGGGCCAAGAGAAGAATGTTAAGGAGTAAGAAAAACAGAAGGAAGTATATGGGAAGTACGAATGTGGAAAAGGTTTACGAATGCTAATGCTTAGCTATACTAGGTTAGTCAAAAAGTTTTGAAAGCGACATCTATGGAGCAGTAGAAAACCAAAATTTCTACGCCATTTTAATATTTCCTCTTTCATAAGAACATACTCAAAATTTCATTTCGATCTGTCAATTCATTCTTTGTTTACAAGCCATTTGAAGTTGACGTGTCAGTGTATTTTTTAACAATGGAAAAATCCGAATATCGTGCAGTGATTAAATTCTTTGTTTTGGAAGGTTTATCGGCTACTGAGATCCATGCAAAGATAGTGAAAGTATTAAAGGAGTCTTCTCCTTCATTTCCAACCGTTCACCGATGAGTTTTGGAGTTTAAGCGTGGCCTTACAAGCGTTGAAGACGATCCACGCTCAGGACGTCCAAAAAGTGCATCAACACCAGAAATCATAGTGAAAATACAGAATATGGTTTTGGAAGATCATCGATCGACTGTGGATGTGATAGCTGACACCATAGGCATCTCACATGGAACAACATGGCATATTTTGGCTGAAGTTTTGGGTTTCAAAAAACTGTGTGGCACAATGGGTGCCGCATTTGCTAACAATGCAACAAAAACACGTTCGAATGCGACTTTCTGAGCAACATTTGGAGCAATTTCGAAAGGATAAAAAGGATTTTCTGCGTCGATTCATCACTATGGATGAGACTTGGGTCTACCACCATGATCCTAAATCAAAACAAGAGGCTAAGGAGTGGTGTGAACCAGGCACTTTGGCTCCGAAGCGAGTTCGTGTCCAGAAATCGGCCAAAAAGGTGTTAGCGTCAGTTTTTTGGGATGCAAAAGGAGTTTTATTGATAGATTATCTCCAAACTGGTAAGACAATCAACTCTGATTATTATTGTGACCTTTTGGACCAGTTGGATGAAAAAATTTGTGAAAAAAGACCCGGTTTGCAGAAGAAAAAAATCATTTTTCATCAAGATAATGCACCTGCTCACACAGCTCAAAAAACCATAGCGAAAATCAGTGAATTGGGTTACGAATTGTTGCAGCATCCACCCTATTTGCCAGATTTAGCTCCCTCTGACTTCTGGCTGCTCTCACACCTCAAAAAATTCCTTCGTGGAAAGCATTTTTCATCAAACGAAGAGGTTATAGCCGTCGTAGAGGAGTATTTTGCAGGCCTTCCAGAAAGTCACTTCCGTGATGGGACAACAAAGTTGGAAGATCGTTGGACCAAGTGTATTGATCTTATGGGAGACTATACTGAGCAATAAAAGTGATTTCCCCCCAAAAAAAATGTATTTTCATTTCCGCTTTCAAAATTTTTTGACTAACCTAGTACGTCGTGATAGGAAAGGGCGCTCTGTCCTGTTTCAACTGGGTAATTGCGTGATATGTGTGAGTAAATGAGAAAAAATAAAATATAAATTAATTCTCTCAAATAACATAAAAAAACAAATTTAGTATATTTTAGGATAATCATATTTTCTTAAAGATTGCTGAATTCTTCAAGTATTTAAGAAAATTTTAACTGAAAAAAAAATAAAAGGTTAAGTGTAGTCAGTTTCTATAATAAAATGTAAAAGATCCAAAGATTCATTGACTCACGAATAATATAATATTTCAAATGATGTCGCATTCTGGAAGAAATGGACGATTTAAAGGAATTTCAGTATTCTCCGATAAGTATGATAGAGATGAATTTAAAATAAGTCGGTAGATTGATTTTTGTTTTTTTTTAAGAAAAACGCGATAAGTGAAAAAGCTTAAAAACACAAGCAAGACCTTTTCATTCAACTCACTTTACATTAATAAATTAAAGTGACCCATCAGTCGCACTCAAGTTTCAAAGAACCATATGTTTTGGATAATTTAAAACGCATCCTTAAGTTTTATAAAGGAGAAATTAAAACAGAGAAATGAACTTAAGTGGTTGTACTTCATTTCCCAAATCAAGTGACAATTATACAACACACATATCGACATAATTTTACTGATGGAGATCGTTCAGCATGATATATGACTAGGTAATTAATTGCAAGTTTTCGACAGCAGATACCAGTAGTTAACTAATTTCAAGCTGAATGATCGTGTACTATCCGCTGTAATAAGAGTTTTGCTGATGATCAAGCAACTTCAAAGGAGATTCAGCTCAGTTTCGAATGTTTTTAATGACAAATGATCATACGAAGTGCATTTATTTTCAAGTAAAATTCAGTCGGTATAAGAATTGAAACCACAAGATCAAAAACGCTTTGAATAGGAGCTTTTGAGAGCGATTTATTGGGCATCCTGTACAAAAAGGACAAATATTTTTTATCGATTTTCTTCCAATTTTGCTTGGATATTCAGAAGATATTTCTTATATAGAAAGAAATCTCAAAAGGTTTTAATTAAGTTAGATTTTATTTTCATTTTTATATAATTAATTATTCGGTGAGTGCTGCACATCATTGAAATATTTGCCATAATACCTGTATACAGAGTGTCCCGTAAGTCGTGAATCAAACTTAGGGCGATGATAAATTGAGTCAAGACCTACCAGAATATCAAAACTTAACCTCATTAAAAACCTTACCGTTTTTAAGTTATACGGACTTTTGTAAAATTTCGTAAAATCCCTACCTTGGTCCAGATTTTTTGCTGCGTTGTGTACAAATTACCATTTTTGTAATTTTTTTTATTGTGAAATACATTTGAATAGTAGTCTTATCTATCTCATATAAAATAATTTCCAAAATTATTAGGGGTGTACAAAAAAATTACTTGTAAAATAAAAAAAATCTTAATTAAAATTTTTACACTAAACTTTGGCCTTCTGTGGTAAAAAAATAATTGTACTGGGCATTTCCAGAATACTACTTTAAAAAGGGGCTCACTTAATGGAGATTTCAGAATAGTGCAACACTACTAGATGTTGTATGAACTACAAGTCCAAATCGATACGCAAAACAAAGTCCAGGTCCAAAGAAAAAAACAGTAGGTATGAAAACAATAACTTGCGAGAAAGGAGATGCGACGCGCACAGCGTCAGGTATCGTACTGCTCAAGTCAAGGCTTACAAGTTTTGACACAAAAAAAAGCGAGATAGCAAATGGATGCCATTTGTTATCTCTATCTCACCTTTTGTTCGGTTTGAACCGGTCAGTGGTAGGTAGTTGAATCTTGCGCTATAATTAGATATTGCTAACATGAAAAACAACAGTTAATATATGACAGAAACAAAATGAAGCAGATTTTGCATTAATATCTTTCACTTGAACTTTGGTTGAATAAAAAACAGTATTATTTTATTTTCCGTAAAAAAAATCTAAAAGTGTTGCACCATTCTGAAATCTCCATTAAATGAGCAACTTTTTAAAGTAGTATTCTGGAAATGCCCAGTACAAGTGTTATTTTACCACAGAAGGCCAAAGTTGAGCGTAAAAATTTTAATTAAGACTTTTTTTATTTTTCAAGTAATTTTTTTGTACACTCCTTATAATTTTGGAAATCATTTTATATGCAATAGATAAGGCTACTATTTAAATGTATTTCACAATAAAAAAAAGTTACAAAAATGCTAATTTGTACACAACGCAGTAAAAAATCTGATGCAAGGTAGGGATTTTACGAAATTTTACAAAAGTTCGAATAGCTTAAAAACGGTAAGGTTTTTACTGAGGTCAAGTTTTGATATTCTGGTAGGTCTTGACTCAATCTATCATCGCCTTAAGTATGATTCGCGACTTACGGGGCACCCTGTATGTAAGCAAAACTTAGACGTAGCAAAAAAGTGATGAGTCTAAGATAAGTGCGCTAGAAATGAGAGCGATGCATAGTACGAGTATGTGTAGGAAAATAAATGTTTGACAAAATAAGGGATGAGGACATTAGGAAAGAATGCGGATTGAAAGAAGGAGCTGGATTTAAGGTGAAGAAAGAAGCATTAAGAGTAGGAAAAATTGATGAAATATTTAAAAAAATTATCTTTAAGAGTAGTACATAAGGTACGAGAAATTTTAGAAGACCTAAAATATCATGTCATGAACAAATGTATCAAATTTTAAAAGAGTAAAAACGAAAAACCTTTATAATAGAAAATTATGCATGATGAAGTGTATGGAAGTGGCTGAAGCGAAATATGTTTACCAAGATAGAATGAAAGGGAAATATTATCTCTGTCTATCCCAATAGGGACGAAGCGTGATGGTGACGATGTTGAATATGTGAGATAAGAAACATTAGTATTAAAATTTAATTTGTAATGTTATTTTTCAATTGTATTGCAGGTCCAAAACCCGAGATGCGTAGCCATTACAGGGGCCATAAAATGTCATTGTGGCTCTCACTAATTCCACAGCTGCATAGACCTGGGGAACCAGGACTCCAAGACACGTCTATGAGGCATCATCATTTCCTTGAAGAAGGAGCGCATTATTATGAAGGTATGAGTTGATTTTCGGCGGTCTGTTTTATCAATCAAACTATTTTGTCAGTAAACCACACGTTAAAGCTGGGGCTCTTCACCTTTTCGACTACCGACATCGATAATAAAATCATAATCAAATGTTTGCTTTCATACCCATTAAAAATATCTCATTTTTAATATCAATGATGAATGAAAATTTTGCTTTCTCTGCTGCTAAATGGAATTATTTCTATTGTTTTTTCGATTCAATCCATGGTACACTTCCAAGATATAAAATATTCCTTAAATATATGCATATGATAGATAATATAAATTCTTAATTCGCTACGCTTATTTTCAATAATACAATATTTTTGGTTCATACGAGGGTTGCTACTTAAGTTTTGAGACAGACAAGTAAAAACAAATATTTATCATCGAAAATGGCTTTATTTTTTTTTAAAATACTCTACATGAAGATCAATATAGTTTTGCATGCGTTTGAATCAATTTTCGAAGCATTTTTTCCACTCCGAATATGGTAACTTCAAAACATGCGTTTTGAACGCATTGACCGCTTCTTCAGGCGTCGAAAAACGTTGACCTCGCAATTTATTTTTGATGTTCGGGAATAAAAAGAAGTCATTGGGTGCCAAATCAGGGCTGTACGGCGGATGACCCATCAATTCGATGTTTTGAGTGCTCAAAAAGTCACTAGTGTGAGCCAATGTGTGAGAGCTCGCATTGTCGTGGTGGAGAATGATCCGTCTTCGGCGGTTGGTTTTCCTCATTTCTCCGAACACTTCTGGCAAATAAATAGTGGTGTACCATTTAAAATTGACCGTACAACGTTTCACTAAAGGCACTGTTGCGACGTGACCATTTATACCGAAGAAACAAGCCACCATTTGCTTCGAAGTGCTTCGTGCGCGAACAACTTTTGTTGGATTTGGCTCGTCTTGAAAGACCCATAGAGTCGACTGCTGTTTAGTTTCAGGCTCAAATGCATAGATCCATGATTCGTCGCCTGTCACAATTTTATAGACGTCTTTTGAAGCACCGCGATCGAATTTTTTCAACATTTCTTTGGACCAATCGACACGAGCCTTTTTTTGAGCAATTGTCAAATTATGCGGTATCCAACGCAAACAAATATTTTTACGGCCAAATGTTCATGCAATATTGAATGTATGCAAGTGAAACTAATGCCCAAACATGCCTCAATCTCACGATTAGTCACATGACGATCTTGCAATATCAGTTCACGCACAGCATCGATGTTTTCTGGCACAACAACCGATTTTGGACGACCTTTACGAAATTCGTCATGGAGTAAACTACGACCACGATTGAATTCGGAAAACCAGCGAAACACAGTGGCCCGGAATGGTGCTTTATCACCAAAAGTCGAAGCGAGTTGATCGGCACACTGTTGTTGAGTTAGTCCACGTCGAAAATCATCGCACGAAAATTTTCACGATTTAATTCCAATTTTGGCCGAGATGAATTTTTCAAGTCACTGTAAACAACACAAATAGCACTCGTATGACAACACTTTCTGAGCACGTATACTATTAAAAACGTCAAACTTTACGATGCTGATGTCAGATTAGACGTATCTACACTGGTGTTGCCATATCTCAAAACTTATGCAGCATCCCTCGTACACTATCTGTCCAATGCGAAAGACGACTGACGGGAAATGAAATACAAGACATTGTTTATTTTTAGTTTACATTACCTTTTATTCAAAATATACTCCATGTGAGTCAAAACAATATTGGAAGCGGCTGTAAAATTTTCTGAAGCCCTCCTGAAACTCTTTATTTGGAATTTCCTCCAAAATCGCGGTCGAAGCCTTCTGGATGTCATGTTGAAACTCTTTTCTTCCATCGCCAGTTTCAGTTTCAGGAATAGCCAGAAGTTGTATAGAGACAAATCAGGCGAATACGGGAGGTAATTTTTTGGCCAAGAAATCCCGTAAAATTTTGCTTTTGTGCACCGGTGCATTTTCGCACAACAAAGACCTGTTTGGTATTCGGGTCAAATTCGAAGATTTCTGCACACATTGGCGTTCTCCTCAAGCACACATTGGCGTACCCCATTTGACCTTCTGGCGTGAATTCCTTTTGGATAATTCCTTTGGCATAAACAAAAACGGTGAGTAGTCTTGATTTGGCTCTTCTGCATGCGCACTTTTTTCGGTTTCGGAGATTGTGAATCCTTCAATTCCAAGTTTTAGCGCTTTGTAAGGGGCTCATACTTCGTTTGCCCAAATTTTCCGTTAAAATGAGATGGACAGTGGATTTAGGAATTCCAGTGAGCTCCTCGATGAGCCTAGTAGACGTACAAAGATCATTTCGAAGAAATGTGTCGCTTGTTAACTTATTTATTCATCCATAGATGGCGCTGGTGGTTACGTGAAAATAAAATCAGTCACCTTTCCCATTGAACAGACCGTGTGCATAGGGCAACTTTGTTTCACCTTTCTTTTTGCGAATTCATTAGTATTATTAATTCATATTATTATTATGTAACTATGAAGTGTTATTAATATTAACATATTATTATTAGTATCATAATTATTAACTATGAAGCTTATCAGTTCACCATTATATAAGCTTTCGGAGTGGTAAGGGTTAAAACCCGCATCTAAAAAATCTCACATTAATTTTATATAAAATGAAAACAAATAATCGTTTACTTTTGGGTGGCAATAATGTATGATACGTTATTTATAGTTAGGGCATTAACATTGTGGAGGTTTAAAGACATTGTAATTTGTTTTATCAAACACTGTTTATTCCACTTTTTTTAAAGGTATACCCCTACCGGTTTCAAGGCTTTCACCTCATCATCAGGGGAGCACAAACGTTATATTTTTTATCGTCACGACTTACTCTCTTGGAAAACCTTTTCACACCTTTTGGAGACGCATCAGGAAGCACTGCGTTAAAACAAACAAATAATATTTTTATTTATTTTTCAGGATCAGTTCGGCCCCAGTCAATGCAGCGGCCTAATCTCCCCCACCTGGTGGCTCCGTCCATGGCCCCCGCCAAGCCCCCCGCCACGGCACCCGCTCCCGTGCCACCCCTAGTCAGCGCCCCACCCTTGCAGCCGGTGCTGGCGCCTACCACAGACTGTCCACCAAATTCGACTATCTCCAACAGGAATATACACAAGGACAATAATAACCTCTTAAGAAAACTTGCCTCTAGTCATTATCAAAGTTATACAACGGCACTAACTGTTACGATCGCAGTAGGTTGTTTTCTACTTCTCTTAAATATTCTTATTTTTGCCGGAATTTATCATCAGAGGGACCGAAATAACGGTAGTTTTGGAGATAAGAAAAAAGAAGAACTTGCCGAAGCGGGAAGCTGCAGTACATCGTCTGGTGGCGAGAATTATGATGCTAAGACTCTTAATTTTGAGACTCAAGGACAAAGTTATGAAGGCAACAAGAGTGGTTACAGTTTTGACTGTAAATCATCGTATCAAATGAAGTCGGGATCAAAATACGACTTGAGAACATTTCCATCTGATTGCGGAAAGTCTTCGTTTGGCGAATACAGCTGCTACGATGAGAAGAACCTAGCTGCGCAGTACGAGAAAAGAAGCTTAGCCGATATAACTCTGTGCTCGGTGCCTGATAGTGCCGACATACCGATGCAAGAATTTAGAAATTCGCCGTCTAAAAGATGCGACAACGGTAGTAGTATAGTGAAAATAGATACACAAAAACCCGATATACAGCGTATTAACAATCAGGGTATAAGAAGCTTGGAGAATCAAACAAGTAGCTTTCACGAAGATGGCAGTGATCGCCCTTGTCGGACCAGTACATTTGGTGAACCGGTCAAAGTGACAGACAGTTCGACGCAAGTGAAGTTTTCCTCGAGTGGTCCGGGTGAATCAAAGCAGACCACTTTCGGGCCGGATGGACCGTGTGAGGAAGACATTGCGAGTAGTATATGTTCGGATGAAAGTGGATTTAAAACTAAAGAAAACACAGTGAGTGTAGGTAATCAATCGGACCCCACGACTTGTGATGTGGGAACAGGAGTAGATAGGAGTCCTTCAATACCTGAGGCGCCGCCCCCTCCCAAAGGGGGCCCTCCGGCTCCCGGCATTCTGAGGCAAACGAATCCAAGCCAATCAAGCGGAATTATGAAGAAACGAGTACAGATCCAAGAAATATCTGTATGAAATTTACTTCTTTTTTACAAAAATAAGCAAAACAAAAACTGAGATATTTTATTTACACGTGAATTGAAAGTTTTCTGTAACGTTTCTAATAAAACGATATTTAAATATTTTTAACGTTAGTGTTCTTTGAAATCTTTAAATTGTTGTGAAAAACCCTCAAAACTTTCTAATAAATATGTGTTTTAATCTAATCTAATGTACAAGGAGTATTATGACGATATAATTGAATATCATTTTTTATACACCCGTAAACTGATTTTCAACTTTAGATGAAATGTACCCATAAATATTTGTTGTACAACTTTATAATTACTTTTTTATTTGATGTTGAACCGTATAAATAAAAAAAAATATACCAGTGCCCTATGAGCATTGAAGTTTTAAAAATTCTGGTTATTTTAATCGTGATATTAAATTAACTAAATACTTGAAAACTGAATATCACTTTATATTTACTTTAAATACGTTTATTAAACTTAAATAAATATATAAAAATTTCATCTTAAAATGTTGGTTTTTTTTTGTTTTGATTGATGGTATCAATTGAAAAGGTTTGATTATTACTTTAAAAGTTACACATACCATAATTTATGTAGCAAATAATGGAAATTAGAGAAATTCCAGAGAGTATACTTTCTGTCTTAATCTCATTCATTTCACAAATCTGAAACATAAGAAAAACTAGCATTTTGGAAAGTTATCTTTCCCAAACAAATTATATATTTTTATTTACTTCAATTACTTTTTTGATTACCAAAAATCGTTTATTATTTGTTTATATAGTTATTCGCAATCCATCCATGAAAGCTGATGAAAATTTTATATTTGTTTCAAATTTAATACTGTACTGTTGTAATGATGAACCCCTTGATCATGTGTCTGGGTAATGAATAACCCATTTATCATGTGTTATGTGTCTGGGTACGCTTGCAAATATATGTCAACATATTTCATCTGAATTCGCTTTTTTTTTATTCACAAAACTAAAATTTTCTCGATATACAATATCTTTAACCAAAATTATTGATTACATATTACATATGTAATCATTATAAATATATTTTTTTAATTGTCTTTCGTCTATTTTTTCATATACACAAATTGTTGTTTTAAAGGATGAATTGCCTTTTTAAAAAACAAATTAAATAAAACTTTCAATCATTTATGCCAACTACAATGCCTGATTACGATAAAATCAAGGTTTTTATGAAAAAGACTTCGTTTCATATTTTACGTGTATCAAAAAATACCACGAACGTATTGATAGGAATCTCTTTAAGTTGGAAGTATAAATTGTAAATTTTCGAAGGGGAGAGTAATTTTTGTGTACATTTTTCAGATCAAACAGTTTAAATCCGTTAATGTAGGTTTTCTATGTAATTTGATATGAATAAAATAATGTGTCAAAGATTCTCTTTATTTGAAATCTTCAAAAGTACACTATATTTGAACGAAGCAATGATTTCCAACGTTTAACTTTATTGATATTTCATACATTTTCTGACAATACGCATGGAGATATTTTTTGTCTAAATATATGTATATTTCTCCAAAAATGTAACGTTTTATTATATTCTATCAACAAAATTATGTGATATCACATAGAACGACAAGATCATGTGATGTCACATAGAACGCCAAGATCATGTGATATCACATAGAACGACAAGGGAGCTGTGTAAATCTGCAAATGGTAAATGAATATGTATGTAAGAATATTAATTATAATTAAATATATATGTATTATCTGAAACAGGAATTGAAATACA
Organism: Odontocerum albicorne; assembly: GCA_949825065.1. Taxonomy (NCBI): domain Eukaryota; kingdom Metazoa; phylum Arthropoda; class Insecta; order Trichoptera; family Odontoceridae; genus Odontocerum; species Odontocerum albicorne. The sequence continues at coordinate 29,556,821 of OX463841.1, read as the reverse complement.
TAATTTTATCTTGATACTTTAATAAGAATGGTTTTTAGAAGTTTTATAGTAAATTTGAATTTATTTACAAAATATAAAACAAAGTTTAATTTAAATATTTATAAAACAATGGAAATTGATAATCCTAAATAAAAAACTTATGGAATTGTAAATTTGCTTATAAGTCACATTTTCTACTTGTAATGTTTATCAATATTTTTTGTAAATAATCATCGTTGGCTATAAAATATATACACACATTTATATTTTTTTCCAAGTTATTATTATAAATCAAACAATATTTATTTTACCTTTTTGGGATTTGTGACACATTAAATACAAACATGATTTTTTGTAAAATTTAATTGTTGAACCATTTGTTTGCTTTATTTAAAAATTTGTGAGAAAAGTGTTGATTTTGTTAAATTAATATGTTGGGATTTTATCAAATTAAAAGACAAAAAAAGTCCTGTTATTACATCTGTGTTTAATGGAATTGTTGAATGTATTTGTATAAAATATGGCAATTTAATAAACTTTTCTTTACAAAAGTTAGCCCAAGGAATGCAATAGATATAATTTTGAAAAAATATTTATACTCGTGTATTTTTTTGCAATCCAATTTTCTTTATATATTTTTCAAGAGTTATGCAATTTAAAGAAAAATGGTTTTTATAAAGTTCATTCCTTCCATGATAAATTTTTAAAGGATTCTTCCTTAACTCATTTCCATAAAATAATGTTAATGATAACTGTAAGAAATCATAAAATCCTAATTATATATTGATGATTATTAAATAAATGAAACGTTACTATGGTAACGAAATTAAAACATGACTTTTATTTCCTCTCACTTTTCATATGTTTTTTTATGGAAAGATTGGAGCAAGTTAAGGAATTCTGGTATTTAGGTCATTTTTTCTCAGATGATGAATGAATTATGAGAAATATCGAATGGCGTGTAGCGACAGAAAGCAAAGAAAATAGGACCATTAAACAAACATACACGAACCGGATAGTATGTATAGTCAACTTTTATGTATGGAAGGAAGGGAAACATGGACGTCGAAAAAGACTGAAAGGAATCGAATAAATGCTGTAGAAATGTGTTTATTGAGATAAATACATCAGATGACAATATACACGTATGACAGAATACGGAATGAACTAATTAGGGATGAATGATCTGTCGAGTAAGATAAAAAAGAGAACGCTGAGATGGTTTGGGCATGTGGAACGAATGATAAACGAAAGACTAATAAAAATATATGTGTCGTGCAAATGTGAGAGGATGGCGTGCTAAAGGAAAACCAAGGAAGGTGCGGTTGGATCAAGTGAAAGATATTCCGAAAGAAGGAAACGAAGATAGTCATAAAAATCCTAGAAGTTATATGAGAAGATATATGGATGTGGAATAGACTAAGGATATGTGTTGAGATAGGATATGCTTCTCTAGTGCTTAAGCTTATGTATTGAGATGAATATCAAATTGCTGGCCTTGAAATGACTTCTACATGTGCAAAAAAATTTCAACGGTTTGTTGTAGGGACTTCGAGGCATATGTCTTTGATGAATACAACATATACATATGAGATTTATTTCAATACATCAAAATGCTAAGTAATATCATATTATCGCTCACATATTTTAAAACATCATTAACATAAACTAGAATCTACGGCTATAACCACATACGGACAACATAAAAGATTTTAGCGTCTATGTCCACAGCAATCTTGCATTTAGTCTTCATGTAAACTCATGTATCATTCAGCTTAAAAAACTCAAACATTTGTGACAAAAAGCTCCAAGTCCAAACTATGCTCAAAATGATCTTCGATTGATTGGCTCGTAGTAAACTAGAAAGCAATGCTTATGTTTGGAGTACGCAAGGGGGCATAAAACTGGCTCAAAAAATATGTACAATACTTATAAGAGTGAGTTTGGTATCTGATTGGATAAAATTATGGGTTATCCAGCATCACTATAAAGAATAACGTTTAATATTCCTAATACAAGTATGCCTAAACTACGCCGCACAGTTTTCGGATTGACCAATCTAGAGGGACAAAATCCTAAAAATGAAAATAAATACTTCACGTAAAAAATGCCGTTTTATTGTGTCAAACAAACGTATTCATAAGATGCGATTGCCAGATTTTTCAAGAAACCCTTTTTTTATGACGGGACAAAGTGACGCTTTGTGTCGCAGGACTAAAATATTTATATTAGTACATTTCTGACTTCCGAAGTTTGTGCATGTTAACAGTGTTTTAAAAAGTTATTGAAAATAATTTTCGTGATGGCATCGTGTTCTACAGGTATTTATTCATTTATTTATGGCATAATTATATTAATTTATTAATACTATAAATTATTTTTATAACAATAACAAATTCATGAAATTTCATTCTATGCATTTTATTGAGTTCAAAGTTTAACAAGATGTAAGGTTATGCGCAAGATGTAGCAAGGCTATGAAACTAAGTTTAAAAAATAATCTTATAAATTCTCTAAATAGAATGTTACCATTTACTGCGATTTTGTGTGATTTCTTAAATATATATTTTTTGTTATAGGGACCAGACTTACGAGAAATAGTATTTTTGAAGTATGGCGTTCTAACTCTTCGAAACACCGCATTCAGCGTGTTTATGATTTTGTAAAAACGTTTTACAATATTCGAGATGATAAAGAAGCAGAAGCTATAAGTTTAAAAGCTTTTGTAAAAACTGAATGTGAGAAAATTCGTCAAAAATGGGTACGAAAACAAAGACGTTTGGATTTGTTTTTAAAATTATATCAATCTTGGCTGTGTGAAGATTTAGATGTTTCTTCTCCAATTCAGACAATTAATAAGGCAGGTCGTCCAGCTAAAACATTTCGAGAATGTTCATCCAAATAAAAAAGGAGAAAAGTACGTGATTTGGTTACCAGCTACGAGCAGGATGAATTGACATACGCAGCTGTAGTTAGTGTTCGAGCCAGTGGTAGACGTGATGGGGCAAATTTAATACAAGAGATGTCGATTGCATCACCAAGAAGAGCAACGAGTTATAAAAAGGCTAAGAAACAAATTTTCACAACTCCAACACAAAATCTTTACTCCCCAGAAGAAGCTTTAGCATTGTTCATTGCAAACAAATTTACGGTGATGCAGTATAAAAACATCCAACAGGAAGCTTCTGAAAGAGGTTTCAATTTATATCTATCATATGATCGGGTTTTAGAAGAAAAAAAAATGTTATTCAGAAGTAGAAAGCATAATTGTAACAGATATTTCAGCGGAAGTTCGACTTCAGTCATTACTCGATCACACTGCTTCTAGAATATGCTCTAAAATTCTAGTAGAGTATTTTTCAAGATCTGGTTTAACTAACGAATCTTATTCGATTATATACAAATGGGGTTGTAATGGTTCTTCTGGTCACAGTGATTACAAACAAAAATTTAAAAGTGCTGCTTCAACAGACGAATACATGTTTGTTGTATCTATAGTTCCAATAAGATTGATAAATAATGACAATAGTGAAAGTGTTGTGTGGCAAAACCCTCGTCCTTGTTCACCAAGATTTTGTAGGATAATTAAATTTGTCTATAAAAAGGAAACCAGTGACTTAATTACAGAAAAATGCAATTTAATAAATTCACAAATGAATAATTTAGTTCCCACTATAATTAATGTAAATGATAGGCAAATTAATGTTCGCCATATCTTGATACTGTCGATGATTGATGGAAAAGTGTGTAGTGTTTTGTGAGAAACAAGTAGCACACAAAAATGTTTTATATGTAAAGCTACACCAAAAGAAATGAATTCAATGACAACCATTAGAGATCCTGATTCCAATATGTTTAAATTTGGAATATCAAGTTTACACGTGTATATTCGTACACTGGAATGTCTTCTCAACATTTCATACAGATTAAAAATAAAACAGTGGCAGGTGAGAAGCAAACACAATAAAGAAGTTTTTGTACAAACAAAATAAGAAATTAGGAGGAAATTTAAAGAGAATGGTGTCATAAAAGACAAGGTTAAACCAGGCTTCGGTACGAGTAATGATGGGAATACAGCTCGGCGTTTTTTCCAGAATTATAAAGATTCGGCCTCAATTACAGGATTAGATGAAAATTTAATATATCGATTACATATGTTTTTGAAGTGTATAGCGTCAGGCTATGAAATTGATTCAGCAAAATTTGAAAATTACGCTAAGGAAACAAAAATATTATACATATCAATATACTCGTGGTATAATATGCCTGCAGCCTTGCACAAAACATTGACGCACGGTGCTGAGATCATCGAATCTTGTTTGATTCCTATTGGGCAAATGTCTGAAGAGGCATCAGAGGCCAAAAATAAAGAAATTAGAAATATTAGGGAACACCACACTTTAAAAACTTCGCGTGTTAGGACAAATTACGATCTATTTAAATATTTATTAGTTTCTTCTGATCCGTATATAAGTCTTATTAGAAAATTACCCAAAAAAGTTAAACATGTGTATGAAAGTGATTTTCTAATGCTATTAAAAAAATAAAAGTTATTTTTGTATATTTTTTTTCATAATTATAAGTGTTAAGTTTTTAACGTTTCTAAATTTTATCAATATATACCTATTATTAAATTAAAAACCATTTGTTTATATTTCCTAACCTGTAGTTATTAAAATGTAACATAATTAATGTCAAATTACATGAAAAATAATTTTTTCCCTCTAGATTGGTCAATCCGAACACTGTGCGCCGGCAAGAACTGTTCACAATTACACTCGCAAGAACGGGTCAAAAATTCCTATGTTATTGGGCTAATCCTGTGAATAATAAATAAATAAAAAAACACATGTATATTAAAGAAGCACACGTAATAAGAATAATTTTTAATGACGATATCGGTAACCTGGTTGGTAAGACGCTTGTCTCCCGACACAGGGATTGTGGGTTCGATTACCGTTGGAAACCAGATTTTTTTAAATAGTCTAGTTTGGTTATTACTTTAGTCTTTTTTAGCATATTCCTGATAGGCTGGAAATTATGGACACATGTATTAACATGTTTATTAAAACCCACGGTTTATTAAAACCCACGAAGTTGTTCTGTATAAAACGAAGATTAATACAAAACAATTAAGAAAATAAACATATTTTATTTACAGTTCTCGTGTTATATTATATTGCATTATACTTTAGTTGTATACAGTACAGCCTGGTGGGTTTTTTACCTTCTTGTGGTAATCTCTTCCAGCCAACCAGAACCAGTTACCTTCTTAAAATTATCGTGTCGTTAGTTTTATTCCAATGAAGTAGAAAATTGTTGAAAAAAGAAAGGGCGGAGAAGATTAAGAGTTCGTATTAACGAACTCTTCTAAACAAAATATTCAAGCAGCATTTGGCCAATTTCACAGGATAAGATAACTTAAAATGCCGTTAATAATAAACTTTGGATATTTTAGCCCCATCCACGTGCGTTTTGTACATACACCTTATCTTCTAGTTTCATAGCCGTGATAATCTTTTCTCCAATTCAGTTTTTCGAAGAGTGGCATTTTTTGTGTTGATCATTTTATGCATGAGTACGCTTAAGATAAGAAACCGTCTCTGTTTCATTTCAATAATTCTAAGAGCACCCATAAAAGGGGGCATACGCCCTCTGGGCATCAGCATAATTTAACAAAATAAATTTGAAAAAGAAAGCTTACAAAAGTAAGAAAGACGAACTACAAATAAACCTTTGTAGGTTTTAAGATATGTGATAGCAACATATTCAAATTTAGTCGGAATATACTCGTAGTGTTTACATATAATCATAAGTTTTAATTAGACCTCCCAAAAAACGTTTTCTCCAAGTGACACTTAGTGGCAGGTCATTCCACGCCACAGGACCAGCAACGGCATGAGCTCTATCATAATACTCCGCTCTGTTGAATCGATTTGTAACAATTAATTAATTTGATGAAGACAAAATTGACCTAAAATTTCCGCTCCTTTCTGAAGCATATTACATTTGTCAACATTTATTTAGAGGTATTATAGGTCTCTAGCTGTTATAGAGGAGCTGCTTACGATGTTAATTATAAATAGAAAGACAAATGGCAAAGATTACATAAGGATCTGTTTAAGTGTCGAAAACATTTAAAAATTCAAGTGACATATATGATTTTATTTACTTAACTGGATGATTTCATTCGGAAAACCAAAAAACCTGCTAGCTGTGTGCATTGTCTGCTCGATGTGACTGTATTATTCAAAGCTGAAATATTACGAAATCCGATTATTTCAGATGAGTGAATTTCAATGCATGTTAAATGAAGCTTCAGGGCCGAACTCGCAGGCTGTATCCTTGGTGAAAGCTTTTGCTTTCTAGGTGCTAGTAAACTGAAAAGTTTTAAGCTGCTAAATTTGTCTCTCGTTAAAGACTTTGAAGTTAAAATTGAATATCCCTAGAAAGCCATGATGTCAAAAGACTATATAAAGTTCTAGAGGATAAAATTATCAAAGGTACATCTCCAAAATTAGACTACTATGCGGCCAACAGAGTAAGCAGGATATATTAAAAATTCAGAGGCTAACAAAAGGGGAAAATTATTCTTGTATCTCACTTTTTTACTGCAATAAGTTTCAACTACAATACAACTTGTTTAAAATTATTGATTTAAAAAAAATATTTCAGCTAATCGGCAATATGTTTTAAGATAATAAAATATTTCAGCTAATCGGCAATATGTTTTAAGATAATAAAATATTTCAGCTAATCGGCAATATGTTTTAAGATAATAAACTGCTCTTGGGGAGTATCGGCAATCGAACCTGGAATCTCTTGGTGATAGAAAGCATGTCATCAATTAGATCACGGAAATCGTCGTTTGGGAGGTCATATAAAATATTATTTCAATAGATAAGTCTAGATAATCCACTATCAACCTGTAGCAAGCTGTTTACTTAAATTTTACTAAGATGATATACGCAAATACATAATAATATGCAAAAGTGTAGTCAAAAATGGTAAATTATGAACCTATGTGGTCTTGTTGATATAATTTTAGACATCTGGTTGGTAGAACCCGGGTTTCAAGTTCAATTTCTTGGGATATCCGTAAAATGGATGGATCCGATTTATGACAGAAATCATTTAATTTATTTTTTATTCAAGGAATTCGTCAACCGACTATAAGTCCGCCAAGTTAACAAAACCGTACATACAGGAAGTATCACTCTGTACAATTGATATTTTTCTCGCCTAATTCTGATTACCCATAAAGCATATCCTGCCATGGAAATATGATGTTATGAATTGGTACAAATCAAACTTGTCTAACGCCACGTAATTTTAAAGTCGATAAATCGATATTTTTTCATTCTAACTTATATATTGGTGTTAACATAAGTTGTGTCAATTTTTTTCCAAATTAAAAATGAACACCAAAAGTAACACAAAATGGTATAGGTTATACGTCATTCGAAAGAAAATGTTCTGCTCTACAAGATATTGTGTTTGCTTTTACGTTACATTTATTATTTTATTTGATTACAAGCCCTCAAAATGGAATGTCAAGTAGACGAAAGTGAGCATTTTCGACACCTCCTTCTGTTCGCGTTTAATCGAGGGAATAAAACTGCCAAAGCTGCTCGCGATATTTGTGAAGTGTATGGTGAAGATGCTATGAATGAAAGGACAGCTCGTCGATGATTTTTGCGTTTCAGAGACGGTAATTTCGACCTAAAAGACATGGAGCGTTCTGGACGACCAGTGAGTGAAAACAACAAAAATCAACGTTCGACAATTGATTTTTGTTGTTTTCACTCAAAACATGTGGAACCCAAGCGCCGAACTTCTGGACTTTTCCTATTGATTTAAGATGGCGGTATACAGTTATGTGACTACAATTCATCTGCTCAGCCAATTATACGGTGGTTTGAAGGGGATCTTCATGAATAATATGGTTTAAGCGGTCCTCATCGAAGTCCACTGGTCGTCCGGAACGCTCCATGTCTTTCAGGTCGAAATTACCGTCTTTGAAACCCAAAAACCATCGACGAGCTGTCCTTTCATTCAAAGCATATTCACCGTATACTTTGCAAATATCGCGAGCAGCTTTGGCAACTTTATTCCCTCGATTGAACGCGAACAGAAGGAGATGTCGAAAATGCTCACTTTTGTCTACTTGACATTCCATTTTGAAGGTTTGTATTCAAATAAAATAATATATGTAACGTAAAAGCAAACAAAATATCTTGTAGAACAGAAAATTTTCTTTCGAATGACGTATATATAACTTTTACCAATTTGTTTTACTTTTGGTGCTCATTTTCAATTTGGAAAAAAACGGACACAACTTATGTTAACACCTAATATTATACAAGAGATATCGAACGGCGTTTAGCTTTATATTTAGTAAAGAAAGTCACTGAGGCACTAAAATATCCATAATCTAATCGGACATAATCAATATCTTTTAAGATGATAAGTCCACAATAGTATTCTAATGCCAATTTGGGTGTATGAAAGTGAAAAATATATGTGGAAAAATACTGAAAGGACCCAAATAAATATTATAGAAATGCGTTCACTTAGAAGAATACATGAAGTGAAAATGGTGGCCTATTCGGAATAAAGTAGTCAGGGAGGATTATTAAATTAAGGCTGAAGTATTTAGTAAAATCAAGAAGAGCACTCTGGGATAATTTGGGCATGTAGAATGAATGAATAAAAAAAGACAAACAATACAAATATACAGCGCAAACGTAAGTAAAAAGCGTGGTAGAAAAGACCATGAAAAATACAACTGAATCAAGTGAATGATATTTTGAAGGAAGGTAATGTAAAACTTTAAAGAAATTATAGAAGTTGTATGATAAATTCATACAACTTCTATAATTCTAGAGACGAAATAAGTGTGCCGCGATAGAAAATTCTGGGGCAGCTTTCTCTGTGTCTATCCCGACAGGGAAACGGTGTGATGGTATATATGTACCATATGTATGCAACTTACATAAAATATCGATAATCTTCGTTGCCTTGTTGATGAAGAATGTCTTTCATACGGGATGTTCTGGTTCGAATATCGATGGTACCAAAATAAAAATTAAATATAAAGTCCCAGTCTTGTTTTCGAGTTCGTCTTGTATCAATACTGCACATTTTACGAGTAGACATGTGAGAGCATTGTTGCCTGTCAACTTGCGGTAGTATTTGTTTGATTTCCAGAGGAATCTTAGATTTATGGGCATTTACTTATGCGACTGATGCAAATTAATTATTTTATGACTTCTCTTCCTACCTCAGTAGGGTAACATCGTGATGTTATGTATGTATAGTATGTTATGGAATAACCAAAAAATAACGCTTTATTAAAAAGAGCCAAAACTTGATGCTTTGGTTGATTAATTCTATTCATTTTCTTGGTGCTTTTAACTTTTTACCATCGGGCCTTAAGGTTTGATTTAGAAAAACTGCTTGTTGCAGAGCAAACGGCTTACACAAAATAAAACAATTCAAGTACAATCGTCATTCCTTCATAAGATGACATCTAAAGTGAGGTACTAGTTATTGCCTTCAGTCAATAAAATATAAAATCGTCGAATTCAAATTTGTGGAAATTTGAATCAAAAGTTGACTATCACAAAAAAAATATAAAAGACTACATAAGGATACAAAACTACAAAGTGCTTAACTGATCGTGGTTGTAATGTAGGTATATCTTATCATTTGACATTTTAAATGGCAAAATGACATACTATATTTAAAGAAATTTTTACTTGAATATTACTTTCGCTGTTTCAGAATAAAAATGATTAGGTTTTTGTAACTTTAAATAAATTTCAGTCACATTTCGACTTCTTTAATTAATATCCATGCTCAGTCAACAAAATTAGTCTCATCTTCATGTGTGTTTTTTATATTTTTCTCGAATTTTAAAAGTACATTCTCTTACTTAAAACGAAATTTATTAGTTTGGCATTATTTGCTCGAAAACTTAATTTATTACACTAAGGTCAAATAGTTATCACACCGAGGAAAAAGGTGATTTAATTAAAGTTTTTTTTTAATTTTTCGATACAGTCAAGTAGATTTTTTAGAACGATGAATTAAATTTTCAATGTCACTGAAAAAATATTCTGAAGATATTTTCTCAAAATGATGTTTCAATGCGGATATACATTTTATGTTACTTCTAAATATTCTTCCAAATCAGATTTCAGTTTTGAAAATAAAAAAATAATTACTATGAACCAAAATGGGACTAGGGCGAGTGATTCAATTTTTAATAACACAGAGTTGAATATCAGCGTTTGCAGCAACAAAAGTGTGCACAGGCGCATTGTCGTGCAATAATCTCACACCTTGTGACAGATTTTCTCGTGGTTTAACATGTATGCCTTTAATTTGTACATTCATGACGCATAATACTCGCCTGTAAACGTAGTGTTTGTCTCTTGAAAGCCAATGCGTTAAATTCCTTGAGAATCCCAAAAAAAATCCATATTATTTTTTTGGTTTGTGTGGCTTTGACCCTTTTGGGTCATGGTGATCGCCCCTCTATCGAGTTCCTTTTTGGCAGATAATCATGGTACAAAATCAAAGTTTCATCTCCCGCGATATTTGACTCAATTATTTCTTTTCCTTTTCCACCACAGCGCAATTGAAATTTATTGTTACATTCAACACGTAATTGCCTTTGGACAGCACTGAAAAGTTTAGCCACTCATCTTGCTATCATATTTTTCATGCCAAGATGTTCGTGCAAAATTCGAAGCACTGTGGTTTTAGAAAGACCACATCTTGCTATTTATTTTGATTCTAGTATTATATCTTGTAACACGTGTTCTAACACTAACACAACTGTTTCTTGAGTGATTGCTTCTGCTGGCCTGTCTTGACGAGGGTCATCTTCAATCGATTCTCTACTTAAGTTAAATCTTTCACTGTAAAATATGACAAACATGATTACCCTTAGACAGCATCTAAACTTCTTTTGAAATAGGCCTTATCACTTCTTTTGAAATAAATTTGATAATCAAGAAATATTTTTTTTCAACATTTTAGAATATGACGGAAAAACATTAACTATCGGCACAAGTTGAAATAATATTGTGACATATAATATGTTCTAGCTTGTTGAGGTCGGAAACTTTTGGTTCTTAATGGTATGTCGTTTTCGTATTTTCGTACATTTTTACATATTTATATAAAATATTTACATATTTATTTTTATTTACATATTTACATAATATTATTATTTTTATACGGCCTTCATTTATTATTTATTTTTTCGGAGTATTGGAACTGAAATACGAAACTGACTTCATGTTTTTTTGTTATTTTACTTGTTTTATAATCTCAAATAAAAGAGAGCCGACAAAATGTCCTCTCCAGGACAAATTACAGTAAAAAACACTGACACCCTTTTTACAAAATGTGCAAAACACGATGCCAACTTTATTGACTGTGAATCAATTGCATTATAAACGCTCCAATAGATTCCTCAATATGTACGAAATGTAATAACAAGACAATTGCCGTATATTACCCTTCTATAGATTTATTTGATTTTCCAACAGACAAATTGCGATGAATACACAATGCCACTCTAGTTCAATACTCGCTTCCCTCGAACTATAAGTACTATCTCTTTTCACCTTGTTCTCCAAAGTTTAAAACAAAAGGCAAAAGGGGTTTTTGAAGGAATACGAATGAGAATTTGCAGGAGCCGATGTTTGTTTTGACTTCGAATAACTTTTTTGTGTCATTTCCACCCCATTAGATATGAACAAGGAGGCTGTGTAGGGAATCGGTTCAGAGATTAGCGCTGGTTGGGAAATTTATAACAACGTTGAGGTTAAAAGAAATTACATACATATGAATATTTCATCAATTCATATCTATGAACATTTTTATATTAGAAAATTTTTATCCCGATAAAGTTTATTCAACCCGTATATTTAGAAGAATTTTAAGACTAAAGTTTTTTTATAAAAAAATGTTTATAAAAATAATGAAGTTTATTATGTGACACGAGTAAATTTGTTTTTAATCAGTTTCCACCACAGGCCCCAAATAAATAAACACTGGTGTTTCTGTTATGTATTTAAAAATAAAAATGAAAGAATTTCGTTTCCAATGAAATATAGACATTTTTAATCTAAAACACACATTTCAATTTATTGGTTTAGTAAAAAAAAGGAAATTAGTAATACTTTCTATGCCACATAGGTTTAAATTAAAGGAAATCAATTCATATACGTTAAAAATTATGAAAATGACAATGGTTAAAAAAATAAAAAATATTTCAGTGAGATTTTTTATGACTTTTAGTTAATATCAAACACTAAATTACTTTACACTAAATTGCTATTAAAACAACGTTCTTAAATTGCGTGTCGCAAAGTTAAAATAGAAACATTTGACAAATAACTGTTAGTTAAATTTACTTAACATCTTCTAAACGCACTTCTGTAAACTGAGATGATCTTTTTTATGCGCACTCTTGTAAAGTTGCTAAACCTTACAGGCGTGATATGTTTGTGAACTTAACATTTTCGATAGATATTAAAAATGTTTTTTGAAAAACTAGACTGAGATTTTTTTATTGGGCATTGAATCCTCTGCATGGATTTTAGACAAAGTACCTTCTTACCCACGAAGGTCATCATCCATAATAAAAAAATATATCCGAATAAAAGCAAATCATGAAACAGTACCCAAAGAATAGCTGCAGTGCGCTTCCTTCCTGGCCCGCCAGGCTCTATACAACGAAAGTGGAATAAATCATGAAACAGTACCCAAAGAATAGCTGCAGTGCGCTTCCTTCCTGGCCCGCCAGGCTCTATACAACGAAAGTGGAATAAATCATGAAACAGTACCCAAAGAATAGCTGCAGTGCGCTTCCTTCCTGGCCCGCCAGGCTCTATACAACGAAAGTGGAATAAAATACAGTTTGAGATTTCTCTGCATTTGTAGAATTAATTCCATATGAATGTAACGAGTGGATTACTCTGTAGTAAATCTGAATCTAATTCCAAAGTTAAAAATAGTTCTCTCTGATCGCTTTTATCTCTCAAACGCAACATTGAAACTCTCGATATCACATTGAGTCTCTTTTATCTCTCAAACGCAACATTGTAACTCTCGATATCACATTGAGTCTCTTTTATCTCTCAAACGCAACATTGAAACTCTCGATATCATATTGAGTCTCTTTTTAGTCCAGAAGCAATTCCCTACTCGTAGATGACATTTTTGGTGCAATTTTTTTGTCAACTAGTAATAAATGTTTTATTGGAGCAAATATTTAATATAAGAAATTCTTCATAATTACAATTTGCACAAACCGAAATGCTTAAGAAACTCAAATTCAAACATGTGTTGTAAAAATACGTTTGTGTTACGAAAGTCGAGAGGCTTTTCTTATTAAAAAAATTTAACTGAAGACTGATTTCGAGCGAATATTTTCGGCCATAGGATTTAAAGAATATTTATGCTTGAATTAGTCAAGCGTTTTTTTTAAATACACCTAAGTCTTGAAAAGTTAACAGGCTAAATTTTAAGGGACAGCGACATAATAATTCTGGAAAATCAACATTAAGTATTTAATTTTAATGTTTGACGTTTCTCTTAGAATGTCAGGAGTTGGAAATTGTTTCGTGATCGTACACTTAGTGAGTGGCGTATCGAAGTATGCTATATTGAAATTTTGCTCAGCTATATCTGGTTATTTGCAGACGATATCGTTATATTCTCACAAAAATCCAAATGATCTTCAGCACCAACTGCAAGAATTGGCAGAGGTCAGTAAAGAAGTTGGTTTCAAAATTAATATATAAAAAACCAAATATATGATGAACAACTTTACTACCCCAAAACCAATAGTCGTAGATGGAAATCCGCTAAAACATGTTCAGAAATATGTGTATTTGGGCCAACTTATTTCCTTTTTAGGTGGCACATCGAAGGAATTAACACGAAAGACAAAACTAGCGTGGAGCTCATTTGAATGTTTTAACAAACATCTTCAAAAGTAATCTCCCAATATTTTTTAAACGAAAGGTCTACAACCAGTGTATTCTCCCAGTACTTACGTATGGCTGCAAGATATGGACGTTCACAGTAAAGAACACACAAAAGCTCCAGACCGCACAAAGTGGTATAGAGAGATGCATGTTGAGTTATACTAAAAGATACTGTAAATGAAACATCTGGATTTGCAATATAACAAAGATAGAAGACGTTATATAGGTGTGTAAGAAAATGAAGTGGTAATGGGCAGGACACGTAGCCAGAATGCCAGACCACCGATGGACATCCGAAATAATCCAATGGTACCCAAGAGGCATAAAGATGCCCAGAAGAAGACCGAAGGTATGATGGATAGATGAAATCAGGAAGCATGGCAGCAACACATGGCATCAACGAGCAAAAAACCAAACTATTTGCAGTCAACTTGGGGAGACCTTCATCCAGGAGTGGATCGACCCTGGTTTACAATTATGATGATGATATACATTTATTCATTTAATTCGACTATTCATTTACTTTATCATTGAAACATAAGGTTTGATCTGTCGCGTGGTAGTGCCAAAATAAGCGTATTTCGCCTAAAACCTTGAGTGATCGATAAGTGATAACCTGCATTAAAATATGATCTCAGTGAGTTCTGAGTTATAAGTGAGGGGACAGTGAAGACACAAAAATGTGAAGTAAAAGTGTAGGTACTAGTATTGAAGGAACACAATTACTCGGCTGTCATTTTTTTATTTAGGAATTTGTCAAAGTTACCGCTATATGACTTGACTAAAGTTACCGCTATATGACGTAACTTAAACTAAAACTTTTAGTGAATATATGCTCCATTATAAAGTCAATATTTAAATGCACAGAAGTTATTTGTAGCCGTAAATTAATTTATCTATCTGCTCTGTTACGTACGCCGGAGTGAAAAGTATTTGTTAACGAGAAAAATTAAATAATGGCAATGATTTAGTCGTTGCGTACCATGGTATGGAGATTTAAATTTAGCAGATTGCTGTTAGGCATTCATGAAACAGTCAAATTTAATTTGCCCCATAACCGCCGATGGATTTAGCGTGTCGCCATGTACGGCGGCACGGCTTGCCTGACACACATCCCGCGCATCCACATGTCTACTAGTGTTCCATATATATTACAATGTAATATTGTATAATATAATACGCATTAGTATGAAGTATGTCATTCATTTAACTGAATCATATTTTCTTTTATTTTGTATTCCTTTTTCTTCACTTAAACTTTACCGATATTTTTGCATCTTACAGAAAAGAAGTTCATTTTTAGTTTTAAAGAATAAAAAAACAGTCATTGCATATTCGAATATCGTGCTATACTCCAATGGCTTAAAATATGGCAAGAAATAAATTTCCACGCTCTTTCAACCTTCTTCGGGGTATTGAACAATCCAAACTATCCTTAACGACGCATCGCACTATCATCTTTTGCGGTTCATTCGACAAGACTTTGAACGATCTTCCTGGCTCAAACATATGTATTTCATTCTTATCAGTATTTGAGAATAAACTAAAGATACATTATTTATCTCGAAATATTTATCGTCCTTCGTCGTCGTCGCTGGGTCTCGTAGTCGAGGACCTCCTCGCAATTCCAACGTCAATTCAGTTGGAAAGCGAAGCTGTGCCGTGGAGTTTTGTTTCTTTCCTTTTATCTGACCACACAGTAGAACTGGATCCGATGAGACACAGAAGGAAGGTGATCGGAGCACCCCAGCATGTTTTTTTTCCTTTTTTGTTGAAAGAATAAGTATGACCGACGTCATAGATATCCTTATACCCCCGAATACTAGGCTGAAAATATGCCTGTGTCATTCGAGGAGAATAGCACAGCGCGGGAGAAGAACCGGTGATCTTCCGCACTGAAATCCAGTGCGATATCTCGTGGCCATGTACCTTTAATCAATAAACGCCAAACTCCTCGTCTTTCACTGCCACACGATTCTTTTTTTTTATCCACTTTGCACGAATTTCTCCTGTTACAAAAAGAGGGTCTGCTTCTAGAGTTAGCTTATTCGTTAGGGGGAATATCAGCCAGGATTCTTTTCATACTGCTAGGCGGTGCCGATAATATATCCACAGTGTCATTCAGTTGGTTCAATATCTCTATACCACGCGTAACTGAGTGTTTAGCCATGATATTCGTTCTGTAAGTTGGTATGTAGAACAGAGGGTGATTACTAAA
Organism: Odontocerum albicorne; assembly: GCA_949825065.1. Lineage (NCBI taxonomy): Eukaryota > Metazoa > Arthropoda > Insecta > Trichoptera > Odontoceridae > Odontocerum > Odontocerum albicorne. Next base: position 29,540,612 of record OX463841.1, on the reverse strand, counting down.
CTTAGTGCTTCTAGAATCGCGGGACAGTTAAAGCAACCTTGGAAACCCTTTAGTAGGAATATCGCGATGGATTCTTGCCTTTTTGTTTCGAGACTTCTATAGTTACACACAGTGAGAAGTTCGACATGGTGAGCGTATTTTGGATAATCGCCCTTTACCATAGATATCTGAGAATTTTTTTGTATTTGTTATATATTGTTTTTATATTTGAGCTGATGAAGAGCCCAAACTGTAGATGCATCTTAATATTTATTTTTCCCATTCCTATATCTATTTTTATTGTCATTTAATTCTAATTTTTGTTAGTTTTCAATATTTATATTATTTTTGCACATTTAGTTAAAGAAACGGTTATGGAGACCAAAAATAATTATGAAACAAAACCTGATTGATTGCAAGAAATTGCTTTACAGCATTAAATCTACTAGATATATTTGCATGAAAAAATTAAATAAATTACACTTCAAGCCAGTCTATTATTGGACTAGCATTATCATAACTACTGTAAGTTTTGATTTTCAATCCATGACAAATTTTTGAAACAAGTGATGCAATTAAAATATATACCTGGATTTTGATATACACTATATTATGGATTCCAGAATAAAATAAAGGACGAAGAAAACAAAACAACTGCTGTTTCATAGACTAAATTTATGAAAACAGACAGCAAGTTAAAAATTTACATGTCTAAGCCCCATAATAACATAGAATCGAGGCTAAAGCAGAGAAAATGAAAGTCAAAAGCATGCTGCGAAGCCCAGGGATAAAAACCCTCAGAACTATTATAGATGAAACGTTAAGAGGCAGAATAAGAAACTTCATCTTTCGAGAAATGAGTTCAGTTATAAACGCTGTTGGATGGATAAGGCACAGAAGAAAACGCGTCAGAAAGGAAAGTCAAAGCCAAAATAGTACAGACGGCGTTGAATGAGAAAATTTCTACCCGAAAGACCTTAAAAACATAAGTTGAATCTGTGAAGATAGATATAAGCTAACGTCCACAAGAGAGACGAGCTCCAATGTGGTCAAACAGACCAAATAGGTCAAAAAACTAGAAATTTAACACCTAAAGTTATTAACGAGTGCAGATTGACTGATTACAAATAGTGTCTAATATATCATAACATAACAGTAGATTTGATAGAAACTTGACACAACTATCGTAAAGCTTTTGTTGATTGAAGTGACCTGAATGTGTGGAGAAGTTACTACTCGTACTTGTGCTGTCATGAGCTAAACTACATGGTGTGGAAAACATAAACGGAGTTGCTTCAAAAAATTCTTGCAATGATTTTAGTTACAGCATAAATTTATATAATATTAAATTTTAATTTCTTATATGTTTCCTTTTTTTATATGAACTTTTAATTATTAAAATGAAATCGTGTATTGTAACATATGTATATAAGGATAAAAACCAATACCGTATTAGCCCGACTATAAGGCGAGGTTTTTATTTAAAAAGGCGACACGTAAATAGGGGCGTCGCCTTATATTCGAGTTTTATTTTTCATAATATTATAATGGTGAGGAAAATGATTTTTTCTCGAAAAAGCAGATAAAAAAGGGGTCGCCTTATAATCAGGGTCGCCCTATACTCGGGCCAATACGGCAGTAACAGGTGGTTAAGATATTTGAAACGAATAAAAGGCGAAGAGACTATCCAAAAAAAACAGTAGGACGACCAAGGCTTCAATGGAATGATGGCGTGATAAATGTCCTCGCCTTGTTAGGTTTATAAAGGTAAGAGCTTGCGAGGGGAGGGGGTAGAGAAGCTTAGCACCGAGTGATTATACATTTATTTATCCTTTTGTGTCCATGGGCTTATTTGGTACATCTGGTGAACGTATTGTTATATTTCTTCCGACCAACTTGCACATGTTGTATATGATATGTATAGTTGTAAAAATCCACAACAATTTTTCAAACAATTTCAATTAAAATTAAAGAAAAAATCAAACCAAACAAAAACAAAGTAATACGAACGTGAGGAAGGAAATCATAAGGGAGGGAACAATGGAAAATAAAGATGAAATGTTACTCCGAATGATGTAGTACTTTTTGAATTCTGTTTTGAACGTTATTAAGTGGTTCACCAGGCTTAAACTGAGAGGCAAATTTTACATACATAATTTTACATACTTAATAAAATGGTAAAAAGTATAATTTTATTTCCATTATATTCCTTGAAAGTTTTTAATTATTATGTACACTTTATTCATTTATATAAAATAGATTAAAATATTATAAACGAGTTCAAAGCATTATTTTAACATTTATTAACAATTTAATTGATATCTTAAAGCGTATTTAAATGTTTAAATTGAACTAATGAGAATTAAAAAATTGGCATCGAATGATCTGAAATAGAATTACCAAAACCAAGAATGAAGATTAAAAGAGAATATTTCTTCAGCTCTAATCTTCTCATTTTATTTGTTTTATATACAAAACAATATTTTTTTAACAATTTATCACCACAAAATAGGATTTACAAAGTTTGTCAAGTTTTCTGAGAAAAAAACTGCACGGCAGCTCTTGGGACGGCCCCGATATAACAACTCGCACACGGCATAAACACGGCTGTCTGGTTAACACATAACGTGATATATAGCTCATACATGATAATATTATATTAAGCACAACATAACGTTGCATTGCTCACTGGAATTTGAAAATGTGCTGCCGTTTTAAAGGTTAAAACGATTATCTGCTTTAGATCAACATTTATAAACGAGGGTTAGAAAGATTCATATAATACTTATAATAGAAAAACTGGTAAAAACCACCTTGAGATTCTATTATACGAATATAATAATTTGATAGAACTAATCAATCTCCTCATTACTTGGTTGTTGTATTTTTTACGACATCACTGTTGTAGTTTTTTCTGGTATGTGATCCACTTTTACTTATTCAGTGGTATATCGATGAAAACAGAATTCCCAACTTTAGAGAGGAGCTCCGTGATGTCTTAACACAGCTATGTGATGTCTTTTTCTACCCGATAGTTGACTCGTGGAATAAAAATATAGTTTTGCTTACTTCATGAAATTTTGACGAAAATTTGGGCAGTACTTTTGGGTGCCTGTAGTAAAACCGAAAATATTTTATTATAATACAAGTTAGTTGTATCTATACTCTGAATTTAAATAAACGACTTTTGGTTAGCATCATTGACATTATTCCCTTACTTGTGTATTACGTCAGCAAAAGGACACTTTTAATAATTTTTATTTGTAAAAAGTCAAGTGTGTATCCCAAAAATGGATGCCCCCAAGGGTCAATGCTGAGTCCCCTACTCTTTAGCCTATATACATCCGATCTTCCAGATGTGATAATGAACTGTAGCTACCACATACTCGTATATGCGGACGATACTCAACTTTATTATTCATTTGGAAGTGATGAGGTTCAGTCTGCCACTCAACACATAAATGATGATCTCGAGCGACTGATGATATGGTCTAGGAGGCATGCGCTTCTCTTGAACCCTTCAAAATCGGTTATGATTGTTATGGGTACAAGACAACAAGTCGAAAAGTTGAACGAGCCTTTAGAAATAAAGATTGGTAACGCGACTGTGCCTACAGAGAGCGTGGTGCGCAATTTAGGTGTGTATATGGAATATGACTTAAGATTCGAAGCTCACGTTAAGACTAAATTACAATGGGCTTTTTCGCGGCTTAAAAATATTTATTGCATCCGTCAAAACCTGTCGATTGAGGCTAGACGTAGAATAACCGACGCGCTCATTATCACAATAGTCGAGTATGGTGATTGTATCTATGGGCTGTGCCTTTTAAATAAAACCGAAAAAAAGTTGCGAAGATTACAAAATGGTTGTTGTAGGTATTGATTCAACATTCCCCCCAGAGGATGCATCACCCCTTTTTTTAGAGCTTTTAAAATAATTGACATGAAACAATGACGGTTTCTTCACTTAAGCGTACTCATGCATAAAATGACCAGTACAAAAATACCACTTTATATCTTCGAAAAACTGAATTGGGCTAGAAACTTTCACGGTTACGAAACGTGAAGCAAAGAAACTCTTTTACTTATCCCAAACCATAATCTAACACTATTCAAGGGATCCTTCTCATACTCAGCCAGCAAATGATGGAATGAGTTGCCCCAGGCCTTGAAGGAGCGGGTGAATAGTTGTACCTTCAGAGATGCTCTAGTGTTATCTTCTGGGTGGTTAATAGATTTCTTAGCCGTTAATAGGTCTCTTATTGGCTTTTTTTTCTTTCTTTTCTCTCTTTACGCTAGTGGTGAATCGGGGATTGTGCGTGCGTGTTTGCGCGTTATCTTCTCATTCATTCTTATATTACTGCTTAACTATTTCAATGTACTGTGTCGTGGTTTTTTTTATGTGTGAACATCATTTCCCATTTGTCATTTTACTTTTATAAAATTTGGACTCCTTTGAGGCTTTCCTTTTTTTCGTTCTTGCTGACAGTTAACCTGAAGTGGTATATGTGGGTTTACTTTTTATTTTGTTTTCTACCATACGTTTTTTTGTTTTTTTTTATTTTTTTATCTAGGTATGCGGGGGTGTGGGCTGGAAGCCCCCCGATGCCCTTGCAGTCGGGCTCGCCCTACATTGGTGGGTGTATCTCGGCCGGGGGAATGTTTGTGGGATGAGCCCGGACCTTTTAATGTCTTCTCTCTTGAATGTATTTTTTTTGTCATCTATTTATTTTCTGTGTTTTTTTTCTCTTCTTATTCTACATGTTCAAGGGTGTGGGCTGAAAAACATATGTTGTCCCCGTGGCTGGGCTCGCCCTATATTGGTGGGGTGTATCTTGGCCGGGGGGATGTTATTAGATGAACCCTGACCTTTTGATAGCTTCTGTTTTTTAATGTATTCTCTTTTTAATGTGTTCTTGAAATATATCTAAATGTATTATGTACATACTATATTGCTATCAATAAACCTGTATTTATTTATTTTATTTATATTACACTGGATGGGAACTTGACGCATTCCTAATGTCAATGAGGATAGGGAGCTTAAAATATGTAATTGACGTTTATAATCGGATAAACTTGTTTGTAATAGAGTTCTTTGAATTTCTTAAGACTTAAGAAATTCGGAAATATACGAGTACTTTTGAAACTAAAAAAAGTAGGATATTCAATAAATCTCAAATTAAACGTATATACTCGTATAATAAAACAAATATAAAAGAAGAGCTGAAAAAGTCCAAATTTCAATCAACGCCGCTAATTTTAAATGTCAATTGAAAACTTTTATCTTCAAGTATCTTAAACATCATCAACTAAGTGAATAAACTAAGTGTCTATAACGAATAAACTAAGTGTCTATAAGAATTAAGTAATGTTGATCAATTCGCGAATAACGTTATACGAGTATTAGCGAAGCTCTGGAGCTAACATGTGGGTGGAAGTAAGTCACAAAAGTAAAATATTGTAGAAAAGTTAATTAAAATATTTGAATGTACGAGTACTTACAATATGTGAAGCTTGCTACTTTAAATTATGACTTATTTTTAAAGCAACATTTTTTCGAATTGTCACATTTCTTTGAATTAATTAAGATACAGCGAGTAAATAAATGGCGAAAGGATGATATAACAAAAATATAAAACAAACATGGTTGGTACATGTGAGAAAAGGAAAGCTTAAAAATCACGACCAAATAAATGAAACTTCAAAAGAAAGAAAGGATACATAGGAAGAGAAAACAAAGAATGTGTAAGTATGAATGAACATGAAGTAAATAAATGTATCTTGATAGGAAACTGTGGATATATTTTTACTCAACCAACCCCGATAGGGAAACGGCAAGATGTTATGTGCGAGTATATCTGTTTGATTACTTTCTAGAGTATTTAACATGCATTGTTTCTGTTGAAAAATACTAAGACATAATTTTCATAAAAAAGAGCACTAATCTCCATTAGTTTCTCAGTACTAAAATGCATGCTATTCCTCAATGACATTCAAAGAAAAAACAAATATTTTTGGGGCAAAAAAATTTGATGAAACAAATGCATAATACTCGTATGTCATAATAAAAGTAAGTAACGAAAAATGTCAAAACAATGCCTCAGTAATTTCTAAACGGGACCCATTAAACTTGTCAACTTGTAATAATCTTGATATCTATGCAAACATCAAAGTCAGCATTGGCAGTGTCAATAGTCTGGTGAATAATAAAGCTGTTGTTCATTGTGTTTTTCTAGTTTTTATATTTAACTTTCAAACGTTTCACTTGATTTATTTAGTTCCACTCATGAACTAACTTAAAAAAACACAATGTTCTTGAGGTGAGGTGGAATAACGAAATAGCAATAGAAAGTTAAAATTTTTATTACTGTGTTACAATTTATCAGGAAGTTCATTGTCATGTGCTTATCTCTCATATCAACCATAAATTTATAAAATAAGCCTTAAGAGAAAACAAGACAAGAACGTTTTTTTTTTAATATGGGTACTAACGGGACTCCAACTCGCAAAATCTACGCAAGGAGACAAGCATCTTATACCAACTGGGCCACGGATGTTGGACTATTGCAATATGACAAATAAAAAACTAATGTCATAATTAAAAAGAAAGAGGGGAGAAAACAAAGTCAGGACTTCAGAGCAGGCGATACAAACATCAATAAAAATACTTTTTGTGAGCCATTCACAACTTTCCTTATTCCTTTTCAACGAGTCAATTAATTATGTTGGAAAATGAAACTTGATTGATTCGCAAGTAGAATGACATGCTTGCTGGCGAAGTTTTTCAACATTTTTAATATTGTCCATCATAGCGGTACTTCTCCAACGTATGTGTGGGTTAATAGTCGTAACCGTTTTGTTTTAGTAAAGGATTATTTGTTTAGTGTCAAATCGGGTTTAGCCTGGAACAACGTCTGTCCATATAGTCGTGCAGTCCTCCGGAATGCGCGCCGCGGTGGGAGTGATTGGGCGCTTGCTGTAACGTGCCAACATCCGCAGGACGCGCCGGAGTTAGTTATTTATTGTCCGTAATTAGTCGGTGAATTAATTATATCTTTCAGTTCCTTGTTCTCAGGTGGTTCTTGGCTGATCCAGGCTCTTCATTCATAGTATAAGAAGAAGGATACTTAATCAGGTAAGTCACTCTTTATTCCTTTAAAAAATATTTCAATTTACGATTATTTGTAGAAAAACATTGGGTTTTTTATAACTTCATTTGAACGAATTGATCAGAATTCACCGTGAATAAAATTTTGTGAAGATTAAGGTTTTTTTGTGAAGTTTACTGTCAATAATTATTAAATGAGTAAAGAAGTTGATCATTCCAACGTTTTTAATTTATTTTTCTTTAAAATATCAAAAAAGACATTTTATCAACAAATCGTCGTAGTAAGGTAAAAAATAATTATCATAGTACGTAAACCATTCAAATAAACTGACTTAGGTTGCGGTAGTCATGTATGGACTACCACTACCATATTCAACACGAAAATTAAGTTAATTCTAACAGATGCACTCTTTTGATTTCAGGAAGCGTAAAACCATTTTTTTTAATTATAAACTGAATAGTGTAAATATTTTTTTCACTGAAACAAGGATGCATTTAGCGAAACAAAAATTGTTGTTAATATTTTTACGTGTTAAGGAATTTTATACTATGGTGATCAGGGTTTTTATTAAAAAAATTGCACCTTTTTTTTTAAATAAATTTATTAATTTGGTATTATTGAGTGATCAAAGATCACCTTTTGAGTGTTATTTTGATTTTAATGTAAGATTTTTTTTAATTGTGTAAACATAATAATACTCTGGAATAACTTTCAGCGACAACGTCTTATCTGTTCAGTTTTTAACATGAACGGTAGCTTTTTATTGTGAAATTCACAATGATCTTTGTAAGAAAAATTAATGACAAAACTTAAAATAATGATGATTACTTACGGTACATATTTACATAAAAACACACCAATAATAAAACACATTTAAGAAGACATTCTAGATGCTCTCAATTTTCATTTCTTCGTTCTCTATTTTTTTAGGAAAATCAAACGCTTTGATAGTTCCAATTTTTTTTATTAAATTTGTGACATGTTTTGACGGGAAATGGTTTGACATGGCAATTATAGAAAAGGAGTATATATTATTGATAAAGTAGTAAACGTAATACTTCTTATAGTTTTCTCAATATTATACCTATAAATATATGTAGCTTCATTTACATACCTAGAGAAATTTGATATACTCACTAATGCAATAATAACACGAAAAATGAATCTGAACATTATATTTTTGATAAATTGAACGAGAAGAGATAAATTCAAGTGTGAGAATTAGATATAATATCGTTATTCAGAAATAAAAAAGGAAAAATACATCAAAAAATATCCTTGTCATAAATCAATGATGAATTCTTATTCTGCTTACGTACGATTGTTGAATCAAGTCATTTTTAAGACATTCTTAAATGAACGAGTACACGGTCGCGATACATGAATGATTTGTACAAATTGCAAAGCAAATGCACGTGATTTTATATTATGCAGAATCTTGTTACAGATGATTTTATATTAATTTGTTGTCCGGAAAGTATTAGTACAAACATGTTGAACGTATATAAATATGAGAGGTAATAGTTTAGTGCATTTTTCACCCAAAATAATGGTGTGGTGTTTTCATTCTAAAGATTGAACAAAACAAGGTGGTTTTCAGTGTTTGATACATTTTTTAAACTGCAAAAGAAAAAAATCTAATAAAAAAAAACAAACATGAATAGTGTAGATGATGCAGTAAGAGATTGTGAGTGTCCAACTTTGGTTTAAAAATCTATAATGCTGATACGACAATACGTAATGAAGATGGTATGCGCTCTGGAAGGCCGATTATTTATATTATATTTGATACAGATTTAACCCAATTACGGCATTGAAAATGGAAAATCATAAATAACACAAAATAAATATAACAACATAACAAGAGCAATATTAATAGTGTAGATGATGCAGTAAGAGATTGTGAGTGTCCAACTTTGGTTTAAAAATCTATAATGCTGATACGACAATACGTAATGAAGATGGTATGCGCTCTGGAAGGCCGATTATTTATATTATATTTGATACAGATTTAACCCAATTACGGCATTGAAAATGGAAAATCATAAATAACACAAAATAAATATAACAAAATAACAAGAGCAATATTAATAGTGTAGATGATGCAGTAAGAGATCGTGAGTGTCCAACTTTGGTTTAAAAATCTATAATGCTGATACGACAATACGTAATGAAGATGGTATGCGCTCTAGAAGGCCGATTATTTATATTATATTTGATACAGATTTAACCCAATTACGGCATTGAAAATGGAAAATCATAAATAACACAAAATAAATATAACAAAATAACAAGAGCAATATTAAAAGTGTAGATGATGCAGTAAGAGATCGTGAGTGTCCAACTTTGGTTTAAAAATCTATAATGCTGATACGACAATACGTAATGAAGATGGTATGCGCTCTGGAAGGCCGATTATTTATATTATATTTGATACAGATTTAACCCAATTACGGCATTGAAAATGGAAAATCATAAATAACACAAAATAAATATAACAAAATAACAAGAGCAATATTAATAGTGTAGATGATGCAGTAAGAGATTGTGAGTGTCCAACTTTGGTTTAAAAATCTATAATGCTGATACGACAATACGTAATGAAGATGGTATGCGCTCTGGAAGGCCGATTATTTATATTATATTTGATACAGATTTAACCCAATTACGGCATTGAAAATGGAAAATCATAAATAACACAAAATAAATATAACAAAATAACAAGAGCAATATTAAAAGTGTAGATGATGCAGTAAGAGATCGTGAGTGTCCAACTTTGGTTTAAAAATCTATAATGCTGATACGACAATACGTAATGAAGATGGTATGCGCTCTGGAAGGCCGATTATTTATATTATATTTGATACAGATTTAACCCAATTACGGCATTGAAAATGGAAAATCATAAATAACACAAAATAAATATAACAAAATAACAAGAGCAATATTAATAGTGTAGATGATGCAGTAAGAGATTGTGAGTGTCCAACTTTGGTTTAAAAATCTATAATGCTGATACGACAATACGTAATGAAGATGGTATGCGCTCTGGAAGGCCGATTATTTATATTATATTTGATACAGATTTAACCCAATTACGGCATTGAAAATGGAAAATCATAAATAACACAAAATAAATATAACAAAATAACAAGAGCAATATTAATAGTGTAGATCAGTGCTCCGCAACCTTTTCTCACCTACGACACACCAAAATTCTTCCTAGAATTCCGCGGCACACCATAAGCTAAAATGTAACGCGTGCAAATGCAGTATAACGCATGCGCATTCGTCTTCAGCGACGCGCATAACGGTCATTTTTCTTTGTCTATGACTAATTTGGTGCGGCCATGGTGTGTACAAAGCACACTACGCAGTTTTCAACAGTTGGCACCAGGCGCTGGGGGACCATTGAAAAATTATTTAGTTATAATAATTTTTCTATACTACATTTTGAAAAATAGACAATATTATGAAAAATTATTTGTCATTGTGTATTAAATACATAATGAAAAATTGTAAAATGTCAAATACATTGAATTTGACCGCGGCACACCTGTATCCGGTTCACGGCACACCAGTGTGCCACGGCACACCGGTTGCGGAGCACTGGTGTAGATGATGCAGTAAGAGATCGTGAGTGTCCAACTTTGGTTTAAAAATCTATAATGCTGATACGACAATACGTAATGAAGATGGTATGCGCTCTGGAAGGCCGATTATTTATATTATATTTGATACAGATTTAACCCAATTACGGCATTGAAAATGGAAAATCATAAATAACACAAAATAAATAAAACAAAATAACAAGAGCAATATTACTCATACCTCCCTTTGACTTGATTTAATCCTCAATTTATCCACCGAGGTGTGGAGGATATCTATATTAGAAAATCCATTCAACAAGATCATTCCGTGTACGAGTGGTGATGCTCTTAAAAGCTCAGTTCATGAATACGGCTCCAAAAATGATCTTAATTCACTATGGCATAAATAATGTCCGGCACATTAAACAAAAGTCTGTGATCAACAAAGGCTCTGCTATTTTTTATATATCTGATGATGACTAAGTCAAGGGTTTTAATCGATTATAATCAGTGTTCTACGATACAAGAGATACAGAAAATATTTAAATCCATCGTCCACGAGCATTTGGTGCAATTTTGCGTTTGAATAAGACTTAAAAATAAGAAATTACTTTACGGACAGCCCAATATGTACGAACATGTTGACAAATTATTGTACTTATATCGAGTTTATTCTAAAACTTTAAGGCATAAAATATTTTTAAAAAAAAAGACTTCGACATATATTTGACCGAGGCATTTTAATAATGCGTGCATACATACCATTGTGTCGTATAGAGGAGAGAGTAAAGACTTCACGAAAAAATACTTAACCTTCCTCAGTTTTTGGTAAATCTGATTACCATTTGTCTTTTTGGTAAATCTGATTACCATTTTCTTAAACTTCATTCAATTTATGCAGTTTTATTACATTCCTCGAACTTCCTCGTCCACAATTCTCATATAACCGCTGTACATTGTTTTATCAGTCCTTCATCACTCACTTCTATACGTGCTCTAATCACCTTAAAGTGCTTCTTCGTTTTGCTTATAACATCTGTCCCGAGTTCGCATCTATTCCTAATTGCATCGTTTCATATTATGTCATGCATCGTCACGCAGCATTCTGTTTAGTGCACGTAACGTATAACACTAAACAGAATATGTTATGTAGCGTGAACATTTTTATACTATTTATTTAGATCCTTTAAATTTTTAAGTTCTTTTAATATATTTGATAGAGTAGTGCTGACAACAAAACAAGCAATGATCTTTTAAATTACATTCAATACCATAAGATTTATAAAAAAAAACGAAATAGACGAAATAACCTTCCAAAACACGTTAGGATCTTAACTAGAAATTCACTCTACTATTATAAAACCTTATTTAGTTTTGTTCTTCGCTTTAATCAAATTATACAACTCAATATTTAATACAAAATTTTCAACAAATGTATACCGAGGTTGATGAGTACTCGTATAAATGTGGCCAAAGCTATATACTCGTATACGAGTATGTTAGGTATGTGAATAGTAAAAATAGGAGATCTGTACTTTCTATGAGCATTGAGGTTTAAATTTCTGTAATTTAGAGTAGATTTATGATTTTAATCTAAAAGAAACAAATGTTATACGTTATAATTGTCAATATTCACAATTGATAAAAAAATCTTATGTGGCTTAAATTCTGAAGAATTAATAAATGATTAAATTCCATTTGAAGGATAAAGTTGGCAATTTTGCAAAAAAAATGATTTTGATGTTTTTTTATTTAAAATGGAAAACTGATCAACTTCCGGTATCCATACTAAACCAACAAAAGTACTCGTACAAGTACTAGGTGCTCTGATTTCGAAAAAAAGAGGATGTGAAGCGGATATTCAAAAACGAATTGGAACGGTAAAGGCAATCAGTGATGGTAACTAGAAATGGTAAAGGTAACTAGTCTGACAAAGATATGCACTAACGGGTTTTTGAGAAGAATAAAAATCCGTCTGGTTAAGTCTCCAGTATTCGCGATAGTGCTGTATAGTGTGGAAACATGGACGGTGAGAAAGTAAGAAACAAACATGATAGGTGCTTTCGAGATTTCAATACTCTGTACCTCATAGACCGCAAGGTGCACCAACGACTCGACCATCAAAGAATTTGAGATTATTGAAAGACTTTGGACAACATGCCAAAAAAGAATCATAGCTTATTTTGGGCATTTTACTTGCAAGAACGATACAAGTTTAGAGAAACTGGTGATCATGAGGACAGTTGAAAGAAGACGAGCAACATATGGGTGTCCAATGAGATGGACAGGTCGAATAAAGAAGTCAACAGGAACCTCTTTGAGCTCTGCATTTAACGTTGCTCAGATGCGGGAGAGATGCATACAGGTGGTGCACCGAATTCTAGACATAGCAGAGGACCACAACGCTCAACTTTGAGCACACGATGAAGAAGATGAATAATGAAAAAAAATGATGATGAAAATAAACTTTAAATAATTTTTAATAAACTACTCAAAACAGAGGTAAAATCGTCCGGATTTATAAAAGAATTATAATTCCGCATTCAACTATTAAAATGAATATTTTTAAATATAATACCAAACTTTTTGAAAGAAATGTTATGCGCTGCTCTCCATATTCAACTTATACTTCCAAGAAGCGTAAAAAGAAATTGAAAAATTAGCAACGTCATTGAATGCATCCATTAAAAATTCCATTTGTTAAGTAAACCTTCTCCCATGCTCCTTGCATCAAAACAAACTGTATTTTTATGATTCACCGCCTTTATTACTTTCTGTAGTGGCAAGTACCTCAGCAGCAGTCTGAATACCTCCTTGAAAGAGTCATTGCCCTGGAGGTAATGGGAAATCTGTCAGTCATGCTGCGGAATAAAGGGCTGGAAGAAAGATGTTTCAAACATCACAAGTAGTCGGAGCAAACTTGGCAAGGGAAGTACGAGTATAAGAGATCATATTTATAAAAAGGGTCGATGACAAAGCTTTTTCTCTCATTGAGGAACGGGCGTATCTGATTTTAAAGGAGGAATTTCAAAGATAAACACTCTCAAGTTAATTATTTTTCGTTCTTAGTTTGTTTTTAAAATGCAAATGAAAAAAAGATTTTCAAGAGTTTATTAATTACATTACATTTGTGAAAATGTATTTTTTTTCGTTGTATTAATGTATTGTATAACACTTTTTTCGTATATTTTACAGCCTGGTGTGTAAATTACCATATGGTAATCTCTTCCAGCCAGTGATAAAAATCTTGAATAGGCCATAATCAAAAACCAAAAAAAAAAGTTATAAATTGGGGTTCTTATGGGAATCTTAGTGACTTACCGCGTTTAAATTGTTTCTTTTTAATTTTCGACCTTGTTTATAACGTTTTGTATATTATAATATAACATTTTCGTTGTAAACAGTTCAACTTGGCGGGTTACTGTGAACTAGCGTCTAGCCAACCAGAAATATGTGGCTTTAAGAGAAAACCAGGCTGGATTTATTTAAATAAAACTGATTCCAATGTAAATGAACCCGTAACCTCCGAGCTGGAAGACAGGCACCTTAACAACTAGATCAGGGAGGTAATTTTTTGTAATCTTTGACCACGGGAAAAAATTAACATTTACCCCGACAGGGAAACTGTGCGATACCGTATGTACGAGTATGTACGTATATACATGATATATTTTTCTTAAGAAAAATGCTACAAATCAAATTTTCAAGTAATTTTCATAAATAAATGGTTTAATTTTCTAAGATATCTTTATTAAAAATCAGACAAAATTTTAATTTAATGTGTTGAAATATATTCTGATAAAGTCAATGTCTTCAAATACAATACATATTCACGGAGGGTTGAACAATCCACGCTTCTCTCAGTCTCTGCTTGGAAATCTCTTTCTCTTCCACTCTATCCTCATTATTATCGATATTCAAGAAAACACTAAAGAAACATCTGTCTCAAAATATTCCTCGTCCTTTACTCCCATTTTCATTCCTGTTTTCTTTGAGATTTATTTTCTATTGTAATTTTTGTTACTTTTCTCAATTTTTTTCTTTATTTACTGAGTTTAAGACACGGTCGTAGATATCGATAATACTTATGAAATAAAAGTTGGTTGATTTGAAAAAAATGTTTTAACGAAATCATCACTCCAGGTGTATTCGCACGAATGTGTTAAATAATAAAAAAATATTTATAAGTCATCCTCATTTTTTCCTGCACTGTTGAATAATACTGTCGTAATTGTTTTTCACATACTTTCAATACCTCTTACTTAAGATTTATTACTTCTCACTTGAATGCTTTTTCAAGAAGCATCTATACGATAAAACTAATAAACTGTAGGTTTTATTGGTGTAACAATCACATTCATTCTTAATGTTTATCAACATAGTAACGTGATTTCTTTGCGAATCTAAAAATAAAGCAGTTTAATTGAACTCCAATGATAATGCTTAATGACGACATTCACACACTTGCAACCAGCTCTCCCAGTCCTGCAGCTCGCTACCGAAGGCCGATATACCGAATAACTAGCGCACGCCAAGTGAATTCCAATGAGGCTGACACCATTGCTGCAACCGAAACTCAATGTCAAAAGTACAATGGCAATGCGTGACAAGAAATAATATTATCATTCGCACATTATCTGTTATAGAAGACCACTGATAGTTAAACGGTGGGACGTCAATTTTACATAAGATATATTACATAATATTTCGTATAAAGTCTCTCAACAGAGCCGTTATTATTTATTAAAAAAACTTAGTAACTTAGTTCTATTATTTTACACGATTGTGTAATTTATCTATTTCTGTGATTTATCAATTTAAATAATATATCTGACACTTCAGACAAAATTTTTTACCCGAGATGGAGTGGAAGTGCGTAATTGATAAAAGCAGTGTTATCTAAACGTTTTCAGAATATCGTCCACTTTTAGAGCATATATTTTTCATCATTCTATTCCCCCCATAAAGTCATTCGAAAATGATTAAATGAAAATATTGTTTTCATAAAAAACAAGATATTAAAAATGTAAGTATTTATTAAATAAACAAAAATAAAGGTGTCAAAGCATCTTAACGTACTTATTGAATTAATTAATAAAAACAATAAATGTGAATAATGGGTCCGATGCGATCAAACACAATTTTCAACATCCAGCCCAATGTTAGTAGCAAGCAGCATCCTTTAAGCGCCCTGTTTGACTATTTGTAGCCGGTTTATCTTTTTCAGCAAAAGTATTATGCTGGAGACACAAAGTATTTTTTTTACAAGAGTCTATAATACAGGAACAACATTTTTACATTTTGAACTGTAACCAGAAGTATTGGTTCTAAAATACGAGTTTAAAGACTAGAAAATAGGTTAAACCAAATGGACCGCCTCCATGGCGAAAATATTTTCAAAAAATTTTCCTCATGAAACGCTTCCGAATGATGGCTATATACTCGAACGTCATCATTGAGTATATCTGTATTTTCCTAGACACAAAAAAAAATGAAAACTATTAAAATTCTCCATATCCAAGTGGCGTTTAGACAGAATAAGTTTGGAAACAAATGCAGATATAACACGCTTCGTTGTAATAAAAAATAGTTCATCTTCTGATAATTGAACTTAAAATATAAAACTGCAATATAAGCGATGTCACTTTATACTTTCAAGGTCGTTTGGAAGCATTATTATTATTTTTTAAATCTAAAAATATCGCAACAATACTATAAGGGCCACTCAGAAATGCATCCTTCGACAACCAGCGATCTTCGGTGTGAAGTGGCGAATAATTTTATTCTTTATCGTTTTTTTGCAAAACTGTACCAATGATCTTTCATTGAAGAATGGTTCCTGATTTTGTTAATTGATATAATGACGTATTGCAATGAGCGATGCAAGTGGTCATTAAGATTTTTTTGCAACTAAATGTTGTCGATGAATCACGCAATGCACCGCTAATACATTCGGCAATGACTATTTCAAGTGTGCGAAGAATCCAGGATGGTAACCCACAATTGACGGAGCTTCATCAGTCGCAACTCTCATTATACTATATTAACGAGAGGAATCTCCATTTTAAAACAAACTCTTCCACAGCAGGAAGTATAGACTAAATGTGTATAAAATAGGAAAAATGTGAAGTTGGTCGTTTTCGTAATAGAAAAAAAGCACGCCAATATTATGTGAAATTTTAAGCTACATCTTATAAGATTTCCATGATGATTGGATTTTAGTAAAATGAGTTTCAGAGAAAAAAATCTGTAAAATTAAATTTAAGTGGAAAACTGGACAACCTCAGTGGCCCAATTGGTTTCTTGACTTCCATCCCTGGCTTTCGAGATTGAATCCAAAAACAAATTTTTAAAAAATCTCAGCCTTGTGAAAGAGTTCGTCTTGTAGCAATAGTTGCACGCGCCGAGTACGACGAACCGTGAGTTCCTTGCCTACTGTTCAATAGTTCTTAGCCCAAAGACTAGATTAATGAAGCCCGAGAGAATGCTGTGTCCCAGCCATGCTCTTCCACGTGTACGAATCACGAGTTCAGATATTTTAAAGGGTGCTACTTGAATAAGTGGAAAAGTGATTCGAAAAGTATATAACATATATGACTCACATAGTACAAATACTTTGAGAAGGTAACCCATCATTTTGTGGAGAGAGAGAATCATTTAATTAGGTAAGGCCTTCGAAAATGTGGTCTCAATCTTGTATATTTATTAGTGTTCCAAAATAATTGACAACGCAGTTGAAAAAAACATGATAAGCATTTATATAATTCATACACATGGATCATTCATTAAGAGTACCCGTATCCTAGTTTGTAAGCTTCCTGTCTTCCAGCCCGGGGGTTGCCGTTTTAATTTTTGTTGGTACTCATTTCAAAATAATCTCTCTGGTTTTCACTCAAACTTTACTGGTTATTGAATAACATATTTCTGGTTGGTTGAAAGAGATAGCTACATGGCAACACACCTACAAGGATGTAGTGTACACGACGAAACTGTACTACAAAAGAATGCAGGACTTTACATCTAAATACATACAAAATTCCAACTTCATCGCAAATTCATATTATACCTTATCAATAGAATGTCTAAGCTACTCCTCATTTTATGCTTATGTTGTATAACTTTTTATTATTTGCCCATTGACATACTTTTATACAAATTCACTATACAAGATTTTTCTTTAAATACGCAGCAATTGATTTCTGATTTATCAAACTAATTTAATTAACCTCATTTAAATTACGAAACATTTTAGATTAATTATCTGTTTTGATAAAGCTTTAACTTTTCAAAGACATAAACATTACAACTACTTTATTTTCATGCAAAGGCTGTTTTGTAAATCGTTCATTATTTGATTGTTACATATACTTGTGCTCAGTACCAACTCGCAACTGCTTTGCATACATTTGAATTTTACTTTTATAGGAACACTTATAAGAAAACAGAGTATATTTTTTTGTTATTTTTAATATGCACCATTGTTATCAATATGAACATAGTATTGATTATGAACCACAATGAGTCTTGGATGTCTGAATTTTTTTTTCTACTTGTCCCAATATATCCACATAAATACTATTGGGTGTTAAAATAAGTTGTGTCCGTTTTTTTCTAATTTAAAAATGAGCACCAAAAGTAAAACAAAATGGTAAAGATTATATGTCATTCGAAAGAATTTTTTCTTTTCTACAAAATATTGTGTTTGCTTTTACGTTACACATATTATTGTATTTGATTACAAGTCTTCAGAATGGAATGTCAAGTAGACAAAAGTGAGCATTTTCGACACCTGTTCGCGTTCAATCGAGGGAATAAAGCTGCCAAAGTTGCTCGCGATATATGCGAAGTGTACGGTGAAGATGCTGTGAATAAAGGAACAGCTCGTCGATGGTTTTTGCGTTTCAAAGACGGTAACTTCGACCTGAAAGACAAGGAGCGTTTCGGACGACCAATGGACTGCTATGAGGACCGCTTAAACCGTATTATTCATGAAGATCCCCTTCAAACCACCGTAGAATTGGCTGAGCAGATGAATTGTAGTCACATGACTGTATACCGCCATCTTAAATCAATGGGAAAAGTCCAGAAGTTCGGCGCTTGGGTTCCACATGTTTTGAGTGAAAACAACAAAAATCAACCTTCGACTATTTCTGCTGGTGGTTTGAAGAGGATTTTCATGAATAATATGGTTTAAGCGGTCCTCATCGAAGTCCACTGGTCGTCTTTCAGGTCGAAATGACCGTCTTTGAAACCCAAAAACCATCGACGAGCTGTCCTTTCATTCATAGCATCTTGACCGTAAACTTCGCAAATATCGCGAGCAGCTTTGGCAGCTTTATTCCCTCGATTGAAAATACTCACTTTCGTCTACTCGACATTCCATTTTGAAGGCTTGTAATCAAATAAAATAATATATGTAACGTAAAAGCAAACACAATATCTTATAGAGCAGAAAATTTTTTTTCGAATGACGTATAACCTTTACCATTTTGTTTTACTTTTGGTGCTCATTTTCAAATTTGGAAATAACGAACACAACTTTTGTTAACACCCAATATTATATATTTAGCCCCGCGAATTTTATTTACACACATGAATCATATTTAGTCACATGAATTATATTTGGTCACTTAAATTCTATTTAATCACGTGAATTATATTACTCCACTTGAATTATTTTTAGGCACATTAAATTCTAAATACATTCAAGCAAATAATTACATTTTTTATTCAAGTCAATCGATACTCCTCTTTTTTTATTTAAAATGTCTTTTGAATGCATATTTAATTGAACACATATTTTCCAAGTGTTTCTAAATCTTGTTTTAATTATATAATAATTAATATTATAATAAATGAGAAAGCCTTTGAATACGTTTGAAAAGCAATGGTCCATAATATTCCACACTGGGGAAGTAGCCGACTCAAAGGATTTAATGTTTGAGACAGTCATTTTCACTAAGATGCTGCAAGGATGCTACCACTTAGGTATTAATTCATATTTGACATTTTATTCTAAGTATACATACATCATCATATCATATGATTCACATCAAATTATATCTGGTTGGTTGGAAGAGTTGGACGCCTGGCAATAAGCCCGCAAGATTGTATTTGCAATAAAAGTGTTAAATAAATAAATATGCTACTAATTGGGGTAGGACGAGAGAACAGATCTATGTTTGGTCTTGATTCACAATTTTCTATTCTGTAAAATCTATTCACCTTGTCATGCACTTCATACATTTTACTTAACTCTCTTTCAGCCTAATTCGTTTGGTCGCGTTACGTTTGAGATGTCTCAAACTTATTTAGCCCTCTTTGATATTTGAATTGATTTAAAAAAATCGTTATTCATTTGTTAAAATTAATGTTTGTGCTTTCTCTTAATCTTTATGTGGACTACATTTTCAATTTTTTCTCAGTATTTTCCCACATTATTGTCATCGAAAATAGTTTTTACACGCATTATGCACAGTGCATGTATTTTTTCCGCATTTATTTCACCGTTTTCAATATTTCGCTTGCATATTGTAGTGTTGGGACAAAAAATTCCACTATAAACAAATAGCTTTTCCTCCGTAGAAATTCTTTTGATTCCATATCTTACTCTTCTTTGAAGATCATTAATGTTACTTCCGTGGCAAAGTTGGTAGGACTCTTATCTTGCACACGGTGATCTCGGGTTTGATTATATATGGTATCAATACAACAGAAAACAAAATAAGTCTCAGACTGATGAAAGATCATCTGTTAACAACTAGGGCGCGATAGAAGTGTGCAGTAGTGTTGGAAACATGTATGATGACAAAAAGCGAATTTCGCTAAGCTGATGGGACCGAAAACAATGCTTTCTTCTGGCGACGATCTTCATAAAAAATACACGTAATGAAATAACAGGATTACATATTTTAAAAAATATTGTAATATTTATCATATATGCAAAAAATAATTATCAATATTTGCATATTTTCATATTCATTTTAAAGCTTCCAAATTATCATTGTGACAAGTCCTTAAATTAAAGTAAAAACTTGAAATTCCGAGTAAACTTAAAGTCTGATTAAATTCCGGATATAATGAAAAACGGCTGCTTCTTAATATTTAGTTTTTGCTGCTAACAAAGTTTTTATCTCTGGATTTTTCGCTAAAACTCGTTTTTTTTATTATTCACAGCATTACAGTTTACAATAGAAGCGGTAGCTTGAATATTTTGTTTTGTGTTAGAGAAAATCTAATAAGGGAAGATGGCCAATAGGTTCGACGACTTTATAAGTCTGCCATAAGGTATTCTCTTATATCGAACGTCCAAAGCACCTAAACTGCCGGAGATGAGGGCGAATGGTTAATGAAGTTAATAAGAGAATTTGTGGAGATCACGATTTTCATTTGTAAGGGATAAACGGGGAAAAGTATGTATACTTTGATAATATAATCAAGAGTATGCTCAAAAAAACAGAAAAAAATAAGATAATAATGAAGAAACTCCATTTAACTAATTTTGTTATCTTTTAAATTGGAAACACATAAATAATTTCTTTTCATATGATAATCAAATGTGCTTTTTAAAGACAATTTTTTTCTGTATTATATTAATGATATTTGTAAAATAATCCAAGCCACAACATATCACAAATTTTAAGACAATTACAACAGTATTAAAATGGATCATTCAGATATCATTTTGTTATGAAATAGACACAAAGCCAGTTGATTTTTTTTTTGTTAATGAATGAGGTTCAATATTTCAATTAAACAATGTTATTCAAGACATATCGGTATTTCAAAGAAACTAAAATAATGTAATTTATTGGTTGGGTCTTTTTTTTACATGATGTGTATATATGTATACTATATATCTATACTGAACTGCAATGCCTTGTCCCGGAATACCAAACTGAGAATATGCAACTCGATTATTTTACCCATAGTAACGTCAAGGTTCGAGGCATGGATAATGACACTCAAAGACCAACATAAATATTGTGCTTCGAAAACCGAAAATATTAGATTTAAAACAGGTTGAATAAAAGTGGAAACTGAGAACTTACTTTTTAACGTTGTTAATATTAAACAGAAATTCGTAAATCAACGAGACAACCCCGTATCATCATCGACATAAGGTCGTAAAAGTTAACATGTATAAGCCATGTAAGCAGATCTCAGTTGACACAGATCATTATGCAAGCCCAACCACAGGCAAATAAGGCATTTGATAGACCGAAAATGAAGGCTTCAAAATAACGAGCAGCAAGGTCTAAGGAGGCTAACAAAGGAGGGAGACTAAGAGATGTGATCGATTGGCTTGGAGAAAAATCATCCAGAAGGCTAAAGTTCTGCAAAAGTTGAATAGGCGTCTAAGATAGACAAGTACCTATATGTCTTTGGTTTATGTAGTTTCTTAAGATTTATTCAAAAAATATATCGGTTTGAAACAAAAGTAGCCAAGAGTGGTTATACTCTTTTCATTAGATAAAGACAATCGAAAAAAAAAATACATAAGATTTCCGCATTATAAATCCATCCACTTATATATAGAAAATTAAATATGATTATTGCGAGAAGTAGCCTCTCCAGACATGTTTATTTTAGTATCACCTACAACCCAATAACATCGTCTCTTAAATGTTCTTATCATCTGTATGCGGATGACCTGCAGATATAAATTAGTTTTGATCCAAATTTCTTTGAACAATTTAAATGCGGACCTTCAATCGATCTCGGAGTGGACTGGGGAGCATGGCTTACTCATAAATCCTAAGAAGTCTCAAGCGATCCTCATTGGCAGCCCTCAGCTTCTCGGTAAACTCCACACTGACTTACTTCCTTCAATATTACTTGATGGCTCTATCATACCATTACATGAAACTGTTAAAAACCTAGGAGTGCTAATTGATAACACTCTCTCATGGCGAGATCAAATAAATGAGGTAAGCCGAAGGATCTTCTTCAACCTTCATTCCCTTAAAGTTTTGCAAAGATTCCTTCCAACCAAAACCAAAATTTTACTCGTACAATCTCTGCTCTTTCCGATTCTGGACTATGCTGACGTATGTTACTTGGATGTTACAGAGGAACAGTTGGACAAATTACAGCGTCCTCAAAATGTGTGTCTAAGATTCATTTTCAACCTACGAAAGTACGATCATATAACTTCATACCAGAAGGCATTGAACTGGTTGAATGTTAGAAATAGACGCCAAATTCACACACTTTACGTCGTCCTTTACTTCCCATGTAGTGAGACTCTGGAATCAGTTACAAACCAATATAAGACTCGCTCCGTCCTTGGCATGCTTTAAGAAGCGACTGAAAAAACTCTTAATTTCTAGTCAGTAAAATAACGTGTTTCATTCCTGATTTTTATTTTGCTTTCCTCTCCACCATCCCTTCCTTTCCTTTTGATTGATGATATCTCACTTTATATGAAAAATAACGTTCGGGTGATTGTCCGTCTTTGTGGGGTTCGTGGGCATGTTCTCACGTATATGATTATGGATAGTCATTTAAATGATTTATGCGACCACGTAACTTGCTTCATTTACTTTTGTCTGGTTGGTTGGAAGAGATTGCCGCCTGGCAATAATCCCGCCAGATTGCATTGCAATAAAAGTGTTAAATAAATAAATGTAGATTCAATAAATAATTTCTTCACGAGAACGCTGAATATAACATAACATACAATATCTTGAATAGTTATCGTTTAAACTTTTTATTGATTTGTGACCAAATGATAAAATTAATGTCATAGTATAAACGATCAGTGTGTTGATCAGTAAATTGATTCCTAAGTGTTTGGGGGACTCCACGCAAGTTGGGAGGACTCCACGTAAGTTTATTCGGATATACTACTTCAGCGTTATTGCCAATTAGGAACTAAATAAAATGTTGCAAACAACGGGACAGTTGTTGGTTTAAAACACATTCATTTATTTACCTGAGTTTTTAATATATTAAATTTTATAATAATTTGATCTTTATACAAAATAAATCAATTCCGAAACTTACAATAAATCTAAAAACTGCAATTTGTTAAAATGATTAGAAGTTTATTTAGATTGTCACAGATATTTGCATTTATTCAAAATTTTTGTCGAAATTTGTTTTTACCAAAGAAAAATATTTATAAAACAAGAACTATTAACATATAAATAATGTACAGGAGTTCACGGCCATTATTCAAGAAGAAGAAGAACATTTAAATTATATATTTAAAAAGCTTAAGTATGTTTTTTAATCAAGCTTTCAACATCATATAAAGAGAAGTCTACACTACAGCTCTATTTATACTGAAAAGTTGTCTTTTTAATCAAGCTTTCAACATCATATAAAGAGAAGTCTACACTACAGCTCTATTTATACTGAAAAGTTGTCTTTTTAATCAAGCTTTCAACATCATATAAAGAGAAGTCTACACTACAGCTCTATTTATACTGAAAAGTTGTCTTTTTTTTCATTGCATAGTATTATTGTAAAATCACGCTATTAAATATATATTTTTTATTAATCTTGAAGAATTGATTCAATCATTCGTTATTTCATTATTAAAATTATAACCGCATCGAAAATTTAATGAAAATATAAAGTATAAACATAAATAATTATTTATTATTAAATTCCAGATCTTCATAAAATGTTCACATAAAAGTTCAATCCAACTTTAAAAAGGGTTTTTATTTTATGGTAACATTGAAATCGCAGGGCAATTCAGTTCGAATCAAATTACTTAAAAGGAAAACAATATATAAAAGTCAAAATCCCTTTTACTTGAATAAAAAATAAATATTATCCATAGACATAGAGGTGCATGGCTGCGCGGTAACGCGCTGGACTTCTGTGCGGAAGGTCGTCGGTTCAAACCCCGCGCTGTGCTACTCCCCGCGAACGACACAGGCACTTTTTCCGCCTATTGTTCGAGGTTATTAAGGATACCTATGACTTTGGTCATATATATTCTTAAAAAAAAAACTTTCACCTTACAGTCAAATTAATTGGAAAAATATTGAATAAATATTGTACTGGATTTTAATTATTAAGCGGAATTGTGTCAAAAGTAGAACATGTATTAGAGTGAACGATACGTTGACTGAGTGATAAAATATAACAAAAATGTAAAACAAGAATGTATTATGTCAATCTGATTATTCAATGTTTACATAAACTCGTATGTGAATGAACTACAGAAATCAATTGGCGGCATAAAAATGTCAAACGGGAATGTATGCGGATTGCTGTATGCTGACAAAACGGTATGTTAGCGGAGAACAAGAATAAATCGTCGAGTTTCTTAAGTAAACCGTATGAGAAATTTGAAGAGACAGATTTGAGGAAGAACGTTGCAAAATCATAAATTATGGTGATAGAAAAGTGTGAAAGGTATGAACACTGAAAGATTAGATTAAATTAAGGAAAACTGTTTTCGGGTCGTATTTTGTCAGCTGATGGAGAGTCACGAGGAATATTGAACATCGTGTAGTGACTGAACAAAAATTGATGTGGCATATTAGCAATTGGTGACATTAAAATGTGTATCCTTGAATCGAACAGTATCAAATCTGCTAAGAGGATAGAACACAAAAGTATTGAAGTACCAAGTTTAATGCTTGGGAAAGAAAAATTAATGTAGAAAAAGACTAAAATGAGTCGAATAAATGCTGTAGAAATGAGAAGAATGCATGAGACGATAATGTATGACAGAATACGAGATGGATATGAAATCAAGATTGATTTATTCAGTAGGTCGAAGTAGGTCGGTATTTGAGCATATAAAACAAATGAACAGTGCAAATGTGAATACAGGCGTTGTCAAGTAACATATGATAGGACTCATTGAATGATATTTTGAAAGAAGGAAATGAAAGCAACGGAAAATTGTAGTAGCTGTATGCGATGGTGTATAGATTTGGAGGAGGTGAAAAATGTTTGTCTCGGTAGAAACTTTGGTGCTCTATCTTCTCTGCCTGCAGGAAAGCGGTGTGATGGTTTGTATGTGCAACTCAACGATATTGTTTTTTAACAGCATTTAATACAAAAGAAAAAATATTGTAAATCAATTACACTAGCACGACGTTTGAAATATCCGCAGTTAAACCTTACATGTAAGTATGTGGAATGCCGGGCTCTGGACCGACCTGCATTAAGACATTGCATGGGCTGTGTACCTCATGGAACGTGTAGAGTTAAAATCAAGATGATAAAATACATTTAAAATATGTGGGAAATACAGATTTAACATTCTGTAATAATATAATATATAAGCCATTTGGTAAATGTAAACATTTGAATGTATTCCTTTGGGAATGAAACGAATACGGGTAACAAAAGATTATGAAATAAATATTCCTTTAGTGTTATGACAGATATTAGTATTTAAATGTTGCACGGATAAGCTGGCGTACGGAATTCACGTGGGTCACAATTAACCTCTATTTTATGGTTTACATTAAATCCCACGGGCAGGGCTAATCTGACGCACGTGCTCATAAAACATTTCTATGCACACGCCACTGATACAAGGCAAAGTATTTTTTTACATTTCTATTCATTCAAGGCAAAATACAAGTATGAAATAAAAAATAAATACATGTAATTTTATTGAAAAAAAAAACAGGAAAAATACCACTGTAAATATGAATAAAAAATGTTTAAGGCCATCTTGTGTTAATTTTGAAATATAATATATATGAAGATAGAAATAATCTTGTGTAATATTGTATAATATAATTGACTTCTGTTATGTAATATAGCAATGATCTTCATTTACTTTCTGATCAGTGTAAAATTGAAACAATTAAAAAAAATATAAATATCGTTTTCATAAAAGTTTTACTATACGTGTACATGTGTTATATCATACATACGAGTACACATTAAAAACGGTCTCTTGTATAAAAAATGTTTATCTGGCGGTCATTGATCGTCCTTTGCAAAATAAATTATGGAAAATTAATTACACAATATTAGACAGCTTTAAATGTTATTTTCAAATCCACAAAATTAATCACACTTATATCATGATTAACAGAAATAAGTCTTATTATATTACCAATCCGAAAGATATTTAAGAGTTCTAAAGTGATAGGCAAACTAGAACACTTTTTAAAAAATGGGAACTAATAGTTAACAAGCTCTCTCAACCTCCCGGATGGAAGACTCCAGAACAATGTATTTTCACCTCGGACGATATTGGGTCTTTTGCTCCCATCCTTGCCTTTCCCCCAGTTTCTCACATTTTCTCTGTCAGTCGATATATTGTCTTTGTCTATTTGGGTCTACCCATGTGTCGTGTTTTACTTGGTAATGTTTCGTATATAATTCTGATAGCTACGTCCAAACCATCTTATTTGACTGGGCCTGCTGATGCTTATTAGGTCGAGTTGACCAGGCAAAGCTCAAGTTCCCACGTTGCTTCCGTGTTTCTAGGTTCTTGTTGCAAAGTCAGGTAGGTCTCGAGTCCAGAATTTTTTAGATCACTTTACTATAATATTTTGCGTTGTTCTTTTAAGGTTAAGCAATAATTTATTTGATTGTGGTGTTGTTTATTTTTTCTTTCTAATACGCCAATCTGGTTCCCTCTCCATCCAGACCAATCTAGCTTCTCTTAACTTAGCTTAACTTCTCTCTTAAATGTATTTTCTGCCATTTATGTGTTCTTGAAGTATATTTAAATATATTTATTTATTTATTTACTTATTTTATTTAACACTTTTATTGCAATACAATCTGGCGGGCTTATTGCCAGGCGGCAATCTCTTCCAACCAACCAGACAAAAGTAAATGAAGCAAGTTACGTGGTCGCATAAATCATTCAAATGACTATCCATCCCCACGAAATCCATAAACATATACGTGAGAACATGCCCACAAACCCCACAAAGACGGACAATCACCCGAACACTATTTTTCATATAAAGTGAGATATCATCAATCAAAAGGAAAGGAAAGGATGGTGGAGAGGAAAGGAAAAGAAAAATCAGGAATGAAACACGTTATTTTACTGACTAGAAATTAAGAGTTTTTTCAGTCGCTTCTTAAAGCATGACAAGGACGGAGCGAGTCTTATATTGGTTTGTAACTGATTCCAGAGTCTCACTGCATGGACAGTAAAGGACGACGTGAAAAAAGAAGAGCGGTGAACTGGAAAGGCCAATAAACAATCTCTGTTTGAGCGTAGCGCTAATCCATGATTGGAAAGACGCTGAAAATTTTCGGCGAGATAAGAGGGTGCGGCGGGACAGTTAAGGATATTATACAATAGAGACAGTATGTGAATTTGGCGTCTATTTCTAACATTCAACCAGTTCAGTGCCTTCTGGTATGAAGTTATATGATCGTACTTTCGTAGGTTGAAAATAAATCTTAGGCACACATTTTGAAGACGCTGTAATTTGTCCAGCTGTTCCTCTGTAACATCCAAGTAACATACGTCCGCATAGTCCAGAATCGGAAAGAGCAGATATTGTACGAGTAAAATTTTGGTTTTAGTTGGTAGAAATCTTTGCAACACTTTAAGGGAATGAAGGCTGAAGAAGATCCTTCGGCTTACCTCATTTATTTGATCTCGCCATGAGAGAGTGTTATCTATTAGCACTCCTAGGTTTTTAACAGTTTTATGTAATGGTATAATAGAGCCATCAAGTAATATTGGAGGAAGTAAGTCAGTGTTGAATTTACCGAGAAGCTGAGGGCTGCCAATGAGGATCGCTTGAGACTTCTTAGGATTATTGCGCTTGAGACTTCTTAGGATTATATTATATATTATGTACATACTATGTCGCTATCAATAAACATATATTTATTTATTTATATATTAAATAACAAAAATAATAGAATGACGTCGATTTCTTATTGCGAGTTAATTTAATTGACAAATATTAAAAAAAAAGTGGTATAAAAATACATGAATTATTGATGATAACCCAAACACAACATCAATTACGGAACGAGGTAACGTAACATCTTGAGACGTACAGACATATACTCGTAACGTAGGAGAAATTGATAAAGCGAGACACGACTGTTTGCCCAACATGAATTACTGCACATTACCCGTGCCGAGTATAATAGAAGGCTAAATACAAAGTGGGTGGTCAGGGTACCTGACGTTAGTGCCACTGGAGATTACCATGTAAGCCAATTTGTGAAAAACATGTCCTGTTGCACAAAGGATAAGGAGCTTAAGTACTAGCAGTTTGTCTACGACTTCTTTCTATATATGGTCCCTGATAACTAGCAATGGTTCCACGCCATTGGCTCTATCTCCTGTTGTTTGCTCCCAGCATCTTATGCAATACATCCTTATATATTTTGCGTTGACCACCATGCTTTTTTCTGCTCTCCGTCAACTCGCCAAATTTCAGTAGAAAATATTTAAGAAGTGGAAATATTGTGACATTATTTACAAGTTTAAAAATACAAGAATTGTTGATGATAACCCAAATATGTTACAACATCAATTAAGGAACTAGGTAACACAACACCTTGAGACGTACAGATGTATTACGTAGGACAAATTAATAAAGCACGACACGACTGTGTGTGTGCTCAACATATTTCCCCAGCAGACCTACAGCGCCGTGTTTACCGCTAGCTTCATGTAAACGCGCTACAAAACGAAATGTACTAACTAATTGATGCTAACTACTGTTGTAATTTTTGAGGTTTATTAACGACGTGAACTTTGTATCATATTTTATATAAAAATCTGGTCGTGATATCTGGATGCAAAGAGAAATTGTGAAGGTCAATATTTACGCTTTAAGGTTGTCATCAAAACATTTGGTAAACGACTAGAAATGCATACTCTTGATTGTTTAAAACGGAGTGAGCGGTGAGAGCCAAGACATCCAAAAGCTGAGAAATCGGAAAAGTGCAGACAAGACTCAAAACAAAAAGTGACAAACAGATGGGGTTCATCATGGGTATGCTATTTTTTACGGTTAAATATACTTATCTTAATAACGTGTTAACTTTCATCTCCATTGTCTTACAAAAATGAACAGATGCTTATGAATGAATATATTTTTTTTACGAATTATGGTATTTGACAGCATACAACGCAATAAGCAAATTTATGATCGATTCTGAGTTTATCTATTTTCATTGAGCAGAGTTATCTAGTTATCTAGCTTTATATGAATTACATAATATAACTGAGTTGATGTTGATTGAAAAACAATAACTATACGTTATTTTGAGTAATGAGAATTTAAAAAAATACTATTCATACTCCTGAATTTTCCAATTGATAAAATTGAGTGTTGATTGAAATTGATGTGATTTTGCTAATGATTTATAATAACATCTAATATTATCTGTAAAATCGATTAACTCTTCTTAACTCTAAAATTCGTCCAGTGAGAACTCTGCTTTTCTCCATAGCACTTTATGAAATAGAAATATGGACGCTGATAAAATATATTCACAGTCTCACGCAATTGGTTCAATATCTCTATACCACGCGTGACTGAGTGTTTAGCCATGATATTCGTTCTGTAAGTTGGTATGTGAATAAAGGGGGATTTCTTGCACGGCTATATTTATTAGGGACATATAAACTAAGTGCTTCTAGTATCGCGGGATAGTTAAAGCAACCTTGAAAAACCTTTAGTAGGAATATCACAATGGCTTGCCTTCTTGTTTCGAGGGTTCTATTGTTACACACCGTGTGAAGATATGCAGAAAATGTTCAAGATTTAGTATTGGCGCCAAATGTTTCGCATCTCATGGACTGCAAGACGCACCAATATGTCCGTCTTTCACGATCTTTAGATCAGAGAAATACTGTCAGCACCATGCAGGAAGAAAATTTGATCATACTTGGACACGTCGGAAGAGATGAACACAGTTCAGGGCCAGGAGAAGCGGAGGCGAATCATACGCTCAGTTCCTGATCATCAGGGAACCACGGCGCTCAGGCATGAGCAACACGACTATGAAGAAGAATATTATTACTAAAATATTATATTATTTATTACTAAACGAGTTTTTGAGTGTTTCTTTTCTGGAAAAGTGAACCTCTATGTTTCTCTTTCTTTCTCTATCTCACTATCTCTTCTCTCCCTATTTTCCTCCTCAGGGGTTTTCTCTTGAAGGATAATAAATTTAATATACAAATATAATATTTATATAGCAATAGCTTGGCATCGATTAATATTGTAGATCATGCGACATATTTCACTGACGTCAAACAATTATTATCATTCCTAGTGATCAAATCAGTTAATTGTTTAGGTACCATATGATGCTGATCATATTCATTGATTGACGTTATAAACAACAGATTGTAATAAAAAAACTAGTTTTGCATGTGTCATCGATTACTGGATTCATCTCAAATATTTGTTTGATGACTATGAATGCCCATTACCCGTGACTAGTATAGTAGAAGACATAATACAATGGGGGATTAGGATATTTGTCGTTGGTCCTACCGGAAATAACTCTATGTAAAAGGCATATGTATCATGTTGCATATAGTATAGGCCAAGGAATTTCAGTATTTGCAGTTTTCTATATCTTCTTTCTTCGTTGAGTTCCTGATAACTAACATAACAACTGTTTTATGCCGTTTGCTTCGATTAGCCACGGTTCGCTTCGATATGCTGCTGTTTGCTCCATTTGTGCTGAGTATTTAAGTTTTTTAGACTTAATATTTTGAAGACAATGGTTATTCGATAGTTGAATTATTGTGGAAAATTATACCACGTAATGAAATAAAAATTTCACAGAGTATTTAACCGCCAAAATCATCTTCTAGAGAAAGCTAAAGAATTACAAAAGTTAAAACACCTAAAAGATATAAAAATTTACAGTGCTTTTTAAGCTGATAAATATGGTATTCATATCTTTTCAAATATTCTACACCAAATTCAAAACAATTATGACAAAAAATATGCAGGTGACTAGTATTTAATAAAAAAGATTAAATGAGTTTAATATCAATATTTTTCCTAAACCAAGTGGAAAAACATCTAATATTAACAATATGTATAAAAAATTTTTACCTAGTTTCTCCTCCTGTAATTATTGTATTTGTTAGCTTGAAGTGGACACAGTTAAGTAATTTCAAATCAGTACCGGTACTTACACGAAAACTAATATATAAAAATTACGAATATGCAATCAAATTTATAAAAATTACGAATATTTGGTTCAAAACTTAGGATACGGGGAAACGGTACGTCTTACACCATACATATTAAAGTACAAATATATGTTTTTTCTCACTTTTCTGAAAATACTAACTCCTTACTTCTTGTATTCGTTCATCGAGTTTTGGTAGTGTAATCATATTCAACATAGAAATGGTAATCGATACCAAAATAATGTAAAAGAATTTTACTTTGAAACAACCATATTAACATTCAAAGTTTAAATGCACGTAGAACGTGATTTGTTAAAGACTTGAAAAATATTTAGAAAAAAAACAGCAATCGATAAACTTAATACCTATACATACATACCATAACGCCATTTTCATATCACGACATACTTCCTTCGCCTCCTCCATATTCATACAGTTCCTTCTGTTTTTGTTACTTCTATCAATATTTTATTCACTGGGTTCATCCATACATTCTCGGTCATCCTGTACCACATTTGTCCCATACATTTACATAATACATTTGTTAAGTCATTCTTTCATCAATCACCAGCTAAACAAACCACTTATACTAACTCTTCTTATCCTACTTACGCATTTCTACAGCATTTACTCGACCCTTTTCATTAAACATCCATGTTGTGAACTGTCATTTAAGCAGACCTCCACATTGCAATGATATACTTATTATTGTCATTAATTCCCTAAATACAAACAGAAAGCGACAGTGCCCAGGACGATTTGTATAATGCTATTAGCTGCCCTCCCTGCCGTGATCCATCATATCCCATAAGTTACAAGTGTGTATTATAGTTCCTGCGAGTGTGACTGATGCGAGTGTGTGCCGGTGTGTCAGATTAGAAGATTTAGTGTAGGCACAAATGAGCCTCTCTCGGTGACACAATTGGTACAGTAGGTACATATGGATATTTATGTATGTCCTTAATGGATACTAATTGGGAAAGGTCAGTTGTATAATAACCAAGTTGCATACTGCATTCTTGTTCATTTGTGCAGCCTGTCTTCTATAGTTTATGAGAAATTTGAAAAAGAAATCCTTATAAAATTACATGCTCAAAATTCATCGATTGTCAATTGATATTTCCATGACTGATGAGTTAACCCGTCATTTATATTTTTAATACAGTAAGAGTACTTACCAAGTTACCCCTAAATAGTCTGTTGTATACATGTACATACTCGTATATAATTTGATGAGGCACCACTAGACAATTGTGAGAAGTGTGTGCAACTAGAAGAATATGTGGTGTGTCGATATATGACAGAATAAGAAATGTAATAATTAAGGAATCAGGAAACGAGCAAAAAACTAATGTGTTGCGTAGAATGAAAAAGAGTACTTTTTGATGGTTTGAACATATTAAAGGGATTGGTGTCGAATAACTTAATAAACAAATTTACAATGCAAATGTGAGTGAGAGTCATGATGGAGGACAACTGAGAGAAGCGTGAATGTGAGTGAGAGTCATGATAGGGGACAACCGAGAAGCGTGAATGTGAGTGAGAGTCATGATAGAGAACAACCGAGAAAAGCGTGAATGTGAGTGATAGTCATGATAGAGGACAACCGAGAGAAGCGTGAATGTGAGTGAGAGTCATGATAGAGGGCAACCGAGAGAAGCGTGAATGGACCAAACGAATACAATTTTGAAAGAAAGAAAGGTAAAAAATACGAGAACAGAAGAATTGCATGAGAAAATGTTTGGATGTGGAGCATCTATCTAGCGTACCTTCGGTCATCTTCTGGGCCTTTTTATACCTCTTGGGTACTATTGGATTATTTCGGATGTCCATCGAGAGTCTGACATTGTGGGTACGTGTCCTGCCCATTGCCACTTCATTCTTTTGCACATCTTTATAACGTCTTCTACCTTTGTTATATTGCGAATCCTGGTGTTTTGTTTTCTCTTTTAGTATGCTAAAAAATGTATTATTTTTGTTCTCTAAATATTAGTGGGTTTGAATTCAGAGTTGGCACTCTTTTGAGGGGAGTTGTTCTCAAAATAGCCTTGTATACATTTTCCTTTATTATTTGTATTTTTATGGATAAGTACTCGTATATGCTCGTACTATATATAACTAAAAACACATTTTTTCTCTTTATCTAATCTGATGAATCTGGAAAAATTCATTCAAAACATACCTCGAAATACATTTTTAAGAGTTTGATTCCTTAAAGGCAATATTTTCTAATCAGAAAAAATCTCAATGGTCAAGCGAAGTAGGTCAATGAAATATATTTTTAATGAAAACAAGTTAGTCAAACTAATATACGGTAAAATGTTATAACTACGTATTTGGATTCAATATTTGAAGGGATATAATGGTAATTCAACTTTAAAGCTTGTAGGACACGATCCAACAATTGTTAGCAATTCATTGAGTTGGGTATAATTATCTGATAATGTTTTAAAACACCATTTATTTCGTACAGCATGGAATGTATGTAAAGTATGTCTTAAGTTGGGTATAATTATCTGATAATGTTTTAAAACACCATTTATTTCGTACAGCATGGAATGTATGTAAAGTATGTCTTAAGTTGGGTATAATTATTTGATAATGTTTTAAAACACCATTTATTTCGTACAGCATGGAATGTATGTAAAGTATGTCTTAAGTTGGGTATAATTATTTGATAATGTTTTAAAACACCATTTATTTCGTACAGCATGGAATGTATGTAAATTATGTCTTAAGTTGGGTATAATTATTTGATAATGTTTTAAAACACCATTTATTTCGTACAGCATGGAATGTATGTAAAGTATGTCTTAAGTTGGGTATAATTATTTGATAATGTTTTAAAACACCATTTATTTCGTACAGCATGGAATGTATGTAAAGTATGTCTTAAGTTGGGTATAATTATCTGATAATGTTTTAAAACACCATTTATTTCGTACAGCATGGAATGTATGTAAAGTATGTCTTAAGTTGGGTATAATTATTTGATAATGTTTTAAAACACCATTTATTTCGTACAGCATGGAATGTATGTAAAGTATGTCTTAAGTTGGGTATAATTATTTGATAATGTTTTAAAACACCATTTATTTCGTACAGCATGGAATGTATGTAAAGTATGTCTTAAGTTGGGTATAATTATTTGATAATGTTTTAAAACACCATTTATTTCGTACAGCATGGAATGTATGTAAAGTATGTCTTAAGTTGGGTATAATTATTTGATAATGTTTTAAAACACCATTTATTTCGTACAGCATGGAATGTATGTAAAGTATGTCTTAAGTTGGGTATAATTATTTGATAATGTTTTAAAACACCATTTATTTCGTACAGCATGGAATGTATGTAAATTATGTCTTAAGTTGGGTATAATTATTTGATAATGTTTTTAAAACACCATTTATTTCGTACAGCATGGAATGTATGTAAAGTATGTCTTAAGTTGGGTATAATTATTTGATAATGTTTTAAAACACCATTTATTTCGTACAGCATGGAATGTATGTAAAGTATGTCTTAAGTTGGGTATAATTATCTGATAATGTTTTAAAACACCATTTATTTCGTACAGCATGGAATGTATGTAAAGTATGTCTTTAGTTGGGTATAATTATTTGATAATGTTTTAAAACACCATTTATTTCGTACAGCATGGAATGTATGTAAAGTATGTCTTAAGTTGGGTATAATTATTTGATAATGTTTTAAAACACCATTTATTTCGTACAGCATGGAATGTATGTAAAGTATGTCTTTAGTTGGGTATAATTATTTGATAATGTTTTAAAACACCATTTATTTCGTACAGCATGGAATGTATGTAAAGTATGTCTTAAGTTGGGTATAATTATTTGATAATGTTTTAAAACACCATTTATTTCGTACAGCATGGAATGTATGTAAATTATGTCTTAAGTTGGGTATAATTATCTGCTAATGTTTTAAAACACCATTTATTTCGTACAGCATGGAATTTATGTAAAGTATGTCTTAAGCCTAAAATCGTTTTAATAATAGTTCCATTTTATATTCTTTCAGTATCCATACTTTGAAATACGTACATCTCGCATTTTCCATTGTGTTTAAGTTCCCTGGATTCGTTAAATGGGTATTTAATCATGGTGATTGTTGAAAGGTTGCTTTTTTTTGTCAAAATTTACCCGATATATTGACTAACGCAACGATGTGTATTACTGTTGTGAACATATTTTCTTTATTCATAATTTGTAATTATATTGTACATAATTTATTTATGTATAATCTAGTAATATCATAATAATAATAAGTCTTTAATTAATAAATCTTTTGGCTAACGACTAAGGATAAGGTATATCTCAAAGCTTTTTATCGTACGATGATATTATAAGATACTCACAATGAATTGAAATATATAATGCATCGTATCTAAAGTCTAGAGTAAATTTGTCAATAAATTATGGAAATAAAAAACCAAAACAGGTTTGACACAGACAAAGTTTTCAAAAACCAACGTTACCAAAGGTTAATTATTCATCTAGCGAACTGGAAAATTTAAGACGTGAAGATCGAGATGAATTCAAATGCATTCACTTAATTGATTAAATATACGTTCAAATTAATAAAACATCATTTTAGATGAAGAGAAAAAAGATACGTTCAAATCGTTGAATGCCGATGTTCTTGACAGCATACATTTTATTGATCAATTATACATAAAAATGTAATACTTTTAAAGCATGCTCTAAAATATTGTACAATAAAAAAAATCGGTGGGATTTTTGGATCGTGTTAGTGACCTTAATATTTTCCTGAAATAGGATGCGTTTAAGTAATTTGGTTGGGAGCTTGGCTTCGCGTGTTCCCACACAAATTGCTGTCATTTTTACATTACTTTATCAATATGCGGAATTGTGTCCTACAGATTTCTTGCAGATTGATCACGCACATGACATTTCACAAACCTTAACAAAATAATGGATATAAAATTAGACAATTTTTTTTTCAAAAGTTGCAAAATACGAGTATTTCAGGATACTTTTATGATATAACTGAAGTGTTTAGTTATTTGTATATCTGAATCAAAAACTCACGCAGCATTGTCAGTTACTGGGAATCTCGTTCTTTTACGAGCTTATCCGTTACTGCACACTTGGTATTATAGTAGTCTCTTTCACCTGGAAGAACTTGAGCTAAGAGATTTCCTGTACCACTATCTTAAGTTATTCAACCACAACATATTTTTCATTACTTGACGTGGATGTATACTTTGTCTTCTAATGAATAAAACTTACATTGTATATAGTTTATAACCTGGCGGGCTACTTCCCAAATCACAATATTTTTTTAATTAATCAGAAGGTAGTGTCATAGTAAAGTGAACCCGCAACACCCAGATTACACACTGGGCTACAGAATTTAAAGAAAATAAAATATGTTCTAGAAGCATTCAGTGTAAATTATATTGGAATAATTTGTTTAAAAAAAATGTGTATCAACGGAAATCGAACCCATTAACTTCGTGTTGGGTGATAGACTACTACTTACTAAGCTACGAGGGTCTTTACTTTATATATATATATATATATATATATATATATATATATATATATATATATATATATATATATATATATATATATATATATATATATATATATATATATATATATATATATATATATATATATATATATATATATATATATATATATATATATATATATATATATATATATATATATATATATATATATATATATATATATATATATATATATATATATATATATATATATATATATATATATATATATATATATATATATATATATATATATATATATATATATATATATATATATATATATATATATATATATATATATATATATATATATATATATATATATATATATCATTCATCATCATCATCATTGTCAACCAGGGTCGATCCACTGCTGGATGAAGGTCTCCCCAAGTTGACTCCAAACAGTTCGGTCCTTTGCTCGCCGATGCCACGTGATGCTGCCATGCTTCCTGATTTCGTCCATCCAGCGTACCTTCGGTCTTCTTCTAGGCCTCTTTATGCCTCTTGGATACCATTGGATTATTTCGGATGTCCATCGGGAGTCTGACATTCTGGCTACATGTCCGGCCCATTGCCACTTCATTCTTTTGCACACCTTTATAACGTCTTCTACCTTTGTTATATTGCGAATCCAGGTGTATCGTTTACGGTCTGTTTTAGTATATCCTAACATGCATCTCTCCATGCTCCTTTGTGCGGTCTGGAGCTTTTGCGTGTTCTTTACTGTGAGCGTCCATGTCTCGCAGCCATACGTAAGTACTGGAAGAATGCACTGGTTGTAGACCCTTCGCTTCAAGGACATTGGGAGATTACTTTTGAAGATGTTGTTCAAACGTCCAAATGAGCTCCACGCCAGTTTGGTCCTTCGTGCTATTTCCTCCGATATGCCACCTACAAAGGAAATAAGTTGGCCTAGATACACATATTCCTGGACAAGTTCTAGCGGTTTTCCATCCACGTTTATTGGTTTTGGGGTAGCAAAGCCGTTCATCATATATTTGGTTTTTGAAATATTCATTTTTAAACCAACTTCCCTGCTGACCTCTGCCAATTCTTGCAGTTGGTGCTGAAGATCATTCGGGTTTTGTGAGAATATAACGATATCGTCTGCAAATCTCAAATGGCTCAGGTATTTTCCAAAAAAC
>OX463841.1:29354609-29501926 GCA_949825065.1 Odontocerum albicorne | reverse complement strand
GGTTCGATAACTTTGGGTGTAGAATTGGTTTTGATTCCAGACCCTAGATAAGTCGTTTGGAGTAGCTGGATTTATCACATGAACAATATTTTTTTTCAAATGCTGTAAGGCTTTTGGGAATAAGAATACTATTATAGAATCTTCCTAAAGTGAAAATTTCCGAAAGATGTTCTACGGAAGACCCCTCGTAGTAACGAAATATGGTTGTTTTTATCAAAAAGTACGTACAGTGTAGAAAACGGCATTTTTTTATTATAAACAGTTGTGTCTCTCAATCCGAAAATATGCAAGTTGACGCCATACGTATCAACATATAAAATTAATATCCCAGTATACGTAATCCAGCCTCTTGTGGTCACCTTTTTTATGTAGGAGAACAATATTGGCATTATTCCAGCTCTCCGGTATTTTTCCTTCCTCCAGACACTTATTAAAAAGACATACAACACGTCTCTACGAAGGTTCTCCTCCCAGTTTTATTGCTTCGATGGGTATACACTTTGAGTCTCTCAAATTTGGTGTCAATCGATAGAGTAGCTCTTACTAGTCGATGATCGCTGTTAACTGCAAATTGATTAAGTATGGAGACATTGTGCACTATATGTTTGTGAGAACAGTGTATAAAGTCAATTTCATTTCTTGTCGAGTCGTTTGGGCTTCGCCGTGTCCATTTGTTTTGGGGTTTCTTACGGAAAAAGGTATTCATGGCGTAAAGGTTATTCTCTTGCAAGAAATCCAGCAGGAGTCACCCTCTTTCATTTCTTTGTCCGAGGTCATGTTCACCAACATTGTGTTCGTTTCTCTTTTTCCCAATTTTGCATTGAAGTCTCCCACCAGCCAGGCAAAGTGTGTGGAATTTTCATTGAGACATTTAATGATATCTTCATAGAACCCCTCAAGCTCCTCCTCAGTACTGCTAGATGTGGGCGCATATACTTTATGATCTTGACACTGTATCTGCTGTTTATTCTAAGGATAAGATAAACAACCCTATCAGAAACTGATTTGATCGTCTCAATGTGGTTTGCCATCTTCTTGTTAATGAGGAACCCTACTCCACCTCTTGTCTCGTTTGTATTCCCTCTGTAGAAGAATGTATGGCCAGACTTTAGAGTAAGACATTCCTTTCCTCTACGCTTAACCTCCGATATAACGAGAATGTTCCACTTAACTTTACAGAGTTCATTCTCCAAATCCAGCAGTCTGTCCTCAGTCCCCAGTGTTCTTGCATTAAATGTGGCTATATGCATCTTTATCATATTATGGCATTTCCCATGGGTAGCGAAGGTCGTCCGATGGCAGCCTGGATTAATCTTCCGTGTCTGAATCACTGCTTCCACTTGCTGACCGCTGGCGTGGTCACCTCGTGGTTGACAGCCGGAAGGTGTTTTTATACTATTTTGTACTTCCATATTTGGGGAGTTTCTGGACTACTGCTAATGTACATCATACCACGCTGTTCAAACGGGTTGGTATGGGTTTTTTATGTTATAGGTTTTCCATCCTGTATCCTTGTATCAGGTATTTCCACTTGTACTAATGTTACGGTTATACCGCCGATACTCGGTCGCCAGAGCCTCGTTAGTTATCTAG
The DNA here is from genome assembly GCA_949825065.1 of Odontocerum albicorne. NCBI lineage: Eukaryota > Metazoa > Arthropoda > Insecta > Trichoptera > Odontoceridae > Odontocerum > Odontocerum albicorne. The sequence continues at coordinate 29,500,333 of OX463841.1, read as the reverse complement.
CAGGGGGTACCACGTGCAGGTGAGGTTGACATTTGGGTCGGCTAGGTGTTATTTGCCATCACCCCTTCCCCCCCATCTGGGTATTGCGTGTTGCTAATCTGGTTTTCACTTAGTGCCTCTTTAACATCATTCTGGTTAGTTGAAAAATATGACCACACATGTTAAACTTGCCAGATCGTACTATGTACAACGAAAGTGTTTTGCATTATGTGTATTACATTACACTTTCTTTTGTGTATAAGTGTATTAAATTACACTTTTTTTACAGTGCAACGAAACGGGCTCATCTCACTAACTATGTTAGATTACGGCGGGCGTGAAATACTATGCAATACATTAAAAAATGTATTTATATATCGCTATTTCGTAACTCTAGTCACCCGAAGAGCGCTCTAAGAACTTATACTAAACAACCACTAGACGCCAGGACAACCAAACATGATGACGATCATTGTCACCATGTTGATAAGTAAGTCTATAGGCAGGCTCTGACAACTGAGCAAAGGATCATCTCTGGCATGTGGAAGGCGGACGTCACCTATCCTAGCAGGTTGGCCTTTACCGATCATAATAAATGGTGGTGTGACGTTAGACTTCCAGATCAAACTGAGTAAAATTATGATGACCATAGGTCTTGAAGTTAAATCAGTTCACGTATCGATGCTTAGCATCCATGCTAACCACTGGGCTACGACACTAAAAAATCAAAAACCAACCGACTTAACATTACCAAATACGATTATTAGTGAAGAAACATTTGTCGCCGAGGTTCTTTCTCATAAACACGAGGTAAGAAGTTATTTTCTTTTAGAACCTTCGTTGATCTTGAATCCTGTTACTTACCCAAAACATATGCCTTTTAATGCAGACTTGAATTTAGTGAACCGAAGAATTCACATAGAGCTAGATTTGATGAGAAAGGAACCAACCGTCAAGAATCTAATCTGAGACGTTTAAAAATGCAATAAGCATGCTAACAATTATACCACGGAACTTTCACTAGAGGAGACGCCTTACTTTGCTTTTAAGTTATTTGTCCATATCGTTGACGCCTATTCATCAACTATGTTACTCTATACGTAAGTATTCATCTAAAACCCAGGACTCTTTAAAAAATATGAACTTATTTTACATTGGATATCACGTGACTCGTTCGAGGTATTTGGTTTTTTTATTATGTATAGGCTTATTCTCATTTCTTCGTGACTATTCTACATATATTTTAAGTAATTCTATGATGAAATAATTAGCAAAAAATACACTGTGTAAATATTTATTTTATGATAATTATTTTTTAATTACCTTAATTATTAAATATTTATTCAACTATAGGAAAAAACCATAAAAAATTACACCCAGCACTTGATAAAAAATACAATAAATATTGTCAGGAAAATGTTGGTAAATTATAGGACGTTGTTAAAAATATTTGAACAATTTCGAATTTTCAACTACAACAAAAAAGATTCATCAAAATTTTCATTCCAATAATCCGATTAAAATAATCGATTGAATTGAAATGAACGTGGATTGGAAGCAAATTGTAGGGGTTTTATTTTGCATCCTTATATGTCCGGTGATGATAAACACCAAGCAAATCGCAATGTGTATGAAAAATGTGAACTACGTTAATATATGAAAAATACTAATCTTTGAAATAAATCAGTTGAAGCAACAAACGAGGCATATCCAGAAAGTAAGTGTACTGAATTTTTGTAGGTTAGAATTTTTTTTATTTAAACAAAAAAATTACGTGGTTACCGTAGTACATATGTAAGCTATTTTTCGACATAGTCGCCATTCCTCTCCATTCGCCATTCCATTCCTCATAATTTACAATAATAAATCTCTTATGATTATTGAGAATATGAAGATAAATTCGTTATAGTCTAGGCAAACTTTAAATATATCTGATGAGTTTCAATAGCCCAACATTTTAAAAATTTTATATTTATTGTATATTACGAATAAATAATAATAACCCAAGAATTAAAACGAATAACCTAAGTACAGTAAAAATGTTATAACTTATCTGGTAATAATATAATATGTTTTTCGGCTTGTTACCAGATTTATATTGAATTGTTTTTGACAATAGATATAGATCGATCATCACGTATCAAATGTCACTTGAATTTTGACCGATAAGTGAGACGTTAGATGTACCCAGATTTCATAAACGAGTCGATTACATTAATCTCACACAGGACACATTTACCGCATCAAATACGAGGCATATCCAGAAAGTAAGTGTACTGAATTTTTGTAGGTTATAATTTTTTTTATTTAAACAAAAAAATTACGTGGTTACCGTAGTACATATGTAAGCTATTTTTTGACATAGTCGCCATTCCTCTCAATGCAGGTGGTGAAGCGGGGTATCAACTTTTTGATGCCTTCCTCGAAGTAGTTTCCCGCCAACCCCTCCGTCCACTTCTCCACCTCCTCCTTTACCTCCTCGTCGGTTGAAAACCTTTTTCCACCCATGTGCAGCTTCAGGGAGGTAAAGAGATAGTAATCTGAAGGTGCTAGGTCAGGGGAATGCGCGGGATGGTTCAGGACATCCCATTTAAACGAGGCGAGCAGTTCCTTCGTGGCGTTGGCCGTGTGTGGTCTGGCATTGTCGTGCAGCAGGCAGACTCCCTTTGTCAGCATGCCTCTCCTCTTGTTCTGAATCGCCCTCCGCAATTTTTTTAGGGTCTCACAGTATCCTGCAGAGTTGATGGTCTCCCCTTGAGGCATATATTCAATTAAAATTATGCCTTGACAGTCCCAAAACACGGATGCCATGGTTTTCTTGGCTGAAATTGTGGTTTTGAACTTTTTGCAAGGAGGGTGAAGAGGTGTGACGTGACCGTTTTTAAACTCGCGACACCACTTGTACACACTCGTACGATTCATAGCTTTATCACCACATGCAGTTTTCACCTCATTATAAACCTCAACCGGAGGTTTTCCCTTCCAAACGAGATAACGGATGACGCCGCGTATTTCGCACTTGGCGGGAGATTGGATTGACATTTTTCACGAAACGTGTTGTCGCGTCGACCATTCTCAACGTACTGACCTCGAACCGGTCTCGTCGCGGAGGGGAAGGGTCAGGCTACACGGAAGTGTAGCGAACATGTCGAAAATAAAATCCATCCGGTCGTGAGAGCCTCAGTACACTTACTTTCTGGATACGCATAGTATATTCGTACATTATAATTTCCACTGAAAATCTACATATACACAAATAAATTGTGTATCTGCATTGTTTTTAAATAATAATTTAACCAATAATTCACAAAATGGAAACATTTGGAACTATGGTTTTTTGCTGGTACAGTGTTTTTAATTGTGCATGGGAAATAAAATATTTACTGTTTTGGAGATTAATTATTTACACGTAGTAAAAAAAATTTTTTTTTTACTGCGTGATGATTCATAAAGTAGTGTTCATGTAAATTTATTAATGACAGTAAAATTGAATGAAAATATAAACAATTTTTATATTCGTTCAAATTTTTAAATCGACCATTATTTTAATTGGATACACGAAGCAAGATTATTATTATTATTATTTGGATACAACAAAGCACAAGCTCCCGAAGCATTATCTGTTGCCTGACTAGTCCACTTACAGTAGTAGCCGGGACGACCAAGGTCTGAGTGAATGTGATGGAATACAAGTATCCTGAACGAGTGGACTTGTTTTTGCTAAAAAATAGTGTAAGAACTGTTATCTAGTTATAAGTAGCATGTAGGTATTAATTATTTCTAAGAAATCATATAAAAATAAGATTAATTAAGTTCATAAATTATAACATATAATTAAGATTAGTAAAGTAATTAATTTGTGTATAGGTATAACCTTGACAAATGTTTTTACAATATTTTACTTTATTTAATCGAAAATAAAAAAAGGTTGGTTATGAAAACAGATTGTTTTCTTCATAGGAAAATTATGTTTTGTAAAAAAGTATACTTAAGCGTAAATCTATAAGCATTTATAAAATCTATTGTGTAAAACTTATTTTTTGCAAGTTAATATGATAGGTAGAGCGACGAAGCTAATATGTTACTCGTAGGTAGAGCGATGAAGCTAATATGATAGGTAGAGCGATAAAGCTAATATGATAGGTAGAGCGATGAAGTTATTATGATAGGTAGAGCGATGAAGAAGGAGACTGAACGTTTCCTGGTATTGGATTGGATCATACACTTTTTGAACTTGATGGTTAAGGCTACATTCATGACTCATTCTGTGATCAGTCCAATAGTCAGTACCTCACCTTCATCTAGGTACTTTGATATCCCCGCGGTCACTCTGCCGAGTTATCACAAAATCGAAAAAGTGCCAATGTTTGCAACTTGGATGCTGTCAAGTAGTGTTGTGCTTGTCTTTGAGTTGGGATAGTGTAGCATATTTGTAGTCACAAGTTCATGCTCAGTACATTTTGTGAGCAACAGAACTCCATTAAAGTTGGCTTTTCTAACACCATGTCTACTAAGCATCCCCCTCCAAATTCCGTGGCCGGTACCAACACGCGCATTAAAGTCACCTAGTATGACCAGTTTTCCTGATTGTTGATAGAACCTGATCCAGATCAGAATATATGCGCTGACCAAAACCAGAATTATGTCTTTAGTTATCAGCATTGCCAGAGTCATTAGATGTTCAGAATGACCCACAGGTAGTTGGGTGGGTTCCCAAGTCCTCTTAGTTTTCACCGTAACTCCACGAATACGGGGTTCCTTCAGGCGTTTACCCTTCCAATAAAAAGTGTACTCGCTTGCCGATTTCACAATTTGCTCCTTTCCAGCAAAGCGAATTTCCAACAGTGCAGCAATGTCGATATAATATCTAGCTAGGTTATCCGCAACAAGAGCGGTTCTACATACAGGTCAGTCCATCAGTGTCCTCACATTGCATGTTAAAAGCGCAAGTCTTCGAATATTTTATTAACCCTTATTTAGTCTGTTTTGCAGCCACTGGGCGGGATCACCAAAGGCAGAGAAAAAAGAGGGGGTGTTATTTTTAGGGCAATTTTCTAGCCCCTTATTTCATTCAAGAGGGAGCAAAATAGTTCCTGAATAGGATTGCCTTGTCACCTGTGCCACTGTCAAATATCAGCGCTGCATCCCAATCCCGTCGGGGAGACGACCATCGAACACATGCCGCTTGAAATGCAAGACGCCGACAGAGAGCTGCCAGCCAGCCCTACCCCCACCGCCGACAGTCTCATCACTGTGAGGCTTTGAGTTTAAAGTTTGCTCGTTCAATTGGAAAACGAAGCTGTGCCATGGAGTTTGTTTTTAGTAAGTGAGCCGTTGCACACCAGCAAACTGACCGGCCACACTGCTGTATTGAATCCGATGGCACACCGAGGTGAGATGATCGGAGCATACCGACATGTTGAGTACCTTTATGGATAAGGATGGGGTAAAAATAAAATAAGTAGAGGATTTAAGGTGGGAAATTTATAGTGAGGGGAAGAAAATTAGGAAAGGAGGCTGTGATTTGATAAAGGGCATTTATCTATGTAGAGGCGGAGTTTAAATTATTAATAGTAACATACAGTCAAACTTTGTCACGGCTGATTTCATGAATTTGTACGTTACTCTTCAACATATCCAAGGTTCGGACACACTGAAGAGCGTAGCCGAGAGAAAACCTTTTTTTCGGCTCCATTTATCGATGTTTCGGGCTTAGAACCACTTCAGCAGGCACCAAACTCGCGGTTAGGTATCGCACATTTTGGTAATACTACTAAATCTAAATAAAATAACATATCTTGGATATAAAATAATTCGGCTAAAATTTCTGAAAATTGCCGTTGAAATAATGTAAGGTTGTGTTTCGTTGGATTTAAATGTATAATAAAAAATATTATTTCATTTTATACGAAAAATGTTGACTGTGGAAATTCAGAAGAAAATTAAAAGACATTTGCATTATTATATACCTACTCTTGTTTATCTAGTAAAGTTCTTCAAACGATGACTGTTCAAAAATAATTGTAAATAACAGTGATGTCTCACATTTTTAGAGCAGAGGACTACCTTCACTTTTGTATTTTAAAACGTTTGGCGGGTCTCTTCACTAAATTCTCTCTCAAAAATAGGTCATCTAAGTCCTAAAACAAGATCACCACAACACAAAATAATATTTATGGTCTTGCAGTACAAAAAAAGCGTTATTGAAAAATTTGTAATAATTTGACACTAAAAGAAACTATTTAGTAAATATACTCATTGTGCGAGTAATTCGTTTTATCAAACACTGTTTATTCCACTTTTTATCAAACAATGTTTATTTCACAAAAAGTGGAATAAACGGTGTTTGATTAAACAAAAACAATGTATTTAAACCTCCACAATGTTAATACCTTAACCATAATAATAAATATACTCATTAGAACAAGCGTGACACTTGTGAATATATGTTTTCTGGCATATTCTTGAAATTCGGTCCATGCGGTGATACAGATATTGGCATGCAATCATCGAGTGTTCATGTTCCTTATCAATTTAATACGTTTCTGATACATTTAAAAAAACTAGTTTTAAAATGAATTTAAAAAAACGTACATATTATAACATATGTATTCATGTCAAAAGTTCAATCCATATTACTTTAGTTATAGGTACTTGATTTTTTTTAATGACTGTATATGATATATGTTTATGTAAAAAATATAAAATCAATAAAATGTGTATGTTATGGTGAAATTTGATGTTGAAAAGAAGCATTTTCAGCTAATGTGACACTGTCTCAAATATCTCGAAACAATTAAAATGTGGGCTGATTTTATTCATATTATAGTCTAGTTAGTATGCTTCGTTTAAAACATAAATTAGCTTTTCATGTTTCTTGAATATATTTAGTTTAAAAAAAATCTGAACAGACTAGTGATATAAATAAACGATTTATATGGCGTTTATAATTTAAAGCAAATTGATGTATTTTATGAAAACTAGATAACAAACTCGTACCATGCATAGTTTGCGAGTTTTTTATAACATTTGGGAACTTTTATAAAATGGCATTTATATCAAAACTATTCACGGGGTTCACTGCTTTCTTCTATTAATACACATTATTTTGATTACTTAAATACAATACCGCATTAAACACCTCAATACCGTCTGACACGTCAACTGATGTCAAAACTATTAAATCTTTACTCGCGAATATTATTTATTCAACATTACATCAGGACGTGGATAAAAAGGAATTACTTCAATTTTATAATTGTAATATTACAGCCCTATCATTTTATTTACGCGAGTAAAAATAGTGTGATATATATTATTACAAATAAGAATTATTTGCATTATTATCGACAGGAATGTTATTTGCGCAACATGTGGTTTTAATTTTTTTTTTAATTTTTCACTTCATCCGAACTACAGAGCATTCCGAAACTAGGTGTTTATAATTGTAATTACTTGACTGTGCTCAAAGCATTAATATTCGAGTACACTTCTTTAATTACTTTCAGAAACAACTATAAATGACAATTAGAGATTAGTTATTCAAGAGCCATTACGATGTTTAAATAATTTCTGCGTGTATTATAACTAAACGTTTTTACTTTATTAACAAATATTAAGCACGTTTTATCTAATCTATAAATCTATCAATGTTAAGGTTAGGTTAGTGATCGTTTGCAATTGCTGCAAATCACGCTTAAACTCGAAGAAAAACTATCGACCAAAGAACATATGATCACATGATAACAAATGTGGTCTTACATTCATAATAAATATTTTATCCAATGAAACAAGATTAAGCACATTCTAAAATCACTGAAACTGAAAAAACCGCACTGGAAGCTCAAAAAGGCCTACTCCAGTAAACACTTGCCAATATAATGTAAAATGACGAAAAATCACATATTCAGTTCGACAGACACGTTCAAATTGAATCGTACTAACAATTGGTTATTAGTCGCTTCCGAACCATCGCCGGGGACGTTTCGTAAAGAATAATATAAGGTGATCGTGCCAAGTGCGATCAGGTGTGATAAGGTTACTAGACATAGTATTAGTGAATCGGGTCCCCGAATGCTGGATTATTGTTCTTGTTAGCCGCTTCGTTGATTACTTTGGTAATTATTCGTTACATGACGATAAAACTCATTTCCATGTGTTTAGTTCATTTAGACCCATTTTGTGTGATTTGTATTAATAACATCTAATTTATCGATGACATTTTGGAGTTTGTTTTTTTCAAAGGTGCATAACTAAAGAGTGCGTTTGAAATATCTTTTGTAAATGTGATGGGAAAAAATTGGCTGAAATGAAACAAATGGGTGATAAAATTATTTTAATTTTTTGTTAAATTGATAGAATATAGGGTATTTTTTCCATTTCCTTCACATATTCGTGATATACACTTTTAAAATAATGTCAAAATGTAAAAAAAAACACTTAAAATATTTGTGTTTTCAGGTCTTTGGTTCACGTTAAATGAATGAGTGGACTTTTTCGTGATATTCATTCAAATTTTAGCTTAAATATATTCTATAAAAGTTTTATTTCTTACATTACATATCCTGTTTGGTGGGCAGAGCGTACGTCATACTTAACAACCAAGCCATGTTTTCTTAGCCTACTTTACATTTGTATTTCTATCAAGCAGATACCGATATAATTACTCCATGATTTACCTTTTTATTTCAAAATTTAATATACTTTGTCAAACCCGGCCTTTCTTGGTCTCCCTATCTTATCTTGAAAGTCTTCTCATTTTGAAGTAACCAAATACCCAATATTATACGATTATTGTTTTACTTTGAACGCGAACATTTGAAATAAGAATTATGAAATTTCAATATTAGAAAAACTCAAAACATATTTCATTGAAAATTGTACTTCTTAAATAAATAAATACTTTTTTTGATCTTCTACTACAGCATAGTAGGATGTTAATGCGTGTACACGAGTCCGTGGGAATTTTGATCTTCTACTACAGCATATTACGATGTTAATGCGTGTACACGAGTCCGTGGGAATTTTGATCTTCTACTACAGCATAGTAGGATGTTGATGCGTGTACACGAGTCCGTGGGAATTTTGATCTTCTACTACAGCATAGTAGGATGTTAATGCGTGTACACGAGTCCGTGGGAATTTTGATCTTCTACTACAGCATATTACGATGTTAATGCGTGTACACGAGTCCGTGGGAATTTTGAGCTTCTACTACAGCATAGTAGGATGTTAATGCGTGTACACGAGTCCGTGGGAATTTTGATATTCTACTACACCATAGTAGGATGTTAATGCGTGTACACGAGTCCGTGGGAATTTTGATCTTCTACTACAGCATATTACGATGTTAATGCGTGTACACGAGTCCGTGGGAATTTTGATCTTCTACTACAGCATAGTAGGATGTTAATGCGTGTACACGAGTCCGTGGGAATTTTGATCTTCTACTACAGCATATTACGATGTTAATGCGTGTACACGAGTCCGTGGGAATTTTGATCTTCTACTACAGCATAGTAGGATGTTGATGCGTGTACACGAGTCCGTGGGAATTTTTTTTTAGTTTTCATCCAACTTATATCTTATTAGGATTACAAGAAGACATTGCAATTCCCCACAGTAAGTATTGAAAGTCACCATAAATTTTGCGTTGTATTTAATTTAAAACTAGAAATGTGTAAAAAGTTTATATAGAAATTTTCTCCCCTTCTAATGTTTTAAGTAGCATCATTTTTTTCTGTGAAAATTCTTATGCGTCTACTATCCATATTCTCCTTTTTAACATTTTTCCCATTTTTCTGAAATGAAAGACTTCCCTTCTTTATTTTTTCATACATATGCGTTGCATTGCATAACCAATTAAATCTAAATTATCTCTTATAATGCATAAAGATAACAAAGTAAAAACTCATCCACTTAATGAGATCATTAAGATTTTAATGTCTTTAAAACTTGACTACCTCTGAAATCTTATAGATATAACATATAGTATGTGTTGTGATAAAGGGTTCGATTTTCGTTGGTACCCAATTTGATTATGAAAATTCTTCTCTGGTTTTCACTTAAGTCCCCTTTGACATCTTTCTTGCAATAAATTCGCTAGGTTATACTGTATACAACAAAAGTGCAATAAAAAAACTTTAAATATTGTAGATTAAATTATAGAAATACGGAATCAATTCTAATAAAGTGAAAAAATTGCCATAAAATAAGGTTTAAAAGTAAATCTGTCGGTATCAAATCTTAAACTCTTACTTCACGATAAGATCTCGACGCAGACAATATTAATTTGATGAAGACCTTTTAAAAAACCATACTTATTTTAATATTTGACTTACGCAACGAAGAATTTTTTTACAAACATAAAACTTTTTTTTTAATTTGTAACCAAATTGTATAATTAAAAACATATGACTTTAAATTATACAACAGAAATTTTACAAAATGAGTTATTCGGATTTGAAGTTCTATTTTAACTTCAATTCAATTCAATAATACATAAAAAATTTCATTGAAATTCATAAATTGGACGTGTTAATGAGTTTTCAATGATACAATGCAAGAAGCAATGCTTCTTCGATCTTTATCTAAAATCAATTTTACGTTAGTAGTTATACATTTTTTAGCAAAAATATGTATGTTATAACATAGTTCGATTTCACTGTATTGTTTTGAAATATGGTTTCAAATAAATTTATGTGTAAAAGAATCATAAAGTTGTGCGTATCTATCTAGAAATGTTTTTTTTAAATTTGTATGCTTTTTTATACTCGTATTTCCCTCCAATTCTATAACGTTATACAAAAAGCAAACTTTTTCACTCAGACTGATTTAATATGATGGTTGCACACACTTTGCATATATTTATCATTAAATGACAAATATTTTTCCTAAAGTTCGAAAATACCAAAACGTGGCAATATGAAGAACAGTACCCGACGGTAAGTTATACACATCGGGCTTAAGAAAGAGACTGTCGGCCATAATCGGCTAACTTCGGCTTTGTAGAGCGTCGTCTCTGTCGCACGCGCACCCTAGAACGCTTGACAACGACTGACAAATCGCGACGGAACACGTGTACGAATGACAGAGGCGACGCTTTAGAAAGCCCAAGTTAGTCGATTATGGCCGACAGTCTCTTTCTTAAGCCCGATGTGCATTACTTACCACCGGGTACTGTAATTTGTTTTATTTTAATATGAGTAATAACTCATTAAGATGTCAAACTACAGTTTATTTATAATACGCATTACACTGAGAGTAAATTGGATGACTTGTGCCCTTCTATGAAAAAATATTTATAAACTTCATATCTGATGTACTCGTCTATATACCTATACGTATAAATATTGTATGTGCTCACCGAGGGGAAAACGCTCAGCCGACGGCTACGCCATCCGCTGATACAGCTGGCGAACCACTGGCAATAAAACCAGAACCCTGACTTAATACAGGTCACTCGTTATTTACACTCTATGTGATTGTACGAGTATATATTCAGAAGTACCCGGCTTTAGTTTGAGAATAACCTGCATGGCAGCATTTAACAATATCAATAGGTTAAAGTTTCAACAGATGGAGTTTTTAATTTTATACAATATTTCTGTACGTAGATGAATGATTTGTCGTAAAAAACCAGCAAACTTCATTTGATAGGGAATATAAAGATTGTTAATCAAGTCGTTACGATTAGGCAAGTCACAAAATTATCGTAAATATTAAAAAAATATATAATTATTGTGGCAATCTCTTAACCACCAAACAGAAAGGTATTGAAGATCTCTTAAGAGAAAATCAGACCCTTTATTAAAAAAAATTGGGTGTCAATGGAAATCGAATCTGTACTCTCCAAGTAGGAAGAACAAATAAATATTATTTAAAAATTTAACAACATATAATTATTATAGATACTAGGTACTCGATGTCCTCTTTTTACTAAGTTGTTATCTTTTATACATTTAATACACACCTCGTTAACAGGAATATTTGTATTTTGTAGGCGATCAATAAACTCACTAATCCTTTAACTCCGGGTCAGCTTTGATCGCTGAAAACACATTCATTATGTAAACTAGGTTCATTGTCACTCAATCACTACCTGTGAAATTCATCATTTTTACATTCGTTGCTTGTGAAACCTATCATTTTTGCACTCCCAGTAAATAGTATGAGGCAATCAAGGTTTAAATATATACATTAATCAAAAAACGGTTTATGTATAATTGTTTAAATCCCAATAAAGTGTCTAATAAGTCAAATGATATTGTCTTTGAAACGTTTTATCTATATTTTTGAGGAATTAATCAATAAAAGATTTATTTACAAAGTTAAAATTGACAATAAAGTATTCGATCATTTTTTTAGATAAACTCGACGTAGTCTAACATCAGAATATATCAAAGAATTTTATCGAGAATAATCATCTCGAAGATATCTTTTTCTCGTGCACATTATTCCAAATTTGTGTGACACATTTCAAAGTCATGTATTTATCATTTGTTTTAGATGAGCATTTTTTCAAAATCCTCTGGACTAATAATAAATTGGTGTCATCGATGTATCATAATCAAAAATGTAAATTTGACAAAAAAAAAATATAATTTTTTTAAGCTCATCAAAATTTTAAACCCTATAACGGTAAAGGTTAGAAATAAATTATTGATTGTTGATTTATATAAGAAATTATAATTTAAGGTAAAAAATATCCTAATGAAAAAATCATGAAACATTTTCTTTCTATAAATGAACGGCACCCGTATCAAGTTCGTAAGATGCCTCTCATAAAATTTGGTGGTTACAGGTTCGATTCCCGTATGAACCCATTTTTTAATGTTTCTAGAGTGTTGTTTTCTTCAGGCTTCTTATGCATATTTTCTGTTGGTTATAAGAAATATCACATGGCAACAGTGGGGTTGTACAATGAAGGTCAACTTTCCAAGACAATCTATTGGATCAATCTGCTACAGTATTTTGTATGGTGAATTTATAAAGGGCTATTTTCTTTTCTTATTGACGCTCTAAGAACTTGTATATTGTAGCTAGTAATTTACACAATAACATAATTTCAGATCAAATATGGTCTAAGAGCAAAACCAGTTTGGCAGTGAATCCGCCAGGAATCGAAAATAAAATAAAATTACCTTTTTCTAAGGATAAATGTCTTACTGTAGACCCACTGCGCATACTTTCTTTAAAAATGACCTCTTTCTAAGGATAATTATCTAACCGTAGAACCACTACGCATACTTTGTTTAAAAAACTTTTCTCTATTTTAAAAGTTTTTTATTTCAGTTTCTTAATAGATTTAAAATTCAAAATGTTATTTATCAAAAAAACATATATGTTAAAAAAATTACCATTTAAATTCTAAGGTTTTCGTTTCGTATTTTAACGTTTATTTTATCAAATATATCTATCTCTAAGAAAAATATTTTCTAAGCTATAGATATTGCTGCATGCTGATGATATAGTAGAATAAGCGGAGATCGAGAATGAATTACAGAGTTTGATAAGTAAGTTGTAGGAGAGATTACAGTGAGTTAAGGAATCCTGCTATTTAAGTAGGACTCATTTAGATTATGCTAGAGTTACGAGAGGTTTTAAACGACGTGTAGTGATAGGAAACAAAGCCAATGGGGCAGTAAAACATACAAACTCTAGCCGTACAGTATCAAATCACTAAGATGATAGTGTATAACAGTATTTTAACACCTATTCTGATATATGGAAGTGAAATGTGGTCGTGAAAAACGATTACAAGGAGCCAAACGAATGTTGTAGAAATGCGTGCACTGAAAATAAAACATAGCAAGGTAATGTGTTACAAAATAGAAAAGAGAGAAGAGGGTGATTAATAATGCATGTTTACTTCAAGCATGGCATGATAATGTGTTACAGAATACAGAGGAGAGTGATTAATAATGCATGTTTACTTCAAGCATGGCGTGATAATGTGTTACAGAATACAAAAGAGAGAAGAGAGTGATTAATAATGCATGTTTACTTCAAGCATGGCATGATAATGTGTTACAGAATACAGAAGAGAGTGATTAATAATGCATGTTTACTTCAAGCATGGCATGATAATGTGTTACAGAATACAGAAGAGAGTGATTAATAATGCATGTTTACTTCAAGCATGGCATGATAATGTGTTACAGAATACAGAAGAGAGTGATTAATAATGCATGTTTACTTCAAGCATGGCATGATAATGTGTTACAGAATACAGAAGAGAGTGATTAATAATGCATGTTTACTTCAAGCATGGCATGATAATGTGTTACAGAATACAGAAGAGAGTGATTAATAATGCATGTTTACTTCAAGCATGGCATGATAATGTGTTACAGAATACAGAAGAGAGTGATTAATAATGCATGTTTACTTCAAGCATGGCATGATAATGTGTTACAGAATACAGAAGAGAGTGATTAATAATGCATGTTTACTTCAAGCATGGCATGATAATGTGTTACAGAATACAGAAGAGGGTGATTAATAATGCATGTTTACTTCAAGCATGGCATGATAATGTGTTACAGAATACAGAAGAGAGTGATTAATAATGCATGTTTACTTCAAGCATGGCATGATAATGTGTTACAGAATACAGAAGAGAGTGATTAATAATGCATGTTTACTTCAAGCATGGCATGATAATGTGTTACAGAATACAGAAGAGAGTGATTAATAATGCATGTTTACTTCAAGCATGGCATGATAATGTGTTACAGAATACAGAAGAGAGTGATTAATAATGCATGTTTACTTCAAGCATGGCATGATAATGTGTTACAGAATACAGAAGAGAGTGATTAATAATGCATGTTTACTTCAAGCATGGCATGATAATGTGTTACAGAATACAGAAGAGAGTGATTAATAATGCATGTTTACTTCAAGCATGGCATGATAATGTGTTACAGAATACAGAAGAGGGTGATTAATAATGCATGTTTACTTCAAGCATGGCATGATAATGTGTTACAGAATACAGAAGAGAGTGATTAATAATGCATGTTTACTTCAAGCATGGCATGATAATGTGTTACAGAATACAGAAGAGAGTGATTAATAATGCATGTTTACTTCAAGCATGGCATGATAATGTGTTACAGAATACAGAAGAGAGTGATTAATAATGCATGTTTACTTCAAGCATGGCATGATAATGTGTTACAGAATACAGAAGAGAGTGATTAATAATGCATGTTTACTTCAAGCATGGCATGATAATGTGTTACAGAATACAGAAGAGAGTGATTAATAATGCATGTTTACTTCAAGCATGGCATGATAATGTGTTACAGAATACAGAAGAGAGTGATTAATAATGCATGTTTACTTCAAGCATGGCATGATAATGTGTTACAGAATACAGAAGAGAGTGATTAATAATGCATGTTTACTTCAAGCATGGCATGATAATGTGTTACAGAATACAGAAGAGGGTGATTAATAATGCATGTTTACTTCAAGCATGGCATGATAATGTGTTACAGAATACAGAAGAGAGTGATTAATAATGCATGTTTACTTCAAGCATGGCATGATAATGTGTTACAGAATACAGAAGAGAGTGATTAATAATGCATGTTTACTTCAAGCTGATGTATGTTATAAGATGAAAAAGATCACTCAGAGGTAGTTTTGTTATATGATATGATGTAGTACAAATGAATGAAGAAAGACTAAAAAACAAATATAAATAGCAAATTTGAAGGAAAAGCATGGTTGAAAAAGACTAAAGAAAGTATGGTTGGATGAAGAGAAAGATATTTTGAAAGAAGAAAATGTAAAAAACCAGAGAAATCGTTTGAGTTGTATGATGAGTGGATGAAGAAGAGGCAATTTATGTGTGTCACAATAAGAAAGTCTGGCGATCTGTCTTGTCTGCCTATCTCGACGGGGTGATGGTACTCGTATGTATGTAGATATTATAAAATACCATTTTCGATGATACCTAGTAAAAGGATTTTTTCCAGATTCTTTCACTTTTAAATACGAGTATTTTCAAATGTTATACTGTGTACAATTAAATGCTATACAACTTTTGTTATTCTTCCGTTGTAAACAAAATAATATTTCATGCTTGCTGCATATGGTATTTATTTCAACAACCTGCAATATGTTAAAAGGTATGTTATAAAAATCATCGAGAGTGGAATAGTGTATACCCTGGATGAACGACAAGCAATCTGCCAACTAAGCAACGAAGGTAATTTTGAACATATTACTGAAAGTTTTGCAAAATAAACATTTTAAAACCTTCAAGATAAGTAACGAAATCTAGTGGTTATACCTTAATCCGAATATTTGTTTTGTATAAACATGATAGAACCTTAAATAGGGTCTGGAAAAGAGTTTTAAGCTAGCGTATCTTGGCGACCTTGTGATGTCACGGGGTAAACATTGTATAGGTATTCCAATATGGTACTGAGCCTTTGTAAAAATATTGTGTTTCGCATGAGAATTTGCATAAAACAACGCGGGCGTTATAATCGCGATACTATAAAGAGATCAGGAAAGAGAACAAAAATATTCCTATATGAACGTATACCGAAAATTTTATTTCAAATGCTAATTTCTATTCACTTATTTTAGTAGAATTGAAATGGCGTTAACTCTTATTGTTTTGTAGGTATTTATATTGTTGGCTACTGTCATTCTGGGAATGGTATGAAATCTTTGTCTGTTAGCTCAATAGTATCTTATCGGTCAGCGATAGAAGTCCGTGTCCATTTTGTGTATTTATTTTAAGAAACACTTATGGGGGAACTCTGTATCAAAACTTTTCGCTCGAAATACGAGTATACCAGGTAAACGTTATTTTTTCAATATTTAAGTATTTGTAAGGAGTTTCTTTCACTGCCTTTATATGGTATACATGATTAGGTTATAGCCAAAATTTGTAATTTGTATATTACAAGAAATTTAATAGGAAAATTGTTGATAATATTTTAAGAAACTTTAATTTTAACTCGGGGGTTTCGGGTTCTATTCCCTATAGAATAAAAAAGGATTTGATTAAAAATCCTTTAGAGCAATAATAGATCATATTATACGTTAGAAGCATAAACAAAACAATACAATTTAATACAGAAAAACAATACAATTTAATACAGAAAAAAATTATTTCATACCTCTTTGAGGACGTGGCGCAATGATAAATGTCAAATTGTTTTGAAATTTCTTAAATTGATATGTACTCAAATTTAATTGAAAACAAATAAATTTTTGGTTATAAAAATATTCTAATATAACGTTGTATTCATATAACAATATATTGTTTTGAAGGTTGGCAATTTAAATTATATTTAGCCACCAACAAGAGGGAGGGACTGTTAGAATGCCTAAGTGTTATTCTTATCAAGTCCCACGACACTTATCATCATAGTTCATAAAACTCCAAACATCTACAAAAAACGTCATAGGTAGCATTACTTATGTCAATGTTCTGATAGGTCGACTTGTTTTGTAAAATCCAGGTTTTAAATCATTCAGACTTTGCTTAGCCTGTTATATTTTTTTAAACAACCAAGCACTCTTGAGGCAATATAAAAATTGAGGCGTTGTGACCACAATGCAAAGTGGCGTGATCTGGAACTGCTGAATTTCGTGCACGTTCTTTTCTAGTTCTCCCAGCCTCCCCGTGCCTTAGAAACTTGGGGCGAAGCAGGCTCATAGAACTCTTCACCTAGTCATTCAGTACATATGTGATCTAATGTTGTTCTTGCGACCTTCCATATTGCCAGTGACCATGAGTTTTCTAGTTCTCCCAGCCTCCCCGTGCCTTAGAAACTTGGGGCGAAGCAGGCTCATAGAACTCTTCACCTAGTCATTCAGTACATATATGATCTAATGTTGTTCTTGCGACCTTCCATATTGCCAGTGACCATGAGTTTTCTAGTTCTCCCAGCCTCCCCGTGCCTTAGAAACTTGGGGCGAAGCAGGCTCATAGAACTCTTCACCTAGTCATTCAGTACATATGTGATCTAATGTTGTTCTTGCGACCTTCCATATTGCCAGTGACCATGAGTTTTCTAGTTCTCCCAGCCTCCCCGTGCCTTAGAAACTTGGGGCGAAGCAGGCTCATAGAACTCTTCACCTAGTCATTCAGTACATATGTGATCTAATGTTGTTCTTGCGACCTTCCATATTGCCAGTGACCATGAGTTTTCTAGTTCTCCCAGCCTCCCCGTGCCTTAGAAACTTGGGGCGAAGCAGGCTCATAGAACTCTTCACCTAGTCATTCAGTACATATGTGATCTAATGTTGTTCTTGCGACCTTCCATATTGCCAGTGACCATGAGTTTTCTAGTTCTCCCAGCCTCCCCGTGCCTTAGAAACTTGGGGCGAAGCAGGCTCATAGAACTCTTCACCTAGTCATTCAGTACATATATGATCTAATGTTGTTCTTGCGACCTTCCATATTGCCAGTGACCATGAGTTTTCTAGTTCTCCCAGCCTCCCCGTGCCTTAGAAACTTGGGGCGAAGCAGGCTCATAGAACTCTTCACCTAGTCATTCAGTACATATGTGATCTAATGTTGTTCTTGCGACCTTCCATATTGCCAGTGACCATGAGTTTTCTAGTTCTCCCAGCCTCCCCGTGCCTTAGAAACTTGGGGCGAAGCAGGCTCATAGAACTCTTCACCTAGTCATTCAGTACATATGTGATCTAATGTTGTTCTTGCGACCTTCCATATTGCCAGTGACCATGAGTTTTCTCAAACTATTGCGCGTTGTACGAAATGAAATCAAAGAAATAAAAATACTTCGAGTACATATTATTGTTAGACACCCTGAGATGGGAGATTATTTTAATGTAACGGAGTTTGTTCGTCGTTCTGCCCATACAACAGCCGGCAATCCTTTTGTTTGTCTGGACTTTATAGTCCAAGTTTTTGAAGCATATACAAATATTGAGAAATTCAGGGTTTTTACAAGATATATTTTTACAACTCAAGAAAAAAAATCTCTTAATATAAAACAAACATATTCTCTTTGAATAGTGCATATTTCAGGGAGTTTTTTTCATTAAAATATTTGAATTATTACAAGACGATGTTTGATACTATCACAAGTACATAAAATATTTTTTTTAAGTAAAATGATCCAGTGACATATTTTCTCTGAAATAAACAAATTTACCATATAAACTGCTTCAAAAATATCGTTCCTTTAAAGAAATTTGGACACGCAAGAGAAATCCAAACCACGAAATATTTGATGAAATATTATACTCATTTGAAAGTTAGTGTGTGCAAGTAAATGCTTTCATTTTTTCCTTTTTTATAATTTGATATACTTGTTTTCACGGGATTATTTTACATATTTGTGAATGAGTTGTTCTCAATCGACATTTTCATTACTTTGAATATGATACGAGTTGGCATTACTTTGCAAATATGGATCATTCAGTGTACCTGTGAGACGTGGGATTGACTTATCTGTTATCAGATCAACTCGATAACATTATTTTGTTTAACAGTAATTGATTTCGAGTGTTTAAGCCCAGATATGCGATCTTATCGGTAACATTTTCGTAAATCTGAGCTGCATTGTTCTAATATTTATTATTGGTAAACAATTAACCGATTTATAACCTTGTATCTTGATCATCAAGTGCCATCTCACCAGATTATTTTTTTACATATAAAAAAAATTATTTCGTTATATACAAAAGTATAATTATTTGACACATTTCATTAATAAGTGAAGACATTAGGAAAATGTTTGGGCTGAAAGAAGATGAAGCGCTAAAATAAAGGTAACACTTTGCTTCCTTGGCCGCGTTGTAGAGAAAAATGATTGATGAAACTTTTCCGAAAAACATCTATTCCAGTAGTATATGAAGATGTGGAACGAAAAATTGAAATCTGAAACTACGAAAAATCTTAAAATAAGATATTATGCATGACAATATGTATGAACGTGGAAGAAACGACCAAAATGCCAGGATAGAAAGAATTGGAAAATTATTGTTTTGCATACCTCAAAAGGAGCTTTTATGTTTATTTATATATTTATTTATTTTTTGGTATAATTTAGTGACCAAATGTTTAACGTTACATTACAGAGAGATTCTTTTCATGCTGTTGTGCCTGTCACTCCGGAAAAAAACACCGATCGTGGTACCTCGGACTGTTTATCTTATTCCCCTCAACTAGAGGATAGCTCTTAGACTTACATAATTTCATCATACAGAGGTTTGAATACCATAAAATAGTTCCAAAGTTACCCTTTCAGAACACATCAACTAGTGTGACAAATTTACCTCAGTCAAAACGTTGCTCGTACCGTTGTGGTGAAGATTAATTAATATTGTGTAATAGAGATGATTTTACGACATACTTATTTATGCTTGTAAATCTGTTTACATTTTACGTGAAATTATTTTTTTAGTCTTCATGTTTGTTTGCCAAATTCATACAAAAGCATTCAAGTAATTTTTTTAAATATCAGATATAAAGAACAAGGTTTCTTCGTCATTTTGTAAGGTTGGTAGTTTAAAATATTCTTATTGGAAATGTCTTGCAATATCCAATATAATTGAATGAATCACCACCAGATTCAACAACAGGGTTATTTGGACAAATTTCCTGCATCAAAAATCCCTCGTGTCGTTGCTATGAAGATTCATTAATATAATATAATGTAAAAATGATGATGATGATTCATGTATTGCACCATTTTCATTTAATTTTATGACATATCTACATATTCTTGGAAATCCGTTGACATTTTGCGTGATATTATTTTTATAGCCTATGTTTATCATACAATACCATTTTTTTGCAAAAGAGTTGAATTAAAATTTTCCCAAAAATATCGGATATAAAGAATGGGATTCCTCAGTCATTCAATAAGATGAAAAGTTCGAAATGTATTCTTCTCGGTAATGCCTTATCAGATCCCATTAAACGAATGAATTAACTACAACCAGTTTACCCAAACCATCTGTGGCCTTCTTTATGTCACCTCACTTTATCACCTGCAGGATGAATCTATCCACTGCAGGGTGAATCTCCCACAATGTCCCCATCCATTTATATATCTCTCTGTTCTCTTATATTTTTTATAGAACATATGATATATGCATATATTTCAGAGAACTTGCCTTACATCTACTTACTTATACCATCAAAGTATAATGTGTTGAGATAAGATAAGGTAAAAACAAGCCGGTAGAAGAAATGAACAGAATATAACTATCTTCATCTAACTCGATGAGATATTGTATAATAGGCTAGTAGTGCATGACAGCAAATATCTTAAGAATAACGTTGTCGCCATTGGTATTATGGTTGATGTGTTTGCTTAACAAATGGTGTCCCGGTTTGATTTCATGCAGATTTCGTTTCCGAACTCTTTTTGTTTTCAAACATTTTATCTTATCTAAGTGCGAATTGATGACCTAGATGTTTGGTGTTCATTCCAGTCAGTCGAATGGGCTGCAAATGAGGTATGATTTATTTGTATGAAAATTCTCGATCAAAGGGAATAAACGTGCCTTGAAAAAACTTTTTTGGATGTTTTTGGAAATATATGAAGGATTTTTTTAATATCAAAATAATATGATTAGATAAGGTGGAGGTGGAAGGGTTGGTCGATGTTGAGATAATATGAGATATGCGCTAGCGAGGACGCAACCCCGAAGCTAAAAAAGAAGAGGCAGGAAATGATGATGATGATTATAAATTTATATTAAAATATCGGCATCTCAATGACTTTGATGAATTAGATCTTAATATTTGTTATCAAAGTATATGTGAATTTTATGAATCATATACAATTGTAATTATCAAAAATAAATTGTTATAAATGGTACATAATAACTTCACACAACACGGCCGACTTTTGTGTCACAAATGTTTATTAATATAAGCGATAAAAACATTATACAAAACTTCAAACAGATATGTAACGTGTAGTTAAATTATTTTTCCACAGGTCCCCAGTAGACAAAATGGCCGCAATAAAGGAATACCCGTTCGACGAGGCTCCGGTCACAGCCCAGCCTACCGGCCGCCGGGTGTCCATCGTCACAGAGCCTATGGACTCCAGGAATGGATATGACAACTTTGGCTTTGAAAGGTTATATTTTTGTGTAATTTTAAGATTTGAACTCACGTTTTTTGGAAAGTTACCGAAGATATAAAAGGGTGTTGAGACTGTCCGCAAAATTACGATAGTAACATTACATTTTCAAACACCATTTAGTTATTCTAATAAGTAGAAGAATGTAAGACTTGAAAAACTTTTGAATACCACAAGACATAACTTAAACATCACATTTTAACGAACTCTCAAAAAGTCGAGTTCCTTCGGCCAACTTTGCCAAAATGGAAAAATTAACATTCTGCTACGGTGAAAATTCTTTGTTAAATAATAAGTTGTACCTTTAGACAAACCAATATTATAAAATATTTAAAAAAAATAACAAAAATTAAACTAGAATTTTCGTTTGTTAATCTTTCTGACAAAAGTTGGTAGATTTAGGTTCAATCTACTTACTTAAAGAATTCACTTGATGTTTTATGATACACTGACGTGTGTTATAATGTTGAAGTTAGCTTATGTGTGTTATCTTGTAATAGGAAAGATACATTTAATTATTTGTCGCTAGAAACCTGTAATTACTGTGGTATTTCCGTTCGCATTGCAATGAGGTATTTATATTTACTGATAAATAAACAAATGAAACCAGGAAAACCTTATTGTACAAACTTTGTATCTTATAAGTTATAAAACATGAAACCTATTTTATTCAGTTAATTAATTTGAAAGTCAATAGTGTTATTTACTACTATTGTATTAGAGACGAGATAACAGGAAAGTTTTTCTTCTGAGTCACCTCTAATTACTTTTAAATTCATTAAAAGGATTTGCATTTGTGTTAAGAATAACCTCAGTGGTGTTACATATATTTTCAACCTAAGTATTGAATATTTTTATGAAATATTACAGAAAATAGTGATATGTTATTATCACTTTTGTATACATATGCGACTAACATGACGTGTTACTTTACGAGCTATACGTGTCAGGTTTTTTAATGTATTATATTTCAATTGATTTTGGATTTTTTTTAAAGAATAATCACATATTTTCTAACGGTATAAATATTAATTTTAAATTCAACAGTATTTCCCTTTGTATAGTGCTGTTTTGCTTTGAGATGCAGATGTTCATTAAAATAAAGCGATAGAGTTGTTCTGATATTATTATTAGGTACATATAAAATTTTAAATTTTTTTTTGTAATTAAATACTTATTATTTTTTAATTTCTCTTACTTTGAACACTAGAATATATGGAATGGGGTGCATATATGGTATGTATAGTTCATTTGGCACATAATTTATTATTTACACTTGATTAATAATGTTTTCTCACTAAATAGATAAAAAAATGTTCTTTACTTTTTTTATTTATAAATAAGCATTCTCATTGAAAGCAAAAATATAAACAAAGTCAACTTTCATAACTCTTAATTAAAAGAATACATATGTGGCAAATATTGCGTGCAATAGTAAAATAAACTTGTATAAAAACAAACTAATTCTCAAATTATATGTTTTTTTGTATCCAAAATTAAAATTAGGAATTCTTTTGACAATTACAAAAAAACGATAAAAATTATAAAAATTTCACGAGTAGGAATTATCATATCTATTTTCAAGTCATTTAGAAAGACACTTCAGAGCGCACTTTTATTCTTAGGGAAAGAAAATAACATTGTCGTTCTCAAAGATGTCAAAATGATTCAGCTCCGACGCTGTATCGATTGTCCTGAGTTCGTTTAACTTTATTGTACACTGTGGACTTCCTAATAAGATCATTTAAATGCATTCGATACCATTCCCAAGGTCCATAATTGACTGTTTTCACATACAGTTCCTAGTTAAGACAATATTAGAAAATAATCTTTATTTTGTGCTTCATGATCAAATTAAAACAAAATACGCGACATATTTTTTTTAAACTGTAATTGCATAATTTCTTTGTTTTAAATAGGAATAGAAAAATTTCACAAGCGAATTCAGATGTTGCGGAGATGGGTCCAGTTAGACGGAAAAGCATACTCCACACATCTACAGATAATGTTTCAGTTCACAGTCACCATTCAAATGGTAAGATAAGAGTATTTGTTTATACATTTGATTAAAAAGCATTTGCCAAAAAAGTAGCTAAATTGATTTGTTTATACAAACATACCATCATACCGTTTCTCTGTCGGAGTATGCAGATAGAAGAGAGCGTCAGACTTGGCTGGCATCTTATGAGATATTAAAATAAATGTCGCAGGCAACATATCGAAAAAAAATAAAACAATTGAAAGAAGAAGACAATTGTCATTAATTCGTTCGTATGCCTCGCCTTAATGTTTCCGTATTAGCGATACGGACATTAAAAAGCATGACCGGGAGACTTCGGCCTCATTAATTGAGTCTTTATCGTGTTTAGAATCACAGGAGTAGTAAACCTGAAACTCACAGTTTGTCATCACGTGTGATGGAAACACTACCGAGCGTGAAGAGGCAACAACACTCGCACACGTCTAGCATACTCGAGTATTGTTACCAGACGAACTAATTTACCAAACTGAGACCCTTTTTTATTATTGTTTCGGATACCTTTGGGAATCGAACTCAAGCCCCCGGTTGGTAGTCAAGCATTTACAACTAGGCCATAGAAATCGTTACTGTTTTTATTATATGATGTCGAGTAGCACTTTCCAATTAAATAACACGTGCGTTATATATTTTCTCCGTCCTCACATTATATATTAACCCCATTCAATGATTTTGGGATCACCGAAAAAATCTATTTTACAACTTTTGAATTCACTGTTATGCAGTTTTTGTATGTTTGACATTTTTACGCACCTTAAAGGTGAGGGAGGAATTATGAAATAATTTGATTTTGCTAGGTCCTCAGTTCAAAAAATAGTAATTTAACTGGAGCATATATTAAGTGCATGTTATTTATTTACTACAAGTGGTCTTTGCAACACAAAAATAAACTAAGGAAAGGGTGGAGGTCTGCCGTAAGAGAAAAATAATCTAGATTCTGAGAGGGTGCAGTTTCAGTCTAAAGTAAACTGAAAATGAACGTCAATTTTCGTAGTTGAATTTCATTTTTACGTAGAACGCCCAGTGCTGTCCAGATGGAAGTATACTGGATAGAAACAATTAAGTGCCATTGACACGATACGACGAAGAAGTAACATTGCCTGTTTATCACTTTACTTAAACGACTTCGTTGATAAGACACCTGTCTTCCCACATATGTTTTATTTTTATAAAAAGCGTTTTAGGTGTAAGCCTATCTGCAACTTCATTAAAAAAACATATTCACGAATACAATGATTTATTCCAAATTGATATTAAGAAATTCTGCCTTTGGTCTACCTCCGTGGCTAAGTTGGTAAGACGCATGTCTTTCGACCCAGGATCTGCGAGTTCGATTTCTGTTGATGCTTTTTTTGTAAATAATTTCAGTGTAGTTTTGACTAATAACCTCTTTAGCATATTTCGGATTCTTGGGGAGATATTACCACATAACAATAAGCCCGTCAGGCTTTATAGCAAACGTTACATTAAGTGCAATACACTTTTCCTACCATTTACCATTCTTAGATTGTTTATTATTATCAAAAACATTTATTTTCGTGGTTCATCTTAGGCATCTAGATAGTTTGATTCCCGGTAGTGCCCAATTTTTATTAATAAAATGGTTTCAGTACGATTTTCACATAAAGCATTCTAAAATATTTCTGGTTAGTTGGAAGTGATTATCAAATGGCTTTAAAGCGCCTGTTTTTTTGTCCTAAAAAAAGGCGCAATATATGTTAATAAACCTTATCCGTCATTTGATGAATCATTATAGCGGAATATAAAACTAACCTAGAGAGTGAATTAAAAAGTTTTGAGATTAACATTGATTTTTTAAATACTACATTGGTATATTTTAATTTTGAATTGAATATTTGACTAAAAGAGAAAGAAAATTTTGAATTGAATATTTGACTAGTAGAGAAAGAATGAATCCTAATACCTTTGAATCACACAATTTTTTTTCGATTAACTATGTTATGGTTTTTTTTTTGCAAATAAAGGTCTCATTAAAATTATACTGCCCTGAAGTGTAATGCAGTTACTGTATCGTAGTATTTTTTGGAATCAATTTAAGAAAAAAAATAAAAATTATTCATTGGCAATCGTTATAATCTTGAATATTCATATAAATATATATTTTTTAGAAAACGATTTTTTGCCATAAGTATAGTAATGCTAAAAAATATTTTACTAACTAAATAAATGTGTTCAACGTGTATTTTATTTATGATTTTTTTTTCTTTCAGAAAGACCTGGTGTTTATAGCGATTTCAGATCTAAAAAAATATCTACCACGGAATCACTGAATTCGAAAAAACTCAATACCCAAATGGAAGATTCATTAGAAAGGTAAAATTTATTATTCTTAAACGTATATAACCAAAAGTATATGCAATGTGGACTACGAATATGGGTTAACAAAAAAATAAAACTAAAATTACATAAAAAATATAAGGATGAATCAAAAATTGTTTGAAAATAATTGAGTAAGTGTTTTTTTTTATCAATTACAAATTAAATTAAATAGGCAATCAAATATATTGTTGTTTCGACAATTTTATTTCACACGATTTACTGTTTCAAGTACACACTAGTTAGAAAAAAACAAATAGAATTAACTGGTATAACTTTTATAAAAATGCAGGCAAAGACTTAATTTTACTTTGATTGAAAAAAAGTCTTGTTATTTAATAATTGATAACTTTTGATCTTCTGTTATGGTTTCACATTTCCTCTCATGAAACAATTTTGAAGTAAGAGGGATAAAAAAATTGGCGTATAATTACTTTAAAACCTTTGAAATGCATTGTTTATTATTAATAATTGTGTATTAAAAAACATTTTACTTCACATATTTTGTGTTCAGTATAATCGTTAATGTTTTGTTTATTTATAGAAGTTTTATTCTTTTTTTTCTTTTTCAGTTACATTTCAAATAATTGATTCAAACACAATGTTTGCAAGAATAACTATATTCATATCATTTAAATAAGAAATTTTAAAAATCTGTATTGATATTAAAATTAATCTTCCTATCTCTCTCTCTCTAAAAAAGAGTAAATTTTGTATATTCCCAGTTCTCTCGTATGTTTGTGAGACATGCACCACATTATCCAAAATCACACAAAAGCTTGAAACTACTTGAAGAAGCATGGAAAATAATTGTTCGGCTACATGGTCAGATACTATAAACGCAATCAATGGATTCGTTTTCAAACAATGGCCAAATACGTTGAATTCGTCAACCGATCAAAAATTGAGTATGACACGACATATTAATTAGAAAAATAATGATTTGACGCATGGACTTGTTTTGTATGCTCAAGATGAACTAAAAAGCGCAGAAATTTCATGTTGTTAAAGTTGTATCATGTTGTCAAACGACACGTCGAATAAACTCAATTTAACACGTTGAAATAAAAAATTCTAACTACGAATATAATACAAGTTGTTAAACTACTAACTTATATTTGACGATCGGGCTTGCAGCTTCAGCGCTGTACTATTCCGTTGAGTCCAGTCGAAGCGTGTCTTTGGTAAGCAGTGTTTTCATTTTCCAATTTAATGTTCTTAAAGATCTTCCCACTGGACATGTTACTGTCGGTGTTGCACCGAAAACTTCACCAAAGATACGGTCGTTTGATATTCTCAACACATGTCTTAACTAAAATATAATGTAATTCTAGGTCATGGTGGTATTTGTTCTGCAAGAAATGCCACGGCGAAGATAGCACTCCCTCGTGGGAGCCACCTCACTGGCAGAAAGTGTGCCCCTACCCTATGTGCCCCACCTACAGGCAGTTCGCTCAGATAGTTAGCTTGATTTTAATTGGTAAGTAATAAAACATCTTTTTTTTTCAACAATATCTAAGAAAAGTGCGGTGATGTATAAACAAACGGCTCTCAACTTTTATGCAGCGAATCGCCGAGTATCGACACTATAATGTCGACGCCGTGGTCTATATGATTAGTATTAGCGCTGCATTCACGGTGGGGAAAAAATTACCATTACATTTACAGGCATTATCCATCCGTTTGGTGGTTGAAAATAATCTTAACCGCATTTTTACTATCACGCAGTAGCACTCCCTTTATATTTTTCCGTGAAATCACCAGATTTCATGGAGATTCATGTACTGATGGTCTAATTTGTGATTTGGATGAAATGTCAGAACTTGACAATACTAAAAAAACACTAATTAAAAACACGAAATCATTTTTGTCATTAAATATATGAATATCAGATTGATATTAAACGTTTTGAAGCCGTAAGAGAATTTAAACAAAAAATTGGTAAAAGTTGAATACAATCTCAAAGTATATTTTTTGTTTACCGGTGTTTTTCGACGTGGCCCGTTTAAAATTTCAAGTTCGATATTTACACAAAAACTTACCGTGAACACCTATTTTAGAAGTATTCACTAAAATAAATTGATTGCGTTTATTAAAAGAAATTAACACCTTCGTATCAAGTTAATCTCATGAGCGGTTAACTATTTATAATTTAAAATACTTCTCAGACAGTCCTTAAACTTCTTGTAATATTTGTAGTTTTTTATAAAAAGTTACTTTTTTCTGATAACTCAGATCCAAAATCTTTAATATATTTACCAAGTTAACAGGAAAAAAACAAACACATTTCATAAAAATGGTTAAACAAAGCACTCTAAGTAGGGTGAATTGCCTCGATAAAAAATGTCCAACAGCAGTGTCGTGTATTATGAAGGAACTAGGTTATTTGTTATAATACAAATTGACGCAATACTACCATTTTATCTATGTTCTTCAAACACTATTGATATACAAGTATGGTATGATAAATGTATGTTTTTTTTTAATATTATTTCAAAACAATAGCAAACACTTCACATCGTTGACGTCATCAATTCGACGCTTACAACACGTTTCAAGTTCCGTTTAAAATTATTGTCAAATCCCTTTGGATTCGAACTTTGTCCCGACTTCCAAGTGTCAAAATGAATAATTTTAATGAAAAAAGTAGCCGTCGTTCACAAAATGTCATTTCGCAAGCCATTATTTGTGTGACGTCCGGATCCCAGGTGTCCCCGTATGCGGACTTTCCAACAATTAGTGCCCGCGGCTTTAATTGCCAAACTGGCGACTTTATGGCCCGCCGGGCTTACGGCAATTATCACCCCTTGATCTGCCCCTGTCATTAAGGTAATAAAAGACCCGAGGGAGGAAAATTTTAACATTCTCTTCATTATTTATCCCCATTTAAGTTTTAAAGTTTTCTAAATGAGCAGAATATCTTATTTAAATTAACAGTATACCATCGAATATATTTTTGCCAGTGTTGGAGATTCATTCAAATGACTCCGTCTAAATTGTCTGCATTGAATTGTGAAACAATATGCTCAATCAAGTTTTGCGACACACTGGCAAACGTTGAAAAACTTTTGATAGCATAATTTACAATAATAAATCTCTTATGATTATTGAGAATATGAAGATAAATTCGTTATAGTCTAGGCAAACTTTAAATATATCTGATGAGTTTCAATAACCCAACATTTAAAAAATTTAAGATTTATTGGATATTACGAATAAATAATAATAACCCAAGAATTTAAACGAATAACCTAAGTACAGTAAAAGTTTTATAACTTATCTGTTAATAATATAATATGTTTTTCGGCTTGTTGCCAGATTTATATTGAACTGTTTTTGACAATAGATATTGATCGATCATCACGTATCAAATGTCACTTGAATTTTGACCGATAAGTGAGACGTTAGATGTACCCAGATTTCATAAACGAGTCGATTACATTAATCTCACACAGGACACATTTACCGCATCAAATACATTGGTTTTTTGTCAAGAGTTAAATTAGTTATAAATTTATCTCCAAATAAAAGAAACATTCATCAATATAATAATTAATTCCCAGAAATTTACAGAAAAAGTACTGCTCTTGGTTATACATCCATGGTTTAGTTAGTATGACGCCTGTCCTCCAACTCGAGGTTTAGTTAGTATGACGCCTGTCCTCCAACTCGAGGTTTAGTTAGTATGACGCCTGTCCTCCAACTCGAGGTTTAGTTAGTATGACGCCTGTCCTCCAACTCGAGGTTTAGTTAGTATGACGCCTGTCCTCCAACTCGAGGTTTAGTTAGTATGACACCTGTCCTCCAACTCGAGGTTTAGTTAGTATGACGCCTGTCCTCCAACTCGAGGTTTAGTTAGTATGACGCCTGTCCTCCAACTCGAGGTTTAGTTAGTATGACGCCTGTCCTCCAACTCGAGGTTTAGTTAGTATGACGCCTGTCCTCCAACTCGAGGTTTAGTTAGTATGACGCCTGTCCTCCAACTCGAGGTTTAGTTAGTATGACGCCTGTCCTCCAACTCGAGGTTTAGTTAGTATGACACCTGTCCTCCAACTCGAGGTTTAGTTAGTATGACGCCTGTCCTCCAACTCGAGGTTTAGTTAGTATGACGCCTGTCCTCCAACTCGAGGTTTAGTTAGTATGACGCCTGTCCTCCAACTCGAGGTTTAGTTAGTATGACGCCTGTCCTCCAACTCGAGGTTTAGTTAGTATGACGCCTGTCCTCCAACTCGAGGTTTAGTTAGTATGACGCCTGTCCTCCAACTCGAGGTTTAGTTAGTATGACGCCTGTCCTCCAACTCGAGGTTTAGTTAGTATGACGCCTGTCCTCCAACTCGAGGATTGCAAGTTTGATTTCTGTTGGAACATATTTTTTTCAAGTGCTCCAGTGTGGTTTTCACTTAAGCCTCTGAAACATGTTTTTAGTAATTTGGGAGAAATTAGCACGCCAAGTTGTATTAAATACCACTCAAGTTTCCTATACATATTACCTTCAATGAACAATCCTTAGAATAAATGGTATCGTCATATTCTTCTCGATGATATTTTATGTTAATTTGTATTATGAAACATTATTCTCCCAGAAAAAAACATCCTTACCAGCAATTGAATAACACAAATGTGTTAAAAAACTAACATGTAAAAAAAAACAGTTTTCAAAAACATAATTGTTATGAATATTGGAGCATTAATTTTTACGCGGATATTAATTTTTTTAAAGAAATTATCAGTCCTTTTTCGTATTTTTTCTGATAGTTTATTCAATGGGTAAAAATTTAAATTTTTTAAAAACTTTGTATTACAAATTTGGTTTAAAAAGAAATATGAATACTCGTATAATACCAACTTAAGAAGCCCATATTTTTGATAAATTAAATTTAACTCGTAGAAAATATGATGACAGGTACATGGCGAACATCAAACTGATCACGATCGTCACTGAAGGCTCATGAAAGCTAATAAGGATGGATTATGTGATCATCGATAGGATAAAGGATAATGGGTTTTTAATTCGTTAAAAGGATATCCATCAAATTTTGTGCGCTTCTCATTGTCTGCTCCGTTATGAATACTTAAATACAATGACAATATTCGTTAAGAAAACCATTTTCATTTCAGATGATATAATAGCGAATAAAAAAGACAATCTTACGCAGCTTTAATTTATATGATACATCAGCGTTTGGGTAAATTAATATAATATATACTATTTTGCCATATATATTTTGAGGCAGGCAGAGAAAAACCATATTCGCAACTTTTTATGCTCGTTCTTCTGTTTTTCAAAATTCTGACATATTTCCTCATTTAAACTATTATATTACTCTATTTACTTATTTCTTCAGTTTACTTCTTAAATATCCGTTTACTAAGACATACACATTTATTATTTCTTCAGTTTACTTCTTGAATATCCGTTTACTAAGACATACACATTTATTATTTCTTCAGTTTACTTCTTGAATATCCGTTTACTAAGACATACACATTTATTGTTTCTTCAGTTTACTTCTTGAATATACGTTTACTAAGACATACACATTTATTGTTTCTTCAGTTTACTTCTTGAATATCCGTTTACTAAGACATACACATTTATTATTTCTTCAGTTTACTTCTTGAATATCCGTTTACTAAGACATACACATTTATTATTTCTTCAGTTTACTTCTTGAATATCCGTTTACTAAGACATACACATTTATTGTTTCTTCAGTTTACTTCTTGAATATCCGTTTACTAAGACATACACATTTATTATTTCTTCAGTTTACTTCTTGAATATCCGTTTACTAAGACATACACATTTATTATTTCTTCAGTTTACTTCTTGAATATCCGTTTACTAAGACATACACATTTATTGTTTCTTCAGTTTACTTCTTGAATATCCGTTTACTAAGACATACACATTTATTGTTTCTTCAGTTTACTTCTTGAATATCCGTTTACTAAGACATACACATTTATTGTTTCTTCAGTTTACTTCTTGAATATACGTACACATTTATTTGCTTTCAACATCATTCACGGTCTATTTTAATAATGTTGTCAAACAATCTCTAGACTCCTTTCCTAATTTACTTAGAATATACAAACATACCATCCCCCCATATCCCTAGTGAGGTATGCAGAGAGGACGGAAGTTCAGATTTTTCTACCTCGACCCACATATTTTGTCTCATCCACATCCATACGTCTTTTCATACAGCTCCTACGATGTATCTTAATTCTTCATTTTCCTTCTTTCAAAATATCATTAACTTGATCGAACCCTCCTTTCCTTGGATTTCCTCTACCACATCTTGCACTCACATTAGCATTGATTTTTTTGTTTTGTTAGTCTTTTTTAATGCATTAATTCTACATGCCCAAACAATCTCAGAATGTTATTTTTCATATAATTTAACAGATCACCCTTAAATTTACATTCATCCCTAATCACTTATAATATATGTATGTCGCTTGTAAACAACAATCTCTTATTAGATTATTCTTACTCTAATATTCAAAAGGAAAATATATTTGAAATAAAAAAGTAAATACTTATTCGTAAGGAAGAAATATCAGCTAGGATTCTTCTCATATTGATAGGCGATGCCGACAATATATTCATAGTATAACTCAGTTGATTCAATATAACTAATCGAATATAACATATTATACCACGCGTGACTGAGTGTTTAGCTATGAAGTATGTAGAACATAGAGTGGTTCCTTACATGGCTATATTTATCGGGGACATGTAAATTTAGTACTTCTTGTATCGCGGGTCAGCTAAAACTACCTTGAAGAACCTTCAGTAGGAATTTTGCGATTAATTCATGCCTTCATGTTTTGAGCCTTCTATAATTGTTCACCGTGAGAAATTTGACATAGTGCGCATATTTTGGGTAATCACCCATTGTTCTGTACCATCGATATCTGAGGTTTTATTTTAAATTTGTTATACAGTATTCTTATATTTAAGCTGATGAGGAACATAAATATTTGTTCAAGTTTTGCAGGATATATCGATACTGTTACACTCTCTGCATAGTCTTCCTATAAAGTAGAATATTTTGTAAAAGTCCGATAACTACCGTGACACGTGGTTAACGAATGCGAGTCCGACCCAAATAACGTTGCGAGTCCGATCCAAATAACGAATGCGAGTCCGAACGAAATGTTTGAATTCAGGTACTCTGTTTAATGCTTCTCCATGTATTGTATACTGATGGAGGCTTGCTAAAAATAATCGACAGTAGGATTTAAATATATATTTACTTATATTGAATAGGAGATGATGTTGCTCAGTTCATTCGACTAGAGTCTCGATCGTATTGTAACTGTGCACAGTCATAAAGTGAAATTATAAAACATATTTACTTATATTGAATAGGAGATGATATTGCTC
The DNA here is from genome assembly GCA_949825065.1 of Odontocerum albicorne. Lineage (NCBI taxonomy): Eukaryota > Metazoa > Arthropoda > Insecta > Trichoptera > Odontoceridae > Odontocerum > Odontocerum albicorne. The sequence continues at coordinate 29,466,477 of OX463841.1, read as the reverse complement.
AGTTCAGGAGACCAGAATCTAGATCGTATTGTAACTGTGCATAGTCATGAAGTGAAGTTATAAAACATATTTACTTATATTGAATAGGAGATGATGTTGCTCAGTTCAGGAGACCAGAGTCTAGATCGTATTGTAACTGTGCACAGTCATAAAGTGAAATTATAAAACATATTTACTTATATTGAATAGGAGATGATATTGCTCAGTTCAGGAGACCAGAATCTAGATCGTATTGTAACTGTGCATAGTCATGAAGTGAAGTTATAAAACATATTTACTTATATTGAATAGGAGATGATGTTGCTCAGTTCAGGAGACCAGAGTCTAGATCGTATTGTAACTGTGCACAGTCATAAAGTGAAATTATAAAACATATTTACTTATATTGAATAGGAGATGATATTGCTCAGTTCAGGAGACCAGAATCTAGATCGTATTGTAACTGTGCATAGTCATGAAGTGAAGTTATAAAACATATTTACTTATATTGAATAGGAGATGATGTTGCTCAGTTCAGGAGACCAGAGTCTAGATCGTATTGTAACTGTGCACAGTCATAAAGTGAAATTATAAAACATATTTACTTATATTAAATAGGAGATGATATTGCTCAGTTCAGGAGACCAGAGTCTAGATCGTATTGTAACTGTGCATAGTCATGAAGTGAAGTTATAAAACATATTTACTTATATTGAATAGGAGATGATGTTGCTCAGTTCAGGAGACCAGAGTCTAGATCGTATTGTTACTATGCACAGTCATGAAGTGAAGTTATAAAACATATTTACTTATATTGAATAGGAGATGATGCTGCTCAGTTCAGCAGACCAGAGTTTAGATCGTATTGTTACTGTGCACAGTCATGAAGTGAAGTTATAAAACATATTTACTTATATTGAATAGGAGATGATGTTGATCAGTTCAGGATACCATAATCTAGATCGTATTGTAACTGTGCACAGTCATGAAGTGAAGTTATAAAACATATTTACTTATATTGAATAGGAGATGATGCTGCTCAGTTCAGGATACCATAATCTAGATCGTATTGTAACTGTGCACAGTCATGAAGTGAAGTTATAAAACATATTTACTTATATTGAATAGGAAATGATGCTGCTCAGTTCAGGAGACCAGAGTCTAGATCGTATTGTTACTATGCACAGTCATGAAGTGAAGTTATAAAACATATTTACTTATATTGAATAGGAGATGATGCTGCTCAGTTCAGCAGACCAGAGTTTAGATCGTATTGTTACTGTGCACAGTCATGAAGTGAAGTTATAAAACATATTTACTTATATTGAATAGGAGATGATGTTGATCAGTTCAGGATACCATAATCTAGATCGTATTGTAACTGTGCACAGTCATGAAGTGAAGTTATAAAACATATTTACTTATATTGAATAGGAGATGATGCTGCTCAGTTCAGGAGACCAGAGTCTAGATCGTATTGTTACTATGCACAGTCATGAAGTGAAGTTATAAAACATATTTACTTATATTGAATAGGAGATGATGCTGCTCAGTTCAGGAGACCAGAGTCTAGATCGTATTGTTACTGTGCACAGTCATGAAGTGAAGTTATAAAACATATTTACTTATATTGAATAGGAGATGATGCTGCTCAGTTCAGGAGACCAGAGTCTAGATCGTATTGTTACTGTGCACAGTCATGAAGTGAAGTTATAAAACATATTTACTTATATTGAATAGGAGATGATGTTGATCAGTTCAGGATACCATAATCTAGATCGTATTGTAACTGTGCACAGTCATGAAGTGAAGTTATAAAACATATTTACTTATATTGAATAGGAGATGATGTTGCTCAATTCAGGATACCAGAGTCTAGATCATTAACTGGGCACAGTCGTGAAGTGAAGTTATAAAACATTTTCAGAGTGTTAGAAAACAATAAACATGCCAAGTGACTTACAAAATGTTGTATCATTAACCACCTAAATCAGACTTTTTTTGTTTACCAGATCTCTCGATAAAATCCATTGATGACTAGTATCGCACTGTTACGTATTGGAATCGTTCTTGTAGATATGATGCAAATAATTCAATGAGGTTATTACTGAAACCAAGATTTTGCTTTTTCTGGAGCAACATATCGTGATTGGCTTTATCGAAGGCTTCCTGGAAGTCTACATGTTATATATTATATTACTTTGGAGGAGCTCGTTTGAATTTAAAACATTCTGTTGTGAAGGAGAAAAAATAATGGTAACAGTCAATCTCTTTGACAAAATACCATGCTAGTTTCCAATAAGCCTTGATGACACGTGGTGACTCAATTATCAGTATAGTACAGTTTTGAAAATTTAAGAAAGTACATAGAGAACAGCGAAAGGTTCGTTATTGTGAAAATCTACGAAGCCCCCGATTTGAAGGTAAGGCAGAGCTTGGTTGTCTTCCAAATTACAAAAATCGTATTACTATTTATACTCAACTTGAATATGTAGCAGATGCGAAGCATATAAGGATATAAGCTGCAACACCTTCGAAACATCGGTCAGCATTGAAGCCAACCCAATACGACAAAAACTCCGACAAACATTTTAAAATAGAGAAAATAGCCGTGAAAATCCTCTAAAATATCGTATGTCACATAATATCTGATATCATCAAGTAATCAATCCAATAAGTAATCTTTTAAGCTTTAACATTGACAAAATATTGAATAATTGGTTGTTCATGTAATATAGACTTTTATTTTACTTATCGTAAATATAAGGCATATAATAAAGATAATTTTTAATATTGAGTTTATCCAAAGACAAAAAGTAGTGGCTTAAATACTAAGAAAGATTAAAAGATTAGATGTGCATTAAATTTAATATTTCCTCTTTAGATATTATATCTTACCTTTCTATTCAAAAAATGTTGATGAAATAAAGAACAAACTTACGTTATGGTATTGCGAAAACTAATCATGATTTCTTATTTATATCAATAAATAAGAAATCATGATTAGTTTTCGCAATACTTTATGGTAATTTTTTTAGACGCAGTATCTCGATTTAATTGAAGTTTTGATAATGAAAACCAAATAATGAAATTCAATCAAAAGATGAAAAACTAGTTTATATGATCATATTTATTTACTAGTTAAGGGCCAAGTATCTTACTTATTGCGTATCACAGATGGTAGCGATTCGAGCTATAGTATAAATTAAAGCTTGATTGCTAACATAAAAAATATACAAAAAAACGCACTGCGATCTGAGAATGTTTTTTTGTAGTTGACGTAATTGAACGAACGGGATAGCAATATGTACCAGTTAAGGGTAGCGATTTGATCTGTTATACATTCGAACTCAATTACCAACATAACGAAACGAAAAACGCTGAAACCTGAAAAAATTAAACATTTGTCATAATTGTTTGAATATTTTTAAAAAAAATTTAAGATTTGAAAAAAAGGTGGCTGTTAATTGATTCGAATAATTATAGGAGGTATTGAAGGGGACTTATGAAATCACAAAACATTCGAATTGATATAGCGAGATCGAAGGTAATGATTAAAGAGAAGGGGTGTGGTTAAAAGTGTTTGCGATGTATGGGTTAACTAAAAAAAATGCATCAAACTGGAACAGGTAGATTAGTTTTAAGTTATCTGGTTAGTATACTCGTATTTGTGTGATGGGTGAGTTGAAAGGGATAATACTGAAACAACGGTAGGGATAGGAAACAAGATAACTGAAAATTTAAATGAGTAGTAGTAACATTTATCAAGTAATAATTTGACTTCTAATTTTTTTTAATGTTTTGCTACTGGCAAAATCATATTGTTAGTTTGTTTTGCTACAACTGTAAGAATAACAACATTTAAAATGGAAGATGCATCATATAGTTTGTGTCATCAAAAGATCAAAAGATAAACTTCTTTCAAAATACGTTATGTAAAAGATAATTTATTTTACATTTCATTAAATTACTTCATTTTTGAGATTTTTATTTACTCGCTGTTTTCATGGAAGCAATTACCCGCGTACATGGAAGTATTGCAGTATTTATAAATTGACACTTTAGCATAAAAAATAGTTTTATAGATATAATACAAAACAAAACTGAAATTAAGTGGCTTACATCATAACCACCTCCGTTTTCTAATTGGTAAGACGTTGGACTTCCGCCCGGGGGTGTCGAATTTGCTCCCCAATGGTACTTATTTTAAAAAAAAGGGTCCCAGTGTTATCAAAGAGTTCATATGGTAAAAATACTTCGTATTTGAGTTTTGTTTAATTGCTATACGTGCGGTTGTATTACGAGTTGCATGCCTATTCCGGTGGTTCGAAAAGTCGAAGATTTGATTAAAGGGGTTGAAAACAATATTGTCTCCCAGACATGTTCTTCAGCATGTCCGCTAGGTCGGATGTTTTGAGGACTACATCAGGAATGAATGAATAGCATCATTATTTTTCAATTCACTAAATGCACTATTGTTATCACTTGTTACTCCCGCATCACTAAATAATTTATCATTACCTGCTAGTCAAGTTTCCACATAATTTTATAATTTTGGTGATAGGAAGGAAAATGTATGTAGCGCTGTTTACATATCAGATTCTTCTCAAGGGTGCTCTTACTTGGGATTTGAACCCACTATTACTGACATATTAAAATTACAAAAAAACGGGTTAATTGTAAGGATAGGAAGGTGGTGGTTGCGGCTATTGGGTTAGGGACTTCCCCGAATTTGAATATGTTTTAGAAAAGCATATTTGGTAAGAAAACCATGCAAAATTTACCAAGAGAAGACAGACTATAAATAAACGTGTGTCCATAGATCTTCCGATATGTAACACATTTGACCATAGGAGGAGTGTAGTGTATGTGTGTAGTGTTCATACACTCACATACATTTCGTTTATGCTGCGTCCATACACCTTATAACAGTATCACATTGTATTATTACACTTTGTATTATAAACAGTAAAGACCTCTATGACTTAATTGGTAAGACGCGATGTTCAGCCAGTGGTTTTGGTTTATATGCCGATGGTACCAAAAAATGCATACATTAGTCTAGGTGTCCCAGTCTGGTAAAAGAGTTCGTCAATTAACAATACTCAGGCACGTTGGATGTGTACGAGTGTTGTTTCTACAAGTATGGTAGTGTTAACAGCATATGCAATATATAATCCGTTAATTCCATGCTTTCTTCAATGATTCTAAGCGTGATGGCTAAATGAGAATAGTATTCTTCAAAATGCGAAAGAAAAAATTTAAAAGTTGTGAACAGTAGAATATGACGGGTTTATTGCTATATAATTATATTTTTCAATCAACTAGAAAGGTGTTAAATAAGTTAATTAAAAACCAGACTGGAACCCTTTTAAAAACAATGGGTATCGAACCTGCAATCCTTGGTTTCAAATACAAGCGTCTGATTAAATAGGCCATATAAGCCGTTAAGGTCATAATGCATACTCTATTTGAAACAGCAATTTTTAATAAAATGAAGTCTTAAAATATGACACATTTTACAAAATAAAATCAACTTTTACACAAAAAGTTGATTTTATTTTGTAATTTCTTTTTTGTGTAATTTTTTATTTAAAAATTACACAAAAAAAGTCATCCTAAAAGTATAAAAATAAAACGTGTAAGATTTTCAGCATCTGTTTACTTTTAATAACATTGTTTTTATAATATGTACAGGTCTATTGCTATGGGGTGTGGTGTTTGCATTGTTGGGGGAAATGGCTGCCCCTGGAGGACAACTCTTCGGCCTGGCTGTTCTAGCCATCGCGGCGCACTTTGGTGGCTACCTCATGGTGAAGATAACCACGCTGCCAGCTCTCATTGGCATGCTCTTGGTGGGTATCCTCATGCAGAATGTTGGGTTTGTCAACCTCGACGGGTCTTTCTCCGTTGTGCCTAAGGAACTAAGGTAAATCAAACTATTATGTTGTTGTCACAATGTGTGAAAAAAGAACGTATAACAGAATAATGAAAGCCTTACCTTAAGAAAGCATTTGGTTTCATGAAGAAAGGAGCATTGAGATGATTGGGTCACTTGAAAATAAATATTGAATAATGATTACAAAAAATATCTATTCGAGTAGCATAGAAAGCAGGAGAAGTTTGAAAATACGTAGAAAAACTCATTTTGAAAAATGGAAGAGTATGCATGACGAAGTGTATGGACGTGACAGAAACGAAAGATGTGTACTGATAAAGAAGGACGTGGAGGTTTGTTCTATCTGACTACCCTAATAGATATATGGCGTGATAGTGATGATGATTTTATTGCTGCCACTGTTATAAAATAGCTTTGGACTCATGCGTTAATCTCAGGAATCCCTCAACATAAAATTCATAAACGTTTTTAAGTGCAAGTTCTTACACAGATTCAAATTTATAGTAACATTTTTTATTTTTATGGCAAAAAGTATTTCGTTGAACCTTAAAACAACGTTTGATATTTATTCACACCTTTTCTCAGCTTTTAGATATATCACCATTTTAGAAACGATTTTGGCTTTTTTATATAAAGTTCAAGGTCTGAATGGTAAATAAAGATGTCAATAAGTCTAATATTCACCGGACCATTGGCACCAACAAAACAACCTCTGAGGTTACGACATTGGCACCAACAAAACAACCTCTGAGGTTACGACATTGGCACCAACAAAACAACCTCTGAGGTTACGACATTGGCACCAACAAAACAACCTCTGAGGTTACGACAATTTACAAAATTATTATCAATAAATTCACAGGATTATTAGTCCAATGGATAAAAAAAACAATTTTTTGAGACCTTTATAAAGGCTGCCTGCAGTAAATATCCTAGAAGTATTTTGCTTTCTGTACTGTAATGATTTTATTTTACAACAAAATAAACCGTATGTTTTCTTCATTTTCAATAACTTGAATAAATAAAAAATATTTTTTCCAGAAAGTTTGCTTTAGTAATAATATTGACTAGAGCTGGTCTGGATCTGGACCCTCCAGCCATGAAGAAGCTCTTCTGGACTGTTCTCAAGCTGGGTTTGGTGCCCTGGACCGTGGAGTGTTGTGTCATAGCAATCATGACTCATTACCTCATGGATCTTCCGTGGATTTGGGGTAACATTCCTTTTCCGTTTTTTTTTGTAATTCTTAAAATGCAGCTCTCTTCTCTTATTGGCATTACCAATGCCAATAAGAGAAGAATATTCCGTGAAAGAAGGGAAAAGTGTGTCATGACAAAGTTTTAAAAAACTTATAAGAATAATAAATAACGTTACCAACATAATAGTAAATCTCCAATCAATAATTATGGGAAATCGGATACGAATCCTTATGAAAATTAGATAGAAATGGAAGGAATATTAAAAAAAACATTTTTTTAATTCTTTATTAAATGCCAATTTAGTTGAAAGACTATGGATAACCATAACCATTTACAGTTCGTAACACAGTCTCACTTAATGAATTGTTGAAAAATATGATAAATAAAATGAAGTCGAATGTGTTGGTATATTAAACAATCGTGCATCAACATACTGAAATACAGTAAAATTTGGTTTACGTTTTTCAGTTCTTTCAAAGGGGTAAAGAAGTTTTAAAATTGTTGAAATATATATTATTTTTTTATTATATGAGGAAACTACGCGTCATCATTTTCTTAATAAATATGTGGTCATGGAGTTATTTGAGAAAGTTAATCGCGAACAGTGGCTTGAAACAAGTAAAAAACTTTTATAAATAATTCAATAAGATTATTCACTAAAACGTCGATAACTTTGATATATATTGAATCAAGTTGGTTCACAAACTATTTAGAATTCAAATGTATCAATAACAGTTTGCTAACGACAGTTGCATGTTTTTATTCATCAATCATGAGAATGCTGCAATTGAGTAATTCCTTCTGGAGGATCCTTTACCAGGATTTCCTCTATCTGAAGAGGAAATCCTGGCAAAGGATCCTTAACTGAGGGACTGGTTATTCCATTTTATATTTTCATTAAAAAGTTTTTTAATCTCGTAATCTCGTTTATTCATATTTTTCCCTACACAAGATTATATTGTAGATAATTATAGTTCGATAATACATCATGCATCACATTCTAAAAAACATATAAATTCCGAAAATGTTAGTTTAAGGAATATGTTGACGTTATTTTATGTTTTATAATTTTAACTGTGATATGTAAAGGACACTTTAGTGTCGTTTATTTAGTCAATAAATAAATTCATCAACATTTTAAACAAAAATATACAATGTAGAAACGGTGAAAATGTACAAACATATTTGGAGGTAATTAAAAAAAAAATAATCATAAGACGTCAATTTTCGTCGTAAAATTGTCAAGAAATAATTAGTTGAAATAAGTATTCGGAACCTTCAAGCAAACCTCACAATTTGTTGACGTCAAAAATCTTTCCTATTTTTATAGTACCTTCATTTCTACGTTGAAATTATATTTGAGGGTTGAATGTCAGTAAATTTTGATAATTTGTCTCAAAGTTATTAAGTTTCTGCTGATGTGTCAAAATATTTAATGGTAGGTACTTAAATTATGCATATAACGCTGGAGGATTATTGAAGATAACGTTGTCGTTTTACGCAACTGACGGAAGCTTAAATTTTATTCAACATTTATTACCCCTATTTTACTTTAAATTGAGATTTTATGAATATACAGCCATTTCATTCAATAGATATCATAATTTTGAATGAATCTCGTAAAATATCCGAACATTCACTTCGGAAAATTCCATAATCACGACCGATGCCAGTTCATTGACATTTTCAATCCTCAACTTGATGTGATAAGTACTCGTATATCAATGCGAACTACAATATTTAAGTAACAAAACACTTTATTTTGGTTTCTTTGAAATATTTTATGCGAAAAAATAAAATGTCTTTTTTTAAATTGAGTCTTGTTTCAATTTAAAAAAACAATTCACATCAACATCCATCTATGCGGCCGATATTATTTATTCTTAATATTAAAGATTTGTATTTTTTATAATTGAATTTAAATGCATATTTTTAAGTAAAATCTTTCGTGGATCATAATAATTTTATATATCCTAGATAAGCTGGTTTGTTGGAAGAAATTGCTGAACAGCAATAAGCCCACTAGAAATAGCACGAGTAAGCATGTACACAAAATACTCGTAACATAAAAAAATAAGCATCTCAAAAAAGAAACTTAGCAACTTTTTTAATAGTTTGACTTATTCCAATAAATAATAAACTAACTATCATTATTGTTTTGTATTCATATAATAAATTGTAATTTTAATTGATGTGCCACAAATGTTAGGAAAGTTTTCACAAAGTGAAACCCTAAAATAAACGTTTGTTTAATTTCAAACAGCGTCATATTGATTAATACGAGTATGTTATGTACCAATTCATTTTAAATTCATCACAAATTGAATTTCTATACTTTTGTATTCTAAAGAGTGCCCCTCAATGCTATATATGTTACCTTGACAAAGTGTTCTTGAATATTTAAGACGTATGTTAAGTATTACTTTTTTTGATAAACTTCTTCAAAATAAGACACGATTTTTTTTTTCAAACTGAAGTACAGTACCCAACGGTTAGTAATACACATCGTTTGTAGAGTGTCATCTCTGTCATTCACACGTGTTCCGTCGCGATTTGTCAGACGTTACCGGACCGGACTGTTAGCGCATCGTGCGACAGAGACGATGCTCTACAAACTATATGTATTACTTACCACCGGGTACTGTATACTACTAACTAATCACTTAAATCATCCTTTTATAAGATAGATTAGTCTCAATCTTATACTCGACCGGTGACCATTTTTAGTAATATATTTTAACCTAGTATCGTCAACTTTAATATTCATCAGGTAACACACCGTCATCAAAATAACCCTTTCAAGGCATCTTCTAATTAGACGGTAATACGCATATAGACATCCAACCCACGTTTTACTTGCTCTGAGATAATCCAGGAAATATTTAGTCACATTGTACGGATTTGTATTGTATATGGTAGAATATTTTTTAAGACGGAAATATCCATTTAATCGGCTTCATATTCTCGCATATACGAGATAAAGGTATTACAATAGATTCGATATTTCAAATAAACCAAAAGAATATTTTGTATTGTATTACATTTTCCTTTGCATAAAATACGTGTACGTGTTCCAATCTCTACATTCAACCACAAAGATGTCATCGAGGCGTTAGGAGAAACCAAACTGAAACCTTCTTCCAAAAGAATCTGGTACCAACGGGAATGGAACGTATAACACCTGTTGGGTTGTTAGACATGTGTCTTATTAATAGTATTCTCTTCATATCTGATGATGAACTAGCGATGATATGTTGAAGAGTGTGGTCAAAAAACGTCAGTTTCTATGGTCCCACTGAACGAGTTTGTACATCACTGCTTTTAAACAAGTCAGTAAAACTACCTCGCGCGTACGTAAAAATAATCACGCTTATGCATTGTATACTCCCACATGTCTAGCGCAAACGCGCGGTAAATTAATTACATCAGATGGAGACAATTTTGTTGAATCAAACACTAAACCCATGGAAAAGAGGCATAATACTAACTTGATCATGAAGGTCACAAAAAATTATGTAAAAAGGCTTTGAACTGAGTCCTTTGTCAAATTTTGTTTCTAATAATTCTAAGAACTTAATACCGAATAACATATGTACCGAGTATGGCTCTAATGCCATAAAATTCGCATATGATTCTGTCTAGACAGAATTCACACAACAATATCGATTACAGAGATTCACTTCGAAGCACTTGAAAAAAATGCTTAATCAATACTTTAATATGATACCTTAGAATGATCAGTATACCATTTCAATCCATACATATTTCGGTGATATATTATTTAGCGTAAATTAGTATGTCTCAGTTGACTAGCGAGCATTAAGACTTTATGGAAATTGAAATAACTGACATGAAAAATGTATTTTTAAATAAATATTTATATTTCTTTGTAACATTTATGGTATAACCTCAGTATCGTATTATAACGTACATTAATGAATGCATGATGTAATACAAAACGTGAATCTTTTCTTATTTTAAGTGGTTAATTGTCGTACCACACCCATTACCTCGAAGGATGAACATTTTCAAAGGATAGAAAACTAATATTAATATTGAGTATGTTTATTTAAAAAAAAGTTTTATTTGCACAATAATCCTATTTTAATAGTAAAATGTGTATGACCACGTGGTAACTTCCCTAAGAAAGGTCCCTGGTTTGAGCCCCTTGCTATACTACTCTTTTTGATAGATATTTTCCGCATTGTGAAGCCGTAAGGATAGGTACAACTTTGGTCATATCTTCATTTTAAGAAGGCTCGACAATGTCATTTGGGCTTGTTCTTAATATTAGTTTTCTCCGTGCAGTTTTATTAAACAGATCCACTAATAATATAGTAAATATGTATATATATTTTACAAAAAATTAAAAATATTAAATACTATATATTTTAGTAACTAAAATAAAATATATATATCCATATTTTTTATTTTTTCTTTGGGATTCGGTACATTATTCTTGAATTTCATTAATCCTGTTTCAGCTTTCTTACTGGGCTCAATCATCGCAGCCGTGTCGCCCGCAGTCGTGGTGCCGTGTCTCTTCCGACTCCGGGGGAAAGGGTACGGAGTTGCCAAAGGTATCCCCACACTGGTACTCGCAGTAGCGGGCATCGACGACGCCACTAGTGTTGCCATTTTTGGCATCATCAGCAGCATCATGTTTTCATCTTCTTCTCTAACATACACTATTATACAGGTAAAAAAATGATATTTTTTTCTTTTTGTATAATATATTTTGGACTCCCTAATATTTAATATGATTTACATTTAGTAACGATTTATTCAACATTACTTGTTAAACTTTTGGTTTTCCCTTTGGTGGATGCAATTATTCTAGAGTATTGTCTCTGTTCTGAGTATTTATATATCCATGCTCAATCTCTTAAACTATATTTCTTTAGTACGAGAAATCCTCTTTAAAACTAATATTGCATTGTTTCTGTACACCTGTCACCCCAAAAGGACTCCAAAAACTTATGTTAGAAACAGTGTTCTTTTTTTATGATCACGGCTCTGCTCTCGTGCTTTTTGATTTTTTCTCTTTTCTGAGGATTTATTTATCTTTGCCTAATATTATATATTGAATGTCCTTTTTACCAGTTCTCAGCTTGAGTGATTACTTTTGAAAAAAAACTGGATAGTAATTTTATACCGTTTTGGTACACCTGTCACCCCAAAAGCATTTAAAAAAATATGTTAGAAACAGGTATTAAACGCCATTTCAACTAGAATAACTAAAATAAAACAAGACTTGATAGTAAAATCGTAATTTAAAAAAATCAACCTGGGGTTTTTGTATGAAATCCATGTTGTTTATTTAAAATATTTTTTTAAAATACAATTGTTAATTTCATCTACACAATTGTACTATTTAATATTAAAATAATATTTATTTAAGAATTGACCAAAAAAAAATCTGAACTCTTTTTTGGTATTGTTATGTCTAAGTGTTATTTTGACTTCCAATACATTTCAAGTTTGTTAAAAGTAAACTAATGAACACTGGTTAGTATTATTTTACGGTGTATAACTTGTTGCGGTAATTTAGTAACGTTCAGTTAAGAACGCTACTTGGGCGGTTACGGTACGAAGTTTTACACGCAACTGATTTCCGAACACTGTTTACACACAAATAGTTTATTTTAGGAAATTTTCACCCTTTTGCAAGTTCATCTGTAAAAAATATGAATTGATCTGTAGACTGGAAGCCAAAATAAATGTTTAGGTGATAAAGAAGAAGAAATAATATTCTCTCCTTAAAAAGGATTTTCTTCTCAAATATTGTTTTACTTTAAAAAAATTTAATTCTGCCTAATATTTCATTTTCTGAAATAATAAAGTCGTAGATGAATTACACAGTATCTACTTTTTATTGATTATCGCATTTAACAGAAAAATATGACAATTATAAGTGTTATTTAATCTTACTAGCGTAATGATAAGATATTTAAAATATAAAATTAACGTATTTGTGTTGAGAAATGTAGAACATTAATCTAAAATTCATCTAGTAAAATTATTTCTAAACAACGTTCTTCTGGTTATTTTGTTTATGGTATTTTATATGAAGTTCAGCTTGTAAATATAATGCAAAGAGGGTTTAGAATGTTTTCATGGGGTGAAGTCACCACTAAAATCTGTCATAAACAAACTTTATGAAAAATAGAAGCAATTGTTTTCGTACTTAAAATAATAAATGCTTGGTAGTATAAAATAAACGGGCTTTTAGATAAAACGTGGAGTATGTATTTGTAAACATTGTTTTCAAAATACATAGTATATAGAAATACTCGTAAATCTACCCTAGCGCCACATCATATTTTAGCTTCCGGATGTTTAAAAACAAATAAGCAATTTTCGTTATTAAAAAAATACATTGATCAACTGTATTAACGGTTAGAAATTCGACGATTTATCAATCGACAATATGTTTTATAAAATAGCATGACAATCTCCGTGGACAATAACCGTGGCTCCGTGGCGTATACTTTTCTTCCAACTGGGGGGTTCGGTTCAAAAAAGGGTACCAATATAGTTTAAGAGTTCATCTGGAAACAATACTTATGTACTAGATATCTACGAGTGTTGTTGACTTTGATTAATTTTGCTTACACGTAGGGTGATAAATTGCGAGTTACGTGCATGCTTCAGAGGCTTTAAAGTCGAAGACTCTACTAATAGAGGCGGATATAACATTGTTTTCTAGCAACTTTATTTCGCTATTTGATTCAGATATATTGCTGGAGACATTAAAAATTAATGAATTTTTCAAAGGATTGGTTTATTTCGGTCCATTATTTGATTTTTTACATATCTAGTATGTCTACTACACAACATATTATGTTGTGTAAAAATTTGATTCGGTAATTTCAATTTAGACCCCCATTTACCGCACGATACAGACACTTCGCCTAATGGAGCTATTATGGCAATGAATTCAATTTGCTAAGCGAATAATTGGCGCTCGGGTCCAATGCAACTATCCTCAACGGATCACATCACTTACCAAAACACACAAGTGAATGGATTTGAGTATTTGTTTAATTTATTATGTACTTCGTATTATCAATAGAGTTGACATACTACAAATCATCAACTTTAATGTATTATGTACTTCGTATTATCAATAGAGTTGACATACTACAAATCATCAACTTTAATGTATTATGTACTTCGTATTATCAATAGAGTTGACATACTACAAATCATCAACTTTAATGTATTATGTACTTCGTATTATCAATAGAGTTGACATACTACAAATCATCAACTTTAATGTATTATGTATTCCGTATTATCAATAGAGTTGACATACTACAAATCATCAACTTTAATTTATTATGTACTTCGTATTATCAATAGAGTTGACATACTACAAATCATCAGCTTTAATGTATTATGTACTTCGTATTATCAATAGAGTTGACATACTACAAATCATCAACTTTAATGTATTATGTATTCCGTATTATCAATAGAGTTGACATACTACAAATCATCAACTTTAATTTATTATGTACTTCGTATTATCAATAGAGTTGACGTACTACAAATCATCAACTTTAATTTATTATATAAGGATTTTCAAACAGAAATCGAATATTGTTTGAAATTTCTATTTAAAAAGAAAATGTTGTGTGTGAGAGACAGAAAATGCTTTTTCAACTACTTATCTAAAAAAATATATTACACTACGAGTATATAATTCGGTAGAAAAACCAAAATGAATCGCACAATGAGCAGATGTATGGTACGTCGCAGGTGTTCTTATTTTGAGATAGATTATGATATCAAAGTAAAAACATGGTAGGAAACTAGGTTTATTAGGCACTTGCATTATTAAATCATTTATTTTTTTCAAGTAGATTTACAAAAACAATAAAAATAGATTTCTTGGTATTCGAATTTAAAGTACACACACTGTATAATACGAGTAAGTTAAACAAATATTTAGCCATATTTAAATATTTAATTACTGTTCTACAAACTCTTTTTACTGATATATCAATTTTTCCACAATGGTAATACTAACTAATTATTAAGTAAATGTTAAGTTTTAGATGTTTTGGAATATGAAAAAGTTATCTTTTTGAGTGTTGAATCAATAGATGATGCAGACGACGAGGACAAGCAGAATTATCCCGTTGATTTTTTTATATCAGAATTATTCCTGGCAAAGTATGTACCTCCTCTATTGATTCTAGACAAGAAGTTTCAATTAATGGGGCCGAAGGCAATATCATTTCCTGATCACGCTCTTCAAATGTCCGCAACAACAATATGAATCTAGAGATTAAGAAGTACTATACCTATACAAATATTTGTTGAGATACGAGTACATTTCTATTTATTTAACAAAATTATAATTTAAGATTTCCTCGTGCGCATAACAACTTTAATTAAATCAAATTAGGTGATGTTTCCCGTAGCTCTCGTGTACATTTATTGGAATAAAAAAAATATTTATAATCTTTCGCTTGTAAAATTAAAAGTCATTTTGAGATTAAGTATTAATTTTCGATCAAGAAACATTCAAACCAACAAGTTGAATTGACATATTTAGGCGGTGTCCTACGAGTATGTACATAACATAATATTTAAATAAAACGAAAATATTTAATCAAATAATCATACCCATATTTTCTCATATTGCCCAATAAGTTTATTTTAAGTATATGGTCCATTTGAAATGTTTTTGGAAGGCCTCAAGCGATGATCTAATAAATAAATTTTCCGTTTTGCCTTTTCGGAAAAAAATTCATCAATTTATTTATACTTTAGTAATTGAAATACTTGCCTTATTTGAGATCAAGAAACGTTATTCGAAGTTTAATTCAAATATTTCGTACAATAAAAAATATGGTATTTAATACAATTCGTTTTTTTTCTATATATAAAATTATTTAGCGTATTTTTTCAGTAAGGATTTCTAATAATTTTGTTATGAGAAAATAAATCCTCGTTAAATTTAAATCAACAATAAAAAAAGCTCGGATTAATGATAATAAGGGTTCGATTTTTTTACATGTACAGTAGTCTCCCCTATCCGGGCGAACAAGTTCCAAGACCCTCAGTGGATGCCTTATATCGGGCACAGTACCGAACCCTATAAAAAATATTTAGGCTTCTGTACTGTTTTTCCTATGCATGCATACATATAATAAAGTTTTATTTATTAATTAGGAACAGTAATATATTATCAACAATAGTCCGTACTACAATTCAACAATTATAATAAAACTAGGGGCTCCGCCATTGGCCGTTCCGTGGCCCAACTTCGTATTGGCGTTGCGCGCCTCCTTGTAAATGGTAATAATATTTAACAGTATATTATATAAATCCTTGAGATAAACATCAATGTGCAAACATTTTTCTGAATTCTGAATACAGAATTTGATTATTTAATTAAATCAAATTAACGTAAAAAATTATAGCAATTTGCTTTGCGATTTAGATTGCTCATTTCAGAATAATTTGATAAACGGATAATTTACAATAAAAAGAACAGTTATCTGTCATGGCACATATGATACATACTTGCCAGTAGGAAGATTTGAAAATATAATTTAGAAACTGTAGATGCTTATATTTTCTCATTTAGCCCTCCGTGAAATGGATATTGAATTACCGTCGATATATAAATAAATAATAATATTTCGCTACATTTGGTAAAATAATCCACATAGAAGATATCCGATTCCATAATATTCTATAGAAAATCTACTTTGGTGTTTTTCAACTGGCAATATCAGAGTACATATACTTATTTCGTTTAACGTAAGGATACAGTAACAAGTGATGAATAGCTTGTTCGGAGTTTCGGTCCGATGGTAGGACACCTTACTCCTTCATCGGATAAGTTCTGACTGTTAAGATATTTATTGGAAATTTTTGGATCTTTTTGGGAATCGGGAAAGGATAGGTTTGTGGTAATTGTTTTGATTTTATGAATGATTATGAGAAATTATAAACGATTAAATACATATATAAATATGATGATATATACATAATATTAAATACAAATATACATAAATTTGTGTCGTCACACACTGTTTTATATTGAATGGGTGAAAAAAAAAAAAAAAAAAAAAAAAAAAAAAAAAAAAAAAAAAATTAATTGTGAATAAATTATAAGAATGAATATAGTATATGTAGATAAGTAAATGAGTGGGGAAATGTGTGTGACTTTTATAAATATATTAAGGTGTAGAAAATGTTTATTGAAGGTGAGAAATGCGGTTGCCTATGGGGGTAAACTGTCTGCCGGAGGAATTATCGATGATGGGGTGTTCAGAGTGACAATCGGGGGGTCATTTGGTGGGATGATTAGAGTTAAAGAGGGGGGGGGGTCGGGGGGATGTTTCGCAATATTGATTTCGGACGAGTGTGTCTGCAACTGGTGTTCGCGTTGTAGTTATCTAAGGCTTTTATGACTGGGTTGGGATGACGGGATATAGAGCTGTAGAACCTTTCGGCCAGAGCGCGCATATGTTCGGGGATAGTATGTAGTTTGGTATCTGCGTGGAGTCTTGAATTACGGACGATGTAGGGTGCTTTTAAAATTATGCGGAGGGCTTTGTTTTGAATGATCTGAATGTGATGTAGCGTTGTTTTCTTCGCGTGGCCCCAGACCGGAAGGGCGTATGTCAGTTGCGGTCTGACGATCGCTTTCGGAGTTTAGTGCGCGTGCTAAGTTTGCTGTATTTACTGATCAAGGGAAATAATGATTTGAGTGTTCCGTGAGCTTTTGATTTGATATTGAGGGCGTGTTTATGCCACGAGAGTCTACTGTCTAATGTGAGGCCTAGGTATTTTACGTGTTTTGACCATGGGACGCTCTGGCCGAAGAGTTTAAGAGTTCTGATGGGTTTGATGTATCTGCGTGAGAAGCGGACTGCTGTGCTTTTGGTGGGATTTATTTTGATCTTCCATTTGGTGCACCAGTGCTCCAGAATGGGAATGAAGTCTTGCAGTCTGTTGTGGGATACGGACTCATATTTCGATGAAGAGAGAAAGGCTGTGTCATCAGCGTATTGCGCAGTGATACAATGTGTACGTGAAAATTGGGGCATATCGCTCGTGTATATGTTATACAGGATAGGGGACAACAGTGCACCTTGGGGCACACCTGCCAGAATGGGGCGAGGGGATGAGTTTATACCGTCTATTTTGACGGAGAAGGAGCGATTTTCAAGGAATGATGCGATGATTTGCACTAGTCTGAGGGGAATACCTGACTTGTGCAGTTTGAATATGAGTCCGTTGAGCCAGACTGTGTCGAAGGCTTTCGCCACGTCTAGTGAAAGGAGGGTCGTGAGGCCTTTGGAGCTGAAGTATTTGATGATGTGTTCTACAACGCGAAGAAGCTGATGGTTGGTAGAGTGTAATGGCCTAAATCCGTGTTGCGAATCTGGGATGATGTTACGTGAGTAAGTTTCTAACGAGAGACGTTCTAGGATTAATTTTTCGAGCACTTTACCTAGAGTCGGGTGCAGACTGATCGGTCTGTAATTTTCAGGGATAACGTGGCTTTTACCCGGTTTAGGGAACATGATGACGTCGGCGTTTTTGAATGGGGTTGGAAAGAATTTATGTCGAAGGCAGGCATTGTAAATGGCGGTAAGGGCGTAAATGGCTTTTTTCGGAAGTTTTTTCAAGGTGAGATTATTGATTTTATCGGGGCCGGGGGCTTTTTTGTTGATGAGATTTTTTATGATAGATTGAATTTCTAACGGTGAGAAGAAGTCTGTGGTGGGGGGGGTTTGCTCATTTAATATGTCGGCAACTGCGTTGTCGACCATTATTGAGTGAGAGGGGTTAGAGAGGTCTGCATTTGGCGAGAAGATATTAGCTAGAGAGTCAGCAAAGGTCTCTGCGCGGTCGCGAGCAGAGAAAACGGGGCCATTTGGTCCTTGAAGAGAGCTGGGTCGGGAGGGCGTATTTCTAAGGCTACGCGTTAGTTTCCATTTGAGTCCATCATTGTATTCGAGAGACTCGACGAAGTCTGACCATTTGTCATTGCGGAGTTGCTGTAGGAGGTGTTTGATTTTTTTGACTAATCTGTTGTAGTCGGTTTTGTAAGAGGGGACAGCTGTGTTTTGCCACAACTTTCTGGTTTTGTTTTTTTCCATAATCAGTATTTTGATATGTGGAGGAAGGGGAAGTTCGGGTTTATCGGCTGGTCTCTCTTTTGAAGAGGATGTGAGAGCGGATTTGATGGTGGTTGTGAAGTCATTTATAGCGGCGTCTATGGAGTTCGTGTCGGGGAAGGTTGTCGGTATTTTGATGCTGCTGTCGACGTTAATAGCGAAATCGCTCCACGAGGTGGTGTGTCGCGGAGGGGCTGAGGGCGAGAAGGGTGGTAAGCCATCCGTCAATTGAAGTAATACCGGGTAGTGATAGGATACAGTAATGACAGTTGTGTGAATGCTGTGATGATGGTATAGATGAAGTGAGAGGAATGACGTATACATTGAGACGTAGCATTAGGAATTTTCCTTTTAATACTACAATATTCGTAGATTTCCTAATATTTATCATGAATGTAAATGTAGACAAAAGATTCGAATAAATTAAAAAAGATAAAAATTTGTTACTCGATGTTTTTACATAATCTGTTTACTGGCATTATTAAACTTACGCCATTTACCTAGGACTCCTCAAATTGACAACTCTAAAATATTTAATGAATATTGGTTTGCTAATTAAAATACCCTCCATATTGAGTATTCACATAAGTAAAGGGATATTGAAATAATTATATCTAATTATTTTTTTTTTTTTTAAACATATAATATAATTTCAGGGTCCTATTTCCATTGTTGGTGGCATAGCTTTTGGAGTGTTGTGGGGATATTTGCTGAAATATGTTCCAGAAAAGAATGACTCGTTTGTAGTTCCACTGAGGGTATTGCTTCTCTTGCTGGGAGGGCTCATATCTGTACTTGGATCTGAACTAATTAAATTAGAGGGAGCCGGTAAGTCATCTCATATACAAGTACGTGATTCTTGAATGTTTATAATAAGTTATCTCATATACAAGTACGTGTTTCTTGAATGTTTATAGTAAGTGATCTCATATGTAAGTACGTGTTTCTTGAATGTTTATAATAAGTGTATTACTAATAAGGATCTTATTGTACAAAACATTGCGTATTCAAAAATAAACTTCGAAATATGTTTTGTCCCATTGGGTTTTTAGATCTATAGTACTTTAATTAACACACAATTGATAAAAAAAAATTAATTTTTATCAAAAAGTATCTACTCGTATTTAATCATTACGTTAATATTAATATTATCCCCTACTAAGTAGTCACCATAGGTTAAAAAGATTTTTCCAACGTTTTTTCCAATTCACAAAACATTTGTGAAAATTGAAATGTACATCACAGACAGTGTTGTTAACGTGAGGAGAAAATGCTCTCAATCAAAATCAAACATAAATTTAAATATAAAATGGTCTAAGGGTAAAACCAGTCCGGAAATGGATCCGGCAAGAATAGAACGTGGGGCGCCCGCTTGCTTAGCGTGAATGCTAAAGGATAGACCACGACCTCCGAGTGATTCAGTATTTTTTTAAAGATTTTTTGTATTTCATTATTTTACAACTGACGCAATCGATTTTATCAAACCATTTCCATACAGTTAAGTTTTTAAATATTTTCCAACTACATTTGTCCTAGATATAAAAAGAAAAAATATTTAAAGTTATACGAAAACGGGCATACTTTTTTTGCTTATATTAAAATGGTATGACGTGATATTAAGTTTGTATATATTTTGTGATATTGTTATCGTTTTCCTAAAAAGGTGGAAAATACACTTTGCATAAATAAATCAGATGTAAATTTTTGTAAATCTATTAATAATGGAATATAATAATTAAACTCTTTCCTTTGTTTTCTTCCACGTAAAATAAAAATAAAATCCGAAAGTACTCGTAACAAAGTTAAGTGTTTTATTTTAATATTATTTAAAAAAACATTAGCTGAGTAAAATTCTGATACTTCCTATAAATGTATCGATCCAGTCAGCTAATAAGGCTTCTTAACTCCAATTTACATTAATTAACCCTTTTGACGCTGAACAGTTTTTCGGTTAATATTAATGGCGTTTTACACATACAGGGCCCTTGGCAGTGATCGCGGCCGCCTTCGTGGCCTGTCTGCACTGGTCTCGCCAGGGCTGGGACGTGGAAGAGAATCCTGTCACCACCGCCTTTGAGATATTCTGGATGATATTTGAACCTATATTATTCGGTATCACTGGGGCTCAAGTTAAGGTAATATTTCAATTGATATATAGATTAGCTTTACGAAAATTTCGAAATACTACAATATTTCGATACTTATGCCAAGCTTCTTTATTTTAGATATCAAGGTGACACAGTGCTTAGAATTTTCTCAAGAAATAAAACATTATCAAATGTGAGATGTTAAAATTAGTAGGAAATATTGTTCGGAAATATATACTTTTTATTTTGCATAAATTCAAAGAGGGGTATTCATTTCATTATAGATTTTTTTTTAAGTTAAATTTTTTTCATTTTAGTTTATCGAGTACAATAATACATCTGATATTCAAAAAGCAAATGAAAGGGTTTTTTATTGGTTATTTTCTCAAATTTAGTGTTCCCCGTCATTAATTAAGAATACAAAATGTATTCTAGAAGCGCTACGAGTATAACGATAAGCTCACGCTATCAAAATATGAAATAATACTAATTTTATATAATTATTTCATAAGAAACTGTAAACATTTTTAACACTTTAAATTGAGGGAAGCATATTTCTAATGAGCGTCCTTATGTTAGTTGGCATTGTGTTATTCGTCAAAAGTCGTCGTCATCGTTTCTGGGCCTCGTAGTCGAGGATCTCCTCGCCATTCCAACGTCAATACACTTGGATTCGTTTAGTTTTGTTTTTCTTTCTTTCATTGACGTGAGTGAGACGTTGCACATTAGCAAACTCACCGGCCCCACAGGTGTACTGGGTCCGATGACACACCGAAGTGAGACGATCGGAGCATCTCATGTTTTTTCTTAGTTTTTTTTTTAAATAATAGATATGACTGATGTCGTCGGTAGCCTTATACTTTCCGTACGGAAGTCCAGTTCGTTACGGAGTGGTCTTATACCTCGACAAAAGTAGATCTTCATAAAAGGTCAAATACACATAATTAAGTAGAAATTCTAATAATATTATGTTATACATACTCCACCGTTTCCTCGCTGAGGCTAAATTCACTCGGGTTAACAACAAAAAAATTCAAACGTTCTCTTATAAAAGAAAGTCCAGTGTGCAACCGATATATCGCAGATGTTGAATGCTTATCTAAAAATATATAACTGAACCAAGTGCTAGACTGCAGTTTCAATTGCAATGTAAGAAAGTTACAAAAGGTTTTTTCTAAAAAAGGCGCTCCACCCAAACTAGGATGATTTGTAAAGTAAAATTATTCATAAGAGGAATCTCATAAAAAAACTAATGTTTCTATTCTGACATAAAATACTTATGATACATAAACTTTAGAAAGTAATATTTTTTTAATTGATTTTATTTCGGCATTAATATCAAATATACTATGCTAAAAAAAATATATGAAAACTTTTGACATATGTATTGTATATAAAATATTTGTCGTACAACTTTAATATTTTTAATGCATTTCCAGCTTAATGAACTCGATCCAAAAGTAGTCTCAATCGGTGTCGGCTGCTTGTTTGCTGGCGTGGTCATCAGGATCTTCGTCACGGCCGGGGTGGGTATCCGCAGCAACCTCAACACCAAGGAGAAGTTCTTCGTTGGGCTCTCTTGGATGGCAAAAGCTACTGTACAGGTGAGAGAAAGTTAAAAAGGAAAAAGTAACAAATCATCGTGGAAGTAAGATATATATTACGTATGTACGTATAAGTACAAATTGTAAATGTGCCTCATCGCGAAAAGTTTTTTTCTCAAAAGTTTCTGCTTTTACTTTGTGAAACTCTATAAACAGGACAATTTTACATGTTTATAGTACAATTATTATGCCCCACGCTTATTTGTAGAAAAAATAAGACCTACATGTAACACCAAAATACTCAAGTAAATAAAGTTTTTTACACTAAAACTAAAGAGGAAAAACTATATCAGAGTGGTGCATGTGAAATAAAATGTACTTGTTAATATACTCGTAAATATATTGCAATCATACAGAGGAGAAGTTCCTATAAGAAAGACAAGACCATAACTACTATCTATTCAATAGCAGCTTTTCAAATAAAATGTACTTGTTAATATACTCGTAAATATATTGCAATCATACAGAGGAGAAGTTCCTATAAGAAAGACAAGAACATAACTACTATCTATTCAATAGCAGCTTTTCAAATAAAATGTACTTGTTAATATACTCGTAAATATATTGCAATCATACAGAGGAGAAGTTCCTATAAGAAAGACAAGAACATAACTACTATCTATTCAATAGCAGCTTTTCAAAATTTCAATAAAAAAACCATGAAAACGAAAATTATGAATCTAGAAACATTAGAGATACATTATCAAAAAGAAAACATTATCAAAAAGAAAACATTATCAAAAATAAAACCGTAATTTTTAACCAAATAATGTGAAAAGCCCTATAATCAAAACATTTACTTTGGGTTTATAATATAATCAAAACATTTACTTTGGGCTACACACTATTCCGATGTAACGTGAAACCAATTAGAATTAAACTGCTCTCGTAACAAACCAAGATAATTTTTAAGAAAGGTTCAAGATAGGAGATATACACACGTGTCGCAATGATAAATGAATGTAGTAAAATAAAATACAAATTCTTTTTTTTTAGCATATACGAGTAAAATAAGACATTTTTATATTGTCTAACTTAACTTAGCCCACAAACAACGATGTCATATTTAATTTTTTAAAATATTCATTGAAATCGTTGAGAAAATAGTTCGAGTTAAAACTATGCAAAAACAAAAGTTGTTTTTTCCTTATATCATATATTAGAAAATAAATACATTTGTCACGAGGCTTCCATGTAATTGAAAATATTTAAATACGTTTTTATTTGCTTTCCTATGTATATGATAAGTACTATAAAATAGAGTAGAAAACATCAATTAGACAGAAATAAATCTTTCATTATTGATTCTACATTTTGCAGGCTGCCTTGGGGCCAATCGCCTTAGACAACGTTAAGAAAAGTGATAACCAAGACGAGATCAGATATGCTGAGGATGTGCTGACAATGTGCATATTGTCTATTGTGGTTACTGCACCATTAGGAGCTATATTGATCTCAATATCTGGACCTAAGCTCTTAACCAAAACCAGAAAACCACAAGTTCTCGAAGGTATAGTAAAAATTACTTTTGTTCTGAGTTTTAAAAAAAGTTTTACTATAAATAGTTTTATATACGAGTACGAGTATGTATAATTAATCTTCAACAGACTCTTTTATCTTAGAGTATTTATGTATTAGATTACATATATTTTCTTAACAGTGTAAGAATTAATGGTGAAAAATACTCAAATTATCTAAGGTCGGGGGAAAGTTTCCCTATGACTCTTATTCAATATTTCCAAGTCTAAGATAAATGACAATGAACTTTATATTTTCATACTTGGATTCTATTTGACATTATGAAAAATATTTATATAGCAGGCAGAATAGCCCAAAAAATTATATATGTTTTAGATATTCAAAATCCTATTATTCCTATAAATACTTCTTTCCTCCAAATTCTTATAAATTTGGGTTCCATTCTTGATGGATTTACTTCATGAAATTTTATAATCTAATTTTTTCAACTTATTAGCTGCTACAAATACAGTTTAGAATAACTTGATAGCTATAAAACATAGCGTTGGGAAAATTCAGCTAGAAAGTCTGCAGCAGAATTAACTTATCAATTGTCTTAGAAATGTTATCATCTTGTTATTGTAACTTTTAATTTTCCGTATCAAAACTACGCACTTGTAACAGTTTTCACACATTAAACCAATATCACAAACAAACGTCATAACTTCATTAGATGGTTTAGAATCTTTCTTAATCGCGAGAGATATCCTAATGTCTGATTTTTACCCATAACTATTTTCTATTTATCCTTACCTGATAAATTCATTTACTTTACTTGTTAATTTTTTTGTAGGTTGGCGCAGGTCTCATCGTCCTTCCATCAGAGATATTTCCATTATTGACGAAGAAGAAGAAAAGGACAACTCAGAAGATGCCGAAGGTGGTACCACTGTTATTCCAGCAACTACAGTGGCTTCCAATAACCAACCTAACCAATCTTGACGTGAAACCTTTCTGCTCAAAAATCATAGACAAAGAAGACTGAGAAGAATGCATTCATCGCAAATTCATTTTGTTAAAAGAGCAAAATTAGAAAACACAATTTTTATTCTTGTATTAACTCATTGTGTGAGTATATAATACTTCGAGTCAAGTGGAATAGTTACCTATTTTCCCAATACTCAACATACACCTCGTTTTGTGAGACATTAAAACCATTCGATTGTCTGTTATTAATATTCCGAAACTATGTTTTGGCTATCTAAAGTATTCCTTTAAGACATTCAATGATTTTATAAAAATGTTTGACTACAATATTATTAGATTGTACCATAAAGTTCTTATAAATTTGTTTTGAATTTAAATATGCAATTTTGCTTCAAATTTCTTTTCGCTTGTTTGTTTTTGTAAAATAATGTATGTACGAATCATATTCAAGGGCATCACCCATTTATTATTCCATTTAAATGAGGTAGGTACTTGAACATTTTATAAAATACAATATCTAATTATAAATAAGAAAACACCGTACGTTCATAAAAATTCAACAAATTTTATCATAAAAACATGTTGTTACCTTAATGAACGAATCTCGTTAGTTCACGTAAGGGAGTAACTTTTATTAATTAAAAAACTCATTTTGGTTTTATCAAAAAAAAAAATGTTATTTGTATAGTATTCACCATTACAGGCAGAGGGATTTATTAATTAAGGTGACGACATGTTTTTAGAATTATAAAAAATTATTCGAATACTCCGAAGGTGAAATTTTAAAGAAAATATTTAGTTACGTAATTTAGCTACCTTAATCGATCAGTATATTTCATATTAATACTTTATATATAATTTATTTGATGTGAAATGCGTTATTTTCAAATCGTTTTGTTGTGTAAAACGTAAACTAGTTTATCACATTTTTAGCGACTTTACGGGATTGTTTTTAATATTTTTTACAAGTACCAATATGATTTTTTTTAAATCGAAGTAAAAATAAATACAACGGAAATGGTTTTCTTGGTTTTTGAGATATTAACAACCACATTATCAAGTTATTGTCTTTAATGTTATTGTCTTTAACACCTTCAATTTTAACTCCTGAATTAAGGTTCAATTACTACGTATTCATAAACGGAAAACTATTGTGTGCGTTGAGAATTTTTTGTCAACAATTATATAAACTCCAGTCGATTTCAAAAATATTACTAACAAATTTACATAAAAAATACATGAATTAGTTTGCGCTTTTCAATATGATTTGGACAGTAGGAACAGGAATATATAGTACGGGTTTTATTAATATATTTCAGTATGTAGAAAGTGAAAAAAAAAATTTCATCATCTTACATTTTAACTTTATTTATTTACTTTAAGTTATACTATAGAAATAAATTATATCTATTAGAAATATTATGAATAAGACATTTGACGAGACATCGAAGGGAAAATAATATTTTCATATTATTTATTGTTAATGTTATGTATTTTAAAGACTATTTTATTTGAGATCCAATAAATCTGTTTTGATTATTTTAATGTATTAACATTGGCTGGGTAGTTGGAAAGAGTTACAGCACATCAATAATCATGTCACATGTAAGTACATTGTATTGTCAATGTACTTATATAAAATTGTTCATTACATAAAAATATATGATTATCTTTAGTATCGAATACCAAGAAGCATTTTATAAAACTTAAAATTAAAACTTATCATTTTTATCTTAACATTATAACCCTTATAGATTATAAACTTTAAGCAGTTGAAAGCTTTTTATTGGGTATACACGTATTCAATTTTCTCCATGAAATTTGTTTCTCATATTTGCGGAAAAAAAAATAAACATAAAAGGATTCATATGACGGTTTTAGCTTTTTTCAATTAAATAAAATCATATTGAAATAGAATAAATTTTTGGCAAGCCATTTGATATTATATTTGAAATAAATATTGTATATTGGGAGAAAGCCGTGAAAGTATTATAATTTATGTACTTGAAAATAACTGTTTTTTTGGAATTGTCTGTAGTTGTGATTACATATTTTATGAATGTTATGTTTGAAAAAATGCTGATAAAATAAATATCAGACCATATTGATTTACGATTTTCCTTTAACTGACACCAACGCAAAAATCTAACATATTTCCTCACTCACCAATGTTTCAAAAGTTCCATTATTGGTGTTTAAAAGGCTTCCAGTACATGTAAATGTTCATTTTACAATTCCTTTTGTTCTGCACTACCCAGACTTGCATAAATTTGGTCACAAACAGGAACAACACACATACCTGTTTTGGGGTTGGCAGATAGAACATATTTCCATTTCATCCTGTTCTAATACATATTGTTTGGTTGACTTAAATAACATGATAACTCAAATAAAAAGTGAAAACACAAAACTCGGTTTGTCATTCACATTCATGCTTTTCGTTGTACACGCTCTTCTTTTTATCATATTTCTTAGCTTTTTCTTAATTAAAATTATTATTTATTAAATAATATTTTTTTACTTATTTCTCGGTCATTCAAACATATGTTACTATATTACTCGTAATTTCGTAAGTCTTTTGCAACTCATATTCTCAATGTGGCCAAACCATTTTAAGATACTTACAAAACGTAATATTTTATAGGATAGCATCCAGTTATCCTTTAGCCGATCATTTCTTATTTTATCAAACGTTGTAATGCCAGGCATGCTACACAAGGCCCAGCTCACGTTATCAAAGTTCAGACTAAACAACTGAATTTAAAGACTTGTTTGATCTCATGTTTATGTATACATACAACTGCATAGAAATAACAATTAATGATTGTTGCAAAAAATTATAATTTATGAGATATATAATAACTACGTAAGTAATATTATCCAAAAGAGACACAAACATATTAATATGGAGGTAAGTATAAAGGTATTTGTTTCAATTTGATTATTTATCAATAATTTGAATCCATATGAATCTTAATTCAATCAGGTACATTTCGGTTAAGATCTATTTAGAAAGTGAATATTTACTTTTATTTAAAAATAAATTTTATTTATATTTTAACTTCCTCGGATGATAATTTAGTAACGAGATTTTCTTATATTCAAATATAAATTGTTTTACAAAAAAAAACGATTTTTAAAATAAAAATAGAATTCTTTTTAAGTAGTTTGAAATGTTTTCCGGTATTGTTGCAGAGTTGGCTTAAATAATGGCCAACGTTTCCAAGACGTTGCAGTCCTTACCTTTAATGCGATATCAAAAAATATTACTGACTATAGTAAGCACGCAGAAGTAACCACCTTGGTACCCGTACTCAGCTTTTAAACATTTGTAAAAGGGGAGAAAATAATTCCTCATCCTGAGCCATCTATATTATTATGAACGCGACGTCACGTTGTGAAAAAGAAATAATTGCTCAAAGTATCCGACGGTAACACTCCTGAGTATGAAAAGAAAGTAGCGACGACGGACTTAAGCTCCAACATTATTGAAAAAGAAAAAATATTCATAGCGCAGTAAATATACTGCTGATAAATTGGCTTCAGCCGTACAGTTGAAACAACCCAGCAAGTTGCTAAAACTCTCGCAGAAAATATCGAAAGCAGCAAAACTATTCTTCGATTCCACTAGATCGGAGAAGCTAATCGGTTCGAAGATATACCGACATATGACTGAATGGATATCTCTTAAGAAATTATTGTGTCGATTATCATCACAGTACCACAAAATTGTATCTGCGGATTGATCCAGATTGTCGCAAAAATTACAAAAAGGTGAGCAGGATGGATACTGCAACGCTTTTGAAACGACAGCCAATACGACAAAATTTCCTCAAAAATATTTTCATCGAATATAAAAACAGTCTTAAAAATTATCATATCTCTTTTTAAAATTATATTATTTAATATTACTAAATTTAATTACAAACTATTAGTACGTAACACCAATGTGTGCTGCTTAATCATAACTTGCAAATGTGCTTTATAAAAATACCATTTTTTAAGCTTATAATAAATGTTCATTTAGCATATGTTACATTTAATTTATAAAATATAATTTAAATGACTTGTTCGATACTCATTATAACATATATTGTTTTGAATTCAGGACATAATATTAAAAATAAAAATAAATTATGATTAAGACAATGTGATGGAATTTTGTCACAAATAATTTAAACTATGGAATTTTCCTAGAAAATAAATTTTAGTTAAAGCAAAATAATACAATAGTTAACATTAAAAATATTCATTTTTAATTCTACATAGATACTAGATATATAAACTTTTTTTGTAAACAAAAGATCTTGTATCATTAGGAGATGGTGAAAAATGGCTGCATAATCAAATTAAGTACATTTATTCACTCAATCGTATGATAATCCTCAGCATATAATGTTGAAGAGGGTGACCGAAAGACAGGAATCGATCTCCGTGATATATTTAGTAAGTCTTTATGCCTGGGCGCTGCGGACTCGATTCCTGTTGGAACCCAGTTTATAAAAAGGATTGCAGTTTGGTTTTCACTTAATATCTCTTTAAAATATACCTGGTTGGTTGAAAGAGATTGCTGAATGACAATAATCTCGCTAGGTTATTCTGTATTCAACGGAACTGTACAACGATATATTATAATTGAACTCGCTGGTTCGTAATCACTGGTGTAGGCAAGTCACTTATAATTCGCCACCTTATAATACGTGTTGAAAATACAACCTCACATGGGCAGGCAACAACAATCGCACACGTCTAATGCTGATGAGCATATGGAGATCGTCAATTAAGTACATATGGATAGTATATTTTTTCTGGATAGATATGTCATTGGAGAACGCTTGATGAGTATCTCCGAAAAACCTCTGCTTAATATACAAAGTCGAAATTATTTTTCTTCCTTCGTATCTTACAGTTTAACATATCCGTATTGGTGATTCTGAGATACTGAGTAGCTTATTCAAAAGTATCCTTTGTCTATTTGTTTTTATTTTCATTAACATTTATTTCAAAATGAAAATTTTAATCCTTTGTTGACTGAGATTTGCCATTTCTCACCATTGGTAAATTAGCACTTACGCGTTTATTCTTGGACTCCGAACCAGAATTGCGAGAGATGACTGTTGAGGAAAAGTGTGTCGTCGAAGTTTCACTTCTTCCCCTGATTTCTTCTATTCCTGAAAATTATAATGCAATATATTGTGAAAACTACTCTAAATATAATGAATGTTTCTCAGACATGAATGGCTATGATAAGGTATGTTAGTCATAGGATCTTTAAGATCAGAATACTCCCTAACATTTCATGTGAGCCAAGTACGAGTAGGCAACATACGAGTATATTGCCTTTGGGCCAAAGATGTTCTAGCTCGAGGGATGGTGAAAAATTGATCAGTTGGCATGCGTGTCATGTATCTTTCTTTAATTGAAAAATTTAATTGTTTGATTAAACAAATTATATATAGGTCGATACTGTCCGCGAATAAATTAAATAAATTAATACAACCGCGTCTTCTAAAATTTTGTATAATTTGGCAAATTGCATACGATTTTTTAATCCTTAATGTCTGAAAAATGTGAAAATTCGGCGTGACATCCCTGTTACTTAAAAATATTATGTTAGGAAAAAAAATCCATCTTTCCATTAATTGTACACAAATGTTTCAATTTAAAAGGGAGCATTGTGAGAGAAGCAAAGCTAAGCTGGTCATAGTTGATTCTTGGTCTCATTATAAGGATATGGAAGCGAAACCTTGACGTGGCAAAAAAGTGATGAAAGCAAGATAAATGCGGTAGAAATAAGAACGTTGCAAAAATGTGTGGAAAACATTGCATGCCAAAATAAGTAATGTGGACTTAAAGAAAAAAATCAGATTGAAAATGTTTGGTATCCACGATACTAAAAATTTTGAAAAATCTAGAAAAACTAGTATAACCAGGTGAATCAAATTTTGAAATTGGGAAGAGTGGAATGCTTTTATAACAGTAAAATATGCATGACGAGGTATGTGGACATGATAGAATCGTAAGATATGTGCCAGGATCGAATGAAAGGGCAATCTCTTTTCTCTGCCTACCCCAATATTGAAAGATCGTGATGGTAAATATGGCGATTAATATTAAAAA
Source organism: Odontocerum albicorne (assembly GCA_949825065.1). NCBI lineage: Eukaryota > Metazoa > Arthropoda > Insecta > Trichoptera > Odontoceridae > Odontocerum > Odontocerum albicorne. The sequence continues at coordinate 29,434,994 of OX463841.1, read as the reverse complement.
AATAACATTTAAAAATGCATTTATTTCATATTTAATATTCATTTTATCATTCCTAAATTTTATATATAATTTTTATATTTTAAATCAAAAACGATTGGCTAATTTATTGCTAAATGAAATGAAGAACAATACGTATTCGCGAACGTAATAAATAATGTTTATTTATAAGTGCTAAAGTTACAATTGTTCTTTTTGCTTTATTTATTTATGACTGCATGATGCCTAAGAGCATTCTTGATACATAGATCAATGACAAAAAACAAAAAAGAATATTTAAAGGTTTTTAAAATTGGAACATTTTTGTAATTATTTTTGGTTGCATTTGTTTTGATGAAATTATAAATTTTATTTAATCCGGTCGCATATTTTTTCGTTGCTAATATATTTATGGCGTAGAAAATAATATTTTCTTAAAAAAATTAAAATATTGTATCGAAAATAACAATTTTTCCTGTGGCCATTATTCTTTGGAATGTTTAGCATGTGTGAGTTTTTTAAAAGCATTTTTTATACCATATAAGCTGACTTAAATTTGTAACGATTCTTTTCGAAACGGTTTTTGAGAGCTTTCGAAAAGTTAAAAACTTCATTTTGTTTGACATTGTTTAAAATATTTCATATTCTTGCATTTATTTAAAATAATATGTATGAAGAAATTTAAATTATTAATTTGCAAACAAATTCATAAAAAAATAAGTAAAATAATTTCCTGGAATTATTTAATTCAAATTTTGATGACTAGCGGCACCTAACGAAATAAAATGAAACTTTTTTCATAAGACAGCACACAAAGAGCTTTCATTGCTTTGCTTTAGGGTAAATCCCACGCGAAGTTAGGAGAGAACTAAGTATATTATTATACGTAGTGAGTGCGCTTAGGATGCCCTTTTTCTCTACTTCTCACTCATGGGTACTCGGGTTTGGCGGTGAGAAGAGATCAATTTCCACATAAAGATCTATAATCTTATATACAAGTAACTACACACGCAGGGATTTTTTTATGAATTGAGACATTTTCGTGCTTTATTTTCATGTATTCAAAATATTCTTAAGTAAAACTGGGAGATTTTTTTTTATAAAATTTAGAAAATTCAAAAACTTAGAGATTGATTACCCATAATATTTTTATTTTTTATTCCACACCAGTTTTACAATACTTTTGGAAAATATGGTAATTAAATTTTTCCAACCAGAAACTAAGGTATAACCCATTGAAATAATTGCGGGTTTAAATAAGTTTTCTGGTGCATGAGTAACTATGGTAATGTTTTCCATTAGAGAAAACTTTGTTAGTTTCCCTCGCGATTTTAACGATTTGTTGAAAATGATTTCAAAAGCCGCCCATAGATGTCTAACAAAATTTGTGATTATTTATTTATCTTAATTGTTTCTAAGTAACGAAAATGTCAATTGTTTCTAAGTAACGAAAATGTCAATTGTTTCTAAGTAGCGAGAATCGACATGCTCATTGTTTTACATTGATGTTAACTATTGTACACAGCAACACAGTGATATGAAAAAGTGTTCTGAGATCTGGAGACTTTTTTTACGTTTGGTTTTGTTATATGGATAAAGCCGTGTTATTTGGGTAAAGCTGTGCATTTAAAATGCGTCATTTTAATTATTTGTGTTGTAATTTTATTTAATAGTAAAAAAAAATTTAAAAACATGTGAAGTAAAATAATTTTTATCAATTACATAAACATATTGGTCTGTGATAGATTGGAATGAAGATAAAACTAGTTCATGAACAATAAAAATTTGAGAAACACTGAAATTTAGTACAAAGAGTTCGAGTAAAGAATTTTTCAATTGTATAAATAAATAACTGCACTACTCATTCAAAACTAATTACGTTATCATAAGTACAAAAATTTCTCACTTTTTAAAAGATATACGAGTAGTACCTCGATTTGATTTGTTTCGCGCCACTTCAATCACATTTAATCAATATTTTATGGAACTGCATTTTAATGGTGTAAAGATGAACAAATTTAGTATTGTTGAAGAAATATAATTGTTCCTGTTGGTTGATTATTTTCTAATCCGCTGTTGATGATTTAATATAATAATGAAATTTATGGAAGTCTTGCAGTTGTAGGCTGATTTTTTTTTCAATTAAATCATGTTCTCGCTTTACGTTTTTAAGACCATTAAGAAATCTCTATACAGAAACATGTGTTGAACTACTGGGAAGGGTTAGGTCTAATTTATTGTTCAAAGAATTCTTCTGTTCATTTGAGAAGTCTTTATTTTTTTAAAGTATTAAAGTTGTGTAAAAAACACGTGTCATAATATGTTTGATAGTGTGCTTCGAAATATGAGTGTAAGATTTAATTAATTACTTATTGACGGCGAATCGTAATGTTTGTCAGTTGTGTGTGTGATGCATATGTTCCACGTATCGATATTTTATATTTTAAACCTGAAAAGAAAGACGGATGAATGAACGAGAAATAGAAAAACTTTTGTTTCAAAGTATTGCCTCAAAACAGACTTAATTACTTGGAACAATTCATTGTTAAATTTTCCTTTATATATGATCTCAAACAATAATGTCTAAGTTGAGAAAGATTGAAAGAAATAGCTTCTTGAAGTTATGGAAAAAAATCAATATGTCAAAATAAAAAAAATATGTGTGATGAGGATTTGTTGGATATTGAAAATATAATGCGGTTGTAATTATGTATGTTATAAAGATGAGGAGAACGTTTCAGGGGAAATTTTAGTATTTAAGCCAAACATATAAAAAGGGGTGATTAAGGAAAGATACCATTTCAGTCACACTTCACAGGCCTTGCCAGTTAAGCGGTTCTCAATATTAAAAAAATGCGGATTTTGGCTTCTTACATACATTAAATGGTATGTCTTTACATTAAAGCTATGTAAATTGTAAATGTTGTATTGTATTGTAGATAATAAAACAATATATGATAATCAACTGAGTTAAATTAAATTCCTCTGAGAAATAATTCATGATATATTTATCTCGGAATATGCAGTACCAAGAGTGTTGGATGTATAATAAAACAGAAGTCTAAAAACAAATGAGCACCGCTTAAAAAGCAAGTGTATGCTGGACCAAATGGGGCAGATGATGAAAGAATGACTAAGCTAGTATATAATTCAGAAGCGCAAGGTGTGCGTGAAAGAGGTAGACCGAGGAAAACATGTCTGGATCGAATGGAAAGATTTTGAAAGAAGATAGAGTAAGAAATATGAAAAAGAGAAGATTGTGCATGACGATGAGGTGCATAAATGTGGAGGAGGCAAAAATGTGTGCTTTGGTAAAAAAGTTTGGAAATCCGTTCTCTTTGCCTATCCCGTAAGAGATACGACGTGATAATATGTATGCATGTATGTTGATCATCATATGGAGAACGTATTTTTAAGAATCTCATGTTCTCATTTTTTATATGAAGTGGAGAGGTGCTATAACTAGCCAAAAAAAAAACGCCCTAGACGAAACTGCCAACCACCATAAAGGAATTTATGTGGAGAGGTGCTTTAACTATAACTAGCCAAAAAAAAAATCGCCGTAGTTGAAAATGCCAACCACTATAAAGGAATTGGGGTGGGGAGGTGCTATAACTAGGAAAATAAAGTAACTAAACGCCGTAGACGAAAATTTCAACCACCATAAAGGAATTGCTAATCCACTGTAAAATCTCCATTGTTCATCTGAGACGCATCCTGGAGTTTTTTATATATCACCCGTATAGAAAATAATAATTTGAGAAGTTTCGTGTAACTTTTAAATACGAAAAAACTAAGAGAAAACACTGAAATCCAACGCTTTGCAGCAACAATGTGAAGAATACTATGGACTTCCCCGTTGCTGCCGATCACTAGACTCCAGACTCTGGAAACAGTCTGTAATACCATACTTGAGGGGGTCAAGATTCTAGAATGATACTTTTCCTAAATGTATATAACATGATATACTTTAAAAAAAAATTAAATCTAGATATTGCTATAAAATTTGCTCACTTTTCTCACATATTTAAAATGATCGGTAATTTTTTGAGGAAAACATGATCGAACATTGCTTATCAGAATATGTATTGTAATTATATCAACAAAATAATAAAACTTAAAAATTTGGTGAAATATGACAGTAAAATACATACCCAATCGTTTTCTTATAAGGCGATAAACTTTTCTTTTAAGGACTAAAATGATGAAAATAAATATTCCTTGGAACAGATTGATGCCATCTGTAATGTACCACATCTCGTTATATTGGTTAAATACGGTTGATACCACTTCTGTAATCCAAGTTACACCCATCACGACGAAAAGCTTCAAATTCATTGTCAATCTGTAAAATAAAAATTGAATAACTTATCTAATAACGCTGTTTCGAAACACATACCATTATAAGAGCAATCATATAGTAAATTCAAGTTTAAAATGTTTTGAAAGTGTAATGACTTCTTTAACGCTGGTACTTGAAAAAATATCTCTATAAGAGCATTAATCATTTTCTAAACACAGTACATACTCGTAAGTGTCACTAATGTCACAAATTATTGTTCGAATGAAGTATGAAAGTTAAATCAAAACTGGAATGTCAATAATGAATAACAAGTCAATTTTCCATCAGACCGCGATGCAGACTCTGGTATTTTGGAAGAAATCTATATTATTATGACTTTATGACGTGGGATGAGAAGTAAACTAGGTTCGTTTAGAGTACCGCAAATAGCCGCTGCTACCAATTAGCGGCAACAATAATCAAAAACGAATAAATACAATCATCTCACTTGTCTTTATCAGCCATAAACCTCCTTTTACACCTCTCCCCCATACTCCCAGCCTGCATCCGGTGTATTTCTGACTTCACCTTGTTGCAATGCTTGACAGTCATGATAAACAGGACCATATTAATCATTATCTGTATTCCAACTGGTAGAATGAACAGAATGAGTACTGGGCCGCGATAGGAATCTGAAAACATATTCAAACACCAGTCAGCATTTATTAAAACTAACAAAAATATCTTGACTGATACACAAAAGTCACCATTCTTTTCTAATATTGCTCTTATTATCAAGGCTATGTCAATATAATAGGTGTATATTAGGACGTATATAAAATAAAATGCGAAAAACATCCAACCCACAAATACGAGTATTATAATTTTTTTAGTGTTTTTGAGATTTATTTATGCACCGGTTACGTAGTACCTACCATATGTGGTTATATAGTACGCATGAGGTTATATAGTATACCTAGCTCACGTGATTAAGGGTGAAGGGGAAGTTGACACGTTTGTTTGTGGTTATACACATAGTATGCACCAGTTACGTAGTACCTACCATTTGTAGTTATATAGTACGCATGTGGTTATATAGTATACCTAGCTCACGTGGTTAAGGGTGAAGGGGAAGTTGACACGTTTGTTTGTGGTTATATACGTAGTATGCACCGGTTACGTAGTACCTATCATTTGTGGTTATATAGTACGCATGTGGTTATATAGTATACCTAGCTCACGTGGTTAAGGGTGAAGGGGAAGTTGACACGTTTGTTTGTGGTTATATACATAGTATGCACCGGTTACGTAGTACCTATCATTTGTGGTTATATAGTACGCATGTGGTTATATAGTATACCTAGCTCACGTGGTTAAGGGTGAAGGGGAAGTTGACATGTTTGTTTGTGGTTATATACATAGTATGCACCGGTTACGTAGTACCTACCATTTGTGGTTATATAGTACGCATGTGGTTATATAGTATACCTAGCTCACGTGGTTAAGGGTGAAGGGGAAGTTGACATGTTTGTTTGTGGTTATATACGTAGTATGCACCGGTTACGTAGTACCTACCATATGTGGTTATATAGTACGCATATGGTTATATCAATAGTATACCACTCAGAAGATGATCAAACAAAATCAGACTTCTGGGATATAATGAAAAGAGAAATGGAAAAGAAAATAGTTAAAAAGAAAATTATGGTAGCTGCTTATCTCAATGGATGTGTGGGAATGTAAAAGAATGTATATGAAAGTGTATTAGGTAAGTTTAGCGACGCGAGAATAAACGACGAGGGTTTTAGGTTGTTAGAAGTTTGCTCTACCAAATATACTACTCGTATTTGACTATAAGAGAGGAGGGATAAAAGGTCAATAATAAATGTGTGTGAATCAAGATCTCTGGAAAAATAAGAGACACGTGGGCATTTAGATGTGCCGGTCTAGAAACGGACCACTATCTTGTGATAAATGAGATAGACCTGTTTCAGAGATGGGGCTCTAAAACTAAGAATCCTGCTCCAGGTGAAATAATCCTGTGAGAAAAGCTGCAAAATATGAAACTAGCGGAAAAATTCCATAGAAAAATTGAAGCAAGAATGAAGGAAAAGTATAAAAGCTTTAGCATAGAGGAAGAATGGAAAGTTACGAAAATAATATAATGCTTTCGTAGTAGGCGAGTTGAAAGACGACATTGGAATAAGGGTAGCGACAAGGAACCAGATAAACGGAGCAAATGTAATTTACAACATAATAGTGTGTTGGTACCCACTTTGACGTATGGAAGGGAAACTAGGACTTGACAGAAGGAAAAAGTAAGATGAATGTTGTGGAGACGCGTTTACTAAGAAAAAAAGTTGTGGAGTGTCAATGCATGAAAGAAGGCGGAATGAAGACATCAGAAATTAATGCATGGATAAAACGGATGTTTAAGTAAGATGTAGAAAGGAACTTTAACCTGAACACCGCGTTAAAAATCAAATTCCACGAATCCCGTGCGCGGCACAATTTCGGCGTTTTTTAATTTCTAAGTTTAAACGCGTATTTTGTTTAGAACCACTGATATTTGATTACACCACCAAGTAAACATGACATTCAAGTAATTTTCTGATAATAAATAATAGTCATTACTCTTAAGGAGACTCGTTAAATAAAGGAGATAAACTAAACATTACGTAAAATACACAAAGGAATGCTACAGATCAGATCACAGGCGTTTGTGCTTCCCGCGAAGAACACGTTAAGGTAGTTTGGACATTTGAAAAAATGAGTGAGTGAGTATATATTTCAGTAAGTGCAAGAGGTAGACGGAGGAAAACGTGGCTGGATTGAATGGACCAGATTTTGAAAGAAGGTAGAGTGAGAAATATGAATAATAATACAAGATTGTGCATCATGAGATGTACTATATGAATGTGGAGAAGGGGATAGTTGTGAGCTTGGATAGATAAGTTTGGAGATTATTCTCTGCCTACCCCGCAAAGAACACGAAGTGATGATATATATGTACATTTTGATTCCAAAACACGTCCAAGCTTTTTTAATATTTGTATTAGAGATATACCCCACTACACATTTTTCATAAGACATTTAAGTTAAATATATATTATATATGTATTACGTATAAGAATTTGTTTACTTTGTCTTACGTAAAACTAGGAAAAGGAGATTGAGTCTCTAGTCATTATGTTATAATTACACCGTATGAGTATTCGGGGAATTTACGAAATAAATTTTATAGTAAGTATAGGTACTTGATACTCCAACTTCTTCTAATAAACATAATCATATCTGACACTCCGTGGCATGTTTACTCTCATGTCTAAAAACAGATAGTTTGTGGGTTGGATACTTATTGCACATGTACTTTTAGTTAGAAAATACGAGTACACAACGCTCAGGTAAATTACAATTTCACTTTTCCAGAGAATTTTCTTTCTATTACCGAATATACTTCATGTTTTTTAAAGAAAATTGACTACGAATTGTACGAGTATTATGCCTTCAGCAGTAACAATAAGACAATTTTATTTCTAAAAAAATCTAGCAAGATGAAAAAATAACGATAATACAAATTGTACCAAATTATCGTTACATAGGTAAAATACAACGATAACGTATAAAAATTATTTCAGCAGCAAATTATACGAGCTCGTTTTTTTTTAATAACTAATTTTAAGCACTAGAGGAAATGATTATTAATATTTGAATATTTTTATTCAGTTATATTTCAATATTTTCATTTCCGCTCTACATATTTTTTTCTCTTTTGATTTACTTTGTCGAAATTTGCCAAATCAGACACAAACCCATTCTTTGCGTTATTTTGATTTTTATTTACTTACCATACTTATAAATAAAAAAAAGGATTTTATTAGCGTACAATAATGTTTAGAAAAACTAAATGTTTTAGTTCTTTCACAAGAATTTTTAGTAGAATTAAATTGAAATCAAATAAACGAATGTGTATTACATAAAAGGAAAAAATAAGTAAAATAAAAAACTTATTTTATATTTTGTGTTCACCACAGATTCACAAAATATAAAATAAGTTTTTTATTTTCCTTATTTTTTCCTTTTATGTAAAAAATGGCACCACAAAGTGAAACTATAGTCTTTTCGAAGATTCATGGAATGTGTATTAAATGAAGTAAGTTTGTACGTTTTTAATAATGCTGGTGCACCAGAGTTCCGTTTACTATTAATACATCATGAACGGAGTAATGGTTCAATATTACTTATTTTCAAAAACAAAATGATAACATTTTACTTAATTTCTTACCACCGAACCAGCACTTGGTTTCGCCAATATTAGCATCAAGATATTCTCGATTCACGGGAAATTCATCGAGAGTATATGTCAATATTGTGAGCAACAGGGGCACACCCCAAGCATAGAGAGAAAACCATAGGAATTTCTTGATCTCTTTTCGGGAACCTTGTCGGATGCCATGCACAGCGCGAATATTTCTGAAAAAATGAACAAAAACTCTCTTAAGTCATGTCGTTTTAGAAAAAAATTCCAATTGCCGCACATGTTTATAGAACAAGTGAGCTGAAAGTTAGTCCTCGTTTTCAATGTATGAATGTGATTCGATATTGCATAGGTTAGTCCTCGTTTTCAATGTATGAATGTGATCCCATTATTTATAGACAGTATAAATAATGGGATCACATGAATCAGTGAGGAATTCCAAAATTAAATATTTTTTGTCAATTTTTATACAGATGAAAATGATCATATTGCATACAATGGACTATGTTATATTTAGATTATTTCCAAAAAAATATCCATCATGGATTAAAACGTGGAATGTAAATATTTGTCTCAATCATATATCCACGTATATCATGTTTATTTATTTTATTAACACTTTCACGCAAATACATTGGGCAAATTAAAGTAATATCTTGTAATAAATCAGCTTTTTTTTTTAAATATTATTGGTATCCATGACCACGTCTAATACTAAGCAAAAAATTGAGAAAAGTAGCAAAAATGAAAGTTAAAGTAAAATCTCAAGAAAAAAACTAGTAGGATGGAAGTTAAGGAAAATAAATGTTTACAGACTAGAAATGCTTCTTTAGTTGTTTTATTATAGGTTTATAAAACAATAGTATTATACATTGATAATAAAATGGATACATTGTTTTTCATGGTTAAAACCAGGTTTAAAAATTCCTTTCCATACAAGCTCTACCAACGTAAACCAAGTAACATAGGTTTGATGAAATATCTCTAAATGGAATGTATGTTGAATTTTCCTTGAATATTTACTGACGATCTCCGTGACCAAATTGGTGAGACTCATATATTCCGCTCTGGAGTAGAGGATTTGATTCCCGTTAGTACCCATTTTTTAACAAAAAGGATTCCAGTCTAGCTTTCACTTAAAGCTTTTAGCTGTTTTTTAGTTTGTTGGAAGAGATTGACACATGACAATTAACCCGTCAAGTTGTTATTTCACATCTTAAAATTATTTTTCTAATGTGTATGTATAGTCACGGTTGCGTCAGGGATCTTTTCAGCGGTTTCAACCTGGCGGTCCGCGGGATATATGGAGGCCGCGAAGGGATTTTATCCGGTCATTGTTACAATATTTTTATATTTTTTTTCTTGGGAATAACTCTTTAATATATGTTTTTCAAAAACATAATTATTTCAAAAGCAAATTGAGAACCTGGTATTATTAAATTTTTCTTTTAAATTATAAAATATTTCTTGTACAAAATATTTGCTTTCCATGACTAAATTTTTTTTTCTTTTCTTTAAGTGTATTACTTTTTTACTTTTGTAAAGATCGTAGTACCACCATTATATATAAAGAAATAAAATTGGTATAACCAAAAAGTAACATTTTCAAGAATATTAAATTAGTTTATAGCATGTTCTATTGTGTGTTAACATATGTTAAGTTTTGTCTTTTTTTTCCAAATGAAGAGAACAAGAGGACACAACAAAAAAATTACAACAAATTAGTCAATAATGTATTCTCCTTCATTATTTACAACTTCTTGCCAACGTTCTACAAGTTTTTCAATGCCTGTGCGATAAAAACCATCCGGTCTTGACTCGAGGAATTCGTCCAAGCATGTCCGCAATTCGACGTCATTATTGAAGGAAACGCCGCGCAAATTGTTCGAAAGCGACCGGAAAAGGTTGAAACCTACGGCGTGAGGTCTGGAAAATATGGAGGGTTCGGCAGGACTTCCCAGCCAAGCGTTTGAATGCCATTTTTCGTAATGTTGGCGATATGAGGGCGGGCGTTATCGTGTTGCAGAATAACGCCATATTGCCGATCCGACCTTTTTTTGTTAAATGGCAGTGTTGAGCCGCTGCATTTGCAGAATGTATAGCTCCACGTTGACTGTCTGATTGCGTTCAAATATCTCGTAATGGATGACGCCTTGCCAATCCCACCAGATGCAAATCATGGTCTTGCGCGGATGCAAACCTTGTTTCGCTCTGGGCGTTGCTTGTTGACCATAACTCACTCATTCTTTCCGTTTCTTCATTCATATTCACATAAAGGCATCATTTTTCATCACCAGTAATGATGCGGTAAAGGGACCTTTGCTTGTGGCCATGTGTAGCTCGATGACGCGCGAGCAAACCAGCAGAAATTGTGGAACGTTGATTTTTGTTGTTTTCACTCAAAACATATGGAATCCAAGCGCCGAACTTCTGGACTTTTCCAATTGATTTAAGATAGTGGTATATAGTCATGTGACTACAATTCATCTGCTCAGCCAATTCTACGGTGGATGAAGGGGATCTTCATGAATAATATGGTTTAAGCGGTCCTCAATGAAGTCCACTGGTCGTCCAGAACGCTCCATGTCTTTCAGGTCGAAATTACCGTCTTTGAAACGCAAAAACCATCGACGAGCTGTCCTTTCATTCATAACATTCATGTTAGCATCTTCACCGTACACTTCGCAAATATCGCGAGCAGCTTTGGCAGCTTTATTCTCTCGATTGAACGCGAACAGAAGGAGGTGTCGAAAATGTTCCCTTTCGTCTACTTGACATTCCATTTTGAAAGCTTGTAATCAAATGAAATAATATATGTAACGTAAAAGCAAGCACAATATCTTGTAGAGCAGAACATTTTCTTAGGAATGACGTATAACCTTTACCATTTTGTTTTAATTTTGGTGCTCATTTTTAAATATAGAAAAAATGGACACGACTTATGTTATGTTAACACCTAATATTTGTATGTACGAGTATTTTAAAATTTAAATCTAAATTATACACCACGATAACATGATTTAAACCGTTCATTTTTGTTTACGTTTTCGAACCGTGTGTATTTTGAGTTTGAAACCACTGGTCTAAATGACCCAAATCATAATACGATGATGCTATGACCTTTGGCGCCGTTTATTGAAATAGAGACACCCTAAACCCACCCATAATTCTAACAATATTAGTTTGGTCCCAATGTTTTCATTTCGTGAACAAACAGTTAATCTAGTATACTCGTAAGATCCATGGCCCACCCTTTATTGTGCCGCCAAACACATTTAAGATAACTGGGAGTGCAGCAGTCATTTTTATCCCATTCTAGATATGTTTGATAAAATAGATAATATTATTTGTAAACTTTAAAAATATTACGTACTGTATAATAATATATAATAAATAAATATTTGTCGGTAAAATAAAACAAACGATTCTCACAAAATATATCCTGTACAAGATATGTTTCATCAAATTATCTTTATGAAAGTGAAAGTCTACGTGATCTTCATATGCCATTATTTTTTATAATAATATATATGACTGAAGTCATATGTATAATTATATTCCTGAATAAAAGACGGAAAAGTCGACAGGAAGAATATACGAGTAGAGCGGGACTTGGACAAAACACCTTCCGCACGAAAGTCCAATGCGTTACCGCGCAGCCATGCACCTTAATATCTGAAACGTAGGGCTATATTTATTTGCTGAGTCATGATTAGTGCTTCGATTTTACAATTTGCATTTTCCAATGTACTAGCGTAACAATGATTAACATGGGTGGAGTTGAAAAACAATTTTTATTCTTAGGTACAGTTTTTTTTTATATTTCTTAATAATTTAATTAATTTTAAAATTACTAAAGCACATTTGATGACTGAAACGCTACTTACTCGTACATTAATATTTTAATGAATAACTTATCGGTTGTGATCAAGAGGTAGAGGACACACCTACATATATACTCACATACGCATACACACACGGACACAGACGCACACATGCAAACACATACACACACACACACATACACACACGCACACACATGTACATCAACATGCATACACACACACGCACACACACGTTCTCACACACACGCGTATATACACACACACTCACACACACAAGGTATGGGCAGAAGGGTACTCATTCGCAGCACTGGGCTGGGGATCCCTGATAACAACCGACTGAATCTAGCTACTGGCATACTTAAGAGCCTCAAAAATAGAATAATGAATCGCTTCAACTAAACAGTTTTCGTAAGAAAAGTCGATATATCAGGATTTTCTAATTTTCTTCCAACTATTGTTTTGGTAAAGTTATATACGCATAAAAGCTTTAGTGAAAGGTTTTGTTTTAAATGAACTTTACTGAGAATTCACCGTAATTAATCATATACTGGTCCTCATTTTCGGATTTGTTTTCAAATGAATCAGATACGATTTTCAAGTGCTTCTACAAACAAAGAATCGAGGAATACGTCATAATCCTTCAATTTTCGTCAAACGTATTCATTATGTTTATACTGAACAGAAAGTTGACCATGTCTTAATTTTATAAGTTTTAGATATATGTTAAATTTTATATGAGACTAGTATATATACGCGTTTTCAATTCTTATTATTAAAGACATTGTAATTTCATTTTTCCTGTCGATATACGAGTATTAACAATTATAATGAAGCTAAATTCATATTAACCACAACATGAATTTGAATTATGGTGAATAATAAGAATAAGAAAAGTAATGATAGTAATAAACAATACATTTATTCCAGCAAGGGTACAAGGGTGTGCAATCTAACCTAAGTCATATGAAAAATATAAGTGTTGACAGAGGATTAAGTAAATATAAAAAGTATAATGATAAAATTCGAAAAAATATTATAAAAGTATTAATTAAAACTAAATAAAAAATGTTTTACCATAAACTTATAACCTCCATCTTTCATAGACATTTTGTGAAGAAATAGTTTGATTGTAACTACCGTTCGCCGCGGATAAGCAGGTACATATAAATCTAGATAAAACTAAAATTCTGATGAAATCAGGTCAAAATTAAAATCATTCCAGCCTACAGGAAATGTGAAGTAAAATGAACATTTGAAGCCCATTTTCTTAGCAAGAATTGTTACAATTATACCACTGCTCTGATATTTATGATTCAAATGATACCAGTGTCAGTGCCAACAAGAATCGAATCCATGACGTTCGTTTGCTAAGTAAGAATGTTAAAAATTAAACCATGGTGGCGGCATTCATGATTCATAATTAACCTTTAAATAATATGGATACCATAATAAGTTTTCTTAAGTAGAGACTATTGGTTATTAATAGTGACATAAATGCGCGATATTTATAGCTAGTAATAAGGAATCTTTTTCCTGATCGTAATTTATTTTTATCGAATATGTTACTGAAAAGCTTGATTGCCCACAGCGCCGCCGTGTTAACTTTCCGATAAGAGTAAGTGGAAAATAATATTATTATATTAACAAACACGAGTGTTTTCCTGAATATTGCGAAATATTTGACAGGTGACACGTTTGATATCAACTATAGTAAGTTAATTTTTTGTTTATTGATAGCAACGTACGCCATTGTTTTTCTTCATAGAACAGGAATAAATATTTTTTCTTTAAAAATTGTTATTTTTTTATTTAAAGAAGCATCACCATGAACTCTTAGAGAGTTTTGTAAACTATTTGTAAAATTAATTGTATGAAACTTTTAATAAAACTGTTTCGGTCATAAAAGCGTTCGGGCGCCTGTTAACCAATTCTTGGCTTGGATTCTTCTGTAGCACTGAACTCCTCTCTGTAATCAATACTTCTCATCAATTATTGAACCACGTAACACTTCGAAACCATTCTGTAATTATTACACCATACGAGTGTAACACTTCATAATAAATATATAGTTTATTATTAGTAGGTTTATAGGCTAAACTATTTATTTGAAATATGATCATTGAATATACGAGTAGTTAATATGCGAATTTAAGGTCTCCTATGGTCAAGTCTTGATAATATTTTTTAAATTTGAATGAAAACTCATAAGCCCTACGAGAAGATATTTTAAATATTCTTTAGATTTTGTGGGCGAATGTATTGGTGCTTTTTTTCCATCAATCATTCAAAAAATTTATTAATTTAATAGACTACTCAAACTATTTATTGACTATTCGCAAAAAAATATGTGTTTGAAATACATGGTCGCGTGGTCAACGTGTTAACGAAATCCCTAGTTCAAAACTAGCGCTCTGCTTTTCTCTCGAATAGCACAGGCATTTTTGTTCTGAAAATAATATTCGTTCAAAAAATGACTTAGTGCCAAAGATTCCTCAAAAAATGTTATAATCCTGAATAAACTTGAATGTTAACCTCGCGTGTGATTTTCTAATACGAAATTCATGTATTGTCATTTGCTTTTAATCTAATTAAGCGCTGAAATTTCACTTTCACAGATTTAAGGTCTCAAGTCTGATTGGAAAATTAAATCTAGAAATGTAACATTTTGGAAAAACTAATCCGATACACAATCACGTGTCTATAGTGTGTATCGTAACTTAGAACAATCTACATGTTCGTCCATGCAGTATTATTCCAACTACTGACGACCAACATGACCTAGTTGGAAAGACGCTTGACTTCAACCCGCGAGTTTGGGATTCAATCCCCGATGGTGTCTGTAAAGTCCCAGTCTAGTAAAAAGAGTTCGTCTGGTAACAGTACTTACGTATTAGATGTATGTGAGTGTTTTTGACTTATCACGTGTAGTAGTATTGGCAATACGTGCAATGTCGAACCGCGAGTTCCGTGCCTGTTCTAGTGGTTCTAAACTTGAAGGCTTGATTTATGGAACCAAATACAATGTTGTATCTCGATCACGTTCTACAGTATATCCGAATCACCTATTCAAATATACTCGTATTACAGAAAAATTCACAATATTCAAAAAGTGTCGGCGTTCGTGGTCTAGTTTTAAGCATTCGTGCTAATCAACCAAGCGCAACAGGTTCGATTCTAGGTGGGATCAATTCCAAACTAGTTCAACTCATAGACCAAATTTAGAATAATAATAATAGAACAATTTATACAGTGCCGTTAAGAGAGAGACTCTTCTCAAGGGCGCTTTAAGTCGGTATTCGAACCCACTATTACTTCATCTAATCAAACCAGCACTAGAACTTTAAACTCCTTGCCATCAGAACTTTGGGTTCGATTGGCCAAAATTGCGTGCTTTATGAATTGTAACAGCTTGTACTATGGACAACAAGTCACATAATACACCAATACAGGCATATGCGTCTTCTATCCACAGGTTGGCTGACAAGCATAGTCGATTACGAGTGATTGCATTCAATTATTCTAACTATCCGTCGAATTACTAGAAATTGTTTTATTATTTATATGGGGACATCTGATTCTAAACTCATATCATATAAATAATAATTAAATTGGTTTCTGCTGACATATTATATATTTTTAGACAAACAACAATTGTATTTTATTGTGGACATGCTGAGTTATCAAACATTAATAACTCGTTAAAGTTTACGTTTGTAGCAGCTGAAATATGAGTAAATCATTAGATTAGTAAAAGGACTTCATTTTTCTTCCTTCAAGAAAAATCGCGGAATATGTAGGAATATGTATTGTATATTTTATTTGATACTTTTAATTTCAGAAAAAAATATTCTAACTGGTATGCTACAATAATAGTCTAACAGGTATGCTACAATAAAAATCTAACATGTATGCTACAATAATATTGAAATAATGAATGAATTAACTTACGAACGAACGAATGGACATAACGAGTATAATAGAAGGCAAAGTACAAAATGGGGATTAGGGTACTTGCCGCTGGTACTACCGTAGGTGATAGTTAACCAATTTGTAGGCATATCCTGTTGCATATAGCGCATTGAGCTTAAATATTTGCTGCTTCTGCTGTAATATCTAATCCTCATCTTATTTATTTGTTAAGTCTAGACAGTTCGTTCTTTCCACCAACTTGCTCAATCTGGATGCGTTAAGTTATTTCAATCCATGACAGATTTTATAAAAAAAACTAATTAATGGCTAATCTTTAAAAAATAATGGTAGAACTAGAACAAAGGAATTAATTTAAGGGTAGCGGAATGAAGGAAAGAAAATAAAAGACTAAATGATATTCTGAGTACTATATATTTTGTCGATTCCCTGTTGAACGTAAATATGATAAGGATGGTGCTGATGCACATCTCATAAGTTTTAGAAATTAGTTCCACAGTCGCGCCTTGTGGACCGTAAATGGAGATGGTTTAATTGAAGTGTGGTTTATTGGTATACAAAAGAGACTATCATCGCCTGATCGAAGAGAACATTCATATTCTGAAAAAAGTGGATTTTTACCAAAAATATCATCGAGAATTAGGATTGTTAAGCACACAAAATAATATCGACGAAACGAAAATATTTCTCGCTGGCTGGTTTTAAGCCATTGAAGTCAGTTCCGAAACTCGGGCATGTTGTCATACTCCATAAGGTTGAACATGAAATTAATGCAAACGTTTTGAGGTCTTTCTAACTTATCCAATGTCTCAATGACATAAGTCACCGTCATCAAGTAATGGAAGCATTACACATAAGAGCAGTTTTGCGGCTTAACTCTGAGACTTCATTACGCCAACTCAGATTTTCATCAACACATTGTTGACATATGATGATACAGAATTAGAAATTTTAATGGATGAACGTTTTTGAAAGGTTATTAAGAGAAGACGTCACTTCCCCATGACAATTCAATGTGATTTTATAAGATTCACGACTAGATAGTTTTATTTAAATCACTGCGTGATACAGTTAAGGTTATCATTTATGATACTCATAACAGCAGCAGAAGAAACATCTCAGGAATGAAAACTAGTGTTCAATTTAGGATTATCTTGCTACAGTTATATAATTTATAATATTTTTTAGATACTGTAAACCATGTATGAGCCCTTAACTCTCTTGCCCAGAATGTAAGATAGTGTAAAAGTTACGTGGAATTTGGTTCTCTTGATTTTTATGTGTTGTTTGTTATTTTTTAATACAAAACCATTTTCTTGGAGTTTGTTGTTGCCGTTTTTTTTTTCAAACTGCCTCTTTTGTGGCATATTCTTGATTAACAATGAAAAAACGTTGTAAGTGTGAAATAGTGTCTTAACATGTGCCGTGTACGGTCCTTCTGACGTTGACGATCACTCTTGAAAAAAGTCCTCTGTCTTCTGGATGCACGAAAAAATCCTCAACTATCTGGATAACTGTGCATTCGCAAATGTTGCGTAACCAAGAGAGAATCCTTCTATCGATTCTGCTTCGAACTTTCATGTTGTCCATCAATATCAATTTTAGAAAGTGATACTTCTCTTTTTAATACACAACCTGGCTAGCTGATCTCCCGATTTTTTATTATATTTGAAAGGTCTCGTTCTACAAATGCTTAGCCTAGTACAAGGGTGGCCAACCCGCGGCCCGCTAGGTGTCTACTTGTGGCCCGCGGAGCATATGCACACATTTTTTTATTTTAGTGTACATAAAACCACCAAAAGAATATTCTTTCGTGCGTAGTTCGTATCATATCCCATATATGGAAGTATCTCAGTACATTGATTCAACTATCGTGACAATTTATTCTATGGTATGTTCGTGTTAACAAACAATCACAACGTTAAGCTGATTTTAAAAAGCGCGCACGCCGATCTTGCGTGGATAGCTGTGAGCGTGAATGCGGGGCGGGATGCGTCGTGCGACCGCCAGACTGTGGCAAGCTCGCAACGCCGTCGGACGTGTGGTCGCTTCCATTGTGTACGTTATCGCAGTGTGTGTTATGAGATTTTGCGATCGACTTTCAAATACAAATTGATAAGAATACAAGTTGCTATAACCGAGTATCCTGTCTAATACTATACCGAGTTCTGTCTACTTTTTTAAGTGCAGTGAAGGTAAGCAAACCCAGCTTTTATTTTTTTAAATTAATCTATGATATTTGGCTTTGATTTTGTAGAGTTCTGTTTTTTGTTTTGTGTTTAATTATGGGTATCGAACCAAATTACCAACCGTGCCTACCACTGGCTTTTGTCTGAGTACCTACTTTTTCGTTTATTAGTACAAAAAAATAAAAGGCCTTTCTTTAGTATTTTACTTTGTTTTTATTTTACTAATGAATTAGCCCAAATCAGATCCTTAATGGCATTACAGATTTTTTACAATGCACCACAAGCATCTCATCCTTTTGTCAGAAAGTTATGTAATACTGATGTCATTTTTTTTTTTTTAGTTAAAAACGAAAACCCACAATGTCATCAAGTAGTAAAGACGTTGGACCAAAGAATAGAAGAGTCACAAAAGAACTGAGAATTTTTCAAGACAGATGCACTATAAACTATTTTTTCGTGGAATTTAAAACAAAGCCAATATGCTTGATATGCAATGAATCTGTTTCTGTCTTGAAAGAGTATAACATTTAACGGCATTACGAGGCTAAACATGCAAATAAATTTGATAAGTACGAAGGGCAATTTCGACAAGACCAAGTAAATGAATTAAAAAGAAAACTTTCTGCACAACGTCGGATATTTACTAGAGCGGCTCAAGAGTCAACATGCTATGTAAAAGCTAGTTATGCAGTAGCCATGATACTAGCAAAAAAATCGAAGCCATATTCAGATGGTGAAATGATTAAGGAATGTTTGGAGAGTGTCGTTGAAATTCTGTGCCCAGAAGAGAAAACGGATTTCTCAAAAATAAGCCTGTCTCGTCAAACTATTACTAGGCGTGTGGACGACATTGGAAAACATATTATTGAAGATAATTTGAAAAATCGAGCATCCAAGTTCATATTTTTTGCTCTAGCATTGGATGAAAGTACAGACCTAACAGATACCGCCCAAGTAGCGATTTTTATCAGGGGCGTTGATGTCAATTTTAACAAAATAGAAGAATTAGCGGCACTGTATCCACTTAAGGACACTACTTGCTCACGAGATTTGTTAGGAGCTGTTACATCGACATTGAATCGCTTTTCGTTACAACTCAACAACCTATCGGGCTTAGCAACAGATGGTGCTCCAGCAACGGTTGGGAAACACTAAGGTTTAGTAAAATTGATTGAAAATGAGGCCTGCAAAGTTGGTAATACTGCGATGCTAAATTTTCATTGCATTATTCATCAGGAGAATTCAGTTAAAGGAGAAATTCAATCAGGTTGGTTTGGAAGAGTTTTACAAAACATATTTGGACCAGGAGAAATATCCTGCATTTTACAAACATGCTCTATCGATGATTTCGCTATTTGGAAACCCTTACACGTGTGAACAGCTTTTTAGTCGAATGAAGCATATTAAATCTCAAATGAGAACACGAATCACTGATGAGCATTTGGAAAACTGTTTGCGTGTAGCAACAACATCAATCGTTATCAACATTGATGCACTTAGTTCTGACAAACAAAATCAGACGTCTCACTAAAATTTATTATATTTTGTTTATTTTTTATTATTATTTTTTGTATTGCCTAACTCTAATCTAATAAATATGTTTGATTCTCATTTTTGTTATATCTTCTTAAAAAAACAATATATTTCTTGTTTGCTTTGAATAATAAAAGAAATTTTGTTGCATGGCCCGGTAGGAAATCTCATTTCTAAAATCTGGCCCGGCTGCTGAAAAGGTTGGCCACCCATGGCCTAGTACATCAGGGTTTGAAAGACGACGACACCAAGCCCATGATCATTGTCCGATGAAATTCATATTTCGAATGATTTCACCTTATTTAGTATTCTGATCTTTATGGTCCATATCTCAACACCATAAATTAGAACATGCCATAAATAGCACTTAAGCATGCGTCGCTGAAGCTTAAGATTCAAGTAACCATTGCAAAAAACTGATGTCATCCCAAAAAATCCGGGACATGCCAATTCCCTTCGGCATCTTACTTCTCTACCTGGGTCAATTTCACGAGTAATTAAAATTATTCATGAAATAGTATATAGTCACCCAACTTTAAATAATAGACAAAAACAACGATTTTCTCCCGATGGAGATAATATCATTTTCACACATTTTTATCACGGGCTACGTTAATATGTTGAATCATACTTAATAAATACACGATGTTTGTTTGACTCAAATCAATGCCTCTTGCCGTCCGAAACTCGCGAGATCACGACTGGAATTACGCTAACTAACGAAAATGATGAGTCCTCAAAACTCGGTACTTTTTTTTCGTATCGCTATGTTAGCAATCAAGCTCAAAAGTATGACATAGATCCAATCGCTACCTTCTATGATACGCACTCAGTGAGATTCTTGCCCCATATGGTCCGTGATACGATCCCATAAAACGCGACTGTGTCAACAAAGAACGATCACGTAGATAAATATGGATAAAAATGGCAGACTGTATTTAACAAATGATCCAACGTTTGGTGGATAAAATATATGAGGTCGCCGTGTAATGAATAGGAAACATGAGATTGCTTGTTAAAGCAAACGTTAATTAATTTGGCCGGGAAAATAGTATCAGTTATTTTGCATACTTTCTATAAATTTGGTG
Source organism: Odontocerum albicorne (assembly GCA_949825065.1). Classification (NCBI taxonomy): domain Eukaryota; kingdom Metazoa; phylum Arthropoda; class Insecta; order Trichoptera; family Odontoceridae; genus Odontocerum; species Odontocerum albicorne. Next base: position 29,413,896 of record OX463841.1, on the reverse strand, counting down.
GATATTTTATATTCTATTCCAAACGTAAAACGTTATATTCTATTCCAAACAAATATATTTGATGTAACAGGTGGAATGTGTAGTTGGCTGTATATATTTTTCTTTTATATACGTCGATCAAGGAACTTGCAAGTTTGCGGTAAGACGTATTCAGACGAGTTATTGTTAAATGATTCGTAAAGCAATTTTATGAATATGTTTCTTAGCAGTGAGTTTATAACATAACGAACACTTAAGAATAATATATATTTATAAATTATGTTTTGTGCAAGATGAATAGGATCTTTAAAACTCTTATTGAAGGTGATCCATTCAATATTCACTATATTTTATATTAGGTTATTAAATTTTTTCATGGTATTTTTGCCTTTTTATGAACCCAAAGTTTTTTACGATATCTTAAATTTATGATATTGGCCGCGTATTCTGGTATGCTTTGGAGCAATCTGGTCGAACATTAAACTTCGAATATCACGATATTTTGAATACATTAATAGATCCATAATTTGGTTTAAGGCCAATACTTTGAATTCGCGTGATTCTTGATCGAAAAGAAAATGCATACAAAAGGACAGTGAGATAGAAATTTAACTATTAATTCCCTTTGAAAGTGTACCGTACTTTAAATTTATATGCATGTTATTTAAAATATAAAGTTTATTTCTGTAAACACGTATAAATAAAATACTCCACAAGCTTATTAATTTTTATACTCAACATAAACACAAAAATTTATTTCGTGTTCCAAACAATTGAAAAAACAATTTATTCCTCTTGGTATATTACATCATGTTCTCCCAAATGTTTTATAAGATATTCGTGTGAAATATTATATAAAAAATATTCAAATAATTTTTATATACAACGAATATTCAAAATAAACTCGAAAAATAATTCAACCTAAATTATAAAATATGTAATAAAAAATTTAGAAAAATAAATTAAGTTAATATTTTAAAGCAAAATTAATAATATTTTTCACTAGAAAACTTTGTGTAACCTCTAGAAAACTTTGTGTAACCTCTAGAAAACTTTGTGTAACCTCAAAAATCGTGTTTCCTCATGTCGATACATATAAACACGTATATATTATTTTACTTAAATCATTTCATATATTCAAACATCGACTGTTGGCGTATTCGATAAACTCAGAGTAACAACATTTTAAAGCAAACATCCCATTAAATATTTGGTATAGGTACATGGCAAGGTGACATCATAATATTAAAAAATAGACTGTTTTTATTTCAACGTCCGCGTAGAGAATATTTAGTGATAAAAATATTAAAAAAATACTGTGTATCGTCACTAATATTATTGCATCTTTAAATCTACATTCATGTTGTAATCAGATACTATATCTGAGTATCGTCACTAATATTATTGCATCTGTAAATCTATAATACATTCATGTTGTACTCAGATACTATGTCTGAATGATAAAATATATACAAAAAAGTTCAAGTTCAGAATACAGGTAGTTTAAGCGTATCTACAATATTTTAAATGGACTTAAGTTTTCGTAAATATCTCAAAACATACATAATATTTATTTGGTCCTTTTTGTAAGTATTTTATTATAATGTATTGAATAATAATAATCATTAGGTTACTCTTAACATAAAGTAGTGTTTCTTAACCTTTTTTGAACCGTGGCCCAGATTTACAGTTTTTTTCAGTTTTTCGACCCAAGTCAAGATTAATAAATTACTTATAACAATTAAATTACTCATACAAATAACAATTACATAAATTTCAGAGAATTTTAAAGAAGTTGTTAATTTCGATGCACGGTGGCTCGGAAGGTTTAAAAATAAATTAAGTACATTTGTTACGTGTCGTATATTATACAAAAAATATTGTTTCCGTTGAAAATATTTCACGACATATTCACAATGTCAACCGACCCAAATTTATGTCGCAAGCCATAAGTTAAAAAATTATGCCTTAAGGATATCAATATTGAATATAGTAAGAAATACAAAAAAAATATATATTAAATAATTAAACAAGTTTATTAAGAGATGTACAATTTGAATTTTATGTAATTTTTGAAGCAAAATGAAACAATATAACGTTTAAATATAGATTTCGAATAATTGAAACAGTACTCAAATTTGATTATAATGTTGATTAATCATATAATTATTCTAGCCTCAATGTAATATGATTTAATTTTGTTAGATAAAATAAGGTTTACTTGGTGTAATTAAAAACGGTCTACAATTATCTGATTCAATGTAAGAGTAGATGTAAAGTAGCGCGGTTATTATTTTTGACTTAGCGTGTTCAGTAGTATGCTACTTTAGAATTAAAAGTAGCTATAGCAGTGCAACTTTTCAAATAAGTTTTGAAAACACTGGCTTTGCTTAGATCATTCTAAATGAAATTGTTAGAAACGTAACAAAATATATTTTTTTAATTTTAATAAACTATTCAGAAGATACATATCGTTATTTATTATGCCTGTTTTAAATTTTTTTTTAATTTTATTAACTATTTATTAAATACGAAAAATCGTCGGAGCAATAATTTTAAAAACATGAAGTAGAACTTCAAATGAATCCAGCATCCGACAAATCATTTATTACGAGGTCAGTCACCCATTAATGCGAAACTGAATTCAAAATGACAGCAAAAAATGTATTATATCTGAAAATGTATTATATTGAGAGATACAACAATATCCACTCAATCCTGTTGGGGAATACCCAGAGACACGTTAGAAGCAATGATGCGACTTAAGAGTTACGGATGTAACGATAAAGATAAAAATAATATGAATACGGAATGAATTGCCAATTCCAATCAAACCCCCCCCCCCTCCCCCCACCCTCAATTGTATAAAATTGAGAGGATATGACATAAACCGAAAATGTTACACAACGAAGGAACGAGGGCTAAAGGATCGCCTGGTGGAAAAAGAAATGAGCAGACCATACAACGCGAATGTCAAATGATCGATTGATCAAATCTGTTTGTATGATAGGTGGAGAACATGAACTAAGGTCTTACTATTGTCCAATAACAAGGTGGGTGCTAGCAGAAAATTACAAGAAAATAAGGCATCAATGAAGTTTTAATGAGATTATCGGTTCTGCGTCACCATTCTAACCCCAGTTACTAAGTAAATAAAAAAGCACCTCAATAACGACGTTGACTTATCTCTTAGCAACGAATCAGTAACCAAAGCACACATGTAGGTACCTACATATAACATACATGCTAGAGTTCTAATCTACGAGTAATATAGATGTTTCACACTAGACGAGGTGGGATGATGGTATGACGCTAATACAATCATTGAGAAACATTCTTTAAATGGTCATATTATGATTTGTCTATTGTTATAACGGCAATATCATTTCATTTTTCCAGAAAGTTAATTGGTGCTATAAATATCTAGTAAAAGTTATGTATTTGTTGAATGAAATTAATATATCAACTTGTTCAAGAAAATGAATTCACGAGTCGTCATTTATATTTATTATAATGCCTCCTGACTCATGTGGGAGGGTTCATCGACCATTTTGTCGCCTCTCTATCATTGTGTCAGAAATCGGGAGTAGGGACTAGACCGCCGATCAGCATATTTTTATCAACTGAGAGCAAATTTCCATGAGGCCAACACTTGACCGCATAACAGAACGCATGGAGAGGTGCATGCTAGGTTAAACTAGAAGAGACCGCAAATGCAATGAGTAGATACGCTCCCAAACCAAATTTTATGATATTATAGAGGTCGCAAAAATACTCGTGTAAAAGTGGGCTAGCCACGTCGCCCGAGCAACGGACCATCATTAGACGTATGAAGTCATTTTGTGGGATCCAATAGGTAGAACTAGGCATGTAAGTGGGGTAGCCACGTCGCCCGAGCAACGGACCATCATTAGACGTATGAAGTAATTTTGTGGGATCCAATAGGCAGAACTAGGCATGTAAGAAGACCAAAGAAAAACATTATAAACAGCTGTGATCGTTTTCGAGTATAAATTGTTTTTTTTAATAGTGGTATTAAATTATTCATCGAAAAATCTCTCAACTAGTTCAGAAATATGTTTGTCAAAGACATTGTGTTTTTAAAACGAAAATTTTCATGTAGCACATACTTATCAATGGTAATGCGTTGTTAAATAATTGTATATTTTTAAATTGCGTATTTAATAATACAATCAGAATAACAAACTAAAATAATGTAAATAAAATCTATACTGTTTTGAACAGTGTTAGAAGAGTAAAACAAAACTATTGCCAATACTTTTAAATATTTACAATCTACATTAATTATTATCGAGTAGGTGTTGAACATCAAACAAATGCAAAGTTAAAAAAAGTATTTCTTGCAAAATAAATAGCATTTGTATGAACATACTCGTACATACCTTCAATTCAAGAGATAGATTTTAATTTCAAACCAAGTTTATTTGTTAACATTTTAAGTGGATAATATAAGTGTCTAATTGAATTAATACCATATGTTTTTAAAATATAAAATGAATTTATATTTAAAAAACAATGTGAATTAATTTTTTAAATTTAATTTTTGACTTAATAATTTTGATCCAAATTATAAAAAAATATCACATTATAAACTTAAACTTATGAAGAATATGACATATTTAGCTCTATAAATATCTCTCTTTAGGTGAATATACTCGTATTTACCTATATACCTACAGTTGTACTAACGAATTGGGGATGTCAATCAAGTTTCCTGCATAAGTCACCGTTTTGTGTAATTCGGAAGAAAAACCTACAAGCTTTAGGGGTGTCTGTCTTCAGTGTAAATTTATTAACATTTTATTTCACGATCTTGGGAATTCCTATGTGTGTGATCTATTGTAACTTGTTCATAATTAGAAATTAAGTTATCGTGTTAATTATATTAAGAGATGAAAGTACCATTTTAATACCAAGTTATGTTATCATTCCCAAAGCCTTTATTGAATTCAGATTTGTTGGTAATAAAATCATCAATTTCAAACATATAATTCATCTAATTATTTAAAGTTAAAACTTCTTCAGTCAGTCTGGCCATGGCCATGATGCTCATGGCTGAAATAATTTATGGTCTCGGTTCAGCACTACTCTCACCACTTGCCTCTATCTCAAGGTGTCCTCAGCATCTTTGGAATACTTCTGTAGTGAAAAAATTTCTACTCTCTTGATTCGTTTTTGTTTTAAAGCTCGATCATGATCTCGTGTGCTTTTCCTTAACAGAGCTTTTACTTTTGGTGACGTAATTGACATTCTTTTATATCGATTCCGATAATATTGAGTTATTCGTCCGTCCTGCTGTCCAGGATATTCGAACCAATCGTCTTCAAACGTCAACTTTCTGGGTATATTGCAAAAGGCAAACACAAAATCACCTCAAGTATTATAAATATTACGTTATTTGGTCCTTAATACTCCTAAACTCTCTCTTGAATCTGGGAATTGTTATTTTCGGGGATTTTAGCTTTAAGGTGCATATTTGAAATAATAATTAACGTTGACAACTTGACGTTAGTACTTCAAAGCGCTTTCTTGAATCTGGTATTTGTGGGTTCCAGATTTTTAGCTTAACTGTACATAATTAAATGAAAATGTTATCATAAGCGTTAATAATTTTACTGTTTCAAAGCGGTTTTTTAACTACTCTCGTAAGCCCCCAGGGCAGCGACTAAGGGATTGCTGTGATTTTGTTGACTTTTATAGAACTTCACCGTGTTGCTCACACTACCCCAAACGGGTGCAGCATAGGTTAAGAAGGGTTTTATAGAGGAGGAGCTTATTTTTTGGTGAAAGGAAGCTGCGTCGATGAAATATCAAACTGATAGCCCTTATGCCCTTATGGCCCTTCTGTCAGATGGGTTTTCCACGTCAGTCGCCGGTCGAGGTGCAGGGCGAAGTATTTAACCACGTCCTGCTACTCAACCAGGCAACCATCGATGAATAAGGGCATCAACATCACTCTTTCCTTGATTTTGCGGGAGAACATGATGGTCTCAGTTTTGGCGTCATTGATTTTGAGCCTCCAGTCCTGGTAGTATTTCTCAAGGATTTCAAGAGCAATCTGAAGATGGCGACCAGCTCGATCCACCTTGAGTGACGATGCGTAGCATGCCGCATCGTCAGCAAAGAGTGCGAGCTTACAGTTTGGGGGAGTAGGTATGTCGTGTGTGTAGATGTTAAATAAACATGGTCCAAGTATACTGCCTTGGGGGACACCCATAGGGATGGGCCTGGCGGATGACGTAGAATGATGAGTGGTGACTGTGAAACTTCTATTGTAAAGGTAGGATTGAAGTAGTTTCACAAGATAGAGTGGAGTGCCAGTAAGAAGGAGTTTGTAGAGAAGGCCATCGTACCAGACAGTATCAAAAGCCTTCTCAAGGTCTAGCAGTACCATGCCAGTACTTCTGTTCCTATTGAAGCCCACCGACACATCTTCCACGACACGGGTAAGTTGTTGGACCGGGATGTGTCTTGTCCTAAATCCAAATTGCTCATGAGGGAATGTATTATTAGATTCGTGATGGAACACTAACCTTGAGGCAACCGCTCTCTCAAGGATCTTGCCAAGACCTGGAAGAAGGCTGATTGGTCTGTAGCTAGTTGGATTTTCGGTAGGTTTATTTGGCTTGTGGATAGGAACAATATTGGCTATTTTCCAAATACTCGGAAAATAGCCATTAAAGAGTGAGGGATTTATTATTTTAGTAAGAAAAATCCTCGCTTTGAATGGTAACTGTTTAAGAAGGCTATTGTGTATATTATCGGGACAGGGTGCTTTTCGTGTTTTAAGTCTGTCAAGGATACGACCAATTTCGGATGGGGTGCAAAGTTGCACCTCGTTTTGGTTGGTCGGGGAGTAAGCAAAGCGGGCGAGAGTGTCCTCGACAGCTTTGTTGACATCAACATTTCCAAGGTCGGAAGTGATTGAGTACGTATTCTCGTAAGCGTCCGCCAAGGCATTAGCCTTGTCAATGCCAGAAACAGCCAACCCCGAGGTTGTGCGCAAAGGTGGTATGCATTGAGACGAGCACTTAATACCCTTGACGACTCGCCAGAGAGTACCGTTACCCGGTTCTAGGGTCGCCAATTTTCTATGCCATAGCTGGTTTTTAAGTAGGCGGATTTCTTTTTTGATTTCATTTTGGAGGAAATTTAGAAGTGTTTTGTCATGTTTGTCTAGTGTATGTCTGTAGGTCTGTCTTTGTTTGTTTTTTAGAGGTATAAGGAGTTTGACATGAGGAGTAAGAGTTATTTGGTATGGAGTGACAAATTTGAGGGGAACATTTTCATCACGAGCATTATGGATGAAGGTGGAGATGGTATCTATCGCGGCATCGATGTCCTGTGGGCTCACCAGAGTTTCAGGTGATAGGTAAAGCTGCTTGTGGAGGTAGGCTTTGTAACCCTTCCAGTCAGCATTGGCGTAGTCGTACTGTTCCCTGAGGCTAGCGATCGGCCTCACTCCCAATGTGAAGTAGACTGGGAGGTGGTCTGACGAGAGAGCTTCTAGAGCAGTCAAACCAGAAATGTTGGGGTAGTTTTTGACTACGGCAATGTCCAGTGTAGGACTACGGGGGTTGGTGAAACAGATATGTTGATTTGGATAGAGTATTTGACAGTTGTGGTTTTCCATATAATTGTACAGCGTCGTTCCGTTCGGGTTAGCTCTCAAGCAGTTTCAGTAACGGTGCTTGGTATTGAATTCCCCGGCCATGATGACCTTGGGCCCCAAAGCCAACACTGCCTCGATGTCCTTTTCCAGAAGTGAACGATAGCCGGTACAATATACTGCCACAATGATGACTGTCTCCCTGTCAACCTTGAGGCTGATGGCAGTAGCCTCCAAGTTTATCAGGGCGGGCGTGAGGAGTTGGGTATGATGAATAGTGTCTCGGATGAGAATCGTGGTGCCTCCACCTCTACTGGAAACGCGATCCGATCTATAGACGGTAAAGCCACCGGTGCCTCTCACACGAGATACAGGTTTTAACCAAGTTTCCGTAATAAGCACAATATACCTGAATTGTTCACCAACAGCATCAGTTCCTCGATCTTCTGCTGCATGCTGTAGGCATTCCAGCAGAGCACTTTCATTCCAGAGAAACTCGTCATCACGCTTATCCTACGAGCTGCTCAATGATCTCGAGGTAGATCATAGTCTTCTCGAGTTTAGTGGTGCAAGAAGCGAGCCAGCTCGCCATCATGCGCTCCGATGACAAGGCGCATGATGGCGAGTAGCTAGCTCTCTCCGTTTGTGGACATGTTAATCGGGGCCGGGGGTAGGGCCTGAGCACGAGGAGGGTGGAGGGGTTGAGTAGAAAGTGGGGCTATAGGAGAGGCTGGGAGGTGAGGTGGTGGGGCTGGAGTACCGCTGGCTACCTGGCTCTCCGAGCGATGGTCCATCCGGGGAGCCGGTACGATGCGTCTCTTGTGTAGGCTGGATATGTATTGTTGGCGGCAGAGGCAACCACTATAGTTGACCAGATGAGCACCCTCGCCGTTACAGCAGGTCGCAGGGGTGTCCCACTCTTTCTTGGGGCAGTCGGTAGTGGCATGCGCCATCAGGCACTTCAAGCATCGGAATGTGTGGTTACAGTTCGCCGATGCGTGGCCGAAGTTTTGACAGCGGTAGCACTGGGTGTCTACCCTGCCACCGTTCTTGTAGTTCTCCAGGCGGACGTGACAGTAGTTAATCACCATCACTTCCGTCCGAAGAGCCTCAATGTTTGTGGTATTTGGGAAGAGTACCGTATAGAGCGGGGCACCCTTTGTCTTCATCCTGAAAACCCGGAGGGGCTTGTACCCTTGGGCGGCCAGATCAGCCGTGATGTCATCTACCGGGAGCTCTGGGAGGCCCCTGATGACGGTTCGCTTGCTGCACTCCACCTCCGCGGTGAACGTGTGGAAGGATGCCTGGGTCTCTCTCAGGCCAGCCACGAGAGTTTTATGGTCCTCCAACGTTGAGCAGTTGACAGCTGCACGGTATTTGCCTCTGTAAGAGAGCATGATGCCCGCCTTTGTAAAAGATTTGGCCAGATTCATTATCTGGCCATGGGTTTTGTCCCCTAGAGTGATAATTACCGGGGGGATCTTCAAGGTATTTCTCTTTACTGGCGCTCAGAAACCAGGTGTTCCTAGTACGTCTCCGACCTCCGGTAGTGCCTCGAATCGGTTTTGGCTCGGTAGCGGTTGAGTCGGGACTGGAGTTGATTGTTTAACTCAATTGCGTGGAGTGATCCACGCACTGGAGTTGCTGGTGTTTGCAGCTACATCAGGACTCACTTTGGCGGAGAGGCCGGAATTCTTCCTCATGGGGGGGGGGCTCGTGGCTTGGCGCCCATGCTACGGCTAGTGTTTGTTCCCGAGGATTTTGGGACTTTTGTCCTAAGAACCATCATGCGTGTTTACAGTTAAAAGTTAAATACGAAAAATTAACACTTCAAACGAAATTGTTGCAGAACTGAATTTTATATAATATAATAGAAAGAGTACTCGTAATAGAAATAATTTTATATAATAGAAGGATATAGCGCGGTAACGTAATGGTAATGATGTTTAGACGACCTCGGCAACATGTGTTGAAGGGACAACATATACGAGAGCGACAGGGTCTGAAATACGAGTCGACACGGCCAATTCTGAGAAATTAGGGCACTATCCTGACTGACCCAAAACACTATCACTTCACAACGAGAATATATCGGCACGGTGTTCGATATTTATAACATGAAAGTTTTTTAAAAACAAAACGATTTTTTACCTTATTAACGTATTAGTAGATAAGTAAAATTTACACGGCTGAGTTACACTTATAAGAAACTATAGTAAAGTAAAAAATATCTAATTAATATTATGATGTTAATAGAGATACTTCAATTTAGGAGCGGAGACTAAAGGAACGCGTGTGTCTTGTGTGACATGACGAGCGACTTGGTAAATGTGATTTCGAACTTTTAGTTTTAAAGTGAACAATTGTGTTAATATAATAATAATCGACAACTTCACTTTTTCAAAGCGCTTTTTTGATCCTGGTTATTATGATTCCCGGAGTTTCCTCTTTAAGGTGCAAAATAATTCTAAAATATTATAACAATAAATATTTCCTACTTCAAAGAAGTTTCGTGAATCTGTTAATTGTGGCTTTTAAACTTGAAGCTTTAAGGTGCATAATTATTTAAAAATATTATACACGTTTACAGCTTGACTTCACTGCATCAAAACGTTTTCATCAATCAGAATATAGTGCTTTTCAGAGCACGATTATTTGAAAGCAATGCGTTTACATGTCGTTTTGTTTTTCATGTGAAAGGATGAACAATATTTATCTAAAAGCATTGTTTCGTCTGAATTTTATCATCTCATGTCACATTTCATTATCATTATAAAAAAAAATATTTATAATTAGGCTTTTTTATTTCATAATTTAATAAATTGAATATCAACTTTATAATGTATTTTCTCTTAGTTCTAATGCAACTAACTAAGTATCTTGTACTCGAATACACTGTCACTAATTTATATTGATTTAAAACTTGGGCTATTGAAAAGTTGATTATTAAACTCAGTTTTATAAAACGATATTTTACTAAGACATATTCAATTTATCTGTGGTATAATCTTTCAGATTTTGTAACACAGACAATTATTTTTCTTTACAAAACAAAAAAAAAACTATTTTAAACTTTTCGTCCATTGATCTTTTTTTTGAGAAACCTTTTTTTTATCAAAATGTTATGAACTTCATTTTTTTTCCTTTTAGTACTCCTAATAAATGCTATAAAAGTATTTGATCTATTGAGAATATGTAACACTCGTCGAAATCAAAATAAAGGTAACGATAGAGTATTATTCGTATTAAGTTCACTCTATAAGAAAATCGTTGAATACATTGAAACATTGGCACTCTTCAATAAATATTTAAACACTAAATGATACCACAAAAATATATAATTGTAGATAAAGTAATAAAATATTAATGCTATGTAAGGACTGGTGTATTAAGTTGGATGGAGAAGAGAATAGGCACATCAATTGAACGAGTAACAAAAAACTGACTAAATAAATCCAAAATACAAACGAGATGAGGTAGCATAAGAGATTTTTTCTCGATCTTCCAAAAGAAGTTGATTGGACCTAGTGATCAAAATATTCACAAAAGTTAAAATGAGTGATAAGAAAAACCAAAGGAGATGTATTATTATAGAATATTTATGGGTTAAATATAGGTGAAGAAAGTATGTTGTATTAAATTTTTGTTGTACAATGTACGGGTAACCTGGCGGACTTATCGACTTGGGGCAATTTGTTCCAACCAATCAAAAATGTGTTAATGATGCCTTTAAGTCAAACTAGATTCGAACTTTTTTTTAATGTGGGCATCAACGTTAATCGAATCCATAACCTCCGGGTTGAAAAACAGGCATCAAACCAACTACGCCACGCAGGTCGTTCAAATTTGATGCGTTTGAATTCGATAAGAATAATAAACTTATTACCGTAACTTAAAACAATACGTTCATTTAGGTTGTTTACATTTAAAACATAAAATTTATGTCGAATGACAAGTCTACCTATGAATTATTTTTGGACTTGCTTTTCAACTCTCGTTCTCTGATTTTTTTTTCAATTCTAGCATCTGCCTCTTTTTTTTAAATTTTGTAATTGACTTACTTGTTAAAAGGTCAACATCTTTACCTTGAGAGTATCTTTTTGTTAATTTTTTTACAGGTTCGATATTTGTGTTTACTGTTTACTATCAGTCAGTTAACACATATTTTCTATGCTCTTTCCACAAATAACACTATCTAGTAACGTTTTTTTTTTCTTTAAGAGAAAATTAATAATATGGACATTTAGGTGATGGATAAAATTCCGTTCAATATCACTATTAAAGCTGAAATTCAATCTTTAAGAAAAGCATTTTTAATACATAGTGAAGGTGATTTCCCAGTTTCTTAAAATACTGATGCTTTCAACAGACTTGATATTTAGAATACATTTTTGTTCTCGTACTAGAGTAAACTTTTCAAATTGAATCATCTTTTTCTGATTCTGCAAACAGTGTTCATGATAACATGTATGTTTTAAATATAACAACAGTCCCATGGAACTCTAAAGTATAAAATGGTAGAATATGATATAAAAAAAAACAATAAGTATAATTTACACAAAAATGTTATAGCGTGAACAAATATCTAGAGAAACGAATATAAAAAAATCTCACAACGTTCAAAGAATTCTAAATATAGTAGATAAAAATACTATCACATATACGAGATGTTACATTTAATAAATTGTACGATAGATGCGAAAAGAAAGATCTATGTGTGAAAGTGTCGGATCAATATATTAAAGTTGAACATCAGTAAATATCAGATATTTAATTTTTCTTAGTTGAAGTCCTCCTTACATTACGATTATACAATGAACAACTCTGCTTTTGCGAATATCGCAAATTCGTGACCTGGGGATTGTGTTTGATGCTGAGTTGTCATTTAGCTGCCGAGATAGAAAATTCTGACACTGTCTTCTCTGCCTACCCTGGTAGAGAAATGGACTGATGGTAAGTATGATATATTGAAGAAAAAAAACTCTTTTTAGGTAAACTGTCTATAAAAAAGTTATGTATTGGTTTAAATTTAGCTTTTCCGAAAATAAATTTTTCTGCTTATTTACATTTATAAAATAATGTATATTTTTAATGCATCTTAAAAATAAAAATAAGATTAATCAAGGATAGAGCACCCTTTAAGCGATATATTATACGAAAAACACTACTCTCTCCCTGACGCGATAATCAGTAACTCATTCCTAAACGATGTAATCTTGAAATAACGCAGTTCAAATTCGTTGTAGAACTTTTAAAACCGCATCTTTTGGGCTGCGAGCCTACGTAAGTGGTTGAGTTGCAGTTCTATTGGGTTGTGTCGGGGTGCAGTGAACAAGATACAGATATCCCTGGTTGTGGCCGACCTCCAATGAGAGACGGCATCTCGACAAGATGAGTAAGAACTTTTGTAATTAAACATCTCCTGTGTTTGAATGTTGGACTAGCTTGGAACTCGAAATTTCTTTTATGAAAACTGTTCAGATCTACGAGTCTATTAAAGAAATAAATGATTTCCATATTATTTGAATGTATCTTGAACAAAAAGCCCCTTCTAACGAACTTTCAGTTTGATATATCAGTTACAGTAGATGGGGCATACAATACGAATGCCCGAAATAATAGTTCTTCATAGAATTTTTAAAGCTGGCCCAAGTGGAAGAAGATTAGTAGACTGCTCCATAAGGAATTTGAAAAAGCAGGTTTAACCCGAAAGGAGAAAGGGGAAAAAAATGTTGATGATGAAGACATCCATATTCACAATATTTTTGCATAATTTTATCCTGATGAGATAAAAGTAAGTCATATAATATATTGATCTGCAATAAATTTTATGACTTTTATGAGTGCAAATTGTACAACGAGAAATAATATAGTGATTTTTATCAAGGCATATGGCATTGCTTATTTTTCCAATACTAATCAATATGCCGATTTCCAATGTAAATAAATAAAGCTATTCTATTCAAGCAAATTTAATTTTGTATCATTTCTGTGATTAAAGAGGCCAAAAAGGTATAATATTGATGAATCAATTGGTATTATATAAGATAATAAAAAAATGGTATTTGAGAATGGGAGCAAGAATGTTTGTAAAATAAACGTAAATAATAAAACATTTCCTGGAAAATTTGATTCTCCATACAAGAGGAAGACGGGTGGATGATCAACCCACACGATAAAGACAGCTGAAAAAACTGGGACTGCCCTGGGCAGAAATACTGATGATATCGGAGAACAGAGGTGAATGCGTGAAGGTTGCCTGAGTGTTGAAGCCCCAACCCGTTCAGGATGAGGTTGAAAGAAAATAATGAATGAAGCATTGGGACAAGTCGAAGATTTGGTATACCTCCTAAGCATAGTCGCATAGGATAGCCATACTATTTGTGATGTTGAAAGAAGAGATGCGAAAGGCAAAAGAGTAAATGGCTGATTATACAATTTATTTAACAGAACACGCGGAAAGAAACAAAGTTAGCTACACATAATGACATCTTAGTTCCAATATTACGAATATGAATGTGTAACTTAGACGAGGTAAAAAATGTCACGAAATTAAATTAATGATACACAAATGAGAACACTACGTAGAATTCGTGGGAAAACTAATGATACGATAAGGAATGAGAAATTAGTACCCAATGGATTGGTTCTTTCACATTTGTGTTTTCTTATTAGTTCGTCTTGAAAAGACGCGCTACTCTTAGCTTAGGTAGTTGTAAGAGTATTAGTAAAGTAATGTCACTTCCACCTTTTACTTGGCTTTTTGAGTAGCATGCTACTTTATATTAAAAATAGCTAAAATTCGGTTAATTTTACTAAGAACCTTTAACAACAATGCTAATAATTATCACATTGCACTCAGTCCCTTCTTATACCATGTACCTTTAACTAGTGAAAATTGTCCCTGAGCATAGATAGAACACGTACTCGTATATGACTTGGCGCTATGAAAATTAAAAAAGTGACTATTTTTGTTTCGTAATACGACCGCAACGTACAAATTAAATAAATAAAAACATTTATGAGATGTTTATTCTTTCCTCCCTTGAGAAGACACATTTTATACGAATTCCACTATTTTCTTTCGTATCCACATTTCAGCTAAAGATTATGAAATTGAAATAAATCAACAAATTGTATAATATACTCGTTATTAATATATTGGTCAAAAATAGGCATATTTAAAATACTTTGATTTTTTGGTATTTATGAATTAAAACAAGAATTCGATTAAAAGTGACGCTCAAGATATTAATATCGTATCACAGCTCATATATCATCACCATCACAATCAGGCAATTCCCTTATTGGGAAAGGCAGATAGGTCAGATCTCCACGCCATCCTATTCTGATATACATTTTTTGCTTCTATCACACCTTGTCATGCATATTCTCATATTATTAGAGCTTTAGACTTTTTCTTCTTTATATCCGTATTGTTTCTTTATCCCATTAGTCCCCCCCCCCCTCACTCGACGCAACGCTATCATTTCTAACGTATTATTTATTTATTCCCTGAATTTATCTAATTTTCATGACTTTCCGCAACGTCCAAGTGTCTCATACATATTCTAATGGAAAACTAATTATCTCTCAGAATATCCTTAGTTTTCCAATAAGAAATTTAAATAGGAACAAATACGGTTTAACAATTTTTTACCTCTTTGTCAAAAAATACACAAAAGCATTTTCAAACTCTCTTTCATTGAGCGAAACAGGTCTTTCACTTATTTCAAAATGTTCATGTAAATTTTCCCGTAATCGATTGAAGAATATTATTCTATAAAACTATTACCATTTTGTTAAATATAGTATATATCATATGTAGTTCTTAGACTAAACGGATTGAATACGTGTATGGTATATCTAAAAATACCATTGAACACACATTTTATAACAATTGAATAACAAGCCTAGGTTTTACCAGTCAATTTTGATTTGTCCTAATCTAGGTGACATGACATGTCCTTGGTGTTCTTATCTTTTCTCGGAAAAAAGTCTTATCTTTTTAATACATCTCCTTGAATAATTGACGACCTCTATGACCTACATACGAGTATGTTACTTAAGACGCTTAATTCGATTCCCCGTGATACAATATTTTTTAGAAAAGGTTTACTTTAATTTTCACCTGGAAGAGACTGACACGTGGAAATAAACCCGCTAGGTTGTGCTGTATACCAGTGCTCCGCAACCTTTTCTCCCCTACGACACACCAAAATTCTTCCTAGAATTCCGCGGCACACCAAAAGCTAAAATATATAGGTAATAAATTGATACACAAATTTTACAATAAATTTTGGTTTTTTATTTGAAAAGTATACATACATAAAACTATAAATGCAAATTGCAAATGCAGTATAACGCATGCGCAAGAGTTTTCAGCGACGCGCATAAGGGTCATTTTTCTTTGTCTATGACTAATTTGGTGCGGCCATGGTGTGTACAAAGCACACTACGCAGTTTTCAACAGTTGGCACCAGGCGCTGGGGGACCATTGAAAAATTATTTAGTTATAATAATTATTCTATACTACATTTTGAAAAATAGACAATATTATGAAAAATAATTTGTCATTGTGTATTAAATACATAATGAAAAATTGTAAAATGTCAAATACATTGAATTTGACCGCGGCACACCTGTATCCGGCTCACGGCACACCAGTGTGCCACGGCACACCGGTTGCGGAGCACTGCTGTATACAATAAAAGTGTGATAAAATAGTTCTCAGAAGGCTGACTAAAACGCGTCCTTTTTTAATAATAATTTAGGATATCGAAAGACTATCCTACGGGGACAGGACAAAAATGTGCTTGAAGTGGTAGATAGGTCGAAATTGAAAACCATGGGAGAGATCTGTTTTGTGGGAAACTGGGAGAGGTTGACAATGAATAGAAATTAAATAAGATACTCTTTTCAAACTGGTCACAATCATGAACATATTTAGTATTATTAACAATTTCTATACATTAGATCATTCTTGGAAACATAATAAAATTAAGAGCAAGTAGTTACCTGAACATTTGATCGAATGATTAAATTTAGACCTTAGTGTTACATACATATATACACACATACCATCATGCCATTTCCCTGTCTAGGTAAACAGAAAAGTGAGAGCACCAAACTTGCATATCTCGATACACACACTTCGCCTCTTCTACATCCACACAAATATCATTCACTTGATCCAATCATACTTTCCTTTGTCTTACTTTACCACGCTTTCCACTCATATGTGCACTGTTTATTGCTTTGTTGGATTTCTTCATGTCCAAACCATCTCAGAGTATTCTTTCTCATTTTACTTGATACATCAGCAGTTGGTTCATATTCATCCCTAATCACGTCATATATTGTCCCCTAACGTATTATTCTTAGTGCACGTATTTCTACAGCATTTATTCGGTTCTAGTCGGTCTCATTATCTGACGAGGTTGCTTAAGAAAGTTCCTAATCATGGTCGCATAAACATAGGGAAAGTTTCTAATCAAATGGACGCAGCCACCATCTTCCTATTATTATACTTACTTTTGTATTTTTTATTTTTAATCTGTCAAAAATTGTTGGTTCGAATCCCGAGCTAGAACGCCCTTGTAGAGTCTGCCATCTTAGTGCCGTTATATAAACTTGTGTGTACGTTTTTGCACTTCAGCAACAACTAACATAATATTGATCAACCCTAAAGTTTCAATGACAAGAATATCAATCTTTCAAAACGATCGGAAGGCTTAGTCGGCAGTTTTTCGTTAAGCCAAGTTTTAGAAGAATTTGTGGTTTGTCGGTGTATGACAGAATGAAAACTGTAATTATTAAGGATGAATCTGACATTAAAACGATGGTAAAAAAGAGCACGTTGAACGGATGAGTGACAAAAGCCGACAAAAATTTATAACAGTACCAAGTATGAGTGGAAGTCGTGCGAGAAGATGACAGAGAAAGTTTGGGTGGTTTCACTCGCAAACATCAATGTTGGTGCTAGCACACAGCTATTTACCATCATTTTGCAGGTATTGATATTTCTTGGTTTAAATATGACTTAACTCATTGATTAGACATGACTGAGTAACTCTTTTAATATTTCAGGTCTCAATAAAATAATGTGACCACTTCTTTTTATTGAATCGTAAATGGAAGTACTCCGGGATCAAATATATCGTACTATTTGATAGGGTTTGGCTTGAAATATATCAGAAGTAAACATTAGGGAAATAGTTCAAGAAATAGAATTATCAGACTTCCAGTCAAGATCTTAGAGTGAGAAAATGCAAGAAAAGGACCCTCCTGAAATCAACAACTTTAGTTATTTTTAAATAAATCTATACAATTGGTTACTGATGACTTAATTAAAAAAGATTTTTTTAATATATCTATTAAATTAGGTACCTACTGATGACTAACCAAACATATTTTGTTGGGAGCTATACGATTTATTAATACTAAGAAAAACATACAATACTTACTTTTACTGTACTTATACAAAATCACTCTTGTTTGACGAATCTTATATTGTTATTGTACTTACAGTTAAAAAAATTAAATTTAAAAGCCAACTTTTAACTGAAAATATCATATCCGTTTCAATATTATCCATTTCAAATTGAATAAACCGCGTAAAAGTGATTCGCTTAAATGGAGCATTTGCTATATTTATTTAAGATAAGTACAGGCAATACATCTGAAAATACTTTTTTTGTATTTACACGTGCATAAGTCGATAACTAAAGTGAGATTTTATTTATTTATAAGATTATTTTTTTGCTTGAATATCTCAGTTGTATAGATTATTTGAGAAACTAGAATGAAAACACCTGTTTTATCTGAACCATAGGGATTTTTTTTAATTTTACATATGCTTTTATTTAGACCAGAAATAATGCATCCCAAAATCGGTCCTAGTTATTTTGCTCTGCGCGACATAGCTAGTAGCGTTTGACAACTTAATTAAAAAAATAAAAAAAAAATAAAAATATATATATATATATATATATATATATATATATATATATATATATATATATATATATATATATATATATATATATATATATATATATATATATATATATATATATATATATATATATATATATATATATATATATATATATATATATATATATATATATATATATATATATATATATATATATATATATATATATATATATATATATATATATATATATATATATATATATATATATATATATATATATATATATATATATATATATATATATATATATATATATATATATATATATATATATATATATATATATATATATATATATATATATATATATATATATATATATATATATATATATATATATATATATATATATATATATATATATATATATATATATATATATATATATATATATATATATATATATATATATATATATATATATATATATATATATATATATATATATATATATATATATATATATATATATATATATATATATATATATATATATATATATATATATATATATATATATATATATATATATATATATATATATATATATATATATATATATATATATATATATATATATATATATATATATATATATATATATATATATATATATATATATATATATATATATATATATATATATATATATATATATATATATATATATATATATATATATATATATATATATATATATATATATATATATATATATATATATATATATATATATATATATATATATATATATATATATATATATATATATATATATATATATATATATATATATATATATATATATATATATATATATATATATATATATATATATATATATATATATATATATATATATATATATATATATATATATATATATATATATATATATATATATATATATATATATATATATATATATATATTTATAAATTTATTAACATAGACTCATGTTGGACGTTTTTATCCATCAATACTGTCTTCTCGCCTCTGAAGCGAAAAATAAAGTTTATTCGGATTTAAAATACTTAATTATCCGACAAAACATGTGGTATTAGATGTCTATATTATGTTATGATATAAATAATTTGTTATTTTACTTGTTACCTTTTTAGCAAAATATTTTTGTGTTTCAATAATTCTAACAAACTCTTTTATATATTTCACCATTAATATTCATATAATCCTCGTGTGCTATGTAATATTCGGCGTCTCTCTGTTGTTCATAAGATACCTAAGGATTGGGAAGCTAGGGAGGGCGTATCTCAAGTGATAACAGAGATAATTTTATGATCTTGAACCAAAATACCATCCATGACTTGTATCGTTTCTGTTCACTCCGATCGTGTTTTAATATAAATCCAAAGAAAACCCTTTTCCCCTAACTATATAAAAGTACAGAAAGATAACCCATATTTTGATAAAAGAATTTGGAAGGAATGTACCAGAAAATTGTATTATATTAAGCATATCAATATTTTATATACAAAATTGAAGTAATCTTCATGGCATATTCTAACATTTGTTTACAAAACTGTTTATTGGAGAACACATATATAAATGTGTGTGTTTTTTTAAATAAAAAAGTCTTTAGCAATATAGGAAAGTTTTGTTAGTAAAGTATTTTAAAGTTTATAATGTAATAAATGTATTATATAAAGTAAAATGCAAAAAACCACCATGAGTTTGGTCTGGTATATAGAACGAGTGGGGAAATATTTAAAAAACAAACAACAGTGGGACTCTCGTAATCATACCCTGACAGTAAAACGGCAAGATAATTTGTGTTTATATATGGAAGATTAAAAAAGAAATGGATAATAAACTCATAATTATGCTCCAATTAAAATTGGTTCATGAATTTACTAAAATGCATATTTTGAAAATACGGTGAATTTTCATATTGGTATCTTGGCCGGCCATGAATGAATTATCAAAATTAAAAAAAAAACGTATTCGAGTCATGAAGAGTGTAAAATAAGTTAAATGAAACTAAGAAAAACATGACGCGAATAAATTAATCACATTTCGAAAAAGAAAAGAGTGAAAAACATTTAAAATATTAGAGTTTCGAGTTATTTAGAAAAACCTGACGCGAGCAAATGAATCACATTTTGAAATAAAAAAGAGTGAAAAATATTTAAAATAGGAGAATTCATTTAGAAAAACGTAACGCGAACAAATGAATCGCATTTTGAAAGAGAAAAGAGTGAAAGCCTTTAAAATATGAGAGTTAATATATGACATATTCAATATGTATAGACGTGGCAGAAAAAAAGATGTGTGCCAGGATAGAATGAAGTGAAGATTTGTTCTTTTTACGTACTCCAATAGGGGGCATGGCGAAATGGCTATGATGATGTTGAACATTAAAACTTGTACCCAATCCACGGACTCAACCCTGAATTGGTTGTCATAATATTGATAATTTCCAGCTGTAACCTTGATCAAACATATGATTTATCTTGAACACACCGATCATCGGTGTTTATCAAGAATGTATTAAGATTTCGAATTTATGCTTACATTTACATTTACACATGATAATTTTCATTGTTAAAAACATAAACGCATCAAAAGATCATTGAAAAAATAACAAAATCATTCGTGTGATAGCAATCCATTTTCTCATGAATTTTCAACCATTATTTAGGCTAAACAGGAAGCTCTCACTGCGCTTCTTCACATACGAGTATAAGCGTTAAAGATAATAATAAAATATGAGTTCATTCATTCTACTAAAGATGATTCGTTCGCTCAATATAAATTTACAGATTGAGAACATTGAAAGAAAACCCGAAGTTATGATGATCTTTGAACTCTTGATGTTGAAGATTAATATTCATTATTTAACAGTAATAGAGTTTACTACGTCAGCATACTGGACACTTAATTGTCAGGAGAAGCTTATTCAGTAGAATGTTGACAAAACTTGTCCAAAGGAAGGTCGGGGGGGGGGGGGGGTTGTGTTTTTGTTTTTTATTTAATCGTTTTTGGCATAGTTATTACAAATTTAAATAAACTGCTCAATTCGCAGATTACTTCGTTCCTTAGTTAGAAAACCTGGATTTTCAATACATTTTATATTTTGGTCCGAATAATTGGTATAATTTCAATTTCTAACAGCATATTTGTTTTCTAGCAACGTTACAAAGAATACACATAAGTTTTCCGCGAATGAATACCGGACTATGGAGCACACTCTTAGAAAGGTTGGAGCAGAGTATTTTCCTGAACAAAGTCGTATAAAATATCATAACACCATTTTCGGAACTTTGTCTAACACTCGAACCTTAATTACTACACTTGACAAAGATAACGAAATTAGATTTCATGTATAATGGAAGGTGAACGGACTGATTTAATATAATAAACATATAATCATAATATCAATCCATTACCCTCAATAAAGTTACCCGGAATGATAAAAAATACATTATATTATGTCATAGAAACACGAGCAAAATATAAATTTCTTGGAAATATCCTTACAAAAAGATCATGTGTTAGGTATATAGTACTTCTGTTTTTATAGTTGGAAATAAGATTACAAAATTGCGAATAATATTTTTTTCATATTATTACGATTTCGGATTATAACTTTTCATATGATACATTTGGCACACAGTGTTTTTAACATTATGAAAGAAAAGTCGCCAAACACTTGTCCATGTCACCATATAGTTAATAAATAATTTACAAAGGGCATTTATTCATTTGTTTATCAATTATTATTTTTGTTTTGTTAATCAATTAAGTAAACTAATTGTAGGCCAAAATACTTTTAGAAGTCTTTTAAATAGTAAAATCATTAACAGAGTCAATATATTGTAGAATAGAAAGCAATATATTCAAAAACATACAATGAGAAACATTTAAAAAACTGATGAATTACATGTCAAATAATTATTGAGTCTAAATTATGTATTAAATTAAATCACGTGAGTTTTTTTTAAATTTTATCTACAAATTAATGTTATATAAGACATTTTATGATATAGTTATAGTTAAAATATTGATGTTTGAAAACCGAAAACTATATGAAAAATCTTTTTTTGAGACAATTGTGCTCGAAATGTAAAGTTTTGTAAAGTTTTGATTTTCACCGTGTATTTATATTTGACCAATTCATGCAAAACTTTTTGAAGGTAATGAAATGTATAATATTGATATAATTGATGTCATTTATTAACAAATAGAATTATGCGCTTTTTAATAACAACCGAACTTATTGGACTTAATTTATTATTGAATTGAAAAGAGAACATATTTCTATACATCAAAACATAATTCACCGAAAATTTCAAAATGCTAATTTATTTATTAGTATTGACAGTTTTTGTATCGTAATTTTCAAAATCATTCACTTACCCAAAGGTCCACCAAATATCAAAGCACATGATGTTCAGCCAAGAAAAGGCAGCCAAGAAACTGTAGTAAATTGTGTAGCCTGAAATAGAAAAGATGGAAAATGTTTAGAAGATAAATCTTTATTTAAATTTTAAAAATTAATTGTGTATTAAAAATATTCTTGACCATTTTTTTAAAGAAAGGCTCCGTAAGGCACTATATTTTTTATTGGTGGACAAAAACACTTTTACTCTTTTTATCGTGCATAAAATGTTTTATATTAGGAGAATATTTTAATACGATTTCAATAATTGAGGGCTAGAAAATGCAACAAATTATTTTGCTAAATATGGTCGTTTATTTTTCTTAATTGAATGATGATTTAAGTGTTGTTTTACACAAATTTTATATAAACCGTCTAAGGATAAAAGGTGGACCCCCAACATCAACTTTAGTACAAAAGCATACAGTGATGTACGAGTATGTTTAAAAAAAACTATCTCGCTGTACGAATTTTCAAACATGATAACTTAATATTACATAACTGCTTTAGTATGTGTAGATAAACTAATTTTATTCAAGAACAACGGATTCAAAAATTATACAGATAAAATTTATCATTTCCAACCATCAATCAATCCTGGTACTCGTTCTAAAATGCTCAACTTTATAAAAATATGTAACTTGTACGTTGTACCATTATTAATATTTTTTTGACTTACGTGAACCTCCAAATTATCAATCTGCTAAATTGCGATTTATCAGTTATTGCGAATCGGTTAAAACAAGTTCTGTTTGAAAAATTTCGGTGAACCATACATTAATTCTACACCTATTTTGCTCCAACTGCTAGATGACAACTTAAATACATTTTATTACTATTTACCTAATACTTTGCAATAGTGCCTCGCAACTGTCGAAGACTGAGCTCTGGACAAACAGCTGTAAGCCACCAGCATAGCAGCCAGTTGGCACATGAGGGTACGTCCATGCAGATTCTGAAGTGCTGGCAGGAGGATATAGACGAGCAGAGTAGCCGCAAGAAATACAGCCGATATCGCCAGACACTGAAAAATAGATAATATTAGGTCCCCACATACGAAACCGGCGTTTTGCCGTACTGGCAACTTTGATCTCAAATATCTTCTCTTTGGTTAGGAATTTCAAATTCAAATTTATACAGCTATTTACTCAAGTATTTGTGTTTCGAAAATTATAATTCATTTGTTTTTTCCTCAATTGTTTTTTTTCTTTGCGTCACTCAGTTTACAAAATGGAAAACTTGAAATATCGCGAGTTTACGAGTACGAGTTCCACCGTGGCACCAGTGCTGCAGAAACGGCTCGAAGGATTAATGATGTGTATGGCGACGGTGCCGCAAAAGAAAACACAGTGCGTTTTTGGTTCCAACGTTTTCGTTCTGGAAATTTCAACCTGCAGAACAAACCCCGTGGAGAAAGTTGGTAATGAAGAATTGAAGGCTATTGTGAAAGCGGATCCATCGCAAACCACGTCCGAGTTAGCTGCAGGCTGCGGTGTTAGTGATAAAACTGTTTTAATCCACTTGAAGCAAATTGGGAAGGGGAAAAAGCTTGAAAGGTGGGTACCTCACGAATTGAGTGAAGCAAATCAACAAACGCGCGTTGACTGCTGCGTTGCATTACTCAACCGGCACAATAATGAAGGGATTTTGAATCGAATCATTACCTGTGATAAAAAGTGGATCCTGTATGATAATCGGAAGCGCTCATCGCAATGGCTGAACCCTGCCGAACCAGCCAAACCATGCCCCAAGCGAAAATTGACTCCAAAAAAGTTACTTGTGAGCGTTTGGTGGACTAGTGCTGGTGTCGTTCACTACAGCTTTCTTAAATCTGGCCAGACGATTACGGCAGATGTCTATTGTCAGCAACTGCAAACCATGATGGAAAAGCTAGCTGCTAAACAACCGAGGCTGGTTAATCGCTCTAGGCCACTGCTGCTTCATGATAACGCTAGACCACACACTGCACAACAGACGGCTACCAAATTAGAAGAGCTTCAATTGGAATGTCTAAGACATCCACCGTACTCTCCGGACCTTGCCCCAACAGATTACTATTTTTTTCGAAATTTGGATAACTTCTTGCAAGGGAAAAAATTCAACTCCGATGGGGCAGTCCAAACCGACTTCAAAGATTTTATTGATTCCCGTCCGAATGGTTTTTTTAGTAAAGGGATCGATGAACTACCTATGAGATGGCAAAAGTGCATAGATAGCAATGGTACATACTTTGATTAAATAAATATATTATATTAAAAAAAAATCAACTTTATGTTCCTCCCAAACAAAACGCCAATTTCACATGTAAGGACCCAATATAATAACGGCTTATGTTTTTTAGGTTATAAAAACCTCGTCTTCGATGTATATCCTAAAACAATATTAAAAAATCATGCTCAGTTTTGCGTTTAATCATAATTACCTGTAATAAATACGAGGTGATGTCTGAATTAAAATTAATAAAATACAATAAAAAATAAAATCGTAGTATTGAAAGTAAGATCCGTTAATTGCACAAGTAAACCTGTTTATATATAGCCTGCTTTCAACCTACAAGGAAATAATGTCGCCAAGTACATATTTAAAAAAATCCTTCGTAGAGTTTCACTTATTTTTGTTATTTTTTTCTTGATAAGATCTGTTTTGATTGTGAGAGAAAAGTGTGTATTAGAAGTTGTGCATTTAAAAAAAATTAATTTAAATAAAACAGTCAAAATGCCACAAACAGGATGGGAATTATAATTATCTAATAAGAGTAATATAATGAGATTTCTTAATTTTTTTTTGGTATTCATGCTTATTGATCATGTATATTTTTTATGCCAACCTTAAATGTCCTAGATTCTATAAAGTATAAAGTTTAACTAGGATAGATGACATGTGCCGAGAATGATAAACTTAACAAATAATTTTCCGCATGACCAACTTTCGGAATTTATGCAAAAATATAACAATTTTAATAATTTAATAATTGAAACGAACAATTTTAATAATGGTATAAAAATTCGAGCTAAACTTTTAAGACAATTGTTTGATTGAACACAGTTTTTTTTTCAAATGTATAGTTAACATTGAGATAGTTCATATAAACTTGGCCAATATTTACGTAGACACAAACCGCTTCTTTGAAGTTCCCCATACATTTACACAGCTATGCAAAATTAATCCCTATGTAAATACCAAGCATTTCATTATGACATGGATTATCATAGCTTACAAAAAACTACAACATTTAGAGGCATCAACTGTATTATAAAAATTAATCCACGAATTAATTTAAAAAAATATGGAATTGAAACATGAATAAGCTACGCGTGAATTAATTAATTCACTTTGAGTGACATTTATTTTGAGGGCGGTTAAAATACATATATATTAATCTAGGCGTTAGTTAAGAAATTAATATTTAAAATGACCATTACTTTTAAATATTATTTTTCTATAAAATAAACAGACGTTTATCAATTTGGATGAAAATCTAATGAAACGGTAAATCCAATAATTTATAATAATAATGTAAACAAAGTATACAGCACCGTTTGGAGAGCAGACTTTCCTCAACAGCACTGTCGAACTCGGGATTGAACCAAATATTATTGACAAATTATAAAATTGTACAAAAAACATTTTAAGTGGAAGGATGTGAAGGTGGTGGCTGCGGCCATTGGATTACAAAAACATACTTGGTAAGAAAACCACAGCAAATCATTAAGAAATTTGAATACAAAGCGATAAAGTTTGACATCAATCCATTCAAAACAGTTTAGTTAATGTAGGCTTTTAAAAAGCGCCATACGTGGTAGTCATAAATATTGTCATATTAATCATATGACAATATTTCTAACTATTACGAGTGTACCAAGTGTATCATATATCAGACAAACCGCTACATTGAAAACTACTACGAGTGTACCAAGTGTATCATATATCAGACAAGCCGCTACATTGAAAACTACTACGAGTGTACCAAGTGTATCATATATCAGACAAGCCGCTACATTGAAAACTACTACGAGTGTACCAAGTGTATCATATATCAGACAAGCCGCTACATTGGAAACTACTACGAGTGTACCAAGTGTATCATATATCAGACAAGTCGCTACATTGGAAACAGACTAGAATTTAGAAATTTGCGAATTAGGCAGACTATCTATAATTACAATTATCCAAGCGTAATAAAACAGATGATTTAATAAGAGGTTTAATAACACTTGTTGGAAGACATCGATGTGCAAATTTTAAATCACTTAGATTGTAAAGGCCGAAGAATCTGTATAACTATTTGTCGATCGAAAGACAGTAAACTATCAAGAAATATATTAAAGAATTTGATGCTATCTTTTGGAAAAATATGTACATCCATGGCTAATACAATACCGCATCCTCAACAAAAATATGTACATCCATGGCTAATACAATACCGCATCCTCAACAAAAATATGTACATCCATGGCTAATACAATACCGCATCCTCAACAAAAATATGTACATCCATGGCTAATACAATACCGCATCCTCAACAAAAATATGTACATTCATGGCTAATACAATACCGCATCCTCAACAAAAATATGTACATCCATGGCTAATACAATACCGCATCCTCAACAAAAATATGTACATCCATGGCTAATACAATACCGCATCCTCAACAAAAATATGTACATCCATGGCTAATACAATACCGCATCCTCAACAAAAAGATTTATCATATTACTTATATAACATAGAAATAAGCTGAAGTAAAGAGAGTATTTTGATGTTTTTGACTTGAACAGCAAATATTTGCAGCTTACTTGTTTTTTTCTATTGTTATTTGGTTATTTATGAGCACAATTTTTACTATTCTCAAATCATAATTAACAAATCATTTGGTATCTAGTTAAAGTTCGACTTCATAATATTAAATCCTGGACTACCAAGCTTAATATACAGGACGAATTTTTAAGTAAAAAAATTGTTTATCATTAAAATATTCAATAGGTGGTATACTATTAGGTAGGTGCTTAATTAACGATCGATTTACCGGTGCCCTTCGAATCGGTATTTTGTTTAATTTTTTTACTAATATATTTCTTACTATTTAGCCTAATCATCATATTCATCAATTGTTTCCACGTATTTCAAGCTTGTGTTGCCAGATTTGAAACGATTGCACATTTTCGAACTTGACTTTCATCGTTCGTTCCTTCACCAAAGACTTCGTGGAGATTGCGAAATGATTGTGGTGCAGTTCATCCCTTTTCGAAGTGATAAAGCATGATATGACGAATGTAAAGGTGACTATTAATATACATTTTAACCATGTAAATAGTAGGGAAAATATTAGATAAAAAATAAATAAAACGATAGATTCGGACGGCTCCTGTAAAACGGTCGTTAATTACACACCAACCTTATATTTTAAATCGACAAACAAATGGTAGATAAAACAAAGATACTTACAATACTAAATGCTCGTAACTTGTGAGTATCCTTTTGTGTAGCTGTATTCAATGGAAAACAGTTAAATGCGTAGAAGCCTGACTTGAAGAAAGAAGGGCAGGACGAAATGAGAGATTCGAAACAATACTCTTTTTGTTGTGGTTGTGGTAAGTAAGGAATTACAAGGTTTCCAGTGTGGTAATCTAAATAATATTTGTCTTTTTTGTTTCTTCCCGGATTAAGCATATATTTTCCAGCAGGGCAAGATGGTGTGTAACGAATCCCAACATTTTCTGAAAAAACAAATGTTTCTATTACAAATCAAAATCGCAAGACATAAGTGTAAATTTCTTGGAAAGGTTCTGACGCCACGTATGCTTATTGATATTTTATTTATTTGAATTGTCAAAGATAACAAACCACCAGGTGATCATATCAACTATTTTTCACAAAAATAAACACCAACATTCAAGTTCTTGCTTCACCGTATAAACTAATGTGTCTTGTGAAAAAACATACTTAAACATAATTATATAGATTTTTATATTTATTCTTGATTAACATTAAAAATATATTTTTCATATTGTCAATTCCATTTAATAAAACATTCATATAATTGGAAAGAAATTTTAATAGTTTTAATAAATTCGATAAAAATAAGAATAGAAAGGTAATGCCAGAAAAAGGAATGGTTCGATCGAAGTGGAAGGAATATTTCAAAAGACTGTACGAGAACGGTGATAGTAATAAAAATACTGATGAGTCTGGTATAGTTGAGAATGACGAGCGTTTTGAAAAAAAAAATATAGGTAGATAAGTCTAGAAGAACGAACGGCTAATAAGTAACTTGTTCGAGAGATACGAAAAGAAAGATCTTAGATTCAATTATACGAAATTCAAAGTTAAGGAATAGTGATATTTAAATTAAACAATTCTGATAATTAGATAGTATTTTCTCAGATGATGGAAGAGTTACGATAGATATCGAAAGAGAGAAACATATACGAAATATATTGAACGTGATAGGAAACAAAGTAAATTGGGTACCAAAAATATGCACTCGAACCGGATACTATCAAATTCAGCTAAGATTGTCATCATAGTTGATTTTAGTCTAGTACTATCTCCTATCCTATTATCTCCGATTTAGTCCACGATAGTAATCAAGTACCGACTGATGCATGAAAGTGAAACGTTGACGTGAAAAAAACTTATAAAATCCGAATAAATGGTGTTGAAATGCGTGCACATGAGGTGATGATACATGACAGAAAACGGAGTTAAGTGATTAGGGATTAATGTAAACTCAATACTGGTGTATTAAGTAAGATTTAGAAGAACACTGAAATGGTTTAGGTATTTAGAAAGAGTGAAAAAAGAAAGTCTAATAAAACAAATATGCAGTGCAATGAGTGGAAAGCGTGGCAGTGATAGAAAAAGGCAATTATGGTTGAATCAAGGGAATGATATTTTGAAAAAAAAAGAAAATGTAAAAAAAACTCAGAGAAGTCTTAAGAGTTGTATTGATGTTGTCGCGGCCACACATGTGTGTCACAACAGGTCATCTCTGTATGTATGTAAATAAATTATGATTTAATACATTTTCCTGATAGTATGAACATTAAAAAAATGTTAATGGAGTGAATTCATCATTGAAATAATTACTCGATTTTATTGCAAATGTCAAATGACCGTACTTATTTTTTTGTGTTTGAAATATCAATCCAGTAAAATATGCATGATTTGATAGTTATTTCACTTTTTTACTGTAAGGATACGGTGTGATACTTTATCTATATAATATATTTGTCTTAAGACAAGTTTGGAGATCAATGTGTTCTGCCTATTCTGCAAGACATACGGCGGGATAATACATACGCGTGTATAATTTAAATGGAACAAGTAGTTTAAAAACATTAAGATGAATAATACTTCTAACTAGCAATGTGATGATTGCGTAGAAATAAGCACAATACTCGTTTGAATGCACATATGTTACATAAAAGAAAGTTAATGTACCAGTGTAAGCTTTAAAGATTTATAAATTAATGCAAACTAACCAGAAACAGATGTAAGCACACGTTCTACTTCTGCTGATAAAATAAATTTAATTCAAAGATAAAACATTTTTTTAATAGAATATTATTTTTGTCACCGAAAGCACAGAATTCGAACTACCGGTTCAATTTGCAACAACAATACTCGAGCATGTTTCAATATAACACTTCATGTTTTATTAAGTATACTATATATAGTCAACAGGTGATATCTCTAGAAATATAGAATATTCTTCAATTAACCGAGATGAAAGCATTTTAAATTTATCGAAGAAATAACAGTCGAGATTCTGCGGCAATGAAATAAAAAAAACTGCTAGAGACTGAAAATATCTTAAAAATGATCAATACTTAAAATCAAGTTATAGAACTATTTTGATATGAAATGAAATGAAAGAATGAAAGCTACCCGTATGACAGGCGACCATAAAGCAGAAATGCAAAGTGTCTGATAAGTTTCTTTCTGTACATGTTGAAAAAATTCAACACGAAAAACATATTCGAGCTATGAATTTTCCGCTATTTGAGTTTTTGTCAACTTGGTCCAGACACGTTTCATACATACATACATGCATACATACATACATAAATGCATACATACATACATACATGCATACATACATGCATACATACATACATAGATACATACATACATACATACATACATACAAACATACATGCATACATGCATACATGCATACAAGCATACATACATACATACATACATACCATATATGCATACATACAAATATAGATACATACATGCTTACATACAAACAAGCATAGATACATACATACATCCCCACATACATACATACATGCATGCATACACACATACATACATACCATACATACATACATGCATGCATGTATGCATACATATATGCATGCATACAAACATACATACATACATACACACACACATACATATATACATGCTTACATACAAGCATACATACATACATATATACATGCATACACACATACACACATATATACATGCATGCATGCATGCATACATACATACATTCATAGCTACATACATACAGTCATACATACATACAGATTTGCATGCATGCATACATACATACATACAAACATACATACGTACGAACATACATACGCACATACATATATACGTACATACATACATACGTACATACATATAGACATACATACGTACATATGTACGTACATATGATTTATACATACATTCGTACGTACATACATACATACATACGCACATACATACATACATAAATACACAGACATGCATGCATACATACAGACATGCATGCATGCATACATACATACATAAATACATACATACATAAATACATACATACAGATATGCATGCATATATACATACATACATACATCCATACATACATACACACACATACATACATACATACATAGGTCTGTACCTTGAAACCGGAACATTTTTTTAGAAAATACACATTTATTGTATGAAAATGGTAAAAAATATTTTATTCCAAGTATTGCCCATCGCTAGCTATACATTTTTCCCATCTCTCTGACAATTTGTAGATGCCAGCCACGCCAAAAAAACTGTTGCTCTTTTGAGGCAAACCAATCACCGAACCATTTTTGTAAGAAGTGAAGCGCTGCTCAGCAAGTGCGTGTCCCATTGATGCAAATAAGTAGTAATTGGATGGAGCCATGTCTGGTAAGTAAGCCGCACGCGAAAGTATTTACGAACTAAACGACTCAATCGTTTCCTTGACCGGTTTTACTGTGTGCGATGGTGCATTATCATGAAGCAAAATCACTTTGTGTTGCCTCTTTTGATATTCTGGTCGTTTTTCACGCAATGCTTGGTTCAAATCCATCACTTGTTGTCGGTAACGTTCAGTATTAATGGTTTTGCCAGGTTTTAGCAGCTCATAATAGATAACACCCTTCTGATCCCACCAAACACAGAGCATTGTCTTCCGTCCATAGCGATTTGGCCTTGCAGTCGATGTCGCTGGTTTGCTTGGAGTTACCCATGATATTTTACACTTAGGATTCTCGAAATATATTCATTTTTCATCGCCAGTCACAATTTGATGGAGAAATGATTTTCTTTTGTACCAAAAATGGCAATCAGCATTTCGCAAGTGGTTTTTCGGTTTTCCTGCTGTCTTTCACTCAGTTCATGTGGAACCCATTTTCCCACCTTCTGGATCTTTCCCATGGCTTTCAAACGTATGAAGATAGTTTCTCGTGTCACATATAATTGATCCACGAGCTATTGTTGCGTTTGAGCGTCATCTTCATCCAACAATGCTTGCGATTCGGCGTCTTGAAACTTTCTCGGTGGTCTTCCACGTTCTTCGTTTCTCAAAATCGTCACTTTTAATTTTTTTAAACCACTCAAAGCACTGTGATTTACCAAAAGCATACTTACCGAAAGCTTTGAAAAGCATTCAATGCGATTCTGTAGCAGTTTTCTTCAAATGGTAACATAAAATCAATGCTGTCTGCAAATCCTAGTTTTCAGACACAAAAACAGACGTGTTCAACGCTATGAAAACATATGTAGTTGTATTAAACTTGTATTGTTGTGAGTTAAGTCTTTGACAAATGTAAACACAAAAATAAGGCACCAATGACGTGGTTTGACAGCCACTACGTTGATAACTAGAGCCATCTAAGCGCGAATTCCGGTTTCATATTTACAGACCTGATATATACATACATATGATAATACATACATAAATACATACATACATACAGATATGCATGCATGCATGCATGCATACATACATACATATATACATACTTACATACATACATGCGCACGTCCATACATACATACGTACATACGTACATACATACATACATACATACATACCATACACTTCCGGAATTTTTTTACTCTTAGACCAATTAACATCTGAATGTATGTTTTTCTGTAACTTATTCTCTGTTTATCATAACTATTAAGCAACGAAAAATAGTGCTATAAAAAAACTTTGCCTAACAAAAGGCTGTAGCATATTAAACCGGCCAAGAGTCTTGGAACTTTGATTTCCTTGCTATCAGAACTTTGGGTTTGATATGTCAACTCTGTGTTTGCTAATCAAACCCAAAGTTTAAACACAAGGATCCAATATACGTATATGCGTCATCCATCTGCAAAATGACTAAGAATTATACTCGATCACAAAGGATTGCCTATCGTATCAGTACTTTAGCGTTCCAAAAGAAAAATGCCATTTTGAATAGCTTGTTCTTCCCAGTGCCATGTCAGGTCCCCCCAACGTTGACTATCACCTGAGAGTAGACATCTTTGTCCCCGGCAGCCCGAAAAAGATCTCTAACGCCGTTTATGCCAGTCCAATCACATATATTGCGGAGCTTGGAGATTTGCCTCCTGCCAACACCTCTACGGCCTTCTATTTTGCCTTGGATGATCAGGTGCAGTATTTTGTACTTTGCTCCTCTAAGTACATGACCCAAGTAGGACACCTATCGGATTTTAATATAAGTCAGGAACTCTCTATCAACTTTGGCTCTTTGAAGAACCCTTGTGTTGCTCACCATATCCGTCCAGGGTATCCGTAGTATTCTCCGGTGCATCCACATTTCGAATGCTTCCAGTCGGTTCATACTACCAACTTTGAGGGTCCATGATTCTACTCCATGCAATAACACTGACCAAACGTAGCATTTGACTAACCGTTGTCGAAGTTTCAAGTTTAGACTATCATCGCAGAATACGCTTCTCATTTTATTAAAAGCCGCACGAGATTATTTAATTCTGCACTTGACTTCGATTTCTGGGTCGAGGTCTTCCACTAGGATACTTCCGAGGTATTTAAATGTTTTCACTCTCTCTATATTAGCACCGTTCAATGTAAGACGTGCTCCTGCGTTATCCTGCCCGCCACTTAGTTTTACTCAAGTTCATGTTCAGCCCCAGCCTCACACCGGCTTCATTAATTCTATCTATAAGCGTTTGAAGGTCGTCAATATTGTCTGCCATAACAACCGTATCATCTGCGTACCTGATGTTATTGACCCATACACCATTCACTTTGACCCCCAGATTCAAGTTATATAGTGCTTCCTTGAAAACTATATCAGAGTACAGATTGAATAACATAGATGACAAAATACAACCTTGTCGGACTCCACGTTGAATTGGTATGCCTTTCGATTTGTTATTTTCCAATTTAATGACGGCTTCTTGGTTCCAGTACAGGTTTCTAATAATATTTATATCCTTATCATCTATACACCGTGAATGAAATTTGGATAGCTAAAGAACTTAATATATTATTTACTCGTATAGTTAAATCATTAACATTGTGGAGGTTTAAATACATTGTAATTTGTTTTATCACGTAATTTGTTTGGTAAAACAAATTACAATGAACTTAATTAAGTTCAAATAATAAATGTTTTTTTTTAATATCACGATACGCAAAGTTTACTCTTCATATTAATTAACTGATTTACAAACTAATCACATTTTTTTACTTTTGCTACGAATACTTTATAAATGCATTCATCCAAACATCGGTTTACAAAAAAAAAATCGTAGATTTTTCAAATTCATTACAGATAAGAAAAAAACCTTACTTGCATTGCTTTGTTTCGCAAAAAAAAAATGATATGGTAAAAAAGTATCAAAATAAGAAATTTATATTTTTACTTCATTGTGGTACTGTTTGAAATTTATTACATATAATTAATTACGAGTTATTTTAGGTGATAGAAAGGAATTTTCCGTTGGTTTTTACCTCTTCAGGCTAAATTATTTACGATAAATGAAACTACTGTTACATTTGGACCCAGTAATAAGATCGTAATTTAGACGATTATTTCAAATACATAAATTTCAATTGAAATTTATTGATAACAGCTTATTTTTCGTTATCTCAGTCATACTTAACCTCAATATCCGGCAATTGCGTAAAATTTCACTTAGATTTTTAAGTTGCAAATTTAAAAAAGCATTTTTTAGAAGTAAAGGGAATGGTTAAATATATTAGTTTATTTTAATTTTATCAATGCCTCATATTCTCTTTTTCATAATGTTAGTTGTTAAATATCTAAATAATTATATAAATTAGAGTG
The DNA here is from genome assembly GCA_949825065.1 of Odontocerum albicorne. Lineage (NCBI taxonomy): Eukaryota > Metazoa > Arthropoda > Insecta > Trichoptera > Odontoceridae > Odontocerum > Odontocerum albicorne. Next base: position 29,378,310 of record OX463841.1, on the reverse strand, counting down.
TACAATATTATTAAATATAAAATATAGGGGTACAAATTAAACACTTATTGTATTTAACCCGTCACTTTTGGGTACATACACGATCCAGGAATAGCATACAAGTTTTTAAAATATGTATCATATATATGTTTGTTGAAAGCTAAATTATTAAAAATTAAATACAAAGAATTTGAATCGATTGAAAAAGTTATTTTGCGTGTTTTTTATTAACTTTTGAGGCATAATTAAAGAAATGAGAATTTACAGCGTAAAATTCGAATGTCTTTTACGTCAATACTGACATATTATATGGCACAGTATGCTTAAGCAGACGACAGACTATCACAGTTTCAGTCAACACTATTAGGTAGATGGCACAGTATCCTTAAGCAGACGACATACTATCGCAGTTTCACTCAACATTATTAGGTAGATGGCACAGTATCCTTAAGCGAACGACAGACTATCGCAGTTTCAGTCAATACTATTAGGTATATGGCAAAGTATGCTTAAGCAGACGATAGACTATCGCAGTTTCAGTCATCACTATTTGGTATATGGCACAGATTCCTAAAGCAGACGACAGACTATCGCAGTTTCAGTCAATACTATTAGGTATATGGCACAGTATGCTTAAGCAGACGACAGACTATCGCAGTTTCAGTTGACACCATTACGTATATGGCACAGTATTTTTAAGCAGACGACAGACTATCGCAGTTTTTTGGTAAAAATAAATTTGAACTATTTATAAAATCAACATAGTTAACAATAGGAAATATTTCAAATAAAATAAAATTTCGATTTATGAATAACTTTAAATGATTTTATCTTACTTAACATATGTTATAAAGAGATTTAAATTATTTTTATTACTTTCTTGTTTATTTGCCGTTTACTTAAGAAAAGTGTTCTTCGGCATTATGCATAAATATTATAAATAAGAAAGAAAGAAGAACATTAAGAAGAACATTTGAAGTTTTAATATATATTTATTTATTATGTTTACGTATTATCTGAAAGAATGAAAATGTATATTAAACATATGAACATTAAGGAATAAATCAAAATATCATTTTAATTCATGTTTGAACAAATTTAAGTTAAATATTACATTCAAGAATATTTTATCAAAAAAAAAATGTTATAGATGTACAATAGATTTAATGAATCCAACATGACTTACTAATAAGGTTGCTAAAGTATTGTATAAAAAGTAATGTTTTTGTAACGGTAATTGAAATTAACAGAAAATCTTAACGAACGTTCCATAGTTAAATTGCTTAAACTCACATGATTAAGTTTAAACTTTGCCCGACGCTGTGATCTAGGTTTATGTTCTTACGCAGGGCAGGTACTATATACTATTTGTATTATTAGCATTATGGCACATTCAATTTTACAATTTATAAACAAGTTTATTTATTTTAATGTTTGGTTAACATTAAGATATGCATGTATAAATTGTTCATTTGTTTTAATAGTATAGTTACCAATAAAATACGCATGTATTCATTTGTGAAAATTACTATTTAAATATTTAAATACCATTACATTATGTAAAATATTTATTAAACTTTGTAGCAATCCAATGAATGTATCAAGTATAATGGCATATTACACACTGCGTTGGAGTTTGGCATTATTTTAATTTTAATAAACATGTTTCACTATAAACTCCCCCTTCGTTCAATAAGACATTTACTCGTAACTGTGTTGCATATTTTGGTAAAAATTGATAACAGGTATTGTTACGATTGTATGAATTGAAAGTTTTTAAATAACTCTAAAATTAAACTTACTTTATAAATCATGAATTTGTTCTTTTTCAAACTCAATGTTTTGATTTTCATGAGATTTACTTATTTAAAAAAATTATAATGATATGTAAACAGAATTATTGATTGTAAATACGAGTATTGTTAAATTTCGCTTACTTGGTGAATTAACTATAAATGGTTCTACTTCTTTTGATTCGTTAATATGATAGAAGGTCGGTGAGAAAACCGTCCCGGGATTGACAGCACACTGGGCCTTCACGGGACATTTTTTCGGAAACATGTACACTTGTCCATCGGGACAGCATTTAGTCACACAAACACCATCTTGACATGAACCTTTACAAGCGCGAACCACTAAAGTCTCTTGCCGCGTTTTATCTATACAGAAATCCTCTTTTTCTAAAAGGATCCTTTTTCCTGATATTTGAAATTTAAGACGATTTTCTTTGAATTCAACATCTCTTTCTGCTACTACATACTCCATTACCACGTTTGGTGTTAGGCAGGTTTTCATTCCATGTCTTAAGTCCAATACATCAACATCTTGAAAAAAACTTTTTACCAAATCGAAACTTTCTGTCTCATTTGTGTCCATACTTTTTTCCAAACAAATATGATTTTCGGTATCAAAAACCATATTTTCGGGACAACATTTTGAAATAGACCTATAACTTGGCATTTTTTGTTTACCAGTTGTAATTCTATTTCGGCAAGTCAACATTATCAAAGATCCGTTTCCCGATATATTCGAGTCATTCGTGCTCTCTGCAAATACTTTGTCAATACAATACGTATCTGGCATATAACTAACGGAAGCTAGTTCAATTTCTATCAAAACGTCCGTTTCGTCACATTCAGTTGGAAAACCATATGTGACATGCGATTTGGGAAGTAATATTTGTAAAGGAACAAGAGGATATTTGAATGTTGTATTAAAAATATTTGTTTGATTGTCAGTTGATACGTCAGTGCATCCATAAGCATAAGCCAAATCTGATGCTTCGAATGACACTCGAACAATCCCACCACCAGATGGGCAACACTTGTATAGCATTTTATCTGTCAATCTAAAGTCTAACATTTTATTTATATCAATATTCACTATTACACTATGAGGCTCTTCAGTCCGACAACTTGAAAACAATAAAATAATGATTATTATAAAAAAATTCAAATATCTCATATCCATGTGAAAGTTCTTCAATTCTCGGTTTTCAAACATTTTTATTCAAAAATAATTTTTCCTCGAAAACAATTAAATAATTACACTTCGGCCATTGTATTCACCATCAACGGCTAACGAGCGAACAACATTTATTTGTTTAAAACTTGTTTGACATAATTTACACATTTATAACACAGTTTTTCATGTAACACAATAGTACACCATGAAAATGTTTGTAATACTTAAAGAGAATATAACTATTTTTATTTTATAAACTCGGTGCAAGTTACTAACAGCGTCAGCATATGATTTAACTAAATTAAAATATTCCTAAAACACTCCTACTTTTTTATAAACTTTTCGATTTTATTTACTACTATTGAACAAGGTATCGGCAGCACAAAATGAGTGAGAAATAAACACGTGTACTGGTCTACGAAGTCAGAAACACTCTGATCACTGTAGCGCTGTGCGGCTCAGGAACACTCGAAACTAAAGGCCCGTTCTCACGGTTCAAGTTTAGTTGACCGATTAAAGTTGATCGAGACGACTTGAATCAGTTTTTGTTCACACGGTTCAAGTTTAGTTGACCGATTAAAGTTGATCGACAAAAGTTGAATACGACAAATCGATAAACTCAGCGGGCATCCGGCGATTTGTTGATGACTCATAACTTGAACGATATAAAAAGTTGATCGACTCTATTAAAACAAAGGTTCTAACTACAAATTTCATTCAACTTTTGTTGATCAACTTTAATCGGTCCGTTCAACTTGAATTCACATGTTCACACGTTTCGGGCCCGTTCTCACGGTTCAAGTTTAGTTGACCGATAAAAGTTGACCGACAAAAGTTGAATGCAATCTCTAGTGAGAACTTTTGTTTCGATAGACTTGATCAACTTTTTAAAAAGATTGACCCAGTCAAACTTTATCGTTCAAGTTATGAGTCATTCGTCATTTGCTAGAATTGCATTTGCATTTAATTTTCGTCAGAGCAGTATTATGGCACCACTGTTTGCGTGGAAGATTCCATTTTCATAATTATAGAAGCTGAAAAAAAGAAGTCAACAATCAATTATAGAAGCTGAAAAAAAAAAGTCAACAATGATACAAAAAACTCGCCAGATGATACCAACAACTCGCCCGCTTCACACCTCAAAGTTCCTCACCGCACTTTTTTTCATACCTGCAGGTGTCTTTTTAAAAGGTAACGGCCGGGATATCCCGCCCACCTCAAACTTCCTTTCCGCACTTTTTTATATGTGCACGTGTTACCTTCGTGAGTGTTTTGTTTTGCTAAAAAATTACGCAGTTTCACACTTTTTTGTGTCTCTAACATATGTGTGGGTCAGAATAATAGTGGTGTATATCCACGTAAAGGAAAGATTTTGTAAAATTTGCTTAGATTAAATAAATACCATTGCTATCATTTTAGAAGCAGTTTTATTTTAAAAATATAATTATTTCACAATATTGGAACGTAATAATTAAGAGAAAATAAAAGTTTTTATTAAGTACAAAAACATTTTAAATCGTGTGAATAAATGGAGATACTTCACTATTATTCTGAAAAAAAGTGAAAATATAGTATATATGTTAACAAAAACATGACAAAGCATTGTGGTATGATTTTATCTGAAACTAATACAAAAATTTTATTGGAGCATTATTAATCGTATATTATCTCATCATCAGAATCTCTATCCTTGATTTCTGACATAAATGAACGTGTTGCTAGTTCAGTAGGTAGATTTTTATAAAAATTAGCAAAATTAGGTGGGATGAACGATAGTAAATTCATCATGTATCTTTTTTTGGAAGAAGAAATGGATCTTCTGGAATTGTATAATAAATTTTGGTGAACATTTGATAGAACATCGAATCGTCTTCCGGGACCTCTTATGTCTAAATTCACTGAATAAAAATCTACCTCTGTATTGAAAGTTTCCTTAAATTTAAAAATCATGAGAGACGACGTCTCATATCGAAGCCGTCGTATTTTTAGCCAATTAAAATCATAACCACAAACTGTTTTTTTTTCTATTTGTAACAGAATCCTCCAGATTTTTTGTAGGTAGAAATTCAGTTCTGTGTACTTCTACCACTTTAAACTTGGGCAGTTTTCGTTTTGCATTTTTTATGATTTATATCCAGTATTTGGGCCCAAAAATATAATTATGACTGCATCTTGATTTTTCGATAATCCCGAACTCCGCATCATTGGGCAAGGAATAGTGCCCAGGAAGTAAAAAAATGTGATCAATAGTTTCTATGGCAATGTTAGTATCCCGAAGTAACTTCATTAATGATAAAGTAAGTTTTATATTTATATTTTGTCCAGTGCATGAATCCGAATACATAATAATGTGTTTGTTAGACGAAGCATTTTCTTTATGTGTTTTATTAACACTGACGCAATATCTTGAGATCCACGCCCACCTTCTGTTTCACCCCAAGTATACATATGTCCCACTCCATTATTAAAACAATGAATGCCAAAGTTGTAAATATAAAGATTTCGTTTGTAATATGTAATAGATATTGTGAGCTTTGGGAATGGACGAGCTTTTTGGAGATTGAAAGTAATAACGTAACTTTGAGTTATTTCATTTTTATAATCCATTTTCATGTTAGCTTGTCCTGCCTTCCGCAAATGTAGATGTTTTTCATTTATAATACTCGTAACATTCTTCAACTCCGAATTTACCTCTACTTTCATTTTCATTTCTAATTCATCACACAAACGATGAGTATCTCGGTTAGGTAATTTGAAACTTGGGTTAAACTTTCTGTTAAAAATATGATAATAATATTTGAATTTTTCGGTTCGATTCCATTTTCTTCGTATTGTCCCTTATACAAATCGTGCATTTTGCGGAGAGTCAATGCCGGATTCAAATGGTTTCTGTTCGAATTCTGTACTCTGGAGTAATGGCTTTGGTAGGCTAGAAAGGAATTAATATGTGCAACTATATCTGAATCATCTAGTTTTCTGGTGGAAGTTTTTCCGCGTTCGTCAACAGTTTCCTGAACATTTTTTCTTGGAAATACATATTTACTATATAGCCTGCCATCGCTTATTTGAAACGTATTTAAGAAAAACGTTTTGCATACTTCGACCCTTTATCTTCCAATTTCAAAAAGTAAGAAAATGAAATTGTTTTCTCTTAACGTGAGTTATCCGCGGGACGTTTGCGGTGCGGTGCGGTGTACTACAATAGTTTAGATTGGACCAGGCCGAAAATAAATGAATTTTGAAACCATAATCACCTAATTTCCAAAATGAATTAAAATTTTGTTTCCTCTCGTCTTCTTTTATTTTTTCAATGCATTTTTTATGCATTTGCAATCTTTGTTTTCAAATATTTTTTTAATCACAACATTTGCTTTCTTGGTGACATATTCTTGGCCACAGTTTCGTAATCTTTTACGTTGATTAATTTTCCACGTAGCTGGACGTCTTAACATTTTCTTAGTTTTCTTGACCTCTTGACCTTCATTTTCCTGATTATCATCAGCTTGTTGGTTCATTCCTGACATCTGCTCGGCCTCAGATACATCTTAAAAATAGTATAATAACAAATTTCATGCCCCCTAACTTAACGTTTTAAATATGTGATATTTAGATAAATAATTAAAATATGTTAGCTTTTTAAAGGTGGGATAAACATAATACGGTCAAAAACATAACCTTTAAATATTATCATCTCTATAAAGTGTTTTAAAATACTCAATGTTGGAATTATAAATTTTATTTTCAAAACGACGTTTCTTACGATTTTTGCTCATGTTAAATAAAATTGTTTTTAGTTCTTCTTTTAACAAAATAGTTATTGTCTGCACAACTTCACACACAACTGCTTTCGACGCCATTTTTAATTAACTGAATAGTTTCAACTTGAAAGCAAATGGCGACACTTGAACGATAAAGTTTGACTGGGTCAACTTTTAGTTGATCAACTAAAAAGTTGATCAACTTTATTAAAACAAAGGTTCTCACGTCAAATTTCATTCAACTTTAGTTGATCAACTTTTATCGGTCAACTAAACTTGAACCGTGAGAACACGCCATAAGCATTGAGCAAAACTGTATCCTAACTCCCGCCATAAAATACTCGTAGCTATGGATGTGCCTTTATAGTTTCAAATTTAATACTTTAAGGCTTTTGCCATGTCTCGCTAGAAGCACGGAAAACATCGTTTGAAATTGAGGTGTTTTTATTAATACGGTTTATTTTTATTGCCAACTGGATACTTATAAATAATAACTAGTTTTGAATATGCAAATATATGTAAAACATAGGTATACTCGTTAAAACATAATATATGTTACATAGAAAATTCGACTACTTGTTGCATTCGAATTTGTATTGATAGTAGAAATGAGGCTTTTTTTTTAAATATTACAAAATACGGCTTAATATTGGATGAGATTTTTTATTTTGTAAAAATAAAAATATGGAAAAAAATATTAATGTATTGATATTAATATTTATTCAATACACATTCTTATTCCAACAAATCAGTTTCAATTTAAATCTTTTTAAAATTATTACTGAAAACTTATTTAATAATTAGGAGGAAAATTGTCACATTTCGGTAGAATGATTTTGATTTGTTTAATGAAAGATCTTTTAACATTATTATCTTAAACAATATTTTTCAGTAACAGTTTTTTTCCCTTGAAAATGAGTAGAAAGCAAAATAATAATTAATAGACTTAAGTAACTCAATTAAGACATATATTTTTTAAGTCACAAATTCTTCTCTTCGTGTCATCTTTTGACGGTCATTTTCATAACCTTTCTATTTTACTTAATATGTTTCCTTTCTGCATGTTCAATGCTCATTTTTTTGTATTAGAATCGAAATAAAAATATTTGACAATAATTTACCAAAGTGTTACCAAAGTCTTGACTCTATTTGTATAAAAAATATATTTTTCTTGGTAGTACTAAATTTTTTGTATTTTGGTTTTGGAGATACGCATTTATGAAAAGGTTCAGTGCCGCTGGTACTCGTACAGACCAGAATCAAGAACATTAAACAATATCTTTGTACAACATGATGCTAGACTTAATCTTCTCTTTTTTTATTTATTTTTAGGTGGAGCACACTCCTGTCCATGAAATGTATCGTTTCATGTGAATAAAATGTTTGCAAATTTGAATTAATACATTTATATTATTTTTCATTTATTAAAATGTATTTGGATTTATGACGTCATTTAGTTTCGTAAATTTGGTTTTATTTCAACAACGAAGGTGAAGTGTATTTTTTTATCTTTTGTTTGCATCCATCATCAGAAAACCAGTTTGTAAATGACCTTGTGCGTGTTTTACAATTCATATTGTTATGATTTGGTTTCGTTATGCAACCAGGCGTTTTTATATTAAAAGTAAATTGTACAATTAATCATCAAAATAAGTCGTAGTACACATACGAGTACCTCTTTGTTCAATGAAGTTTCAATATTTATTTTAGATACGTTTTATACATATGTCATACCATCACGTCATTTCCTTGTCAGGGTAGGCAGAGAAAACAAAACACCAAACTTTTTTATCTCGACTCACATCGTTAGCGTCTCTATATACATACATTCTTATACAACTTTCTTTATTTCAAAATATAACTTACTTCATTCCACCCTACTTTCCTTGGCCTCCCTCTCACACGCCTTCCACTCACATTTGCACTATATTTGTTTTGTTAGTCGTTCTTCATTCATTCATTTTTCATGTCTAAACCATTTTATCGTGCTTCTTTTAGTCTTTCTCAATACTTCAGTTTTAAGTTCATATAATTGTCCCTAATCACTTCATTCCATATTCAGTCGCACATTGTCGTCCCATGTTTTCTTCTCAATGCGCACATTTCTACACCATTTGTTCGGCTCTTAGCAGATTTTTTCCACATTCACGTTTCATTCCTATACATCACAGTTGACGCCCAAATAAATGGACTATCATCTGTGATCGATACAGTCTGGTTCGAGTTTATCTATTAATATTGGCTTTGTTTCCTATCGCTACACGCCGTTCGATATATCTCGTAATTCTTCCATTATCTAAGGAAACACTACCTATATAGCAAAATTCCTCAACTTGCTATTATCTCTCGTTGGTCACCGATATATCGCATTTACTTTTCTTTACCTTTCACACTTTTTATCACCAATACTTTGGAATTTGCAGCATTCATTCTCAGATCTTTCTTTTCGCATTTCTCATACAATTTACTTATTCAACTCCGCAATTCATATTCACTTTCCACCAGCACCACCACCACCTTGTCATCACCATGCAATAATCAGCGTACACTACCATTGATGCCGCTGATTGCCATCATTTGTATGCCACTGATTGGTATGCCTCTGTAGTTCCTAATATAAATACTAAACAACCAGAGTAACAACCAGGGTAACATAACGTATCCATGCTTTGCAATAATTAAATATGTAAAAAAAACATGTCATTCACTTGAATTTTTTATATGGAACGACTAACTCGTACCTGCTCCAGACGCTTAATTATTTTTAAATGAATTGGTATTTATCATAAATGCTTTTTCTTCTCATGTAGCTCCTGCTCAATGTGCAAAAATACTTTTCCAAATCCTGTCTTTCTGAAGCACCTCGATATGGGCAAAATTGTATATCCATACCATTGTCATTTTGTTCCATTCATCGTTAGATTTTGGCATCGAGAGACAAAATATTTTTTAATGGAGAAAATAAAGTTATTGGCTTATGATTTGTTGCTATTATATATTCTGTGTATATCTGCCTCTTGGCATTTTTTATATTTGATACACGTTTAATTCAATTAATAAAAAATGCATACTATATAAATACGTAGGGGCTAACTTATGTTTATAAAGTAAATTAAAAAGCACAGCCCTTTATGTTATTCCCAAAATAGGGAGATATCGATATCGAAATATTCATTTAACAAAGTCACTCCATGGGCGAATGGTGACGCTCTTAATAGCTCAGTTCGTGCAAAATGGCGTAAATAATTGTTAGATAGATTAAATAAAAGTTTGTCTATCCATTGCAGTTCGCTATTTTTCCTGGAAGTATCATAATTTGTATGTACATATTGGTGTCCATACTATACTTAGTTCTTAGAACCATTTTGGTACATTTAACTTTATTACAATTATATTTTATATATTAATTTATTGACAAGTTAAGTGATTGTGTGTGCGTATAGTACATGAAAAACAAGACAAAACAACAACGACGACGACCTCCGTGGCCTAGTTGGTAAGATACCTGTCTTCTGACCTGGAGGTTGCCGGTTCGAGTCTCACTAGAATCCAGTTTAGATAAAAGTTTTCCGTCTGGTTTTCACTTAAGGCCTCATAAATATGTTTCTGGTTGGTTGGAAGAGATGGCCACATGGCAATAATCCCACAGTACTATATATGTAGAAAGAAAGTGTTATGCATTATCCGCTCGGACGCTGCTTTAACTGCCAGACGTTATATGTTTCATATCAGTGAGTTGAGTCACGAGCTAGAGCACGAGGAGAGTTTTTCCTCTAAACGGCGCTACTTAAAATTGTCATTCAAAAAGGAAAAAAACAGATAATTCAAAGTGAATACTCAATTAATATGGATCTGGGTTCCTTGCTTTTTATTAGTCGTGTCCCAGTAAACTAGGCTTAGACCTCTATCTTACTGAGGACATAATGAGGCATTATTGTTTGTATTTTACTGAGGATATTTGAAGTATAATTTTATCACGACAAAAGCAATTTAATTACAAACGAAAGAATTCAACATGATCTAATTGAATATTTTTAAATACGGTTTAGTTAAGCATTATTAAATGCTACCGCCGCTCTGTGCATTTTAAGACTTTTGGAATTCAGACTTCACTCCACGGGTAATCACTTTTATTTTTAAATTATCCTTTCTGCACATTATGTCGTTATAATTATCTTTCTGTAAAATGAAACACATGGGGTCGTGGTAAAATGAGAATAAGGTATCCATCCTTTTCAAGCTGTATAATGTATAAGAAGCACATACTGACTAATACGACTTCAGAATGAGCTAATATGACTTATGGGCAATGCAATAACCGCATATTTGAAGGACATGAAGTACTTGGATGTGGGTCGACCTGGATGAGGACGTATTGTGGCATCCCTGTGTTCTCGATGGAACGTACGAGTATATGTTAATCTATATAAATAAAAATGTAAATGTTCGTATATAGAAAATGTCTAATCTCCGAAAGTTATCTACTGATCGCTTTGAAATTTTGACAAAAGTTGACATTCGTATACAGAAATGTTTATATATATTTTATTTATATATCAGTGCATATAAAAAAGTTTATAAATCAGAAAAAATAACGTTTGCGCCTCCTGCAGCGACAAACTCAAACTAAACTTGACAGTTATGTCACATTGCATTTTCGACGTTTCGGAATTAATATTAAATAATTGAATCTATATGCATAAAATATTAAATAATTTAATGTTTAACAATCTATATAAATAAAAATGTAAATGTTCATTAATCATAGTTATCGAATTTTCGAAAGTTCTATACCGATTGCTTGGAAATTTTGACAAAATTTGGCGTTCGTATACGAAAATGTTTATATATTTTTTTTATATACCGTTATATACAAAAAAGTATATAAAACAGAGGAAACAAGGGCTTGCGCCCCCTTCAGAGACAAACGCGAACTAAACAATTTTCGCGGACAGTTGTTATGTCACATTGCATTTTAGACATTTCATATTCTTTAATTTCGTTTTTGAAATGTTTGTCTTATTTTTCATTCCTTTGAAATTTTGACGAAAGGCTGCATTAGTATACAAGCATGTTTATATATATTTTTTATTTTTTCAAATTCCTTATAAATAAATTATAAAGTTTGTTTTTTAAACTTACATTTTTATTTTACATGATATTGAAAAGCAAAGCTTCAAACCAATAATTTTATTTCTTATCAACAGATTTCACACTTTTGAAATATAGCACCATCAGCGTGCTACGACGTAAAAATATACTACATTTCTATCTGCCATTTCGTAGCGTCGCGTAATAATTTTGATCCTGTGTTTTTAAACTGTTTTTTATTATTTTTCAGTACAATTAGCAGTGAATTTAAACTGTATCCATTGATTTTCATGTGAATTCATGGTATGTGTATGTTTTATACATTTGAAATATAAAAAGTTTGACGTGTTTCATACAACTAACTTTTGACGAATGTCAAATTTCATTTTAAGAAACTGCCAAATTTTTGCTAATTTGTAACAAGATGTATTAATTTGTCATTATTTTTAGTTTTTCTGTAATGTATTTATCTAAATAACTTGCTATTTATTAGAATCGAGCCTTATATTAACCCTAGCCGATCTGTGAACGGACAAGAGTGACCAAGACTTATATTTTATTTAATTTCTCGAAATATACTGCTTGCAGGGTCTTCATACTTTATGTATTCCTCATCGAAACCTCTATGATTTGAATGATGTCATTACGAAATAAAATCATTCATAAATATCAACAGAAATGAATGATATTAAATCGAGAATTGACGAAATGTCAAAACACTCCGTATGACTCATTCTTTTTTGACAGTTAATATTTTACGAGTACATTCGTTCCAGGGATTGGTTACCAGTTTTATAATGCTATTATTTTTTATCTGGTAGCGTAATACTGCGGCATACGGACATCGGGGCAAACGGTACACCCCCTTAACGTTTTACTCATGCCAAACCTAGTTATACATGTTGGCCACCATTGTGAGTATTTTTCTCAACGTCAGTAGTGTTGTAAAAACAATAATCTGGTAATATCTCAATAATTTTTGAGATATTTATTATTCTTTGTGCCTGCTATAAATAATCGCAGAGATAAATCAAGGTCACCGAGTAGTTATGGAAATGGTTCAATCACAGTATGGCACTAACAGGGGGATAACCAAAGAAAAAAAATTTACCTCCATCAAATTAGCCGATGATCTTTTATTACAAGGTTTAACTCTAACTGACACGCTTCGAAAAAATAAAAGAGAAATCCCACTTGAATTTTTGCCGTCTAGAGAGAAAACAATTCATAGCAGTATGTTTGGTTTTGTTGAAAATAAAATACTTGTTTCGTATGTACCACAAAAAAATAAAGCAGTATTATTATTATCCACTCAATTCAATGATGCAGAAATCGACAATTCAGAAAAACAAAAACCACTAATTATAAATCATTATAATAATACGAAAATTGGAGTGGATAAGGGAGACCAAATGACTAGAGAGTACTCTTGCTCAAGGTCAACGAGAAGATGGTCTTTCCGCCTTTTTATGGAAATTATAGATATGGTTGCATTGAATGCATACCTCTTATGGATAGAGAAATATCCAGAGGGGAAACAAAATAATAAATACAGCCGAAAACATTTCTTAAGAGAGTTAAGTATAGAATTGGCAAAGCCTAATATCCTAAAAAGGAAAAATAGGGACATCAAATATCACAAGCAAAAACATGATGCTTTCAATACTGTTTTAACATATAGTCAAAACCCGAAACATCGGTATATAATACCTTGTTGGCACCCTGTGAGGTCCTCAAAAGAAGAAGTTGTGTGTTTTGTTAAAAAAATTCGAGAAAAAGAACCAGGTTATTCTGCAATATTTGTCAAACACCTGCGTGTTTAGTACATAGAATAGAAACAAAAGTTATTTCGTGCCCCAATTGCGATAGACTTTCTCCACAGGATTAAATTTTGATTTTATGATATGTTTGTCCTTTTTTCAAATTTTGACCTATTTTCAAAGTGTTTATATTTTCCAAATAGCATATAGTTCGGTGTTAGCCAAACTGGAAAGATAAGGATAAAAGGATTGTTACTCACGGCTGGTAAAGTTCGATGATGGCGTGGATGACGGGATTCGGAGGTCTCGGCTGATGTTGAGAACTCATGGAGCGTGGTCGCGGCTGGTAAAATAATTCATCCCAGGTTTCTTCTGATGAAGCGTATTGGTCGCCAGCCGAGAACCATCCGCACTGGTTCGTCGTTGATGGGCCGAGCCGCCCGGCGGCCAGCCCGTTCCGTGGATGTCCTCCCGCTCGTGTGGTCTATATGCAAGTGAACGAGACCCGGGTGATGTCGTCGTCAAGTCAGACAACCGACCTATGCCACAATACTATCCTTCAATCTTGTGCGAATAACCTCGACGGGACCGGGAGCGATGACGATGCGGCCAGCGCGCGACGGGGGGCCGGCCGCGATAAAAGAGCAGCCCCCACATGACGGGGGCCGGCATTCCGCGTCACGTTATGGCGTGAACAGCATATTTTATTGATTTGAATTTCGTGTTTGTTTTTATATTATTATTTTTGAATTTATATATTCATTTTATATTTTGTTAATATGTTAATTATTGTCTTGATTCGAATTATATTTTTATTGCCAAAAAATGCACGCAACATTTTATGGTATAATTTTTTTTAAAAGGTTGGAGACCTCTTTTCAGTCATGCGCATTCTGAACGTTGCGCAGACCGAACGACGCAGTGGGAAAATGATATTCTTATAAAAATGTCACCTCTCTGTTTCAACTCTTATTTTATCATTTCTTACACTTATTTTATATTATTCGACATTTTATTACATAATAAAATGATGTTTATAGCTAATTACAAAAAAAAACTAATAGATTTTGCATAATTTTAATTTAAAACATACATGTTTAACCTTTTAACCGCGTTAAAAATCAAATTCGACAAACCCTGTGCGCGGCACAATTTCGGCGTTTTTTAATTCCTAAGTTTAAAGGCGTATTTAGTTTAGAACCACTGATATTTAATTACAACTTCAGGTAAACATAACACACAAGTAATTTTCTGATAATAAATAAAAGTCATTACTCTTGAAATAAAGGAGATAAATTAAATATTACGTAAAATAAACAAACGAATGATACGATCATAGAAATTCTTCTTTCCACACTCCCCCACTCAAGTGCCTATCTGTGTGTGTGTGACGAGTCTGCACTGGGACGTGACGTGATTCAGCGCGTATTGTATGGGCACAAGGATATGAATTATGAAGTGTTTTTTACTTCACAAACACTATAAATCTCACTCTGTTCACACCATATTTATTGGTCTATATTGAAATACTTAACTCAGAATTATTTATTATTATGAAATAAAAATTGAGATTGTTTATTTTTCAATATTTCTTTTTCTCGTGGTATGCCCTAAAGCATGGTTGGAAACACAACGGAACATTGCATTCAGAACACATATATTTAGTCATTTTACGCACTTTATCATTTATTTTAGTTTTAGCACAGACATGACACCTTCGACGTGGATTTTTGCACTTTGGCGTAGATGGAATGTTTATCTTTTCATGATTTAAATATTTATTTGGTATAAATCTTGTAGGGTTGTCAGCAGAAGTAGTGGGGCATTGAACTTTGTTGAGCATTACTTTTTACGAATTTTTCTCAATCAATTGCCGAATAACAGCTAGCTGAAATTCAGCCAGACTAATCGATTTAGATGTAACAAGTTTGTACAAAATATGGGCGTTGAGCAAATACAAATCTATTACATGGAAAAACACCTTCTCGTACCATTTGACGGACTTTCTCATGCAATTTAATCCACTTAGCATCATGTCCGCTTTGTCTACCAAACCCATACATTTGTTGTAATCGATTACGCACTTGGGTTTTTGTATGGCTTCACCGGTTGACCTGTTTACTTTTCCAGTACAATCTTTTGAATCGTCATGAAGAGTGGTAAGCATGTGCACGTCGCGCCGATCACACCATTTCAGCGCCAGCAATTTTCTATTGTTAAAAGATTCCACTTCTCGCTTTTTCAATTTTTTAAACTTTGGCATGCCTTTTCGGTTTTTATACACTGTTCCACAAGCATTTGTTTTGTTTTCATATAATCTTTTAAAGAGTTCAGGGCTAGTGTACCAGTTATCACAAAACAAACTGTGTCCTTTTCCGATATAATTATTTAACAGAGTTGTGACCACTGAACCAGATATACTGAGTCCCATTTCATTGTCAATTTCAGTTTGAGATCCTGTATAAATTATGAAATCTAATATATATCCAGTCATCACGTCACAGAGTACAAACATTTTTATTCCAAATCTATGCCGTTTTGACGGGATATATTGTTTGAAAACCAAGCGCCCTTTGAAAGCAATTATGCTTTCATCTATGCAGAGATTCTGAAAAGGTGCGAAGGTTTCTTTAAATATTTTTCTGGTAAAATCAATCAAAATTTTTATTTTATGCAGTCTATCTGATGATTTTGATGCGTTGTCACTAAAATGTAGCATCTGTAAAATGAGCTCAAATCGGTCCCTAGACATTGTTTGCCCGAAAATAGGACTCAGCAGAAGAGGATCTGTTGACCAGTGCTTCTCGATGGTAAGATGACGATTCTTCGTTATTAACATTGTAACTGCTACAAATATGTACATTTCGTAAATAAATGTATCATACCATCTTCTTATCCTTGATTTATCTCCAAAACTTTTATTATTAATTTCATGTTGATAAAAACTATTCGTTTCGTCAACAATTTTGCTAGTTATATCTTCATTGAGAAAATGTTCAAAATAGTCAAGTTCGGTGGAGTTTTCAGAAAACGTAATGTCTGGATTCACTCCTGAAAATGCGTTGAAATTATGAATAACCGGAATATGTGAACCCGAAAGCCACGAAGATGAATACGTTTCTGTAGACGATTCACCGCCAAATCCAATATTTTCATCATTATCAGAATCAATAACATCACTAAGGTTCGAAATATTATCGTCTTCACTAACACTTGATCCGTAATTTGACCCAAGTTCACATACGTAATCGCCAATTTCTTCTTCACTTAGACCACGTTTAGTCATAATGAATATAACGTGTTAAAAATAATAAAACAGAAAATTTAAAATTTATTGATTTCAAATACAAATATCAAATTTGAAATCAAAACACTAAAAACTGACAATAACCAAACGAACCATACACAATAATATAGTCACTAATTAAAAATATTTGAAAAGAAATAAAAAAAATCAGATTGAATGCTGCTCGTATATAAAATATTTAGTAATGTTTACGTAAGCGAAAGACGCGCCACGTGTCACTGAACCGGGCCAGTACAGCGTGCGTCACATACTGTCCACACATATTGTCATGCGTCACACATACGACGTGATAGTAGGAAATATTAATTGAGAAATAATCTGCGCTCTGTTTATTCAAAAATATTTCATAAACTAATACATTATTTGACAAGGTTTCGAGATATGTCGCTAGAATAAAGATTATTTTAAATTTTAGTTTAATTTTTATCCCGGTTTTGTGTCATTGTTTATAAGTATTTCTCGTTTCAAATTTGGGTTGTCGTCAGATCACAGACGTCTGTGCGCTTAGCGGGCTAATGTTGTCAAATCAAATCACAGGCGTTTGTGCTGGCCGCGGGGAAAGAGTTAATGTACCCTCAGTGTCCAACACCGTTACTGGCGTAATTTTTTAGCACAGTAAGGGAAGTGTTAAAGTCGATAAAATAATTAAAAGAACTGAACGTCGTTACAAGGTTGTTTCGGGGCAAATTTGTCACTTGTCATAGGACTCATCGTGAGTTTTCGAAATATAATAACATTATTCAGAAACATCAAATCGAATATGTAATTAATTTGATCAATTTCTTCCAGAGACGCAAAGAAATATACTGAGGAAATCCACCAAGCTAAAGAGAAGAACAACTGATGATGATGCGGAAGATAAATCAATTGTTAGTAAATCAATTTTTTTTACTCTTAGGTTCTTCCAATATTCATAGTTCGCCCTTAACACTAAACACTAAATCTTAAATATTTCTGCTGAAGTATTGGGTTGTCCAAAAAGTTCACTCGCTTTTCAGGTAGAAATAGAAACAAATTACTTTATTTAGATTATCAACGAGGCTACCATGGGAGTAACGATGCTCCGTCATGAGCTACACGACAGAATGATGAAACAATATTTAATTCTGCTGTTTATAATTCCATATCCGTAAAGCCTGTTGTCTTTTTGAACAAATATATATAGAGGACAAGCTGATAGTGGCTGAAAGAGGTCAGTAGGAATATCAAAAGGATCTTTTTTATTTAGAATTTAATTTTATCTCTATGTTTATATTTCAAAATCTATCAAATCGTATGTAAAAATGGAGATTTTTTAATGAGTTCCAATTATGTATTTTTCTTCCCTTAAAATTTAATTAGTTAGAATTATGTCTCCGTCTTTCCTTAACATTTAATAAGTTAAAATTATCTTTCTGTGTTCCCTTAACATTTAATTAGTTACTTTTATGTTTCGCAATTTTATATGTTGCCTGAAATATTCTACTTTGTGGTGACACGTAAAGACGTTGAAATTAACTACAAATATGCGTGTCCAGTTGCAAAACTGAGATATTCTCACATCAATTGCTGGAAATTGGGAACGGAAAGGTGCCGGTTGATATGACCTCAGGACGAAATTTATCGTCTCATAACTTCTGCAATTTAGTGATGTCAAAAGAAGAATTGGTTGGAAAAGTATTTCCCAATATACAAATCAATTATAAGAATCAGGATTGGCTGAGTGAACGAGATATTCTTGCCACCAAGAACAAAGACGTCTACGAACTTAACAATATTATTCAGTTCCTTTTTTAATGTTTTGCAATTTTATATGTTTTTGTTATAAATTTCTTTCTTCTCTTTCAGTGCAATCGATCTTTCATTTGAATTCAAATCATATCGGGAATTGACCTCTTGGAGTGACGCGATCATTTGCGAGCACGGCGATGAACGCGACAGACTGAGAGTGGCTGAAAGACATAAAAAATATTGTATACCCACAAGCATTGTGAAATTAATCATATTAGAAACGTGTGATTTCTCTTTTCTTTCTTTTCCATTTAACCAAACTGAGCCAAAGCAACGCGTGGCCGGGTACAGCTAGTAGTAAATAAAAATAATTTACTCGAATTGAAGTAATTTACAATTTTCTCTCCAATAGCCCTAAAACCCATACAAAAGCTTGACTTCCCGGGTTTAACGCCACCACGTGCTTCAGTCATTACCAACTTTCCTCCAGATGGGCATTCCCAATTACTCCAATAAATCGTTTTTTACATTTTCTTTCAATCAAAGTTGTGATCTCCCAATTCTAATCCTCCACAAATACCCAGCAAGAAACCTTTAGAGGGTATGTATGCCTTCAATCTATTTTTCTGTACATCATATATTGACAGATTTCTTCCACATAATTAATCAACCACATTTACAGGTAAGTAATAATAATTAAGTGGTTAACATATTGAACCAAAATACCTATGATATAAACGTCCAAATCTACTAAATATGTAAGGACATTCATGATATAAGTAATATGCTGAAATAACAGACAAAAGTTATGTAAAAACGTATTGACCTTAATTGTGATATAAAACGTCAAAACCTGCTCACTTTGTATGAACATTTTTCTTCTTAATATACTTAAATTTCATACTTTTCACTCGAAAAACTGCCATTGACGACCAAGTTTAAGAACATATGTACAAAATCACGAAAGAATTATTATTTGTTTGAATTAATTTTGTTACTTTTGACTTACAAAAAACCAATTATTCGTACAAAAATGCTAGAATTATAATGAATCAAGACAAAAGTGTAGTAGAAACGCATTGACGTTAAATATGATATAAAACGTCAAAACCTGTTAAATTTGTATGAATATTATTCTTAGAAATATACTGAAATTTCTTACTTTTCACTCGAAAAACTGCCATTGACGACCAAGTTTAAGAATATATCAAATGTACAAAATCACGACAGATTTATTATTTATTAAACTTGTTTTCGTATATTTCGTCGCACAATCATTTATTGCGAAATTTCAATCATTTACATCAATATTTGCCAGATTGAAGGAATTTACCTTTTTTTACCAGCAAAATACCCATTTTCGTACATAAAAGGTGGAAAAATCAGTGAATAGACAAAATTGTGTGAGGAACATTTTTCGTTATATATCTATATTAAATCAGTCCTGTTGTTGTTGTTATATATTTTCTGTGTATTTGTTTAACCTTTCACACTTTTCTATCATCTTTTTGCGATTGCCTTGGTGTGATTTTGGAACGATCTTTCAGATTAAATTAGATGTGCTTTGTCTTGACTTATATTTTAGATAAAACTAAACAGGCACAATTTAACTCAGTATATACCTCGTTTCTAACTCGCATGCAACTTCCATCATAGGAACGTTTTTTTTTTTAATTTCATAATTTATTTTTATATTGGTTTTTTAACTGTTTCTCAAATATAACTTAAATGTTACTTAAACTGACCAAATTTTAGATATGATCTTGTATACCGATAATAAACAACTATTAAACGAAGTTTGGTAAATTGAAAGAAATTGTTTCAGTTATAAACCAGCATTTTTTTATCAAAATGTCTAAAAGACAATTTTTAGTTCTTAATGATTGCCTATTGTTTATTAAAAGGA
Source organism: Odontocerum albicorne (assembly GCA_949825065.1). Lineage (NCBI taxonomy): Eukaryota > Metazoa > Arthropoda > Insecta > Trichoptera > Odontoceridae > Odontocerum > Odontocerum albicorne. The sequence goes on along the minus strand of OX463841.1, from coordinate 29,357,835 downwards.
ACATTTATATTTCTCTATTTCACTTTATTCTGAATTATAAGTAAACTTGACTAATTGAACCATGAAGAATTGAATAATGTACTAATTGAACAAACTTGACTAATTGAACAATGAAGAATTGAATAATGTACTAATTGAACAAACTTGACTAATTGAACAATGAACTAATTGAACAAATTTGACTAATGACGTATGGCAATAAATGAATAAGAAGTAAAAAATATTCCCTTTTTTTTTTAATAACCCAAAATGAATATATAGTACTGTCCTCTAATATTTAATTCCGCATTCCTATCAGCCTGGCTAACAGACAAGTACATTATGTGTATATAACAACAGAATATATCTTAAAAAGGAATCGAAGTTCCATTAAACTGGAAAGTTTTGTTGTTTTCCTGGTCGAGAATATGCGTTATTATAATATTTAGATTGGATAATGCAGATTGAGGTCCTTTTATTCATTTATCACTATTATTTAAAAGGTAAACCTTTAATTTTTTTCCTTGAAAGTACAAGCTGAAACATAATTTATGATAATGATGAAACTTTGTTTTCTTCTTTAGTGTTATATATTAAATCTAATTAGTTTGGGCAACCTCCATAGCCTTGAATGTAAGACGCCTGTATTTCACTCGAGGATTTCGGATTCGGTTACGATGATATCAAAAAAGTCCCAGTCTGGTTAAAGAAATAGTATGATAACCATACTCACACGTGCTAGACGTATTATAGTATTTACAATACATAAGATGGTGAACTGCGAGGCATGTTTACACTCCAGGGATTCTTAACCCAAAGGTACGACTGTTGTGAACGAAAACAATGACATTGTATCCCGGTTACGCTCTTCTATATGTCTGCATCAACAATTCTGATGTGTTGAAGGGTACCATACATATATTACTTAAAAGTTTAGAAGTTTTGTCTCATTTCGCCATACAAAACAAAAACTATACCTTCTCAATTTTTATCTCGAGAGCGACATGTAAAGAGAGCATTTTTAAAACATTATGTCTAGTTAATTCTAATAACCGTTTTAAAAATATATATTGAAATCGATTATTTATTTTTATTTTGAAGCAACAACCTCATATTCAAGGTTTTTATCGGTAGTGTGTTGAGATAATATATTGTTGGCCCTATAAATATCGGTAGTGTGTTGAGATAATATATTGTTGGCCCTATAAATATCGGTAGTGTGTTGAGATAATATATTGTTGGCCCTATAAATAAATTACAATTACTTTTATAATTGGGAAAATAATGTCGTAAGAAAATTTTTTTACGTGATTATATGAACTCGATTAGAAAAAAAATTCTAAAATTAATAACTTTTTTTCGCGAAAACTGAGATAATTTAGTTTGCCATTGTTAAACGATTTGTAGGATTGTTATCAATGAATTATTATCAAAATATTATTTAACATATCCTTAAAATGTGATGAAACTTTCTGAACGACCTGTGACAAAAAATATAATTTTGGAACAAGACACTTCTCAAAGATCATACCCCTAATTTAAATACCACCCTCATGATAAAAGATTTCACTACGTGACTTAAAAAAAGGACTGCCGATCTGATAAATTTGAGAATCAGAGTTAATGAATCTCTCAATAATGCTCTTAAACTGCCCACATGTTACAAAAAATTATCAGTCTTCTAGATTAGATCGTTACCTCAAACCCATCTGAAGTTCGTACTCGTGGAAAAATCGATGCCCTTGGCTTCTAACATCATAATTTGATATACGAGTATGTCTCACTGACTTACGCTCCGAATTCCCAAAAGAGAAAAAAACCGTGAAAAGTTTTGGACACTAAATAGATAATAAAGATTGCAAAATTCAACTTTTTAATATGTTTTTCTAGGACTTGGTGACAAACACGCTACACTAAAACCGGTAAACTCAAAGCATCGACTTGCCCCATGGCTGAGTGATGACATTTAAAAAACATGGCAAAACGTGATAAAGCGAAGAAAAACTTCAAGATTAATCCCAATGATCAACTCTGGGAGATTTTTCCACGATATCACCATAAATTAAAATCCTTGAATGATTCGGATAGCTTCATATTAAATATTAACAGCCTTAACATACATTTTGCAAAACTATAACTCAGTTTAGACACTAATGCTAAGGAGATCACTCTCCGAAAAAAATCTTGTAAATGCCTCGACCCAATGTTTCTGAACTACACTTTTCGGACGTTGATATAAATGAGGTTCGTCGTACTCGTATTCTACTGACTATATCAACCAAAGCGATGGGTGAAAATATTTTGATTGAATTCAGCTCCTTTTTTTGTTGATGATATTCTTCCTACAATAACGCACACAACTTTTCTAGTATGTGGAAGAAGGCTCTAATTATATCGGTTCCAAAAATTTGCTCACCCACGTCATATAAAGACTTCAGACACATATCTATCTAGCCTACATAGGCTATCTAGGCTACATTTTCAAAAACTATAAATAAATAGTACATACGCAAATTGATTCTCACCTTAATCAATTTGAATTGGTTAATCCCTTGCAGTCAGGATTCCGTCCAAAGCATAGCACTACAACCACACTAGAGGCATGATCACGGATGATGTGAGACGTGGAATGAGTTTTAAACAGCTGACATTGTTATATCTATTAGATTTTAGCAATGCATTTAATACTCAAGACTTTGATTTGCTTCTGACATGAATGCGTTCATTACGATTATCTGAATCGGTTATCGTTGCTTTTCGAACTATTTAAAAGGAAGACAACAATCCTGCAACAAACCAGAAACGTATATCTCACTGGACTGATCTCTCTGCATGCGTTCTCCATGATGGAATGCTTCCCAATTCCTTTTTTTTATATTCATCAACCCAATAATATCATGTGTATGCGATACATCATATCTTCAGTGTTCTTATCGTATGTATGCGCATGACCTACAGATATCATATATATTCGCTTTGATTCAAATTGCTTTCACACAGCATTGAAAGATCTAAATAAAAAGGACCTTAATCAATCTCCGAATAGACTAATGAGCATGGCTTACTCATTAATCCTATGAAGTCTCGAGCGATCCTCATTGGCAGTACTCAGCAGCTTCTCAGTAACATTGACTTACTCTCTCCAATATGAGGGCTAATAGATGACACTTCTAATGGCGAGATCAAACAAATGAGGCAAGCCGAATGATCTTCTTCAGTCTTCATTCCCTTAAAGTGTTACAAAGAT